>CM068368.1:826708863-827314766 GCA_034769895.1 Magicicada septendecula
AAATAATCATATCATTAATGTAAACAAACAAGTGTCAAAGACAGTCAAAATACAAGTTCATGAGCAAATTCAAGAGATGAAAGATAATTTTGAAAGTAAAATAAATAAGTGTAACGTTGATAATGAGTGTAAATTTAATTATGTAGTAGAGAAAATAGAAGAAGTTAGAGATAACATTAAGACATATGAAACTAATGTTAATTTCAAAATAAATGAAATAGAAACCAATTGCAACAGCAAAATAAGTGAATGTCAATTGAGTTTTGCAAATAAAATGGTAGAAATTAATGAAAATGTTGATAGTAAGATTAGTGAAACAGATAGTAGTTGTAAGTCAGAAATACAGCTACTAAAAGGTGCTGTAGAAATGGTAAATAACGCCAGTATTCAATCTGAACGCGTAACTAACAACAAGTTTATTTTAATGGAACAAAAACTAATTAATGTTAAAAATGATATAAACATGGTAATAAATAAAAAATTAAACAGTGTCAATGAGCAAGTAGTAATCACCCGAAATGCAGATAGCGAAATATAGTTAGAGCCATTTACTGGGGATAGGAGGGGGGTACACCCTATGCAATTCCTAAACAGAGTAAGAGACTTTAATAGATTCTGTAACAGTAATTGGGAGATGAAATTATTGAAAGTTATGAAATGTTTTAAGGGAAGCCCCTCAATTTTGGCGGAGGTACACAAGGGAGATTGGTTAGATTTCCAAAGTTTTGAAGGGGATTTTAGAAGTAAATACTGGTCTGAAGAGGACCAAGAAGTACTTAGAAGTAAGATAATGGGGTCGGGTAATTTTGGGACTAATGGTAACAATGTCACCATTTATGTAATGAAAATGTACAATGAAGCTAAATACCTTGAACCACCATTACCGTTTAGATCATTTGTACGTCATATAAGTAAACATTTACCAAGGGAGGTGCAAATTAACCTAATGACGCGGGAAGTGGAAGGTATAAATGATCTTGACAAATATTAGATATTTTCCAAAATATCAGGGACCGGGAAATAGGTAGGCGCTCAAACCCGTCAGGGGTACATAACAATGAGAATCATAATCATAATCAATCTAGTGGGACACCAACCACAGATAGAGGGACAAGGGGAGGCTACAATAATAACTATAGACGTGATGACTGGCGATGTGGAGAGTGTCATTGCGAGAACTATGGTATTAGAACAACTTGTTATAGGTGCCATAAAGAGAGGAGTTGCCAAAGCATTAATACTGTACATAACCAAAATAGTCAACCACAGAGAGGAGGGAGCAGCAACCGAGGAGCACCGGGAAGCAGTGAAACTTCCAACAGAGGTCATGGGGGGCACACTCCAGGCCGTGTAACCACTCAGACGGAAAACTAACAAGGACAGTGAGTGAAGGGACCCCACCATTGTCGTTAAATGACTGCGGGACCCAAGGCAACAATGACTATATAAATAACGTCATCTGTACTGATATGTCCAAGGAACTGATGGAGGAAGAGGACTTAGAGACAGCAAGACCAGAAACCGGACTGACAGAGGTAAGAATTCAACTTGAAGGTAAGGAAGTAAAAATTTTAGTAGACACAGGTAGCGAAATTTCTGTTATTTCCGAACACATATTAGAGAGTTTGCAAGAGACAAACAAAAATATCCCAATTTTGCCAGTAGCGGGGGTGACCATTGTAGGTATTACCGGGGTTAGGAGTAAACGTGTAACTAAACAAGTACATTTGAACATGGTAATTAATGGAGTAGAGTATGACAATACATTTTTAGTAGTACGGGGACTAAATTTGGAGGTTATTCTGGGGAATGATTTTTTGATAAAACACAAGGCGGTAATTGATTTCCAGAAGCGGTCGTTAGTACTTAATAATGAAGGTAAACCAGTTGAGATTAGCTTTGAACGGGTAGTAGATAAAGTCAGAATTTCGGGTGTTAAGATGATACTAAATCGGGCTAATAAAATAGAAACGGAAGTTAATACATATGTATGTAGAGAGGGAGAGTTAGGGGGTAACATAAATAAACGAATTTGGGAGGATAGAGCGGTGAAATTTTGTAGTGAAAGGGGTGACGTAGGGAGCTCTCAACGCAAAGCGTTGTGGCAGGTAATAGAGTGTTTTCGAGAAGTGTTTGCTGATGTACCAGGGAGGGCAAGAGATTATGAGTGTGAATTAAAAGTAAGGGAGCACGCACCCTATGTACAAAGAAGCTATCCGGTACCTTATTCAAAAAGAAGGGCGGTTCAGGCGGAATTAGATAAAATGCTAGAGGGGAATATAATAGAAAGATCAGTATCACCATATTCTAACCCGCTAGTAGTAGTCATTAAGAAAGATGGCCGCGTTAGATTATGTTTAGATGCCCGTAAGATTAATCAAATAATTATCCCGGACCGGGAGTCACCCGAAGCAATAAATGAAATCTTTCAAAAATTCAGTGGAGTTAAATATATGACCTCATTAGATTTAACTGCGGGGTACTGGCAAATCCCGTTAGCATGTGAAAGTAGGAAATACACAGCATTCTTGTTTAATGGAAAGAATTACCAATTTAAACGATTACCTTTTGGGCTAAATACCAGTGTGGCCAGCTTTATAAAATGTTTAGATGAAATACTCCAGCCACAAAATTTAGATTTTTTAACCATTTATGTAGACGATATATTGATAGCATCACGAACATTTTCCGAACATGTGGAACATTTAGAATATGTATTAGATAGACTGCGTACAGGGGGGTTGACTGTCAATTGGGAGAAATCTAAATTCCTACAGAAAGAAATACATTTTTTAGGGTTCATAATTACACCAGATGGGATAAAAGCTAACCCAGAGAAAGTAGAATCAATTTTAAAATTCCCAGAACCTCGAAATATTAAGCAGTTACAAAGTTTTTTAGGGCTATGTAATTTTTATAGAAAATTCCAGAAAAATTGCGCCCATATAACTTCAAAGTTGAGCACAGTGTTACAAAAGAACAAACAGTGGAAATGGGGGGAAAGAGAACGAAAGGTGTTTATCGAAATAAAGGACCATTTTAGTAATATGATCATGATGAATCACCCTAATTTTGAACGCACATTTTATTTACAGACCGATGCTAGTAACATCGCACTGGGTGCAGAACTGTACCAGGAGGATGACGAAAAGGAGCATCACACCATCGCTTTCGCCAGTCGTACCTTATTAGCTGCTGAAAGAAACTACACAACAACGGAGAAGGAACTATTAAGCATTGTTTTTGCGGTGAAGAAGTTTCGAACATATCTACTGGGAAATTCCACTATCATCCGGACTGACCACAAGGCATTATCTTTTTTAAACACCTGTAAGTTGACACACAGCAGGATAACCAGGTGGGTGCTAGCTTTACAAGAGTACAATTTTAGTTGGGAGTATATAAAAGGGGTAGAAAACAAAATACCTGACACTTTATCTAGGGTAGATACAGAGGGAATGAGAACAGGGAGGGATTTAAAAGAAATAAAAATTTTCAGACTTAGTAGGGAAGATAGATTGTTTGGGGAAGAATTGAGAAATATTAATAGCATGCAAAGAACAGACCCTAAATTGAACAAAATAATAACTAGCTTAGAGTCCAATTCAGATGAGTTAGGGTATAGCCGTTATTTTCAAATTTATCAAGGGAGTTTGTTTAAGAAAGTAGAGGGGGGAGAGCGTGATTGGAGGTTAGTCATACCGGAAGGGTTGGTAGACCAGATAATATGGGATTGTCATTTTCAGTATGGGCATTTCGGTGCTAGGAAGTGTGTAAATGTATTAAAAGAATCATGTTTATTTAAAAATATGGAACGGAGGGTTAGAACTTTACTCCGGGGGTGCGATTTATGCCAAAAGTCAAAAGTAGTTAATTATCCCTTAGGCTTTCACGGCCGGTGTCATTTGAATTATGAAAGATATCCGGGCTGTTTGGCCGTGGTCCCTGGTTAAAAACAAAACCAAACGTTTCGGCAGCTCCACTGGCTGCCATCATCAGTGGAATAAAATTTCTGCACTTTGGGTGACTACGTGCAGGCCCACAGTACTGTGGTATAGACTAAAGCTGTCCTGCCATGCTACCTGTACATATAAATTCAGCAAAGTCCCACGTACAGGTAAATATGACACCATCAACCAATCACAACAGAGATGGTGTATGATTGGCTCGCACCAAGCTACGCCATTATGTGACTCACTTAGGATAGCCTAAGTTCCAGCGCTTCCGAGGCCGTTCGCGATAGTGTTCGATCGCGCCATGAGAGTAAGTACTGGAGAGATAGCCCCGAGGAGAACAACCAGGGACAACAGCGAAGCAGCTTAGAGACGGACAGGACAGTAGTGAACTTGTCGGACCGCCAGCTTACCACCACCGAAACTGCTGTCTTGGCGAGGGGGGAGAAGTTTGCAGTGGCCCCTAAGAAGATTCCAGTGGAGGACATCATTGCCAACGTTGAAGCTGGAGTGCGGCGGCTGCCGCGTGAAAAGGCAGATGAAGTCAGGATCGAAGCATCGAGGATCCTGGCTAGAGCGAAACCGCCGCGATGCAACATACCAGTGAGTGAGCTGCGGGCACTAAGGACATTAAGGCAGGATGAGTCTGTCATCATATTACCGGTGGATAAGGGGAGTGCGACTGTTGTAATGAACACCGAAGACTACCAACGGAAGATCGGAGAACTGCTGGACCCAGAAAACTACAAAAAATTGAGAAGAGATCCGACCGCAGTGGTCCTAAAAAGGACCGATTTTCTGGTTAAGCGGTCTTCCTTGGAGCCTGATGTGAAGGCAGCCGTCCGGTGTTCGGAAGCCCTTCCACCTAGGCTTTATGGGCTCCCCAAAATCCACAAGCCGGACGTCCCGCTCAGACCCATCGTCAGCGCCATAGGATCTCCAACCTACCATCTGGCTAAACACTTGACCGAGCTTCTCCGGCCACATATAGGTGGTACGGAGTCATATGTGAGGGATTCAACTCAATTTCTTGAAAGGCTCGGTGGGTTGTCGTTGCAGCCTGGAGACATAATGGTCAGCTTTGACGTGGTTTCGTTGTTCACCATTGTGCCCTTAGATGATGTCCTTGGCCACTTAGCTAACCTTTTTCCGGCAGACATTACAGCGCTTTTCCGGCATGTTCTGAAAACTACATATTTTCAGTACGGCGGTGAGTTCTTCGAAATGATTGATGGTGTGGCCATGGGGAGTCCA
Organism: Magicicada septendecula; assembly: GCA_034769895.1. NCBI lineage: Eukaryota > Metazoa > Arthropoda > Insecta > Hemiptera > Cicadidae > Magicicada > Magicicada septendecula. The sequence continues at coordinate 826,714,071 of CM068368.1, forward strand.
CTCAGTCCTGTGGTGGCGAACTTTTATATGGAAAGGTTCGAACAGCAGGCAATTACATCTTTTCCGCTGAAGCCGAGGTGCTGGTTCCGGTATGTTGATGACACATTTGTTATCTGGAGCCATGGTGAGGAAGAACTCAGCAGGTTCCTGGCACATCTCAATCAGGTTCACCCACGGATACAGTTTACCATTGACAGGGAGACCGACAATCGGCTGGCTTTTCTGGATGTGTTGGTCCTTAGAAGGACCGATGGCAGCCTCGGACATAAAGTTTATAGAAAACCGACGCACACTAACCGCTATCTCCATAAACAGTCGAACCACCATCCCAGCCAGAAGAGGGCGGTGTTGAAGACCTTGGTGGACCGGGCTAGGAGGATATGCGAGCCCCGGTACCTCGATGATGAGCTGCGCCACCTCGAACTAGCGCTGCAGGCCAATGGGTATTCCGTCGGGGAGGTGAGACGTGCGGTCCGGCCGAGAAGAACAGCCAGGCCGGAAGTGGATTCACGGGAGACCGTCGGTTTCGCGGCGTTGCCCTACATTCATGGGGTGACGGACCGCATTGGTAGGCTGCTCAGTCGGCACGGTGTGAGGCCAGTATTCAAGCCGACAAAGAAGATACACCAGTTCTTGCGGCCGACGAAGGATGTCCGAGACCCGCTGTCATCGTGCGGTGTGTACGGAGTTCCCTGCTCATGCGGCCAGGTGTATATTGGTACCACGAAGCGCAGCGTCCGCACACGCGTGGGTGAACATAGCCGTTACTGTAGACTGGGACAGCCGGAGAAGTCTGCCGTGGCCGAACACGCGCTTGCCAATGCCGACCATCGGATCCGTTTCGATGAGACGAAACTCTTGTCGGCGGTGAGTGATTACTTCCCTCGTCTTCATATGGAGTCCGTCTTGATTCAGAAGCATGCTGCGATCGCTATGAATCAGCGGGGCGAAAACATCTCATTAAGTACATTATGGCATGGCGCGATGCGAGCCTCTCACACACCTTCTTGTTTCTGATTGGCCGGTGATGCTGTACTTACCTGTGCGGGGGTTGCAATTAGTAAACAATTAGCACAGGTAGCATCGCGGGAAATCAGCAGCCTTCCCCACAGTATTTCTTGGAAAACAAGTGAGTCACATAATGGCGTAGCTTGGTGCGAGCCAATCATACACCATCTCTGTTGTGATTGGTTGATGGTGTCATATTTACCTGTACGTGGGACTTTGCTGAATTTATATGTACAGGTAGCATGGCAGGACAGCTTTAGTCTATACCACAGTACTGTGGGCCTGCACGTAGTCACCCAAAGTGCAGAAATTTTATTCCACTGATGATGGCAGCCAGTGGAGCTTCGGAAACGTTTGGTTTTGTTTTTAACCAGGGACCACGGCCAAACAGCCCGGATATCTTTCATAATTCAAAAGTAGTTAATTATTGTTTAGAGGGAGAGATGAGGTGTATTAAAGTAGAAAAGCCTTTTGATTTAGTTGCGGTAGATTTGTTTGGCCCTCTACCAAAGGGAAGGGGAGGCGTAATGTATATTTTTGTGGTACTAGACACATTCAAGAAATTTGTAAGATTATACAGTGTAAAGAGGGCCACTAGTAAAGTACTAAGTGAGAAAATAACGAAGGATTATATGATTAAAACCGGAAAACCTAAAATAATATTATCTGACCATGGACCCCAATTTATTAGCAGAATATGGCGACAAACTTTGGGTTGGGAAGGTATCATACCAAAACACACGGCGGTATATCATCCTCAGTCGAATCAAGCCGAAAGGGTTATGCGAGAATTAGGGAGAATTTTCCGGGCATATTGCCATGCTAAACACAGTGAATGGCCAGCCTATGTGGGAAGAATTGAAGAATGGTTAAATTGCACCACCCATGAATCAACGGGGTTCACACCATACGAGCTAGTCAAGGGAAAACGTCCACCTAGGATCCTGGAACAGCTGTTCAACTTTCCACCGGAGAGCAACCCAAGAGATCTGGAGGTAAAACTCAAACTCGCCAATGAAAACTTATTAACTAAGGGAGAAAGAAGAAAACGGCTTCATGATGCCAAAGGTAAGTGGATTAAGCATGAGATAGGTCAGCTGGTATTAGTGAGAAGACACGATTTATCAAGTGCACAAGATAAAGAGATTAAAAAATTCTTTTTGTTGTATGAAGGACCGTATGAAGTAGTTGAAATCAAAATGGATAATGCCTACGTTCTACGAAACCAAATGACTGGGGAAATAGTGGGTACCCATAATGCCACCAATTTAAAAAAGTATTGGTCAAAATGAAATAATAATAAATAAAATAATACATTAAATCTTGTAATTGAATATAAACTAAATAACTATAAAATTAGGAATTTAATATAAAACAGTAGTGGTAGCGGGTAGATGTTCCCCACTTGTCCCAGTGGGGTTCGTCTATTTCAGGGACGCGCCCCTGCCCATGCGAGCCTTGGTTTTCTCCATTTATCCCTATTTTCGGAGGAAGCTTTGCCCTTACCTTTAGTCCTAGTTCTTGACCTTTTAATGATCCTTACCCTTTTTATTTTCCCGATTTCCTTAACCATCCCCTTAGAGAAAACATAACAATAGTCACACAAATTGGCACACTTTTTCGAACCATTTGATTGCCTTAATTCTAAACAATACATTAGGGTAATCCTCAAAATTAAATAAACTGGCGTTATTTATGAATTGTAAACTCATCCCTTAATTAGGTAGGTAGTGAAGAAGTTTTGTGGCTGAGTAGACAAACAAAATAATAAATTTCTGTACAGTCTAATACAATTAACGCCTATAGAGATGGGGTGGTAAATTAGTGGTTGTGGTTTGTTTTGGAAAAAAAAAAAATAATAATTTTTGGAAATATTTTTAAAGTAAAAGCTATGTAACCAAAAGGTTTAATTATTATTTTGTGGTACCTGCTATGTTAGGTTATGAGTAGAGGATAAATGGTGAATAGAATGTGATTACGGAGGAAGTCAAAAGGTGATTAGAAACAAATGACTTAATGTTTGTAAAAAAATATTGAAATACTAAGAAAGAACTACACTTTAAACCCATTAGAATTATTTCGAAAAATGTACGTAAAGTAACTGAAATTGTTTTGATGATATGAAGAGACTAAATTAAATTCAAAATGATAAATTCTAGTAATGAAGCAAAATTAACTCTGATCTGAATTGGTAGAAATTGATAAATATGTTAACAAAAAGATTTAGAAAAAACCAAATAACTGAAGGAAGTATATATGTCAGTATATGATGTAACCATGAATGTTGAAACTGAGAGTGTTTATAACACCAGTCTGGTAGACAACTGCTAATGTAAACAGGTGTGTTGTATGTTGTGACTAATGTCTACAGTCATGCTTGGTGACAATAACAAAAATGTTGCAGCTTGATGAATCAGTATCTTGAGTAAAATCCTATTGTGACATAAAAGAATTGAAGTTAAATTTTTACAGACAAAATAATAATGAGGTAATTCCTGTAACTTAAAGTTTGAGAAATTAAGTAAAATTAAATTAATTTGGTAATTATATTAATTGGAAAAATGATTTTAATAAGAAATTTAAATTTATTCGGATTTAACTTTCAAATGTAATTGTGAAATAAATGAAATATGTACTTTATTTAAATGGGAACCTGAAGGAAATTTTGTGCGAACGCCATCAAAAATGTTTGAGAAACTTAGAAGTGTATATTACTGCTCATGTAAATTTTATTAATGCTAATCTATATTTTACGTTTAACTGTAGATTCCCCACCTAAGTGCGGTCATGACCTCACCGGATCATGACCGTGAAAGTAGTTAATTGTGGCAAACCATAAATTTTACTTGATATAACCGGCTTGTGGTTTGTTTTATTTTGTTAACCCGGTGGTTTGTTAGATTTAGTAGGGGGGTTATTTTTGGGGAATCTACCAAATTTTGGAACAGGTCTATTTTCACCCAGATAGGGGTGGTAGTCCATTAGGGGTGTATAAATCAAGAATAGTAGGTGTAATACCGAATTTTATTGTAACGCCGAAGCAAGGATGGGGGTGGAATAAAAGAAAAAATGTCTACCCCTTCCGCATCAGTCCTTGTGAGAGCAACTGGGCGCTACAGTCCAGGGGGGGTAATACTGAGCGTGGATGGGCGGTGACCCAGTTACAGGTCACGAGGGAGATGTGGTTTATGGCTAGGATGAGGCTGGCAAAGGCCAAGAAGCCTAGCGCAGAACACATTAATATGTAACGGGTATCAGGGGTTAAGGGATTAAAAGGGGGGTAGTAGAAGAAAAAAAAATTTTTGTTTAATCTATATAAATATAGCAAATAAGGACATAATTTGTATTTTAGGTACGGTTATTGTGAGCTAATGTAATCCTGCATAATTAATGTGTCATTTTGGCTGGGCAATATTGTACGGGGAATATTATTCAATTTGACTGGAATTTATGTGTACTACTGTAAACCTATATTGTTTTATTAACACTATTTTCTAGGGTTTATAATATAAAATGAGCCAGTACGTTGTCAATGAACCAGTACGGCTAAGAGGAAACAAATCAGTTGTGGGATATGAAGTGATGGAAGGCCGCTTGCCGATTTTTTTAATTGAATGTTTCAAAGTCAGGCAACACTGTGGCGGATATCTGTCCGAGCTTATGGTGTTGGGATCTCGAACAGAGAAGTCCAGTAAGATCGGATGGGTGCTGTCACAGCCGCCAGACTAGGGGGTAAGAACCCATGATTTTAGTAGAGTGCTCAGGGGGGTTGCGGCGCCATATCCTCACTGATCCTCTTAGGTTTAGGCAATAAGAGTTTAAACGCTTCGGCCTTCAATCTCTTATTGGGGGGGGGGGTATTGTAATGGTACGAAATTGTAGGGCCAAGATAACATTTTAAAAATTATATTCTCCATGCAGTCATTGTTCACCCTTGTAGAACCCCGAGTTAGTCAACCAAATAGGCTGTGTTTATGACAGAACCAAACGTCTATGTTTTGTCTCCGCACTCAAGCAGCGTAGACCAATTGTGAAACAACACCCAACTTTGCATCAGCCGTGAATCACGGAAGAAAGTAATGTAATTCCATATTGCATAAGGCGGCAAAGTATTGCTAAATCTTACGGCTATGTTATAGCGCTCTTTTAACTGCACCAATGGGAGCGCAATCTCACGATCACGTGACCAGAAAACCAAAAAACTTTGTGTGCTCAGCTGTAACCGAACTAACCCCAGTTCCATTGAAACTCATGGCCGTGCGGCCAGCCTACAACAACATCTAAGTGCAACAAGTTATGTCGGCCGACTTGAGCATATTTTATAACGTGAGATCAGTAAATCAGTGAGAACCATGAAACAAAAACCGTAAAATCAGTACCAACAGTGGCGTGAGTGCGAGAGAACTCAGAAATCGGTCAGCTAGTGAACTTGTGTCACATTTATTACATGTGAATAATATGGGTGTGCATTGGAGTGAAACCATTATTAGGATGAGTACCACTTTTTAAACTTTAATTATTATATTATAAAATTTGCTTTTATAGACACCTTAATAAGAAACGGAGATCTCTAAGAGAGGGGAGTCTATTTAAATATTAACAAAAAGAGAAAGAGAGAGAGAGAGAGAGTGTGTGTGTGTGTGTGTGTGTGTGTGTGTGGTTATATACTGGTTCATTTTCAATCTTTTTATATGTACTTAGTAATGTCAATTATCATAGTAGTTTAAAACAAAATTTAACAAAGGCACTGTTATTTGTAGAAAGTAAAAGAAGGGTGCGATTTTCGATAAATAAAATAAGTATGTATTTTAGACAGTAGAAAATGAGTTAGCATAATCATTCCGCACTTCTACCCAGATAACCTTGTCTGCAGTGGATTTTCGTCTGTAAGACCCGGGAAAATACAACCAAAGGTAAGAGTGTATTTACTTGAAAAACATATTGAAATCTTGAGTCTGAAGTAACTTATAGAGTTTCATCAGTTCAACCTGTGATAACTTCAAAAGATATAAATATACGGCAATTCTGAAAACAGCATTGTATTCAGCAAGAAAAGCTTTATAAGTAGCCGCAATCTCAGTTAATATAATTAACAATTGAAGAAGTTATACGGATGATGCACGCCAACAGGAATAACGAGAGAATTATGCTACGTAGGAATTAGGTGTTTTCACACACACACAGATAAAGACCTAAGCAACAATATTCTGTGGTCAGATCTTTGAAAACACATTTGCAAATACCTGTAATCAATCGATTTGCAAACACAGGAAGTACGATTTTAACTAGAAATTCTCTGCAGTTTGAAACCTGTCAAAGGGTGTCTGCTCGACCTGTTCGAGATTGTCAAAACTGGAAAAACGCATGATTTATTTGAACAACCAATCAGCAGCCCGTATTTAAAACTGATGCCAACTCAAAGCGAGGGGTAGCATCACTCTTCGATCGGATCTTCAATACGCTAGACGTGTATAAATTACGAACAGAAATTTTTCAATCACGCAAAAGTGTAATTTAAGCATCAAATTCGAGAAGTAGTCCGCAGTGTAGGTGAACTAATACCGTTCAACAACTCTAGCTGCGTAAAACAATGTTAATTAATTAAAATTTTAATTAATTAATCATCAGCCGTGAAGGACCTATGCGACAGAAGGCTACAGCATCTGTAATTGCCAGGGCATCTTCTCCAGCATTGATCAACATCAATTCTTCTGTGCAAAACCATCAAAAGGAGGACCTCTACGGATTCCTATCTTTGGTCAACGCATCAAACAGTAAGAAATAGATTCATTGATCAATGAAATAAGCACTAAACAAATAATAAAACAATAAACAATTTTTAAAAGACACTAAGAACTGCACACTTTGTATTTTAACTATAAGATTAGCTCTAACATAGTACAGGAGCGTTGAATGGAAAGTGAGGTATAGTATTGGACGTGCAAATTATTGTAGACCTGTTCTTTAGCACTGGTTTGGGAGATAGCAATCTCCTAATCAAACCAGATAAGAACAATAGGTCGTTTGAACGTCTTAATCTTGACTTTTCACACTCACTCAGTAATTATAAGTGTTAGGGTAGAAATAAGTCCTACCATTAGCAATTTCAAGTTTAATAACAATTGATTAAAACGTTAATTAAAAATAATCAAGCCAATATTAAAGTGTTATTTGTAACGATTCCCCTTGAAAACCACAATCACTGAACGAATCCTGAGAAAGAGTGTCTCCATGCGCTGAGCTAAGCTGAAACCGTGTCATTTGTATCTGGGATTTATTCTGGCGCCCAGGTAAAGTAATATCACGGGTAAGTAACATTTTATCTAACATACAAATATTAGATAATTGTGTTAGTTGAAATAAGGCGTCGTAATATATATATATATATATTGAAATAAACCGTTAATCGTGATCAATAAAATTTATTTTAGGTTTCGGGGTTTGACCAAGCTCCACGTTGGTATGCGCCAATTTGTAACCAACTACGTGGTTTCTGTGTTTTATTTATTTATTTATTAATGAATATATCTATTCGGTTGTTACCGATGAAACTTCCTGAAAATATATTATTAGGCAAATATAATGATAATTATGTTCCTTTAACTTATAGTCGTACTACGATATACGTTTAACTTAGTATTCAGTAGTTGGGCAATATTAACGATATATATAGTGTATTGACTGAATGTAATGAGTATTCTTGTCAACCCTAGTCCCTCGATGTTAGAAAATTCTATTCAAATTTTGTACTGAAAACACGCTAGTTCGGCAATCTCCCGTTCCACCAGCTGTAAGCAATTAGCGCTGTTATTTGTAATAATCGTGCTTCTAGGTTAGCCGTTCATCGGGTTTGAATCAACCTTTTATTGTAAATTATTCCACCCACTACTTATAGTATCTATTCTGCAATAACTTAAAACGTTATCTCATACAATAAAGATCCTTTATTAATTTTATCTATTATTTCACAGTTAACGTTATCTCCACAATAATAATATTATCAAATCGATTATACAAAAATATATCGATTGTCAATTGATCAAGTTACTTTGACTTATACAAATTAAATATAACAATAAATAATTCTTATCCCAGGGTTCGTAAGATTCTTTGAACCATTAGTAAGGCCAGGTAAAATGCAAAATTAAGGTTACTCAAGTATTACAAAACAAAATTATTAACTCTAAATATATTGAATTTAAAATAGGTTGTTTTTTACTGGGTTGGCAGAACTCAAACTGGCACTGATCGTCTGTAAACAGTGAAGATGTTCGGCTTAAGTTACATTCATCCAGGAAAACTTGTTTTGGCCCTTATAAAATTGATAGTGTAGTATCTGGGGAAGCTCTCAGGAACTCTTCTAACTGCTGTTCTTCTCCTATGATCTTGATAGTTGTCGGTCACGGTGGAATGAAAATAGTATCCCAGCTTCTTCTGCAAGTGAAGGTTAACTCTGCAAAACGAGATCTTCGTATGTCTTCTCAATAATTCCGTTAGCTTCGGCCTTTATTTCTCTTAATTAATCTTCTGGTTATAGGAGAAATCGGTTTAATACCGAATCCAGCGGAATTATTCTGGTGAATGAGGTGAGGGGTTTTCAACTCTTTTAAATGTATTCAGTTATAATTTGGAAGTCTAATTAGTTTTATTACTCATCAGTATTATGATAGAATTAGGTTTCAAAGAGGGTTTTTTAATTTTGATTCATATTTTCTTCAGAATTTATTATTCATTTTTTTTAAATGTATCTGCCCATCTCAACTCAATAGCTTGTAACAATCGGAACGAATGATTCAATATAAACAACTCATATCCATTTCAGTTGCCTTAACAACCACTTTTTTCTGTCATTGGGTGAAATTAGATATCCTAGAGCCAGAATTATAGAATATTACTACTCTTTTTCAATAAAATACTCCATGCTTGGAATAATACTAAATTACCTAAAATTCTCACCTAACCTTCCTTCATAAACCATGGAAACATAACCTTCCAGTATATGTTTTACCATAGTTTCACTGGACTGGACTTCTTTAAAAAGGTATTAATTTCCTTTTACAAATATTAAATTTAGGCCTATAGGTTTTCTTACAACTGTTATAACATTGTTTGGTTTTTTAACTTAATTTTCTTTTACCTGACCTACTGTACAATTAATTATTGGCTAATGGTTATTTACATTAATTTTAACTTCCTGGTTTTTATTTTATTACCTTAATTAATTCGTCTTGGAACCCTTCATTAGTTTACAATATAATTATCAGAACTACTTGTCAAACCTTAAACACAGATTGCCCTCCTGGCCAAGTTTACAAACATTAATTAAAACAACTGCATTATTCAATTTTAGACAATACTTAAAACTTAGTATAATGCCTAACACAGGTAACTATACTTGATTGTCTAAAGACAAATTTAACATAAATACAAACATAATCATTGATGAAGTATTCCTATTAAACAACATCAGTTCACTCTTACCATACTCAAAACATAACATAAATATTCTGTGAACATTAACATGCTACAGTATAAAAACAAGCACAATTTATTATATTAACTATTAATTGGTATGGTATTTCATATTCAACATTAATTATTGCCTCTTTTGACTTGAGGTACCTCTCAGATGCATTAATTACTGAGCAACCTTAATTCAGGGTATGGTCCTTGACCATAGTTAATTCAATTTTTTATGTAACGTTGGGGACCTGAACTCTGTTACGTTACAATATATATATTGTTACAACACAAATAAGCCAAACCCCGTACCAGTGATAAAAAAGATAATTCTAAATGTAAAAATACTTCATATAAAATAAAATGTTTAAAAATGAATAAAATATAAATATTATGACACGACGAACGACGATATTACCCAACCCAAGTGATTGACCCAACAACAGAAACACAAAGAAGGGAACCACGAAACATACACAGAGACAAAAGGTGATTGACCAAACAATTAGGAACTAACATATAACGTTAATTACATTTTCATACAAATAGAAATACATAAAATTATTTGATCTTCCACCTACCTTGTTTCGTCTTCTACCAGGGTCCACAACACGAACGTTAAGATGCAAGTATGATTATCAGGTTAACAAACGTACGCTACACTCATTTGTTTGATGGAATAAAAAAATTGTATTATCTAGTTATTTAATTATCTAATTATTTCCTTTTAAATAGAATTTCAATTAGAACTCAACTTTCTCTCCTTTTACGACAGATACCACATGCACATTTATTTAAACATTTTTCTTATTCTAATATACTTTTAATTAATCAAGGCGAACCCAGCTTGCCACACTCTCACATTCAGACCTTTAAAACCCCCTTTTTAGAGAACATAAGAATATATGTAAAAGAATAGTGTTACTTTCCTAAACAGCGTCACTGTCGACCACATGGCGCGTCCAGTAAATTACTTGCACTATGTCCAAACTGTTATTAGTTCATTTTTTACTCCGAACTCACTTGATTTTATGGTGTTAAATGTCCACCTCACTTTTTTAAACTGCTTTACAACTCCGATATAAGCTCGATTAGTCGGCCGACTTGATGGAACAAAATTTTGCCCGGGTATAAGTTTTAGGCGACCGCGCGCGGTCAGTGTTAGTAGTTGACTGGGAAGAGAGCTTTATCTGACGATGTTACATCCGGGCGGGCATCACTGCCTTGCCGGCGAACAAATGTCATCGCCGCACACAGCCTTAGTTGTCCAAGTTTTTAGTGGCTGTACACCTGGCACACAAGATTTACGTGTGCTGTAAGTCGACGATATTTCACTGCCTTTATTTTCGTCACATAAATGGGTGTGGCTTACAGTCATGTTTCCGGCATGTTGAGAACATGTGTTTGACAAAATCGCATCAAGCCATGTTTTGCGCCTGTCGTCTAGCGTGGGTTAGGCGCTCCACAGATGTTGGTGCTTGCGCATTTGTGAGTGGTTGTCACACAGACGCAAAGTTCTTAGAATCGTGACAGTCGACAACATGACATTCCTTTATAAATATTTCATAACAGCTATTACGTACTGTTGCATTATTTAGACTGCGAGTTAGATTCAACCACGGACTGGACACACATATGAAGTAAATTGTGCCATTTTAATAAGATCAGAACCAAAATTAATAAAAAAATAAAAAACCTTCTAATTCGCCCCATTACAAACAAAAGAAGATAAGTAACCAGAATTAACGAAGAATCAAGGGAAGTGAACAAATTCCTACGACTAAATAGAAATTAAAACCAGATGAGAAGAGGAGAACCGAACCAAGATGAAGACAATTGAAGAAGATGAAGACGAAAAAGAAGAGGAAGAATGAAGAGGAGACAGGTTGAACCCAAAGAGAAAGTAACACCACATATAAAGGGGAGAAATAGTAGACTCAAAGATAGAATACTGTAAATAAACCCCAAATAATTATCCACTAATGAAACAAATAGTATTGTTGTAATTGAAATAACTTATATACCTATTTTAAGACAAAAGACAATTGTAAAGTAACGTAGTGTAGAAAAGTACACTAACACAATTATTAAGGTTAGATTTAATGAAAGATAAATAACCAAATATTATTAATAATAAGAATTATGTTATAAAGAAATAGTGAGAAATAATAGGAGAAATAAGTATAGGGATTACCCATTAAGTAACACTTAATACAAACAGTGAACCAAAGTAAAGTGCAATAGTGAAAGTGTAAATACCCTAAAAATAGTGAGAGTGTATCAGTGATAAGCCTCTGTTAATTAAAGGTGAAGGTGATACATGGAAATAGATATTTTAAGCAATAAAGATGTAATAATAAATAAGAAAACACTTTATAAAGCACTGATAAACAGTCAATGATTTGAGTGATCTTGTGAACATTTATATATTAAGAATAATTAACAATAATATTTCAAATAAAGATAAGTAAAACGTGTGATATTATTCAGGGAGAAAGCCCAGATAAAAACAGTTTGTATTAACATGGAATGGAGGAGATAGTAGTATAGAAATAAGATTTTGTTTAAAATTAGGAATACAATGAATAAAACACCCCATGTTAAAAGGGGAAATAACTTTGATAAATTTGTAAGAAGTAATGATGTTTATCACTCAAAGTAGTAACAAAAGAATGAAATTAATGTTAAAACCAACAATAACTAATAACTTATAAAGAATAGTTTGTTTCAATGTTATGAAGAGGATATGGCTGAAAGGAACTTGCAGTCCATAAGCCTAATTGTTATATTTTAAAATATGTATAATGAAAACTGTATTGAATAGTAATTAAAACACAAAAAAAAATCAAAACACAACACAAACAAATATGATAACAAAGTGAAGCCCATCAGGCTGAATTAAAAATGTAATTTAAAAGAAATAAACCAAAAACCATCATGGCTACTCTTGGCTATGAAAACATCTAACTGTCAGACACACACAAATGTCAATTGTAACCAATTCACAAGGAAATTTATTAATCTAAGACCAGTAAATGGCCAGTAATTATATGTAAATCATTTTAACAGAGAAATGTTATTATAAAAGTTTAATTTAAGAGAGATATGTAATTTATTAAATGTCAAATATTTAGACTAAAGCTAATGTATAATAGAATATGACCTTATGAGGTATCATTTTAAACTTTGAAAGGAAAGAAATACAATAGTGATATTATTTATTACCCCAAAGGAACGATAAAGGAATAAAATCATTAAGAAAATACATAATAAATTTGAATAAAAATTCAAATCTCTTAACAATGCTTTTGAAAGAGGCCTTAACCAATCAAAGGGTTACTGTTACCATAGTAACGTATGTGTATAGTATGTGTTAGTTTTTTGTGTATTTTCAATGTTGAGTGCTTTGTTTATTGTGTCATGTTTTGTATTGATTTGTATTTGTTCAGGTATTAGTTTGTTTTCTGTTTTATGTTTGTATATTTGTAAATTTTCCCAAATGTTCATTATGGTGCCTTTGTGTGGTATATGTTTTATTAGTGTTACATTGGTTATGTCTGGGAATTCATGTCCTGTGTTTATTGCATGTGTGGCTAAATTGGATTTATATATTTCTGGTTTTTTGTATGCATTTAGGTGTTCAAAATAACGTTTTTTCAGCTGTTTTTTTGTTTGTCCTATGTAACAGTTGTTTCAATCTTGGCACTCAATTTTGTATATACCATTGGTTGTTGTATTATCTTTGTTGTGTGAGCTATTTAGATTTTGTAATTTATTTTTATTAGTTTTGTATGCTATTTTTATATCTGTGTTTTTAAATAGTTTTGTTAGTTTTGTCATTTTATTATTTATGTATGTGAATGTGGCCCATTTGTTGTTGTTGTTATTATTGATGTGTTGTTCATTTTTATTAATTCTTAATTGTTCAGTTTTTATTTTATATTTGATTTTATTTTCTATTTTGATCACAGTATTTTTATTGTATCCATTTTCATAACCAATTTGGTATATTATATTTCTTTCTTTGTCAGTTTCTTGTTTGTTTAGGGGAATTATGTACATTCTGTTAAATAGCGAATAAAATGCTGCCATTTTATGTTGTGGTGGGTGTCAAGAAACGGACTGTAGCAGAAAGTGACTAAATATATATAGCAACGATACATGTTGCTACGACGGTCTACTTCATCATTGTAGGTACAGTGGAAAACAAAATACAAGACACCAATGAAATCACTAATTAGCAGCTTTAATTTTCACAGTTAACAGTTCATAAGAAACAACACAGACTCTTGCAAATACAAAAAAAAATTGTTCACACGAAATAAAACTTCAACTAATAAAAAACACAATTGTATTACAATTATACCGCCCTATTATAAAACACAACACTTCACTAATAAACACTTGAACACACACAGTAATATCGCCAGATAATAACTGAAATGCACTGTAATTTATCGCAACTATAACTGAAAAACTAAGGCCGCTGCCACCTAATATTTATACAACGCTCACAGACCAGAAGATTCCAAACTCCGTGTTAGCGCCAGTGTGTACAACATAATTAATTGCAGCCTTGACACAGTGCGAGCGAACATGCAAATTCTGGCACAGTCTAGCAAATGCATCGAGAAGCACGTACGCCACACGTATTACATTCCGGATCCTTCTGGAACATTTGATAAACACATTGATTGTTCTGTGATGTCATAACACTGCCCCCTCCTTAAGCCTGTTCATCCCGAACTGGCAAACCATCCCTGAAGTAATACTCGACCAGGCGATCTAGGTGGACATCCTTGCAAAAAATAATTCTCCGGTTCTTCGAATTCAGTCTCGTGTGATCCGAACATCAAGTTCCCAGGAATGCAAGTCTTCTGCTCAACCACTAGTTTTGCTGGAATCACTCCCGTTGTGACATGTACTGATGACCTAAACACCACTGGCTGATCCAAGTCTGTTTGGTTCTCGTCAAACAACATCTTGCGTAACTTCATCTTCAGCAACTTTTCCCCCAGGCGTTTCTAACAGCTCAGGAACAAGCAAGAATCTTGTCTCGACACCCATACTTGGCTTTCCAATCATTTCTTTTGTCGTTACACTTATTTGTACTTCTCTGCTAGTTCTTCCTCCATTTCCACTTGCAATAGGGTGGGTTCCTCTTGACCATGTAATGGGTCTAAATTTACATAAATATTATTGTATAATTTTATAAATTCTATAATATGTGAAGATGAGGCCCCTTTGAGGTGAGACGATAGCAAGTAAATATTTTCATGACTATATATGGTTATGCAGCAAATAACGAAAATCTATTTATAGCCAGTGATTAACTCCGTTAGTATGTTGTTGACGAGAAACAGTTAATTACGAATTAAAAAGGTGATACTAAACTCAGCGGAACGTTACAGTACTGAGGACGAGACGAATAGCGGGGAGCGGGGTGAACCAGTTTGAAGACGAAACGAACGGAAATTGTTAACACTAAAAGTCAGTCGACCACCATCTTTTGTACTGTGCAGTAGCAATTGCGGGTGCCCGCATAAACAGCATAAGACGTAAATTGAACAATGTGAGATTTCAACCAGTTTTGGACTTTTCAAAAAGTATAAATAATGTATTAACCAGTGATAAATACAATAAACAAACAGTTCGGCCGTAAGATATAAAAGTGCAAACAACAGACAGTGTACACAACGGGAGACGTCACGCAGGATGAAACCATACGCATCAACAGGAAAGTAGACATTTCAAAAAATAATTAAATACTGTAAATACTGGCTTTTACCTAAATTTTAAAGTTAAGCTCAACAAAAAACCTAAAAGTATGTAAATGTGTATGATTGTGTGTGTGTGAAGAATATGCCTATAGGCCTAACAAGAAGTGTTGAGTTTGCATAATCTTTGATATACGTATTAGTATTTTGTGATAATTATTGGAAATCAGTTTTACGCCTTAAGGCGGAATAAGTGTGTTCATGATCTTTTTTATGTTCTCAAAGGAAAATAAATAATGTTATATTTTACTTGATTTGCGCATTATGTTATTTGTATTTGCCCACTGTTCTCTGCCTAAGTACACTAAACAAATCCCTAGACTAAACATTACATATAATCATATTAATTTAATTATTAATAACCGATAAGACTTTAGCTGACATCTGAAAAGGTACAAATTTGAATAGTCAATTAATGAGTAAGACTACAACCAGACCTGTTGACTTTTTCTTCAGCCAATGCAACTTACATTCCGGATCCCTCTGGAACATTCGATAAAACATGTAGATTGTTCTGTGATGTCATCACAATATGTAGCATATTCGACCAGGGTAATTTATTTGTACATACAGAATAAATATAAACAGTTGTACATAGTTTACAAATTGTACATAGCGTAATTACATCTATTTAAATAATTAATAAAATTTAAGTATGTAATTGTAACATCTGTTTTAGAGTAATTTTTCTAGTTAGTTAAAATCGGTGCACAATAATGAATATTTATTGAAATAAAGTAAATATTATTTTTGATTATAATACTACAACTAAACATCTCATTTTTTTATAATAAAAATTTAATTGATGTATGATTTGCAACACTGAAAATAATTACTTGAATTCTACATTTTTTTTAAAACAGACACCCAAGTAATTGAAACAATTTTATAATTGTTTTTATAGCAATTTTACAATTGTTTCATACACACACACACACACACACACACACACACACACACACACATACACACACAAGGTGTATATCAAATACCATGCAAAAACTGCGAGAGATCTTATATCGGCCACTCTGGAAGAAATATACGTAAACGCGTCCGCGAACATGAATTGGCAGTAGCAAAACAAGAAGATAACACATCCCTAACGATGCACGCCAAGGAAACAGGACACACTTTCGATTTCAAAAACACAAAAATCTTGGTACGAACCAACTATAAGAAAGTCAGACAGTGCAGAGAGGCCATTGAGATATACCGGATGCGAGGGGGAGTGGTCAACGACACAAACAAATATACAAAACTAGTGACAACTTGGAAATTCCTAAATTAACAAACAACATATGGCCACAACACACTCACCCCACGCTCTAATCCTCCCATAGCAAAAATCACAAAGGAAGCGAGATATAGAACGCGCAGCGTAATAAAATCAACATCAGTATGCCTCATAAAAAAAACGTCATTTTGAACATCTAAACAGATACAAAAAAACAAATATATAAATCTAATTTGGCCACACATGAATAAACACTAGACATGAATTCCCAGACATAACCAACACGACACTAATAAAACACATAACACACAAAGGCACCATAATGAACATTTGGGAAAACTTCTGGATTATATTTGGGATGTATGTTATTGATTTGTTTTAATATGTTATCTGCATTTGTGTTTTTGTTATTTGATACATATAGCCCATCATGTAGTCTACATATCTTATCCATATGCCATTTGGATCAAATGAATTTATAATATTTTGTATTTTAGTGTCTATGTGTTATAAGAATATTTCTGCTATTATGCTAGATAATGGAGATCACATTGCTAAACTTTCTTGTTGTTGATAAATTTTGTTATAGTATTAGTTGGAGGCTATTTTTTATTTCAGTTATATATTGTGTGTCTTCATTTTGTTCTCTTGTGCCGTACCTAGGAAGTACGGCGAATTCTGAAAATTGGTTATATCGTATCTGAGATTTGGACTGTGGACTCTCCCGCCATCTAGGAGACGTTGCTGTAACTTCGGACTACGGTATCTTTCCTTCCCGCTGCTAGAGTGAGCCTACGGTACTTCGTCGTGGTTTGTAGTGCGCCTTTGGAAATCGGTCGGTTAGTTATCAGCTGTGGAGAGAGATTGTTTCTGACTCAAGTAGTGGGTTGGCCTATGGTTTTTTTTCGTTGAGTGGAGAGTTGCGTTTTTGACTCGAAGGGTGGGTTCCGGGTCAGCTGGGTAGAGAGAGACCAGCTGTTGATTCCTGTTGAGCTGTGTGGAGATAGACCGGGTTGTGAGTTGGTCAGCTGTTCGACACATGTTGGTCTCAATTGTAGAGAGCTGAAAAAGTTTTGTGGGTTTTTTTTTATGCCGGCGTCTTTTGAATTCATTATGTCAGGCTAAGGAAAAGTGTGCCAGGGGGTCTCTGGGGCCGGCGTCCGTGATCCTGTGAAGACCAAGATGTGATTTATGTGATATTTGTGTGTGAGTATTGAGGAACACCGCACATGTGAGTATGCATGCACAGCACGTGTGCATGCATTATGAACAGGTATGGAAAAATAAAAATTATTAAATTTTTGCCCTGGGACTTTATGGGTCAAGTGGGGCCTGGCCGTTTTTTTTAACCAACAAAAAAAAAATGAAAAGGGGAACAATAGTTTCTTGATTCTGGAGTTTTGTTACTTCACGGTACTCTTGTAATCTAACATGCAGGTTTCTGCAGAACTTGAATAGCTTCTGATATTTCTCTCTAATGCTGAGTAGCTTCGCCGCTGTTTGCGGTGACAGTTATTTTATGTGCAAAACTCTTTTTTCCACAAAAAAATAAAATAAAAAATAAAAACTTAAGAAAATGTGTTAGGAATTGGCCAAGGTGTTCATTTGGCCTAGTGAAGTAAAATTCAGTCGAGTTCCTTAATTGTTCTTTGAATGATTCAGTGTGATAATTGTCTTGTGTTGAATTGTCAAAGCATGTAATGTCCAGTACAATTTTTTTACAATAATCTGTGTGGAACTTATATTGTGGCTGCCTTTTTATTGGAACTTGTAAATAGGATTATGAAAAGAGTTGCAGACCACCTACAGTTGTAACAATACATTACCTTGTGCTAGAACAGTAATTCGGAAGTATTCAACCTATTAAATAAAAATGACTGAACTGTTGTACAAGAGGAAATTTTCACTATTTATATATTTATAATGTTTGTAGATGTATATGCTCATAATTTTATGCACCACATATTTTTACCTTCTGAGAGATATATGTAACTGATTATCTGATAGAATTGCTTTTGAAATGGTTTATAAAGTTGTTTATATTATTGAAAGCTGCATGTCAATGGTGATTTGTATGCCATGTAAGAGATTTTAAAATGTTTTATATATTTTATATAATTTTCATGGAATATTTCTTAAATATTAAATGTTGAATATTTTGAAATTTTAAATTCTGGATGCCCTGTCATAGATTTTAAATATTTACATCTTTTCTATAGTTCTAATAGAATACTTTCAGTCTGGACACTATGAATCATTGTGAGAAAAACATGTAATATTTTGCAGATATTTTACAGATTTTATGTATTTCTCATGGTATACTTTTAAATATTAATTTTTTCCCAGGTCCCGTTATGTGCCGTTGAGACGGGACACCCATCCGGGGAGTCCGATCCCAAGCCGATTCGTCCGGGTCTCTCCGTGTGCCCATTTTTGGAGCTGGAGGTTGGGAAAGGCCGGGTTAGGGCCCTGGTGGACTCCGGATCGGCACGGTGTCTTATCTCCTACCGTGTTTACCAGCAGTTGGTCCGGGAGTCATTGATCCGGTCGAATTCTCCTTCGTCGGTGGTATGTTGGACGGCCTCGAGGGAGGTTTTGCCGACCTCCAAATTGGTGGCTTTTAAATTTAAAATAAATTATTTTTCGTGGGTTTGGGAGTTTCTTGTGGCCCCGAATCTGAGCGTAGACTGTATTGTGGGTGCGGATTTTATTGTGAAAAGTGGCCTGGTTCTCGATATCCAGGGGCACGTATGTTTCTTTAAGTTCAACCGTGCCGTACGCATCCCCTTTCTTGGATATCGGGATGAGGCGGGGGAAGGTCTTGAAGAACTTCAACCCCCAGCGTACATTAATAATTTGAGCCCATCTCTACAGACCACTTTCCATAAATTGTGTGATGAGTTCCCTGAGGTGCTGACCGCCAACCTCGGACTCACTTACAATTTAGAGTATCGTATCCGTCTGTGCGACTCCGCGGTTGTCCGTTCGCACCCGTATAAATTCGCTCCGCCCAAAATGACCATCTTGCGTGAGAAGGTGCAAGAATTGTTGGACCAGGGGGTTATTGAACCTTCCATGTCGGCCTATGCCAGTCCAGCATTCCTGGTGCCTAAACCGGGAGGGAAGCATAGGCTGGTCATTGATTATCGAAAATTAAATCAAAATATTGAAGTTGAGTCGGTGCCCCTCCCGGACCTGCATTCGGCCTTTGATTGGTTTTCGCAGGCCCGTTATTTCACCATTTTCGACCTGAATTCAGCATACCACCAGATACCCTTGCACAAGGATTCTTGGCCGTTCACTGCCTTTTGCGTGCCGTGGAACTTGTACCAATACAAGAGAGTCCCCATGGGACTGGCAGTTGGTGCCCAGACGTTAACCCGTCTACTAGACTCTGTGTTCCACGACATTAAATTCCAGTATGTGTTCAATTATCTGGACGATCTCCTCATTTACAGCTCCACTTTAGAGGAACACATGAACCATCTCCGTGAGGTGTTGTGTCGCTTGAGGCGCGCGGGGCTTACGGTGAATCCCGACAAGGTGAAATTTGCCCAGGAGGAAATTTCTTTCCTCGGTCACCTTGTCTCTCATAAAGGGGTCACGGTTGATCCAGAGAGGATGCAGGCAATCCGGGATTTTCCTCCCTCTCGGGATGCTAAAGGGGTGGCCCGCTTCGTGGGTATGGTGAATTTTTACCGGCGGTTCATCCCGGGGGCTGCGGAGATTGCGGCTCCCCTAAATTCATTAAGAAAAAAAGGGGCCAAATTTGTGTGGGGAGAAGCGCAGCAACGTGCCTTCGAGTCCCTAAAGGAGTCCATTTTGTCGCCGCCCGTGCCTCGGATGCCCGATTTCACGAAGCCCTTCATTGTGCAATCCGACGCCAGCTCTGTGGCGATCGGGGCAGTGCTCTCTCAGGAGGTGGATGGTGCTCGGCAGCCGGTCGCATTTGTATCCAGGACCCTTACCAACCCTGAAAAGAAATCCTCGGTATACGAGTTAGAGTGTTTGGCGGTAGTCTTCGCCCTTGACAAGTTTAGGAGGTATTTGGAACATGCTGAGTTCCTATTAGAGACCGACAATCAGGCTCTCTCGTGGCTTCTGGCGCACCCCCGCCAACTGGGTAAACTTGGCCGCTGGGTGGTCAAGATTTCTTCTTTTAAGTTTCGGGCACAACATATAAGGGGGACCCAAAATGTTGTTGCCGACGCTCTGTCCCGTATGTATCACCTACCCAGTGAGGAGCCAATAAATGAACCCTGCGCCGTACTCCTGGAGTTCCCCCTCGCCTTCACTGAAGTTATCCCTCATCAGCTTGCTGATGAGGTGTTGGGTCCCATCATCGATAAAATCAAATCAGGCGAGATGAAGGCTCCATATCATCTGTCCAAGGGCGTCCTCTGCTGCAGGGAACGTGGAGGACGGGTCCCTAAGATAGTGCTGCTGAGCAAGTTGGTGCCCATGGTCTTCCAATATTATCATGATTCCCCGGTTGGAGGCCATTTGGGTGTTTCAAAGACCATCGCCGCGATCAGAAGAAACTTCATCTGGAAAGGCATGGACCGGGACATCGCCACCCGGGTGAAGTGTTGTCATCTGTGCAGTCTGAGCAAGCCCGCTCAGAACACTAAGTTGGGGTTGCTGTCTTCTGAGGTGGCTGGCAGACCGATGGAGAAGGTTTTCATCGACTACGTGGGTCCTTTCCCGCGTAGCAAGGCTGGGAATTCGTTCCTCCTTGTTTTTGTGGACGCCTTCTCCAAGTATGTCTGGCTACTTCCCTTGCATCAGGCTAGTACTGCCAATACCATCATAGCCCTTCAGACCAGTATTTTTCAGCATTTCGGGCTTCCCTCCATCATTGTCTCAGACATTGGCCCTCAATTCATCTCGAGGCAATTCTGGAACATGTGTTTCAGGCACGGCATTCGGCATGTAACCACTTCCCCTTACCACCCGCAACCTTCCCACGCTGAGCGATTCAATCGCAACCTGAGATCTGCTCTTATCGCCTACCACGCGGAGCAGCAGTATACGTGGGACCAGAATCTCCAGTGGTTACAGATGGCGTTCAATTCGTCCCTTCATGAAAGCCATCGTGCCGTGCCTTTTGAGGTCATGTTTGGTTTCTCCCCCGCTCATCCCCTTGGTAATTTGTGGAAACTGGAGGATCTTCTCCCGGATTCGCCGAACGAGGGGGTCGCTCACAGGTGGAAAGAGGTGAGGAGAGCCCTGCTCCGATCGCACGAGCGCGTGCGGCGTCGCTATAACGCTGGGAGAGTCCCCAATCCTTTTAAGGTGGGCCAGTTAGTTTATTGCAGGAGCCACCTGCTCAGCTCTAAGGTGGAGGGTCGCGCTGCCAAGCTCTGCTATAGATGGTTGGGACCCTTCCGGATTTCTGAGTTTGTCTCGCCCGTCACTGCCAGCCTGGTGGGTCCGGAGGATGGCATGAAGGTGAGGGTGGCCCACGTGTCCCATTTGAAGGCATGTGCGCAGATGGAGCTTCCTTGAGAAGTGAATTGGTATTGGTTACCCCTGTTGGGATTAGTTAGGGTCCTCGGGTTTGGTTTTCGGGGGGGCTTCGCTGGAGGGATTGTGTTTTATGGTTTTACTTTTTAGCGTTTTGTTTTAATGTTTTATCGGTATTTTAGCTCCTCTCCTTTCCTTTCTTCTTCCTGTTGCTTTAGGCCACGGCCGCTCACCCTCCCCGTATCTTCTACACTCACACACACCCAACTACACACACACATACACACACACACCTTGTCCTTCCTTCTGGTGTCCTTTCGTTTTCAATTTCCGCCTGGTTTTAGCTTTTTTATTGGTTTTTAGTCAGTCCCCGCTTTTCCTCCAGTGGGGGCAGTCCCAGTGTCGTCCAACCCGTTGGACTCCTTTTGTTGTGGGGGTGTGCCGTACCTAGGAAGTACGGCGAATTCTTAAAATTGATTATATCGTATCTGAGATTTGCACTGTGGACTCTCCCGCCATCTAGGAGACGTTGCTGTAACTTCGGACTACGGTATCTTTCCTTCCCGCTGCTAGAGTGAGCCTACGGTACTTCGTCGTGGTTTGTAGTGCGCCTTTGGAAATCGGTCGGTTAGTTATCAGCTGTGGAGAGAGATTGTTTCTGACTCAAGTAGTGGGTTGGCCTATGGTTTTTTTTTGTTGAGTGGAGAGTTGCGTTTTTGACTCGATGGGTGGGTTCCGGGTCAGCTGGGTAGAGAGAGACCAGCTGTTGATTCCTGTTGAGCTGTGTGGAGATAGACCGTGTGACGTACTAATCGATCACATTTATTATTATTACACCCAAATTTCAAATTAACTTACTTACCGGCACGATAGCTTCAACAAGGTCGCAGGATTCGATCGCATGTAGCTGGATACAAACATGGTCTATGGGTTACGCAAAGCAATGACACAACTCATGTTTGAAGAGAATTACTATTTATTATCAATTACTTTTGAGTTGTTATAAGAATTTGGAAGGTTCATTTAGATACACTTCTAAAGTCGTGCAACGCTAACATAATCAAACTTATGGACTACAGCTTACCTTGTATGTCACATAAACACAATTATTAACACAGATACAAACGGAAAGCAGCCCAGCTTTGCCACACTCACATTCAGACAAAATTTTAAAACCCCACATTTACTTAATTTAGGCCTTCATAAGAAAATATTTGAATGAAATAAAAAACCTTCTAATTCGACCCATTACAACCGGGTTGTGAGTTGGTCAGCTGTTCGACACCACGTGTTGGTCTCAATTGTAGAGAGCTGAAAAAGTTTTGTGGGTTTTTTTTATGCCGGCGTCTTTTGAATTCATTATGTCAGGCTAAGGAAAAGTGTGCCAGGGGGTCTCTGGGGCCGGCGTCCGTGATCCTGTGAAGACCAAGATGTGATTTATGTGATATTTGTGTGTGAGTATTGAGGAACACCGCACATGTGAGTATGCATGCACAGCACGTGTGCATGCATTATGAACAGGTATGGAAAAATAAAAATTATTAAATTTTTGCCCTGGGACTTTATGGGTCAAGTGGGGCCTGGCCGTTTTTTTAACCAACAAAAAAAAATAAAAAGGGGAACAAAAGTTTCTTAATTCTGGAGTTTTGTTACTTCACGGTACTCTTGTAATCTAACATGCAGGTTTCTGCAGAACTTGAATAGCTTCTGATATTTCTCTCTAATGCTGAGTAGCTTCGCCGCTGTTTGCGGTGACAGTTATTTTATGTGCAAAACTCTTTTTTCCACAAAAAAATAAAATAAAAAATAAAAACTTAAGAAAATGTGTTAGGCATTGGCCAAGGTGTTCATTTGGCCTAGTGAAGTAAAATTCAGTCGAGTTCCTTAATTGCTCTTTGAATGATTCAGTGTGATAATTGTCTTGTGTTGAATTGTCAAAGCATGTAATGTCCAGTACAATTTTTTTACAATAATCTGTGTGGAACTTATATTGTGGCTGCCTTTTTATTGGAACTTGTAAATCGGACTATGAAAAGAGTTGCAGACCACCTAGAGTTGTAACAATACATTACCTTGTGCTAGAACAGTAATTCGGAAGTATTCAACCTATTAAATAAAAATGACTGAACTGTTGTACAAGAGGAAATTTTCACTATTTATATATTTATAATGTTTGTAGATGTATATGCTCATAATTTTATGCACCACATATTTTTACCTTCTGAGAGATATATGTAACTGATTATCTGATAGTTTTTTTTATATAATTGTGCACTCTGAAATCTGTAAGCCTTGGTGCTACTCCAGTTTATTCAAGTTTAGGGCAAGGTGAGCACATGCACTTGTGAGTTCCACACAAGTATATAATTATCTATCTTATATTGCATGATACTTTATTGATTAGATGATTCTCCTTTCTAGCGTTTGATTTAGATTTCAGGGGGCGCATGTTGTTATGTAATATAGTTGTTTAAATTGTTGTGGCTGTAATGATTGTTGTATGATAGAATTGCTTTTGAAATGGTTTATAAAGTTGTTTATATTATTGAAAGCTGCATGTCAATGGTGATTTGTATGCCATGTAAGAGATTTTAAAATGTTTTATATATTTTATATAATTTTCATGGAATATTTCTTAAATATTAAATGTTGAATATTTTGAAATTTTAAATTCTGGATGCCCTGTCATAGATTTTAAATATTTACATCTTTTCTATAGTTCTAATAGAATACTTTCAGTCTGGACACTATGAATCATTGTGAGAAAAACATGTAATATTTTGCAGATATTTTACAGATTTTATGTATTTCTCATGGTATACTTTTAAATATTAATTTTTGAATATTTTGAAATTTTAAATTTTGAATGTCAAGTAATATAGTGAATATTTCACATACTTATATATTCTAATGGAATACCGTCACTGCCTGATTTTATGAAATTTCATTGTAACAAAACAAAATATGATAGCCTCAATAAACTTGTTATTTTTCGAAATTTTAAAATTGAGGTCACCTCATTCGTCCAATTCCCCAATGGTTACCAGCATGTGGACATTCTTCCACTAGGAGGCCTCTCCTAGTTCAAGTGAACAAGTGAGCCGGTCATCAAGGTAAGTTGTAGATTTTTTTTTTAATTTTTTTTTTTTGATGTCAAACTTTGAAAGTTAAAATTTTGTTGTGACGTCATGGGTGATGAGTGGCTCACTCTAAGTTTGTTTATTATTATGTCTATTGTTTCATCTACTGGGATGTTGGTGTACATGTTTGTGATATCATATGACATGAAAAATGTATTTTTATTTATATTTATTATTTTTAGTTTGTCTATTAATTCATATATATTTTTTATGATACGAGGGGGTACCCAAAAATAACCAGAATTTTTTAAAGATATGTATTTAATTTTTTTACAAAACAACCTTATCACCTTCAAAGTACTCTCCATTACACTTAATACATTTGTCCAATCTGTGATCCCATTCCTAGAAACATTTTTCAAACTCGTCTGTTGTGATGGCCGACAGCTCCTGCCTTGTTTTTTTCTTTACCGCTTCCCCGTCATCAAAACGTTGTCCTTTCATGTCCCTCTTCATTCGCGGAAACAAGAAGAAATCGCACGGAGCGAGGTCAGGTGAGTAAGGGGCATGGGGCAAGGGAGTCATGTTGTTGTTTGCTAAAAACTGGCGCACTGAAATGGCTGCGTGAGCAGGTGCATTGTCATGGTGGAAAAACCAATCCCTCGTCTGCCACAAATCGGGCCTTTTTTGTCGCACGTTGTTATGCAATCTTTTTAACACCTTCAAATAGAAAGCCTGATTACCAGTCTGACGAATTCAGAATGCACTACCCTTCTCACATCGAAAAAACAAATGAGCATCGTCTTGATGTTCGATTTCACTTGACGAGCTTTTTTTGGGCGAGGCGACAATGAAGTTTTCCATTGGCTTGACTGTTGTTTAGTTTCGGGGTCGTAACCATAGCACCATGACTCGTCACGCATAATGGCCTTGGAAAAAATCTGGGTCGGTTCGGAGCTGGTCTTTCAATGAACGGCATGTTTCAAATCGATTCTCTTTTTGCTGTTCAGTCAGGACCCGAGGCACAAATTTTGCAGTGACCCTTCTCATCCCCAAATCTTCTGACAAAATTTGCTGAACCGAGCTCCAAGTTATTCCAGATAACTTACTAATATCTTCAATGGTCTGTCGTTGGTCTTCAAGCACGATTGCATGAACTTTTTCAACATTTTTGTCAATTCTGAAGTTGACGGATGTCCAGAACGAGGTTTGTCATCAATTGACATTTCACCTTCTTTGAAACGAGAAAACCATTGGTACAGTTTTTCCCATAGCACTATCCTTGTAAGCTGTTTTCAACATCACAACACTTTCTGCAGCGTTTTTCCCAACCAAGAAGCAAAATTTCACAGCAGTGCGCTGTTCACTTAAATCCGCCATGACAAAAAATGAGAAGCAAGCGAAATTGCTTTTACAAAGCGAATTACTGTGACGGGACACAACCTTCCCAGGCGACAACAATGATGGCACTGAACTCGGAACGAGTTGCGCTACGCTTGCCTAGCGGGAGAAATGCGTACTACGTAAGCTCCGCCAATCGCAGCGCTATTCCGGTTATTTTTGGGTACCCCCTCGTATGATGATTATTTGTTAGATAGTTAGTTTTTAGTTTTTGTGCTATTATTTTTGCTATTTTGTACGTAGGTGCTTTTTTGAAGTTGATTAATGGACGTATTGGGTTGTTTTCAATAGCAAAATTTATCAACAACAAGAAGGTTTAGCAATGGGATCTCCATTATCTAGCATAATAGCAGAAATATTCTTACAACACATAGACACTAAAATACAAAATATTATAAATTCATTTGATCCAAATGGCATATGGATAAGATATGTAGGCTACATGATGGGCTATATGTATCAAATAACAAAAACACAAATGCAGATAACGTATTAAAACAAATCAATAACATACATCCAAAAATACAATTCACAGAAGGAAAAGAGAAACATAACAAAATCAACTATTTAGACATAACCATCACAAGAAACAACAACCACCTACAATATGCAATATACAGAAACCAACTTCTACTAACATCAATATACGTAACCATTCTGACCATCCACCACAACATAAAATGGCAGCATTCTATTCACTTTTTAACAGAATGTACAAAATACCCCTAAACAAACAAGAAACAGACAAAGAAAGAAATAGAATATACCAAATTGCTTACGAAAATAGATACAATAAAAATACGGTAAACAAAATAGGAAGTAAAATCAAATATAAAATAAAAACTGAACAATTAAGAATTAATAAAAATGAACAACACATCAATTATAACAACAATAAAAAATGGGCCACATTCACATACATAAATAATAAAATGACAAAGCTAACAAAACAATTTAAAAACACAGACATTAAAATAGCATACAAAACTAATAAAAATAATTTACAAAAACTAAATAACCCACACAACAAAGATAATACAACAACCAATGGTATATACAAAATTGAATGCCAAGATTGCAACAAATGTTATGTAGGACAAACAAACAAAAAAACAGCTGAAAAAACGTTATTTTGAACACCTTAACGCATACAAAAAACCAGAAATATATACATATAATTTGGCCACACATGCAATAAACACTGGACATGAATTTGCAGACATAACCAACATGACACTAATAAAACACATACCACACAAAGGCAATGAACATTTGGGAAAATTTGCAAATTTATAAACATAAAACACAAAACAAACTAACACCTGAACAAATACAAATCAATACAAAACATGACACAATTTTCAAAGCACTCAACATAGAAAATACACAAAAGACTAATATATTCTCCACAATCACATACAATAATACCAATTTAAAGCGCCAGAGGCCAACAGGAAACCACAGCAAAAGCCAACCAACACACAAGTACCTCACAAGGCTCAAAATCAGGAAGGCTGAAGATGGGAACAAAAGGCTTCCCGAAACATGTTCCAAATAAGAAGAAACATCTTGAGGTAAAGTCTTTATAAATATTAAATATATTTGATACATCAAGAAACAGACTGTAGCAAAAAGGGTTTGAAAACACACACACACACACGATTTTGTTTATTATTTACATGTTCATATCTGTGTTTTGTTTACTTTATTTGTTTGGATATTATTTATGTGTAATTTATAAGGTGTGTACTATGACTACAGTCTTCCCACAAAATTTGCAAAATGAATTTCCCTGACATCCAAAAAGTTCAAAAAGATTACACACATTTTTAAAATAATTATTTTGTATTAACTAGGCCTACAATACATTTATGTTAAGAGATACAACTCAAAATAGAGTATTAAACATGGAAACATATACTTAACATTTAAATATCAAAACGTAAACATTGTTTTGATTATAAGATATAATCAAATTGTAAAGATTTTTATTATATCAAACTATAAGATAATTACAGTAACAATCACTAATAAGAGAAGTAAAACAGCTTCTCTTAAAAGGCAAATTTTAATACATATTTCTGTTTAAATTTTAAAGAATTTGTTTTCTTAATAAATTACTGTTTTATTACCATTTATTCCATACCACAAAATCTTCCTCCTCTGTTCTCACATAAAATTTATTGTGCAACAAAAGGGACTTAACATTATGAACACAAAAGTCCAATGACCTAGCTGGCAGGTTATTAGATAGTTATGTTGAGTATACTTCAATACATAAATTGTAATGTTGCAATATACATATATATTATTTGTATGGTAGAGAAATTTTTGTGAGATGTCTGAACAGTGCTATGAAGAAGTATTGAGTTAACAATTGTGAATCTACTATCTCTAATAGGACTTCTATAGGGCAGTTGCAGAATTACGGTGTCAATTTAGTTCATGTGGGATACCACCAGTCTTGTGGTATCCCACCCTTGTCACATGGTACTCCCACCATGCCCATGTGATACCCCTACTCCAGGTACGCTCTACCCCCCCACATGTCACGTAATCTCAACCGGACATCATGTGGTACCCCCACCACCATGACATCATCAATTACAAGTTTGCCATGTGGTGGTGGGTTATGTGACTTCCGCTCAGAAATCTCTGTTCCACCCTACTAAAATAAAACGATCATGGAGTCAGTCCAAAGGCAAATTTGATTAAAGCATATAAATGGTAGGAACGTACCAATTTAGCAAGAAGATAAGCCCCAAATAATTCATGGCAAAGAATTGATAAAGACTTCACAATGCCACTTTGTAAATTACAAAATAGTAACTGGTAAGTGTTTTGGCTAAATCGTATGGACTGAAAGTGCACATACAAATGACTTCCATGGGACACCAAACGGTCTCCAACAGTTTTAACCGATAAGTTTCCAAATAACAACAATGCTGCTCATTACAACAATAAATGCTTGTTATTACAAACAAGTGTATAACTACATACTATACCTGATCAACAAACTGTTCACTCTCTTCTTTGATTTCTTCTTTTACACACAGCTGTTCTTTTAGGCCAGAA
Source organism: Magicicada septendecula (assembly GCA_034769895.1). Lineage (NCBI taxonomy): Eukaryota > Metazoa > Arthropoda > Insecta > Hemiptera > Cicadidae > Magicicada > Magicicada septendecula. Next base: position 826,743,572 of record CM068368.1, read on the forward strand.
TTTACAACTGGCAATACATCCTGTAAATTGAACAATTATAAAATTTACTTAGTCTTCTCAATAGAGTACAAGTATATAAAGGGGTGATCAATACTAAATATGAAATATATAGAATCATCCATCAATTTTTGCAATAAATAATCCATACTCTCTACTTACATGTGTGTGTGTGTGTGTGTGTGTGTGTGTGTGTGTGTGTGTGTGTGTGTGTGTGTGTGTGTGTGTGTGTGTGTGTGTGTGTGTGTGTGTGTGTGTGTGTGTGTGTGTGTGTGTGTGTGTGTGTGTGTTATAACCAAACGAATATTAGGGGTTGTGTTTAAACTTATTAAGTTTATTTGTTTATAGTAATTATATTAAAATAATGTTTAACTTCCGTTTAAAGCCACACGGTTGGTCTAACCTATTTGTAATAAAATGAAAACGTGTGTGTTTACAATTAACTTGAAATAAAATAAAAGAGTTGTTATTGTTTAAACTTATGTTCGTGGTTAAAATATTAAAAGTCTCGTTAAAACAAAGTTCAACTATGTGTGAAGTGTTCTTTTGAGATAACTCAATGTTGAGAATGATTGTTTCTAATTGAAGGTTACTAATGTAGTATAGTAATTTAAAATAAAACATTCAAAGTTACTCACAGTGTTTACAATGGCTTAATTATACTTGTTTTAAAAAAAAATTCCCTTGTATTAAATAAATAAAATAGTGAAGTTGATTATACTTAAGTGCTAGATTAACTTAAGTTAAAACATGAAGTATAGCAGTTGGTTGCTTGATAATAGTTCTCGTCTGGTTGAAACTGGTAGTAAAAACTTCTTCTCCAGGTTGCAGGTAGTCTGAGTATGTCACGTCTCGTAAAGTCTGGACAATATCATAAACAAACATATGCTTTTACGTACCTGATTGTGTTTACTAGAAGTTCACTAAACTGTCAACTCAGCTTACAATCACCAACTCCCTTTGGTTGCAAGGTTAGGTTACCTTGTTTATTAATTAGTGGGCGCCACACGGATTTATTCAGGGAAAATCCCGTATAAAACCCACACATAAAAATTACTGGATGATTAGAAAATTTAAAATAGTTGAGTACCACCTTTTGGCAATGCTATTCCAATATGTTAAACACAACAGAAGGTTGTTTAAGCTTATTAAAAGAAAATATTCAATTATCCTATAGAAATAAATCAAAATCAGGTGATGCTGTTAACAATGGGTTTATTTACACCCTTATAGAGAATTAAAAAAAAACAAATATAATGCAAACATACAAAGTTGTACAATTAAAAGTCAGTTATTATATGCCTTACACGGCTTGCTCAGAACATGAATTATAAATCTGGTTAAGTCCAGATGCTATTTATTTTTAATATTAAAATTATGATTATCTCAGTTGTGAATTCTTTGAGACACGAAAGAAAACAATTATGCCTACACAATATCCAATAATCCTTTTGATATAAAATTGATCAACAAAGTTTTAGGTTACTTTCGCAAAGTAATTAAAAAAAAACGATCTGTTGAAAGATCGCGCGTTTCATCAACGCTTGCTTTTTTAGTGACAATATTTATCAAGTGAGAACCCTTACAACTAACATATAGCTTAATTACTAATAACAAATTTGTATAATAAATCGAGACGTGGTGTAATCTAAAAAAATGTTTTTGTGTTTTGCGTCAGTACAGGTTATTGTTGAAAAAAGTACAGGTTATGGCGCTCAGATCAAGATTAGTAATGATTGCACTTTTACCTTCTGAGTTTTAATTATTTAATTAAAACTTATTAATCACTTAAGTAATCGGATTATAATGATTACTGGGTTTCGGCACTAAATTCGCACAAGAACAGAATAATGCGATCCTCTTCTGATTAAAATGGATCGTGAATAATAACAATAAATTATTTTCTGTTCGTTATTCCCGCACAAAATTAACATGAAACTGCACTTAATCACTGTAGCTTGTTGTGGATGAACTCGAAGTAGTCGTTTCTTGTTGTTGAACTATTGGTTCCAATGTACTATGTAAATGACGCTAAGTGTTATTAAAAAATGTAGAGATGACGGGCACACGTCTGTGCTACACGCTAGTTAGTAAAGGTCTGTCTCAAAATTCGCTGTTTCGTCTTTATATACCCTCTTCTTTGATCGGCTTTAGGTAAAAATGTTGATTACTAACTAATTTTCTGATTGGCTTTGGTAGGTGTGTCGGTGTGACGTGTCACTTTTTGGCAGTTGATAACGGCTTTTTCTAACCGTCGAATGTTGCGGTGACAGCTCGTTGCCGTTTTTGTTATTATTCTTAAACAGTTTCCCGATGTACATTTTTAGAATGATGCTAACATCTCTCCCGCACTAAATACAGTTGCGATTGGGTTAATATTACTATCAAATTAAAGATTGTTCTTTTTCCTTTAATTTGATATCACTCGTTCTCGAATTACTTTCACTTTGACCGACATTGTTATAAAACCAACGTTCGGGTACATTACTCTTACTGTCGTCTGCTATTTATGAGTCGCCGATTTTACACTTTTGGTTAACATTGCTTGTATTCACATAACATTTTATTAATCAAATGTTTATGCGCGAACACCATTAATGCTGTACTGACATTTTTTGCTGAACATTACTTGTACACCTAAACTCTATACATTGTAATAAATGATCCTACTGACTATGACATTTCGTTTTATGCTAATTCGTTTTAAACTACTATTTAACAATTATGATTAAACCTATTGTTTTAATAATATTTTTTGTTATGTCAAGGCATAACCATAGTTCTGTGTATTTTACTTTACACTTGTGCTAATCCTCAATAGCCATTTTACTGACTAATGTTTGGTCTAAGCTTGCTAAGACATATCGCCTACATTGAAATTTGGCCTTAATAATGCCTATTGGTTCTCAATTCGGTAAATTGTGGAGACATCTTATTTGTATAAGATTCTCTCTTATAAATAGTTCTCTTTTCTAACAAGTATATTTGATGCTGAAATACATCTTAGTTCTCACTATGTAGCCATTGTTAACATTAGTTTTGGCATTCATAATCTACTGGTCATTGTCACATCTATTATCAGCAAAATGCTAATTCTGCTTTCACAGTATTTAACTGCTCATTAGTTCATTTTTTGTTTACATATGACATTCGGTTTACATCAACTATTTACTGAATTGACAGCTGAATGTAAATTTATTCTGTCCATTAGTTCGTTTTAGTCTCAGTCTAGTTGTAGTGTCAAACAGCCCTTGGGTTACTGTTTCATGTGGCACTTCTGCTTCATTTTTCTTGGTTTCTTCTTTCTTGGTTATTTCTACTATTATATACCTATTTACATGGTTGTTTTGTTTTTATAAAATCTGATAACATGCACTTAGGTTAGGTGACATCTTGTGATGTTACATATACACCCTCTTTAAAATTGATCATTTGAAAAAATTTATTTTTTGTAAAATTATCAATTCATGTCAGTTTCTTAGTATACTTCAATAAAAAATTTTTCTCTTGTACTCTTTGATTTTTAAACATACTATTGGTGTATTACTCTAGGTTGTTTTTTTTTTTTCTTTATCCAATGGTACAATCCTTAATTTACTAGTATTTTCAAGTTGCTTACTCTCTAAGTCATTTAACTACAATTGATCTTGTTTCTCAAGTTAACTATTCCCTGTCTTATTCACATTCTACTTTCTCATAACATATCTTTGCATTCGTGATTATCTTAATGGTTATTATAATTCATACCTCACAGATTCTTTCACAATATTCCTTGATACAATAAAACAATATAATTCCCTAACTGTTGTAGAAGTTTCGGAATCAGGGTGGCTCACTATGGCTAATATCCTCTGCCGTTCCTCACTACACATTCTCAGATTCAGAGGCATTACTCTTCTCTGTCTGAGAAAAAAATAAACATTGCACCTGGCAATAGTTGCACTATCACAACTCAAAAAAAATATCACATATCATTCATATTCAATAATATAATATATTCACTATAATATTCAAGGTATCAGAGGTTTTCATTTAGATCACATTTCCATCTTTATACTTGCTAACATACTTTCTTTCTTACAGGTAATTACTTTTTTAGACTTGATGTTTTTCAGCTATGCTTTTATCAGCTATATAGTTACTTATGTACTAGTTAACAATTTGTTTTGGTTCATTTAAATATTCTTAAGATTATACACTTGTTTTGATGTTTACAGTACTTATGCATTTGGTTTGCTCTATCTAGAGTCTACAATATTTTTGTTTTCACAATAGTCCATTAAATCTTTCTTAATGAGTTATATTCATCCTGAATTATCAGGGCTTACATTGTTTGTATACTAAATGGTTTTTTTTTTTTTTGGTGTTTTCTGACATATTCTGATGATGTATAATATTTGATAATTGACAAACATTTTTCTTTCCTTTCATTCCATTATAACAATAGTTATCTTTACAATTAATACTCTTTGTTATTTTTCTTCTCTACTCCTTCAAGTGATGGTGGTTTTCACTTATTCTGGATGGTTTTATTTACTATATACTATGCTGTAATTACAATTTCATTTGACAATATAATAACATACTAATATCTAATTTCATAGACATTTTTGGGGTTTACATGGTTTGTTTCACAAATATTATTTTTTTCTTTCCTTACATTCCATAATATTGTCCTTCTTTTTATTTTACACACTTTGTTATACTGCCTCTCTACTCCTTCAAAGGTTAGTTGGGTGAACCTTTATTCTGGACGACTTAACTTAACATTTGAGTTTTATGAGAGGTATACAATAATCATTTTATAAACATTAAGTTACATAGAATATCCATCTGGATACATATTTTTTCTCTAGGTATAGTACAGTAGTTGTATTTTCTTATTAAATCATTTGATTGACCTTATATAATTTTCTATCCCTTGGTGTGATAGATCTGGTAACTTTTCACCAGTAACAAATGGTTTGGGCTTACATCTTAAATCTACACACTTTTGTAACTTGATAAGGCAAATTGACTAGTTATAGTTAATTAGTTACCTTCAACATTTTTGTAGTTTAACAACAAATGAGTTTGTTTATAGTAGTGGTTTTTTAAATATATATATTTTATCTTTTATACCCTAAACGTTCGGGTGAGAAATGTTGCTTACTATTACATATTATCCGTCCTTAATATTAATCATTTTTTACTAGTTCATATTCATGGGGTTATTTGTGCTCTTCCACTCTATTGGGTCTATAATTGGGGATGATTACGTTATACAGGTATCCTTTCTCATATCAGTTTTTTAGTATTACATCTTTGGAACATTTGGTATTTTGTAACCACTTATCCTCCTTAATTTCCTTTAACTATAGTACTTTTTTAACGATGTTTGATTGTATGTCCCTCTAACTTTTTTATTTACTGTGTCAGTGAGTTCATAGGTATTGTTTTCATTGTCCTTGGTAATCACATAGGGACCTACATATAACAACAATAATTTCTTTGTTATGCCCTCCATTGTGCTGGGCAGTTCTCTATTTCTTAATAGTACTTGTTCTCCTACTTTATATTTAATTATTCAGGCTGGTGCTTGCCGTTTATACTTTCTCCTACGTTGTTCTAACTTTTCTATGATCTTATTATGGTATTGGACTTTATCAAATTGATATTCGGGACTTGGTGGGAATTTAATAAGGTCACTGATCTCTCTGGGTGGAGGCTTTTCAAACATGGCATTGTATGGGGTTGTATCAATTGATTGGTGATATGCTAGATTGATAAAATCCTCTGCAGCTGAGACATACTCACTCCACTGTCTTTGTTGAGTTGCACAATAAGTTCTAAGTATTCGTCCCACTTCTCTTAATACTCTTTCCGAAGGGTTACTACTGGGATGGTACACTGCAGTTTTGTATGTTTTTATTCCACATTCCAACAGTGTGTCCTTCCACCTCCGTCCTTTAAATTGTGTACCGTGGTCGGTGATCAATGTCCTCGGACAACCTACCTCGGGTAAATAATTACGTATTATTAAGTGGAGTATCTTTTGGGTAGTTGCTCGATTCATAGGGTATAGTTTTATATACTTAGTGTAATGGTCTAAGATAATCAATAAGTACTTGTACTGGTGGCGACCTCCGCTCCTAGGAAATGGGCCGCAGATGTCTACAAAAACTTTTTCTAGTTTCCCCGAAGATGTTATGGGTATCATCTGTCCCTCCTTTCTTTCATTCGTGCATTTTACCATCTGACAAACTTGACAGGTTCTAATGCACTGCCTCACTCTTCTATTCATATCTTTTATATACATATGTTCTTCCAACGCCTTGATTACCTTGACAGCACCCATGTGCCCATAGCGGATGTGGTAATCTATGATTATTTCTTTCTCTAAGGTTTTAGGTACACATAATTTCCAACCGTGATCGTGATACTTAGTTTTAATGAATAATATATTATCAATTACACAGTAATACGGAGTTATTTTTAAATCTTTATCATCCAACCTCTGGAATATTTGTGCCAGTCTACCGTCTTGTCTTTGATGTGACTTTATTTCTTTGATAATGCTTTCCAATTCTGTCCGGCTTTTTAATATGCTATACACTTTAGCTAGTGTCTCCTTTTCGCCTTCATAAGTCTGATTTGTAAGGTTTACCCGTGATAGTACGTCGGCGGCTATATTCTTTCTGCCAGGGACATATTCCCAATTAATGTTATATTCTTGTAGGACCAAAGTCCACCTTGCTAACCGTCCATGACTTAATTTGCAGCTCTTCAAAAAGGATATGGACTTGTGATCTGTTCTAACAGTAACCGAGTATCCTAATATGTATGTGCGGAATTTATTGCATGCGAATACTACACTCAGGAGTTCTTCTTCAGTGACATTGTAGTTTCTTTCACATTTGTTTAAGGTACGGCTTGCGAAGCTTATTACCAGGTGGTTTCCTTCGTCGTCTTCTTGGTATAATGTGGAGCCTAAACTGATGTCACTGGCATCACAATTCAAATAAAAAGGTTTATCAAAATCTGGATGGTGCAAGATTACTGTTTCTAGAAATTTCGTTTTGATCCTTTGAAATATACCTTCCTGTGCTGGACCCCATGTCCATCTATCCTTCGAGGACAATTGCGGAGACAATTTGGTAGTTAGTTCCGAATAATTACTTTGAAATTTTCGATAGTAGTTGCACAATCCTACAAAAGATTGTAATTGTTTTTTGTTCTTGGGGGTGGGGAACTTTTGAATAGCTTCGATTTTTTCTGTCGAAGGAGTTATCCCTAATTCGGTGAGCTGAAAACCTAAAAACTGTACTTCTCTTGCAATAAGTTGGGATTTCTCCAATTTTAGAGTAATATGATTCTCTGATAGTTTGTTCAACACGTGTTCTACTCTCTGACAATGTTCTTCCCAATTGGTGGACGTTATGAGCAGGTCGTCCACATAGACGGTCGTGAATTTCAGTGCTTCCTGACCTAACACCTGAACCATACATTGTATAAAAATGGCTACTGAATTTATTAGCCCGAACGGCAACCTCTTAAAATGATAGTTGCGTCCCTCAAATATAAAAGCGACATATTTTCGACTGTTGGGATGCAGCTCGACCTGCCAATACCCGCAGACCGTATCCCACGAGCTTATGTATTGTACACCATGGAACTTCTTTAGAATCTCTTCAATTTCGCCCGGAGATGTTCGGTTATTGACTAGGTGCTTGTTTATTTCTCGTGCGTCTAAACAAAGTCTTACCTTACCGTTCTTTTTCTTAATAGCCACTATAGGGCTGGTATAAGGGGACTGACTGGGTTCTATTATGTCATCCTCTATTAACTGATTGATCTCGGACTGAACAGCCTCCTTAAGGGAATATGCAATGGGGTAAGATTTGCGATTAAAATTTACTGGTTCCTTGAAATGCAATACACATTGATAATTTTTAACTTTTCCTGGTAGGTCTGAGAATACATGTCTATATTTATTATATATTGTTATTAATTTATTGAGTTGGCCTGAACTTGGCGATTTATTTCTATCAGTTGACTGGAATTGTCTTATTTCTCTGATTTTTTCTGCCCATAGATCATTGTTATCATCATTGTACTCCCGCTCGTGCCTAAATACTTAGTTTCTAGGGTTGGTCGTTCGCTGTATATGGAATATCGTTCTTTCTAGGGGAGCTTCTCGGTTTCCTACAATGTCTGCAATCCAATCCGCGTCAGTCGTTTTCAGAGTTAATTTGTCTGAACTTAAATCGATTATTGCGGAGTGTTTACGTAGAAGGTCGCAGCCGATCAAGCTACGGAATGGTAGACCTGTTGCTACTAGAAAAATCATTGGAATGGTTACACCTTGGCTGGTTACTTCCAACCTAACTTGCTTTTTTACTGATTTATTTTGTCGTCCTGTAGCCCCTATCAGGATGATGTTCGTAACAGGTAACGTCGGTATGCTGACTCTGCTCTCCTCCTGAATACGATTGAGCTCGGTGCTATCCATTAGGGAAACATTGGCCCCGGTGTCGACCATTAACATGACAGTTACTTTGTTAATGGTGGCCGTCACGTATACTATATCGTGGGTGTGTTGCTGGTGATCGGTTACTACTTCCTCTAGCAATTCCTGTCGTATATTTTTCAAGTAATGGTTAAATAAGATAGTGATTTTATTCGTATTGTTGCCGTAATCAAACCCAATAGAGTGGTTCAGCGAAGGGTTTATGTTACCATAATTTTTCACTGCCGCGAGGAGTTTAAAGAGCTTGTACTCTCCTCGTTGCGTCGGTCTTGATCATTTCCACTACTCCTATCGTCCATCATGGTACGTCCTCCTTGCTGGACGGGTTCCTGGTCTGGAACAAAATGTACATGCGGTCGGTAGTCGCTATTGCGGTCGTCACCCTCAATGCTACTACTCCTCCATCGTCCTCCTCTCATGCTTCCTCTGTCTCCACTGTAGCTGTCTCTACGTTGGTATCGTCGCCTTCTATCGGAGTCGTAATTGGCTTGTACATAATTTGTTCGTCGATATTGCGACGGTTGGTTATTCCCGCCTTGTTTGGTGGTCGATTAGTGTTGTTATTAAAATTGGGTCGCCGGTTATTGTTATTATTATTGTTATTCGGGTTGCCATTATTATTACTGTTATTATTATTATTCGGGTTATTCGGCCTATTATTATTGTTATTGTGATTAGCGTTATTATAATTTTGGTTTGTCTGACCATTATTATTAAAATTATTTCGAGAATTTCGAGGGTAGTTATTATTGTTATTGTTCGTATTGCCGCCCACGGTATTAAACTGGTCATTTCGTCGACGACTCCTACGGTAATATCCCTCGTGCTCCTGATCTTCGAGCAGCGCTGACATAGCTGCTATTGTCTTAATCTGTCCCCACTGACGTGCTTTTGCAACACCCTCTTCAAAGTGATAAGACAATTTTGTGACAAGACATTCCTCCGGTATCTTTGTTTCTAGGTTTCTTGCGAGACATACTTGACCTAAGAAGTATGAAGTCATGGTCCCTCCTCGGTTCGCATCGTATCTTCCGTGACATATATGGTCTCGTACGATGTTTTGCGTCGCCTCGGACCAATATTTTGCGCGGAATTGAGTTTTGAATTCATCGTAACTATGAACCTCGTGGCGCGTTGCGGTCCACCAATTGTCGTAGATTTCTTTGAAGTATTCGTCGATCAAACTTTTTATGTTATTCCACCTAGTTTCTCTAATCCGCGCCAAGTGTTCTTCCACACGCGCTAAAAATTCGATGGGATTACGTCGATAATTTCTAAAATTGATCGCGTCGCGGTTATCATTCGGTAGTAAGTACTGACCTGGTATCGGACGGTTGCGGATAATCTCAATCTCCTCCCGCATTTGCACTATTTCCTGCTGTCTAAGTTCTTCAATCCTCTCTCGATTTGCGACAGTTATATTCCTCACTGCATCTACGGAGGTACTCACTTCTTCGCAGCGCTCACCTACGTCTAACCTTACCCTTTTAATCTCCTCTTGATTTGTCCTTTTTAAAGACTCTATCCTTGCTTCGGTCACCTCCTCCATGGTATTGAGTCTCCCGTCGACCTCTTCTCTGGTTCGCTGCAAGTCCTGGTCGTGTTGTTCGCACCTTTTATTTGTTTTGACGATTTCCTCCCTCACAACGGCAATCTCCACGTCTATCCTTGTGTTTATCTTATCATTGCCTTCTTCCATCCTCCTGCTAATTTCGATCAAGGTGGTGTTCAATTCTTCTCTAATGGCTTGACGGTTATCGTCGATTTTACTGTTCAGCGCGTCTATAGACTTATGAGTATCGTCAATCCTTTTATTTAGGTCCTCCTTTATCGACTCTATATTTCTATTCAATAGCTCAATATTTCTTTGGTTCTCTTCCCGGGATTTCTTACCTTCTTCCCTTAAAGTTCGATTATCTTCCTTCAATGCTTCCATATTTTTGTTCATCGAGTCATTCAGTTTTTTATGGGATTTCTTACCGTCTTCCTTTAATGATCGACTATCTTCCTTTAATTCCATCATTATCTTCATCATTGCTTCCCATCTCATCTCTTCAGTCGGCTTGTTTGGTTGTGGGAGTTCTTCAGGCCGTCTGGGTTGGTTGTCGACAGTCACTGCTATCTCTGGTTCTATGTGAGGTGTTTCGTCGGTACTAGTTTCGATATTATTGATTGTAATAACCTCCATCTCATCTGTGGGTTGCGCTTCGTATGTATCTACATCCCGTTGCATCTCTCCTACCCTACTGTCCTTATATCTTGTATCGTATTGGTGGGTGTGCGGCATGTTAATTTTTCGTGTCTACCGGGCTAATATAAAATATAAAAAAATATATTTATTTAATATTTTTTAAGCCACACTAGTTGGTGCGCCAATTTATAACCAAACGAATATTAGGGGTTGTGTTTAAACTTACTATTTATTTGTTTATAGTAATTATATTAAAATAATGTTTAACTTCCGTTTAAAGCCACACGGTTGGTCTAACATATTTGTAATAAAATGAAAACGTGTGTGTTTACAATTAACTTGAAATAAAATAAAAGAGTTGTTATTGTTTAAACTTATGATCGTGGTTAAAATATTAAAAGTCTCGTTAAAACAAAGTTCAACTATGTGTGAAGTGTTCTTTTGAGATAACTCAATGTTGAGAATGATTGTTTCTAATTGAAGGTTACTAATGTAGTATAGTAATTTAAAATAAAACATTCAAAGTTACTCACAGTGTTTACAATGGCTTAATTATACTCGTTTTAAAAAAAAATTCCCTTGTATTAAATAAATAAAATAGTGAAGTTGATTATACTTAAGTGCTAGATTAACTTAAGTTAAAACATGAAGTATAGCAGTTGGTTGCTTGATAATAGTTCTCGTCTGGTTGAAACTGGTAGTAAAAACTTCTTCTCCAGGTTGCAGGTAGTCTGAGTATGTCACGTCTCGTAAAGTCTGGACAATATCATAAACAAACATATGCTTTTACGTACCTGATTGTGTTTACTAGAAGTTCACTAAACTGTCAACTCAGCTTACAATCACCAACTCCCTTTGGTTGCAAGGTTAGGTTACCTTGTTTATTAATTAGTGGGCGCCACACGGATTTATTCAGGGAAAATCCCGTGTAAAACCCACACATAAAAATTACTGGATGATTAGAAAATTTAAAATAGTTGAGTACCACCTTTTGGCAATGCTATTCCAATATGTTAAACACAACAGAAGGTTGTTTAAGCTTATTAAAAGAAAATATTCAATTATCCTATAGAAATAAATCAAAATCAGGTGATGCTGTTAACAATGGGTTTATTTACACCCTTATAGAGAATTAAAAAAAAACAAATATAATGCAAACATACAAAGTTGTACAATTAAAAGTCAGTTATTATATGCCTTACACGGCTTGCTCAGAACATGAATTATAAATCTGGTTAAGTCCAGATGCTATTTATTTTTAATATTAAAATTATGATTATCTCAGTTGTGAATTCTTTGAGACACGAAAGAAAACAATTATGCCTACACAATATCCAATAATCCTTTTGATATAAAATTGATCAACAAAGTTTTAGGTTACTTTCGCAAAGTAATTAAAAAAAAACGATCTGTTGAAAGATCGCGCGTTTCATCAACGCTTGCTTTTTTAGTGACAATATTTATCAAGTGAGAACCCTTACAACTAACATATAGCTTAATTACTAATAACAAATTTGTATAATAATCGAGACGTGGTGTAATCTAAAAAAATGTTTTTGTGTTTTGCGTCAGTACAGGTTATTGTTGAAAAAAGTACAGGTTATGGCGCTCAGATCAAGATTAGTAATGATTGCACTTTTACCTTCTGAGTTTTAATTATTTAATTAAAACTTATTAATCACTTAAGTAATCGGATTATAATGATTACTGGGTTTCGGCACTAAATTCGCACAAGAACAGAATAATGCGATCCTCTTCTGATTAAAATGGATCGTGAATAATAACAATAAATTATTTTCTGTTCGTTATTCCCGCACAAAATTAACATGAAACTGCACTTAATCACTGTAGCTTGTTGTGGATGAACTCGAAGTAGTCGTTTCTTGTTGTTGAACTATTGGTTCCAATGTACTATGTAAATGACGCTAAGTGTTATTAAAAAATGTAGAGATGACGGGCACACGTCTGTGCTACACGCTAGTTAGTAAAGGTCTGTCTCAAAATTCGCTGTTTCGTCTTTATATACCCTCTTCTTTGATCGGCTTTAGGTAAAAATGTTGATTACTAACTAATTTTCTGATTGGCTTTGGTAGGTGTGTCGGTGTGACGTGTCACTTTTTGGCAGTTGATAACGGCTTTTTCTAACCGTCGAATGTTGCGGTGACAGCTCGTTGCCGTTTTTGTTATTATTCTTAAACAGTTTCCCGATGTACATTTTTAGAATGATGCTAACATCTCTCCCGCACTAAATACAGTTGCGATTGGGTTAATATTACTATCAAATTAAAGATTGTTCTTTTTCCTTTAATTTGATATCACTCGTTCTTGAATTACTTTCACTTTGACCGACATTGTTATAAAACCAACGTTCGGGTACATTACTCTTACTGTCGTCTGCTATTTATGAGTCGCCGATTTTACACTTTTGGTTAACATTGCTTGTATTCACATAACATTTTATTAATCAAATGTTTATGCGCGAACACCATTAATGCTGTACTGACATTTTTTGCTGAACATTACTTGTACACCTAAACTCTATACATTGTAATAAATGATCCTACTGACTATGACATTTCGTTTTATGCTAATTCGTTTTAAACTACTATTTAACAATTATGATTAAACCTATTGTTTTAATAATATTTTTTGTTATGTCAAGGCATAACCATAGTTCTGTGTATTTTACTTTACACTTGTGCTAATCCTCAATAGCCATTTTACTGACTAATGTTTGGTCTAAGCTTGCTAAGACATATCGCCTACATTGAAATTTGGCCTTAATAATGCCTATTGGTTCTCAATTCGGTAAATTGTGGAGACATCTTATTTGTATAAGATTCTCTCTTATAAATAGTTCTCTTTTCTAACAAGTATATTTGATGCTGAAATACATCTTAGTTCTCACTATGTAGCCATTGTTAACATTAGTTTTGGCATTCATAATCTACTGGTCATTGTCACATCTATTATCAGCAAAATGCTAATTCTGCTTTCACAGTATTTAACTGCTCATTAGTTCATTTTTTGTTTACATATGACATTCGGTTTACATCACTATTTACTGAATTGACAGCTGAATGTAAATTTATTCTGTCCATCAGTTCGTTTTAGTCTCAGTCTAGTTGTAGTGTCAAACAGCCCTTGGGTTACTGTTTCATGTGGCATTTCTGCTTCATTCTTCTTTCTTGGTTTCTTCTTTCTTGGTTATTTCTACTATTATATACCTATTTACATGGTTGTTTTGTTTTTATAAAATCTGATAACATACACTTAGGTTAGGTGACATCTTGTGATGTTACAGTGTGTGTGTGTGTACGCGTGTGTGTGTGTGTGTGTGTGTGTGTGTGTGTGTGTGTGTGTGTGTGTGTGTGTGTGTGTGTGTGTGTGTGTGTGTGTGTGTGTGTGTGTGTGTGTCAGGGAATTAAGATTACTTTTATACAAATTTATTAACATTACAGGAGAATGCTTTATAAGAGGATATGAAGGAAATAATAAAGATGCAAAAGACTCCAATAACGTTTCATGGAAAGAGTACAAAAATGTCAAGTTTTACTGATGATATGTTTTTCAATTGTAGAAAATATGGTGAATTTAGAAATAGTATTGAATATCGTAGAAAAATTATTAAAAGAATATAAATCAGGAACAAAAGTAGGGACTATGTAAATATTAAAACTGGGAAGGTTAACTCAGAGGAATCAGTATCACGGTGCAGGCCAAATGGAGAATCAAATTTGCTATTATCAAATACTGGATTAGGAGCTAGGGAAGAAATGCCTCAAGTTATGTTTCATAATGTTATAAAAACCTAGACAATAGGAAAAGGTGAAAGACACAAACACAGAAGCATTTGAAACCTGCTGCTGTAGAAGAATATTAAAAATATACTGGATGGACAAAGTAATTAGAAAACAAAAATGAACAATTTCTGGAACAATGGGTGAACAGAAAGGTTTGTGAAGACGAGGCAGTATGGTGAGTCACCAAGCAGTAATGACTTTGCTGATGGAAGCCCAGTGAGCGAGAAGTACTGCAGAGGAAGGCAGAGGCCCAATTGACTGAAGTACCCAGGTTGACTGTTGAGGTTGTGGGATGCTGTACGCATTAACAGATAAAGACGCTGGCTCAAGATACGAAGAGTCTGAGAATCGCATCAGACCAATCAAGTACTGTTCGTTACACCATATCTGTCTCATGAACAGCTGCTGTAAAGCATCATGTTGGTCTGCTGCATTGTTAATTAAAAACAGACATGTAAACAAAGTCAACTCTCAGTGCAATTTTGAAAACAACGAAGATTCAAATTGAGACCTCACAAGTGTGGAGTTCAGGAGAATACCAGTAAGACTTACAGATTGGACAACACAGAGAACAAGTTGGCAAGGAGAAAGACATAACACAACCAATACAAGAGAATGAATGATTATAGAATAGTACGAGTATGCTGACAATTAGCCAATGCAATAACGAAGGACTGGCAGATCAAGGAAAAGTTGGAAAGATACTTTGCACCTAACAGACTATGAGCCTAAATTGAATGAGGGAGGAGGAGGAGAATTGGTTGAAAGTTAGGAGGTTATTGAAAATACATATTCTCAATATGAATCCTACACAAAAGAATATATATAAATCATATTCTGTACAGCAATTAATTACAAATGAACATTGTAACCCCTCTTTAGAATTTTTATGCTTTATAAAAAAAAATTTTTTTTTCTTTTTGAAGACGGGCCACTAGTTATTTAAAACTAGGCCAAAGCCTAGAGAAGCCAAAAATTCGCTGGGTCCAGTGGGACGGGACTTGCAATTAAACTCTCTGTTATAACCAACAATATCATTTATTGAGTCATTGTGTAAATGTAGCATATAACGTAACAATTGGTTTTCTTTTGTTTTTATAAATGCAAAATTTTTGTATAAATCTTCCCCGTACATAACCCATAAAGTAACACATACATAATTGACATGACCACACATATAAATATAAATCTATATCTCTATCACATCTACATTTTCAATCTCACTATATCAATAACCAACACCCATATAATTTTTAAAGCATAGCCACTCGCCTACATACATTTTTTGACATACATATATTGCCTCCATCTGAAAGAAATAATTACTAATTAACTGGAAATTCAACCACCCTACCTCTACAGACATCCGAATATGTATAAATATATCACTTGTGCTCCCATGAACCTGGATTGGCCAGAATGCCAGATACAACTTTAAGGTGCTCTTAAACTTGGTAAAACTATAATCAATAAGTCAGAAAAATTATAACTGACGATAATAAATAGGAAAGAAGGTAAGCTACAATCTTTCTGTGACCTGAACTGTATTTGTGAATTTGGTGAGATAATAAATTTATAAAATTTTTTGTGTAAGAAATATAGTTTATCGATAACCTTTAAAAATTTACAATAATTATATGACCTAATACGTTATGTAACATTTTAAGAAAACTGAATTGACAATAATGTATTTAAAAAACTTTTACGACAGTGAGGTGACATACTGGTATATAACCTTTTAAGAAAACTGAATTGGCCCGGCGGCCGACAAGTTCCTAAGCCTGGAGCATGTATATGTCTGCATACAAACCTGCCTACACAGGATTAAACGGGGGCCTGACTGTTACTGAATCAGAAAGCTTATTACCCTTACATAACCCCAAAACGTAATTTAAATATGTGATCTAACCTGACAGGAATTATAGCGGAACCCTACCAGCCGGTGGGGTTCATCCTGTCACCAACGGAACCCCCCTTACATGTTTGAAATACCAGTCCCCTAATATTTGAACCACCCCCTTTTACTGAAAGCGAGAAAGAAAAATTAATAAGTGAATGGATTGTAATAAGACTTGGATACCTGCCAGCTCCCGGGCTTACACTTAATACAAAGTTAGTACATAATATACAAAATTCCCCCAAAATCCGCGCACAATTCTGTTCAGTTAAACTGGGGCCAAACTAAAACGTTTGAAAGATGAAAGAAATATAATAGTGTGTCACTCATACCCCACAAGTGTTATAAGGTGTTAACGGCACAGATCCGGGTGTCTGTGTAGATCAAAATAAAATCATAATAATTGGTTTGAGGTCACCTGGTGGAGTTTGAGTTCCTACTTCCAGTGCCTGTGGTGTTGGTTTGACGTGGTCATGTCGCTATCCCCTCCGGCAGGCGAAGTCGAGAGCCTTTGGTGAGCGTTCAGGCGGAGATGTTCATCCTGTGCCAGCGTCCACGTCTAAGACCGGGAGCCCTGCGGATACATAAATAATTAGAGGACTGTCCCAACACTTATTCTCACTCTATAAGGCACCACGCACACTGGGTAGAACCCGTATATAACAATTTCGAACCGGCCTCCTCTTAACCCTTTAAACTCCTTTCGTTTTAGTTAAAAAAGTTAAACTCCTTTAGTTAGACTTCCCCAAAACCAACATATAATTTTTAAGTACTTGATTATGCCATCGATGTATAATAATACTGGATAGCGCGCTAGGTGGGAGTAAACGCGTGAAAAACGGTCCGCCGAGTAAGCAGCAGCCCCCCACCACAATAAGGCAAGAAGCCGTCACTAAGCACAAGATTATACATTCTATGCAGCCGTCCTTCCGTGTTTTGTTAACTACATACTTAATTCAGTTCGGAAATTTTTCCGTGTTTATTAGCGAAACTGTTATGTAATTTTTATTATTTAATTGTATGTAATTTTGATTATTGTGATTATTAGTTTTGGATAATGGTAACTTCCTGCGCTGCTTACAACTGCACTAACAGATACAAGAAGAACAGTGGAATATCATTTTATAGGTAAGTACTGTATTTCGTTTAATTCCTTTATAACTTTTATTAGACTAATATAAAACATTAATTTTTTTAAATCTCTACAAATTAATTACTGATTAAATTAATTATAAATTGTTATTTTTTTAACGTTGTATTCTTTTTCATATAAATTGTGAATTGTCTATTACAGTGTATTGTCTGATAGCATTATTATATTATCAACATACCATAATATAAGAAATGCAAATGTCTAAGAAAAAACTATGGTTTTTCATTATTTTACGTAAAGTACAGTATTAAAAATAAGGAAGACCGTACTATAATAACATAATTTTTTCCAGATTTCCACAAGATCAAGAGCTACGAAAGAAGTGGATTATAGCTACAAAAAGAAAAAATGTTGTTCCTTCAAAACATACGTCACTTTGTAGCAAACATTTTGCTAAAGACCAGTATCAGTTCAGACCCAACTGTAATTACCAACTGTTGAAAAGCGATGCCGTGCCAACGCTCTTTGACTTCCCCGTGCATCTTTCAAATCCTCTGACAAAAAAAAAAAAGAAGGACCATTATTAAAATCTAGGTAACATTTAACACTAATTTTTGCGAACAAATGCCTAGATAGATTGTAGGCATAAAATACAAATAAAACTTAGTTAATATTACTCTTATAGTAGTCATTTTTCTACTCACTCTTCTGCTATTTTCATTCGCTTATGATAATAATTAATACTGATTTTATTGACAGCATTAAAGAAGACACATTATTCTTAAACAATTCGTAATTATGTAAGCCTAATTCATTTACAGCGTTACAATTACAATAATTTTATTTCTAAAGTAATTTTACTACCAAAATAATTCATTGTTCACAGCATGCTCCTAGACAAAATAAGTTCCCGCTTGAAACATCTTTATCAAAAAACCTAATCGATGGCGATGCTCACGCGGAGCCTGATAAGAATGATCCTACTGAGATTCCTGGTACATGCCAAACAATCATGAAACCACAACAGGGACGACATTAAATTTTATCTATTTCAACTCTGGTCTCAGCTACCGATTACTGATTATATATCAATGGTTTTAACTAGCTAAAAATATCAATGGTTTTAACTAGCTAAAACTGCCATTGTAAAGCTAGTTATTTAACCAGCGGTTGTATTTGCATCCCATAAGAAATAGGCTATTATTGATAAAATAAGTAGATCTATTTAACAGTGTATTGTCAGATAGCATTATTATATTATCAGCATACCGTAATAATAATAATAATAATAATAATAATAATAACCTTGTTTGAAGTAATTTCATTAAATGCATTGGGCAAAATTGGAGAACGTTGTTGTTGCCAATGAATAAACAGCATAGCCAAAATTAAGTCCTGGTTTTTTATTTTTCAGTTGTGTGTATCGCCTACTGAAAAATTTCTCCGCCTGAAGGTGAAAATACTGCAACAGCGTTTACACAGAAGGGATGCTAAAATTAAATCCATGAAAGATATTATTTTAGTTTTAAAGAAAAAATTAAATTCTCCTGAAAGGTTACTAGAAATTTTAGAAGATAATTTTTCTGGTTTTCCGTTAGAAATGATTATTAATAACTTTAGCAATAATAATAGAAGTAAGTTTAAGAGGTTTTATTCAGACAAAATGAAGGAGTTTGCTTTAACCATTTATTTCTATAGTCCCAAAGCTTATAAGTATTTGAGAAATCTAAACTTTCAGTTACCTAACCCATCAACTTTAAGGAGGTGGCTTTCTAATTTTAATTGCTCGCCCGGTTTTTTAGAAGAGATTTTTATATATTTAAAACAAAACGTTCAAAGCAAGCCACATTTACAACACGTTAACTTGGTTTTTGATGCTATGAGCATAAGGAAACAAGTAATCTACGATCCACGAGAGGGGAAGAATTTTGGGTATGTGAATTTGGGTAATGATATAAAAGTAAATGAACACGAAACATTAGCTAGTGAAGCACTAGTCTTTCAGATTGTTGCACTACTCACAACCGTACCGTGCCGTTGGTTATTTTTTTATTGATAAGATTAGTTCAGAAATTTTGTCCAAACTAATACAAATGTGCATTATTAAATTATACGAATCAGGTATCCATGTACATAATGTAACATTTGATGGTACTAGTACAAATATAAACGCTGTTACAAAACTTGGTTGCGAATTGCCAGAAAAGCCTTTTTTTCAATGTGAAAATAAACAAAGAAAATGTAACAGTTTGTGTAATGCTAGATGCTAGCCATATGATTAAATTGGCTCGCAACACATTAGCAGATAAAGGTACTTTACTATCTACAGATGGTGTGATAGATTTTAAATATATTCAACGACTAAACACTTTATAAAAAGAACAAGGATTAAAGTTTGCCAATAGCCTTTCAGACATACACATGCATTATGGCAACAGAAAAATGAACGTGAAAATTGCGGCCTAAACCTTAAGTGCCAGCGTAGCAGACGCCATAGAATTTTTGATGTATAAACAACATCCTGATTTTATTGGTGCTAAACCAACAGTGCAATATATTAGAGTTATAGACAGGCTATTCAATTATTTTAATAGCAGGGACCCATTTGTGCAGCACTTCAAACAACCAATAAAGAAGAAGAATTTAGAAAATGACAATAAAATGTTAGATAATTTTTTGGCATATTTAACGACGTTAAAAACTGAAAATATTCAGGTTCTGCGGCATCCTAGGAAAACATTTGCACTTGGATTTATTACGAATATATAAACACAATAAAGATTCTGTCAAACAGATTATTAAATAGTTTACAATTCAAGTATATTTTGACTTATAAGTTTTCTCAAGATCATTTGGAACTGTTATTTTCCTGTGTAAGATCTTGAGGGGGACATAATAACAATCCCAATGTCAAGCACTTCCAATGGGCCTTGAGGAAACTTACGTTCAGGAACAGCGTTTAAGCGTCTGACCAAAGCAACTGTTTGAGTTTTGACATGACATTTCAAAACTCTGTTATGAGTTTTGCAGAAGCAGAAGAAACAGTGGACCTAAATTCAGTCAACATCTATGAAGAACCCATTAAAAACGTTAAATGTCTGCTGGAAAATAAAAACTCGTATTATAAAGATAATATTCTTTTCTACTTGTCTAGATTTATTGTCATAAAAATTAGTTCTAAGTTGAAATGTGAAGAATGTATAAGGCTTCTGATAACCGATGATAGCAACCTTAGCCCTTACACCCATTTTGTTGATTATATTTCAAAAGGAAATTTGGTCAGGGCTTCCTCAGATGTAATCAGGATAGTAAAATTTATGTACTCCCTTTTAAAAAATAAACAAAACGTTGACAAAAACAATTTAGACACAAAAAAGATGATTATATTAGCGTGTAGAACCTTTACTAATAACATATTTAAAGGTCATACTTCTAACAATGATATGGTGAAGACACTCACGAAATTAGATTAGTAATGTTAATAGGTAGTTTATTTTACAAAATTGTATGTTTTAGTATAGCTAAAGAAAAGACATCATCAGCTATGTTTTTGAAACTTGGTGTGCGTCAAAAATTAAATAAGTTAGTTCTATTTAGCAATGTTTAGCCCAGAATTGCAATATGTTATTCATAGCAAATGTAGTTTTATATCAAATGTAATATATTTTGATTAGAAATAGTAAGATACGTTGTAATTATATGCAGGTAGGCTGTAAACTAAGATTTGTTTTGTACATATTCATCAATGTAAAAAAATGTAAAGCTATGTAATAAACAATTTCGTTTTCATTTGTATTCTTGTTTAGTCAGTTTCCTTTATTTTATTGACAAAATAAAAACAAACTACTACAAAAAAGAGGTAATTATTATACCCTAACCAACCGGTATAGTTAGCGAAAATATGTATGCATAACTTTAATGTTACCGATAACTTGTTTGTTGTTTATAGATCTGTACCGACAATAAAAAGTTTACGAGCTTCTATTATGAATAACAGAAATTAAATTTATATTTACATTATTTTTAAATTAGTATCAGGTGTTCCATTTAATCTGATTAATATAAAATACACAATTTTCATAACAAGACTGTTAATGCGACGATCAAATCGGTTAAACTAATATTAAGATAACACTGCGAGTATGAAGGCGAAGTGGCTTTTGCCTTAAAGTAGTGGGGGGAGCGTAGAGTTGAGCGGACCGAATTCAGTACACGCAGCTGGCAATCCAGTGTTATTATACATCGATGGATTATGCTTATGTGGGCAAAAGTTTGACACACTGTAACCTGTCTACCTGTGCACTAGCACGTGTTACTACTTTTGAAAACTATTACATCAGCCAAAATTGCAGGATTTTCCAGCACTACAGTGATACAGGCAAATATTGTCTCTTAATTACGATATTGGTTATATTGAATACTTCAGATATATTAGATATTGACTACTTCAGATGTACGCCACGCGGTATAAAAATTATCAACTTCCTTTCACACTTTCAATATTGAAATTCACATTTTATTTTTTATGAAACGCATAATATATGTGTTAATGCAACTTACCGCAGTTTTGTGCGAGTTTATCTACCCATCCTGGGTGATAGAATCCTTTCAAAAAATTGACTCCGCTCTGTCGAAGAGGTACGCGATGTTGGTGGTTTGGGCTTCGAAGCAAGACAGAACAAAGACGGTCGGTACAGCGCAGTACCGAATCCCAGCTTCCAGGCGAACGCTAGGGTGCGTGGCATGTACCACGGCGAACTAAATTTCACCGTTCCGTTAAACACCGAAACAGCTAAACAATTTCGCGTTATTTAATATTATTTATATAATATAATAAATATACAATATAATACGATTTATTTTTCGTATTTAATCGCCGGTTTGTAAAACGACCGGCACAACATGATGATAAATAAAGTATTATTAAATTAAGAAATGAATGTGTGTATAAGTATATACAGTATAACATATGTATCAATTTCATACATAGGCATATACTAACAGCAAAAAATGTTTTTTATTTTTGAACTTTATACCTTGTCCTCCAACTTGATCTCTTCCATTTGTCTTATGATGGATAAATTGTTCTTGTTAACACCTGAAACAAATGAAAATAAGTTGGCAGTCAATAAAGACTAAATGTACATCACACACAAGTTAGCACAATAATAACATCCGATTAAGAACACTTTTCAATTAAATGAACATATCTTTATTAATACATAACGTCTTCCCATTGTCAGTCCTCAGTTTACAGTTTAATCAATAAGGATGCCTTATCTTAGTTTGGGTACGGTACTTCATTATTACAATAAAGTGTTCCTGACTGAAAGGAGGATAGATACTACTTATGTAGAGGATAAATCACATTAATTCTGCATACGCACTGGGATGAACTAATGTATAGAAGAGTATTTAAACCACAGTGCTAACTATAATGACGTTTAATGGAAAATGTTTTCCTTATAAAAGTACACTTTTCTTTGAAGCCATACAACATGTGTACACAGTTTTTTTATCAGTTTGTCATATTATGTTGTATATTTTGACATAGACTTTGTTTTAAATTCCTATTTAACAGAAATTATAAGACTTTTGATATTTTAGAATTATTTTGAGAAGGAAAGTCTAGTCTGGACTAGAGGCGTGCTAAACTAGTATTTTAAAATAACAGGTACGAATGATATTGTTCCAAAATAACAGGTAGAAATACCTGTTATTATATACTTATACATAGCCTATATTATGTAATTGGTTATAAGAAATAAATTGAAACTAAAAGTATTAACACGTCATGGACAACGAAATCCAAGTATTAACAGTGTTACTTTACACTGTGACTTTATTAAACTATTACTGTTTAAAAGGAAATAAGAAACAAGAGAATTTATAGGCCTATCTCCCTTTGGGAATACTGGGAATACCAATTTAAGTTTTCACAATTTAAGTATGTCATTTAATGTTAAACAAACTAACATTGGTTAGACCATTTACACCTAATTGTGTTATCTGTTATGCAGTTTGTTATTTTTATTTCTTTACTAAGTGGAAACTACTATTAGTCAAATGATAAGTAAAGTGATAGAGACAACAATTTTAAATCAGCAGTTTAGATAAAAGGAACAAATTTATGAAAACACCTCAAGTTTTAGGATAGCGTTATCAGATCAATAAATATTTAATGAACAGGAGTAGATAAAGTGGATAAATGTCCGTCATAAAGTCGATATCCTATCTTAGAACAAGCTACAGGTCTCAGTACAAAAAAAAAACTACTTTGTAGTGTTTTACAACAGGAACGTTACAACAATCTCATCATTTATGTGAGATACACAGTGAAGTTAAAATCATCTCCGAAATCACATTAACAAAAAGTATAATATGACCCATCAACTAGCAGCCACTCTGTAGGTTATAACACAATATAATTCAATTTTTCAAAATTTACCAAGTTGGTAACTAGTATAATATATAATTTGTTATTATAATCTGTATTATACATCTGCATAAAACATGAGAATAAGTGTAACATCAGTATGAATTTTTTCATTTATTAATAACAGCTTCGTCTCTTTGGCATAAAGATTTTCTGAACCTCGCTGTTTAGCTTCGTTTCATACTTGTATGGCAATCGGCATATGCGCAGAATTAAGTATTCAGCACCTAAAAGTGGCTTCGTACTCGTGTACTCGTAATACTCAGTAATACTTGTAGTACTCGTTTAATTGTTGTTACTTGTGTACTCATTGTTAGTTGCGTAGTGGGTCCCGCGACTCGGAACTGCGAGGCTGCGAATAACAGTTGAGCATTCAACTTATCAGTGAATGTTATATATTTATATAAAAATATTGTTCCAAAATGCCTGTTATACGTATATCGGCCTGCCTCTAGTCTGGACATTGTGTGTTGTTTACAGTAGAGGTGGGAAAAGTAGTTCATCCAAACGAACGTCTCATAGCTAGGTCGCTCACACCAGCGAACTAGCATATTGAGTTAGTTCACTAGTTCAATGTGTCGAACTAGTCTTTTTCTAAAATTTTTATAAATATTAAAAGAACAGAAATTGACATCTTTGTCGAAATAACAAATATCAGACAATACAAAAACTTTTCAGTCTGTTCTATCACCTCCTATCGATTCATCATGACTGATAAGATGTTTACTTTTACAAATCCTTGTCTTAAAAAATAACTTTACACATATATAAATTAATTATTTAACGGTATAACAAAATAATTAAAAACTTAAAAATATGAAGTTTGTAATAGGCCTACTACAAACACTCTAAAAATACACTGCAGTCAAAAACAGTAAACGAATTACACAACGGGCAGAAGAATTATGGTGTAACAGTCGTTGTTCATTCGCAAACGACTTACTGAAAGCGAACTACCTACTACAGACGAACGTCCTACTGCAAGCGAACAACCTACTGCATGTGAACAAGCTGCTGCAAACAAATGACCTCAGTAGTTCATTGTTAGTTCAGTTGTTCCCTTGCAGTCTGGTTGTAGCTTCTAGTAGTCAGTAGTTCACTTGACGGAGTAGTTCTTTTTGGCTACGTCGTTCGCGAACGACCCACCACTTGGGATGAGCATCGCCAGAAAACCATCGATGTTAACATCGTGAAGAGTACATCGATGTTAAAAAAACATCGGTATGAAAACATCGATATTTTAAGACTGAAAACATCGATGTTTTTATGCCAATGTTGCAATTCAAATAAAAATCTATGCTTTTTACATGTTTGTAATAGTACAAATAATTGGGGATGAATAATAAATAAAAATAATTAAAGAGAAGAATAATATACCCCGATACTTTACTCACTTACCTTATCAGAAGATTCTGAAAAACCAATAGCCCTTGGGTCACCACCACATTTTGATAGGCGGAATGTGGAAACCTCAACACTGTACCCGAGAAAACAATTTAAATACATCTAACTTCCCCGTATCAGAATTTCCAGGGCCGTTGACGAACTCGTCGAGAACAGGTTAGGTAAAGGCGATAATTATGAACGATGCCGATGATATTAAAAATTCAAATGTAAACTATTTAAATTATGTTCTAACACTATCACAATTAAAAGAGAAAAACGCTATACCCAGTATGAAAAAAAACTAAATAATCTAAAACTAAATGAGAATGAAAACCAAATACGACTAACGTAAAGGGTAAACCGTTATTTCGTACGTATGTAAGCTAAAGCTAACTTTGAAATAGGGATGCGACATCGATGTCGATGTTTTTAACATCGATTTATTGGAGCCGATGTTTTTTTAACATCGATGTTTTGTGTTCTATGTTTTATGTTGTCGATGTTTTTTTTTTTTTGAATGAAAAAAGTACCATAATAAAAAAAATAAGTCAGATAAAGACTCTACCCACTTACCACTATGCTTTGTAACACTTACTACTTACCATTAATCTTAATTTAACACATTGCATAGCTCACAAACTTGCACAGCTGTCGACCTTCATTTCCTATACTATTTTGTATGAAGAATGGTCGATTTATTTTTAGTACCGGTAAATGAGTAATCTTACATGGGCATGAAAAATTAATTCAAAGTTGATATAACATTTACATACATTATCTGTTAAATTTATATACATTTCACATTAAGGCGGCAACAATGGAATGAAAATAAATGATAACGAATTTAATATCTTTGAAATGTAAACTAAAATACAGTTTACTGGGCTCGTTACAGTATTTTAATACAGAACGGTTTGTTATGATTAAGCCACATGATGCTATATCATATACAGTTTAACACTTTCAACTGCTGTTTGAATACGGTAACAAACAAATGTAGTTTAGGGGCACAGTATGGAAAGCTGATGAAATTACATAGAATTTTACCATAGATTCAAAAGACCAAGTTCAGGTAAGCTTTCTCTACCTGTGTAACGGTACTGGAGTAGAGTACTCTTGATGTATAATGGTATAGATAAAGATAAATAATGAATACAATTTGTAAAGTAACAAATTTCCCATGCATTTTTATTCCAAAACATCAAAATCTCACTAAATGTGAGTTAGTAGAGCATTTTATCAAAAACTTTATAACATTCCTCTCAAGGGGATTTTGGTGCCTGTAGTTGGCATGTGTTATGTCGCCAAGGACAAACACCGAAAGTCCAAAACCATACACATGTTGTCGAGTACTGTTAACAATGTATTGTGGTTTGTTGACCTCACTGGTCTATTCGGGTAAATTACATATTAAAAAAAAATGGTTTAATAAGAGAAAAACTGAGACATTCCTACTGTACTGAATAATCAGCAGACCAGAACTATGAGGTGAAAAACATTCTGTGTGTAACCCTGTTGTGATTTTGTATTTTGAATACTGTCCCAATAAAGTGGCTGGCCCAAATAACCAGTAGCCTGATTATTAACTGGAATAAATGTGTGTATGTGTGTACACATTGTCACCGGACAAAAGGCTTGCCGCATGACAAATGGCGCCAATCGTACACTCTAGTTATTTTGGTGGCCCTAAAAAGGACCGAGTGGCGAGAACGGTGATGTTGGTAGTGCCGCGCTAAGATGTTCGGCGGCTGCGCCCGCTGTTCGTGGCGTACGGCAATCCTCTTCTTTCGGCACCGGTTGTAGAGTCGGCTACCGGCCCAGCGAAATCCATCGCTGGCGCGGAACTGGAGGGCGAAGACGCAAGAACGTCGGTTCTATTCTTCGGCCGTTCCTTCCGGCTGACTCTGCCTCGATGTCGTCCG
Source organism: Magicicada septendecula (assembly GCA_034769895.1). Taxonomy (NCBI): domain Eukaryota; kingdom Metazoa; phylum Arthropoda; class Insecta; order Hemiptera; family Cicadidae; genus Magicicada; species Magicicada septendecula. Next base: position 826,770,806 of record CM068368.1, read on the forward strand.
AGAGAGGAGAGGAGATGAAGTGCGTCCGATGGCGTGGCGATGAAGTGTGTGCAAAATTTTCTGCCGGCCTGGGTTTTATTAACTAACCGGGATCGCTGATTGGCTAGCTCCGAACAAGCAGTTGGTCACGTCTCGGCGGCTGCTGATGCCGGATTGGCTCGCTCCAAGCACGTAGTTGGTCACGTCTCGGCCGCTGGTAACGGAGAGCAGATGTTCGCATATCGCTACCGTCACAACTCCCCCGGGTCTTGAATGCTGTCCGGTACCCAGCCTACTGCTCTTCTCCGGATGTTGTAGAGGTGTCTGTTGGGCGCCATGTTGATTGGTGTGCCGGCTGGTAGCTCGCTGGCGTGGCTGGATCTTGCATCCACAAGATGATCGTCGCCCCACGTTGGGCGCCACTTGTCACTGGACAAAAGGCTTGCCGCATGACAAATGGCGCCAATCGTACACTCTAGTGTTTTTGGTGGTTCTAAAAAGGACCTGGTGGCGAGAAAGCTGAAGTTAGTCGTGCCGCGCTGAGTTGTTCGGCGGCTGCGCCCGCTGTTCGTGGCGTACTGCAGTCCTCCTCTTCTTTCGGCACTCTTCATCGCCACGCCATCGGACGCACTTCATCTCCTCTCCTCTCTCGGACGGCACCGGCGCGGAGTCAGCCGGAAGGAACGGCCGAAGAATAGAACCGGCGTTCTTGCGTCTTCGCCCTCCAGTTCCGCGCGAGCAAATGGATTTCGCTGGGCCGGCAGCCGACTCTACAACCGGTGCCGAAAGAAGAGGAGGACTGCAGTACGCCATGAACAGCGGACGCAGCCGCCGAACATCTCAGCGCGGCACGACTAACTTCAGCTTTCTCGCCACTAGGTCCTTTTTAGGGCCACCAAAAACACTAGAGTGTACGATTGGCGCCATTTGTCATGCGGCAAGCATTTTGTCCGGTGACAACATATATAAGTGTGTGTGTGTGTGTGTGTGTGTGTGTGTGTGTGTGTGTGTGTGTGTGTGTGTGTGTGTGTGTGTGTGTGTGTGTGTGTGTGTGTGTGTGTGTGTGTGTGTGTGTGTGTGTGTGTGTGTGTGTGCTTGATAATATTCTACTAGAATCACTTGATAATAAGTGCTTGTTCTTATACATTACCCAGTAACTCTGGCAAATACTCGCTAATTTCAAAAGGCGATGACAATCGTGTGACGGTACAACTCCTGGGCATTCTTTTATTCAATAAATGTAATAAATTTCAACCTGTAGGAGGAACCCCTCTTTCTAATCCACATGTGCAAAATTTGTTGTGAAACTTCGTCTGTGTTAGTGTTTGGCGTCAGTCCGTCTAGACGGGATTACGAAATAGTCACACTCATGATTTTAATCAGCGTTGCCCAAATTTGTGTGAACCACAGGACTTGTGTTAATCTCGTCCGAGGACCATATGCCACTTTAAATCAGCCAATGAGATGCAGCTATATAACCTCGCAAACACCCTGCATGTACGCAATCGGCAGGACATACCCGGTAACAACAAGCAGAAAGTTGGAGCTCTGAGTCTGAAAAGGACGAGTACAAAAATTTTTATTATTTTTTTCAGATATACCTTTTTTTAATGCTTCCCTCAAATTCACATAAATTGATGAGCAGTGGTCAATCTCAGGATTATCTGCAACAAATTCATGTGTAGGAGTTTGGATGCTAGACAAGTTCTTTATGACTTTGGCCCTATCAATTTTTTTATAGCAATAATTTCTTCTTCAATTTTCTGAGCTATGGGAAAAGTGATAAAAATGCATCATGGAAATTCTGTGATTTCGCTGACTCTAGCAACCAAGTTTTTGTCATTTGTGACAGCCCAATCAACGAGTAAACTTAAATCCCCCCCCCCCCGTCGAGCTAACAGTAATGTTAGAGGTTACTAAACCAGTTTAAAAAAAAATGGATGTTTAAAAACATCGATGCTTTTTGGGCAATGTTTTAATATTGAACATCGATGTTTTGTAGTCGATGTCGCATCCCTACTTCGAAACTGTTGAAACCTATGTAACAGCCTCCTATAAAATGGTTTTGTTTAGTTTTACCATATTATTACGTCACTACGCTACTACGTAGCTCATAAACATAGTACTTATCATTTACCTAGGTTAGGGAGCAAACTACGTAGCCATTAATATCTAAAATAAAAATTTGTTGATTTAAAATAAACTAAGGTAATTGTTTACGATACTACGTAAGTTCAAATTGCGGTGAAATATTTCTTTTCATATTCTTCTATACTATATAAACACGAGAAAAATAATTTTAAACGGTGGTTGAACCTATTTACGGAGAAAAAAATTAAATAACTACTCACATAAGAACGCATGCATCAGCCAGTGAAAGCCATTTTCAGTTTGTGTAATGTGTACAAGGGTACAGGACGGCGCGTGACGTCATCGCTTGTACATCAGCTGCCGATCCAAATTGGACTTTGGTATGTATATAATTGTTGCAAACATGAAGGTGAACCATTTTCCAAACATTAACAAGCGAGTTGGATGAAAAGCGAGTTGAGCCGATACCTGCCGGTTAGGTTCGGAAGGGCGGCCTGAAGGGCCGCGGATATAGTTCATTGTTCCAGATAATTCTTGCAAAAATTAAGGCGAACCATTTTTCAAACACTTACAAGCGAGTTGGATGAAAAGCGAGTTGAGCCGATACCTGCCGGTTAGGTTCTGAGGGGAGGCCCGAAGGGCCGCGGATATAGTTCATTGTTCCAATACTTGCCGGTTAGATTCGGAGGGGCGGCCCGAAGATAATTCTTGCAAAAATTGGACTGTATTGCTGAAATCCGGACTAATTTTGCCAAACGCCAAAAATTACCAAAGGCTGATGTAATGCTGACTTATGATTGGTACTTAGAAAACAATCAACGGCTTAGTTCAAAATTTTGTAATCTCTTATTTGTAAATGGTTAAGACAAAAACAGCGGTTTCACTGTTGAGAATAAACGCGCGAATTTCACCATAAATTGCATACTGTGCAGGGGGGCCATTCCGGCTTCCCGCGCTAACCTAGCGATCAGCTGTTGTTGGCGCGTGATGTCGACTGGTGGAAGAAATACGCGCGAGTCTTGATTTACCATGCGATCTTACCTGAGACAATGTCCTACTTAGCATCTCTCTGCTGTTTACACGAAATATTAACAATAATTGTATTTTGATTTAAATGGAATAAATCCTATTGTAGTCCCAAGCCACGTGTTTGTTAACCAAATACACTGTACTCACCGTCTATGGCCTTTTTCCGTGATGTTTTTTCCGTGTTTACATGTTTCAAGGCACTTGCCTCATCATCAGAACTTATAAAATCAATCTATGTCATAAATAATGACATTTGTCAAAATATTAAAAACACAATACGGCAATTAAACTATGTACATAAATTCGCTTTAAAAATGTTCGGTGTGCCTTGCAAGACAACACGCGCCGTACTGACGTAATCTAAGCCTTATCTCGACCATATCTCATAGCGGTATCGTACAGTATATTTGATTTATACTGTAATTGGTCGTTCAACACATGTGGCTTGGTACTGGCGTCGTTGTATGCTTTGTAAATTTCATATTCTTCAAGGGCGTTCAAATAACTCCCTTTACTGCAGAAATGAAGGGGTATTAAATTTGAGCTAAAATCCGTGTAACTGTGACTGTTGTCTATGAGGTGCTTGGCGAAATTTGACTTGATATTGTCGAAGTTGTAAACTCGTGTAGGGGGTCTATGTTCAGAAAATCTTTTTAAAAAACCTCGACCCGTCTGGCCCACATAAAAAGCCTCACAGTCGTTGCAGACTAGCTTATAAACACCCGTTTTATTTTCAAGACTGGTATGTTCACGGGTGTGGAGATTATTCAAGATGTTATTACTAGTCTTATAGGAAACGACTATGTTGTTGACTTTATTAATGGTTGACTTAAAAATCCCCGGCATGAAATGCGTATAAGGTGCCGCAATGTACTTGCGTGCCTTTGTTTCGAGGTTCTCATTTCTATTATTTATATCTTTAGTTTCATTTTTAATAATGTTACTCAAGTACACTGCGGCACCTTATACGCATTTCATGCCGGGGATTTTTAAGTCAACAACATAGTCGTTTCCTATAAGACTAGTAATAACATCGTGAATAATCTCCGCACCCGTGAACATATCAGTCTTGAAAATAAAACGGGTGTTTATAAGCTAGTCTGCACTGACAGTGAGGCTTTTTATGTGGGCCAAACGGGTCGAGGTTTTTTGAAAAGATTTTCTGAACATAGACCCCCTACATGAGTTTATAACTTCGACAATATCAAGTCAAATTTCGCCAAGCACCTCATAGACAACAGTCACAGTTACACGGATTTTAGCTCAAATTTAATACCCCTTCATTTCTGCAGTAAAGGGAGTTATTTGAACGCCCTTGAAGAATATGAAATTTACAAAGCATACAACGACGCCAGTACCAAGCCACATGTGTTGAACGACCAATTACAGTATAAATCAAATATACTGTACGATACCGCTATGAGATATGGTCGAGATAAGGCTTAGATTACGTCAGTACGGCGCGTGTTGTCTTGCAAGGCACACTGAACATTTTTAAAGCGAATTTATGTACATAGTTTAATTGCCGTATTGTGTTTTTAATATTTTAACAAAATGTCATTATTTATGACATAGATTGATTTTATAAGTTCTGATGATGAGGCAAGTGCCTTGAAACATGTAAACACGGAAAAAACATCACGGAAAAAGGCCATAGACGGTGAGTACAGTGTATTTGGTTCAATAATTGTAATGAGCTATTCATATAGAAAAAGGATTAAACAACATGATTAAATGGTTTGTGGCAAAAAATAATGGTAAAATCTATTTCTACATTTAATAGAAAAGTAAGCAAGTCTGTCCACATATAACATTGACAAAATGGCACAAGATGTAAAATTAAGTCGGAAAGGAGGCGATATTATATATATATATATATATATATATATATATATATATATATATATTTCAATCACTTTCTGCTACAGTCCGTTTCTTGATGTATATAATACTATAATACTTATAACTATTTTACCTCAAGATGTATTTTTTCTTTAGGGACATGTTTCGGGAGATCCTGTTCTCCCATCTTCAACCTTCGCCATCTTGCTTCTGGTGCAGTATTTGTGTGTTGGCTTCTGGATGTTATTATGGTGGTTTGTTGGTCTTTGGTCCTTCAATGTTGCATTATTGTGTGTGGTTGTGGTATCTGTTTTTGTATTTTGTGTATTTTCGATGTTGAGTGCTTTGAATATTGTGTCATGTTTTGTATTGATTTGTATTTGTTCTGGTATTAATTTGTTTTGTGTTTTATGTTTGTAAATCTGTAAATTTTCCCAAATGTTCATTATGGTGCCTTTGTGTGGTATATGTTTTATTAGTGTTACATTGGTTATGTCTGGGAATTCATGTCCTGTGTTTATTGCATGTGTGGCTAAATTGGATTTATATATGTTTGGTTTTTTGTATGCATTTAGGTGTTCAAAATAACGTTTTTTCAGCTGTTTTTTTGTTTGTCCTATATAACATTTATTGCAATCTTGGCATTCAATTTTGTATATACCGTTGGTTGTTGTATTATCTTTGTTGTGTGAGTTATTTAGATTTTGTAATTTATTTTTATTAGTTTTGTATGCTATTTTTATATTTATATTTAAAAACACAGATATAAAAATAGCATACAAAACTAATAAAAATAAATTACAAAATCTAAATAACTCACACAACAAAGATAATACAACAACCAACGGTATATACAAAATTGAATGCCAAGATTGCAATAAATGTTATATAGGACAAACAAAAAAACAGCTGAAAAAACGTTATTTTGAACACCTAAATGCATACAAAAAACCAAACATATATAAATCCAATTTAGCCACACATGCAATAAACACAGGACATGAATTCCCAGACATAACCAATGTAACACTAATAAAACATATACCACACAAAGGCACCATAATGAACATTTGGGAAAATTTACAGATTTACAAACATAAAACACAAAACAAATTAATACCAGAACAAATACAAATCAATACAAAACATGACACAATATTCAAAGCACTCAACATCGAAAATACACAAAATACAAAAACAGATACCACAACCACACACAATAATGCAACATTGAAGGACCAAAGACCAACAAACCACCATAATAACATCCAGAAGCCAACACACAAATACTGCACCAGAAGCAAGATGGCGAAGGTTGAAGATGGGAGAACAGGATCTCCCGAAACATGTCCCTAAAGAAAAAATACATCTTGAGGTAAAATAGTTATAAGTATTATAGTAATATATATATATATATATATATATATTACTTTAATATTTATACTAAATTTACCTCAAGATGTTTTTTCTATTTGGGACATGTTTCGAGAGTTCCTGTTCTCTCATCTTCAGCCTTCGCCATCTTGTTTCTGGTGAAGTATTTGTGTGTTGGCTGCTGGATGTTATTAAGGTTGTTTGTTGGTCTTTGGTCTTTTAAAGTTGTATTATTGTGTGTGGTTGTGGTATATGTTTTTGTATTTTGTGTATTTTCGATGTTGAGTGCATTGAAAAAAGATGGCGAAGGCTGAAGATGAGAGAACAGGAACTCTCAAAACATGTCCCAAATAGAAGAAACATCTTGAGGTAAATTTAGTATAAATATTAAAGTATTATATACATCAAGAAACGGACTGTAGCAGAAAATGATTGAAATATATATATATATATAATTTTTTATTATTCGTTAATTTTATATTAATAGAATTATTTCGATTGTTATTAATTTACTTAGAAACCTCTGATGATACTGATATTTTTCAGTGAAACGTGCGTCAGGTGTTAAAAAGAATATACGAAATTATACTACTTGCAGAAGAAACAAATTGAAAACATCACAAATTATATATATATATTTCAATCACTTTCTGCTACAGTCCGTTTCTTGATGTATATAATATATTTAATATTTATACATAAATTTACCTCAAGATGTTATTTTTCTATTTGGAACATGTTTCGGGTACTATCTTGTACCCATCCTCAGCCTTCCGGTTTTTTTGTCTGGTGAAGTACATATGTGTTGTTGGTTGACTATTGTGGCTTCCTGTTGGCTTCTGGTATTTCAAGTTGGTTTTTTGTATGTGATTGTGGTGTATGTGTTAGTTTTTTGTGTATTTTCAATGTTGAGTGCTTTGAATATTGTGTCATGTTTTGTATTGATTTGTATTTGTTCAGGTATTAGTTTGTTTTCTGTTTTATGTTTGTATATTTGTAAATTTTCCCATATGTTCATTATGGTGCCTTTGTGTGGTATATGTTTTATTAGTGTTACATTGGTTATGTCTGGGAATTCATGTCCTGTGTTTATTGCATGTGTGGCTAAATTGGATTTATATATTTCTGGTTTTTTGTATGCATTTAGGTGTTCAAAATAACGTTTTTTCAGCTGTTTTTTTGTTTGTCCTATATAACATTTATTGCAATCTTGGCATTCAATTTTGTATATACCGTTAGTTGTTGTATTATCTTTGTTGTGTGAGCTATTTAGATTTTGTAATTTATTTTTATTAGTTTTGTATGCTATTTTTATATCTGTGTTTTTAAATAGTTTTGTTAGTTTTGTCATTTTATTATTTATATATATGAATGTGGCCCATTTTTTTGTTGTGGTTATTATTTATGTGTTGTTCAGTTTGATTAATTCTTAATTGTTCAGTTTTTATTTTGTATTTGATTTTATTTTCTATTTTGATCATAGTATTTTTATTGTATCCATTTTCATAACCAATTTGGTATATTATGTTTCTTTCTTTGTCAGTTTCTTGTTTGTTTAGGGGTATTTTGTACATTCTGTTAAATAACGAATAAAATGCTGCCATTTTATGTTGTGGTGGGTGGTCAGAATGGTTAGGTATAATGATGTTAGTGGAAGTTGGTTTTCTATATATTGCATATTGTATGTGTTTGTTGTATCTTGTGATGGTTATGTCTAAATAGTTGATTTTGTTATGTTTTTCTTTCCCTTCTGTGAATTGTATTTTGGGATGTATGTTGTATGTTGTATGTAAAACCAACTTGAAATACCAGAAGCCAACAGGAAGCCACAATAGTCAACCAACAACACATATGTACTTCACCAGACAAAAAAACCGGAAGGCTGAGGATGGGTACAAGATAGTACCCGAAACATGTTCCAAATAGAAAAATAACATCTTGAGGTAAATTTATGTATAAATATTAAATGTAATATATATGTATAATATGCCTGCATGGGTGGGTGCGCGTACCTGCACGGGCGCGTACCTGCACACGCGTGCGCGCATGAGTGTGTGTATAAACATTTCTAAGTAGTATAATATATTTGAAACAAGCTTCCAATTATTATAATTATAATCAATATCATAATCATTTTCTTTATCTACATTTTCATTGTTATAACGTTAAAAACTGAAGCTAGTACGTTTAGTTGTAAACATAAATACTTTTATCAACAAAATGAAAATGGTTATTTAGTTGATACATACCTTCATAGGTGACTTAAATTTTTGAAGACGAAGCTACCCAGAGCCGACTCTTTGTTGCTGCATACTTTTCAAGTGACTTGAGTTTGAGCTGTTTGTTTAGATGGCGGATTCTGATGAATGTTCTTGTCCTGACATACAGACAAATGACTTTCTCGTCCACCTCTTTTGGAAATTTAGATTTGAGTAAGGTGACCAAATAAGAGATAACTTTCACTTGTTTTGATACTGTACGTCCGTGGAAAGAAGTAAAAACTATCTCAAACTGAATCAGTTTTTGTAACCACTCGTCTGACAGATGGGTAAGCCCCCCCCCCTTTGATATACCGGTAATCGATATCCAGTCATGACTATGTTCCCCGGAAAGACACAATGTTTCGCCTCTCACACCTAGACTTTCATCAATGAAGCGGCACTTGAATGCGATGTACCCGGCCAGATATTTTAAGGCATCTTGAGGAACATCATTGTCACTTGCAGACGGGGACAAGTCCTCTGTTTTTAACAATTCTGCTTCGTCTGTCTCATTATTCGGAGAACTTGGTAATTATTCGGTAATTATTCGGTTCAACTATGTCTATGTATAGCTCATTGGTAACAAACTGGATGAAATCCTCGTCAGAGTCATTTGATTCCATAACTTCGGTGGAATGAATGCTACCATCCTCAGCCACAGATGCACTTCCAGATAACGGTATATCGTCCGTGCTACCCATTAAAAGCAAGAGCCGAATTCTGTTGCGCACTTCAAAGGGAGTGGGAATATTATAAAAGACGCCTAATCCCCGAATTCGTGAAAAAGAGTTTTCAAGGCAATCTTGATTGAATCTAGCGGTCAAAATGTACGTTAGACGTGTGTGCTACGATTCATCAGATGACGTAATTCTGGGGCCCCATAGTAATGTTCAGGTGGTCATGATTAGAGGTCTGTTTGCCAAGTGGAAGCAACCCATTTATTATGATTTTGATGTGACCATGACAGATGTATTGCTTAAAAGCATTATCAGTGCCGTTGAGAGCAGTAATATTCATGTAGCGGCTGTGACGTGTGATATGGGGGGAAAGAATTCAAAAGTCTGGAAGGAATTAGATGTAAACACAGAAAAAAATGTCTTCATTAACCCAACTACAAACGATAAGGTGTGGGTTTTCTGTGACGTACCTCATCTTTTGAAGCTGCTTAGAAATCATTTTCTAGACCATGGGTTGTTACTTTGCGACGGCACTGAGCTTAAAAATGATACAATCAAAAATCTGTTACAGCAACAGAAAGGAGAATTGACGATTTTACCCAATATTAGTCAGATACACCTTAACGTAACTGGTCGATCTCGTCAAAATGTAAGATTTGCTGCACAGTTGTTTTCTAATCGTACAGCAAAGGCGCTGTAGTATGTTGCAAATAAAGAGCGCGAAAGCAGCTTCATCGAACTGGTAAACGATGCATTTGATGTTTTAAACTCGAGACTTCCAAAAGACCAGAAAACGCCCCTCAGAAGTGGGTACGGCATGAATTTAAGGAACCAAGAAAATACTTTAAAAAGGTTTTTGGAAGTAATAACTAACATGCGAGTAGCAAGTAAAAAAAGTTTACTACATTTGCAGATTTAAATTCATTGTTCGGCCTTTATGAACAAATGACAATGATTCATGGGGTGACGTACATTTTGACCGCTAGATTCAATCAAGATTGCCTTGAAAACTTTTTTTCACGAATTCGGGGATTAGGCGTCTTTTATAATAATCCCACTCCCTTTGAAGTGCGCAACAGAATTTGGCTCTTGCTTTTAACGGGTAGCACGGACGATATACCGTTATCTGGAAGTGCGTCTGTGGCTGAGGGTGGTAGCATTCATTCCACCGAAGTTATGGAATCAAATGACTCTGACGAGGATTTCATCCAGTTTGTTACCAATGAGCTATGCATAGACATAGTTGAACCGAATAATTACCGAATAATTACCAAGTTCTCCGAATAATGACACCGACGAAGCAGAATTGTTAAAAACAGAGGACTTGCCCCCGTCTGCAAGTGACAACGATGTTCCTCAAGATGCCTTAAAATATCTGGCCGGGTACATCGCATTCAAGTGCCGCTTCATTGATGAAAGTCTAGGTGTGAGAGGCGAAACATTGTGTCTTTCCGGGGAACATAGTCATGACTGGATATCGATTACCGGTATATCAAAGGGGGGGGCTTACCCATCCGTCAGACAAGTGGTTACAAAAACTGATTCAGTTTGAGATAGTTTTTACTTCTTTCCACGGACGTACAGTATCAAAACAAGTGAAAGTTATCTCTTATTTGGTCACCTTACTCAAATCTAAATTTTCAGAGGTGGACGAGAAAGTCATTTGTCTGTATGTCAGGACAAGAACATTCATCAGAATCCGCCATCTGAACAAACAGCTCAATCTCAAGTCACTTGAAAAGTATGCAGCAACAAAGAGTCGGCTCTGGGTAGCTTCGTCTTCAAAAATTTAAGTCGCCTATGAAGGTATGTATCAACTAAATAACCATTTTCATTTTGTTGATAAAAGTATTTATGTTTACAACTAAACGTACTAGCTTCAGTTTTTAACGTTATAACAATGAAAATGTAGATAAAGAAAATGATTATGATATTGATTATAATTATAATAATTGGAAGCTTGTTTCAAATATATTATACTACATAGAAATGTTTATACACACACGCATGCGCGCACGCGTGTGCAGGTACGCGCACCCACCCATGCAGGCATATTATACATATATATATATATATAGTAACATTAAAATTTTGTTAAAATTACTTTCAAATACAAATACACTTCTATTTGTGTTTGAACAGCCCCACGTTCTTTGGGAGCCAATATTTATGTAACATTACAACGTTGCAAAGCTGCATAATATTATATTGCATGTGTACAAATTTACATGTAATTTATGTTTGTGATGTCCCATGTTGGAAGCGACATTATTTATGCAACGTAACAAATTGCAAATTTAATATAATTTAAATTTGTGGAGCCCCACGATCTTGGAGCGCCAAATTTATGCAACGTTACATATACATAAAATAGGCGTGACCGGTCTCACATTCAAGATTGACAAATTACGTAACAATATAACATTTAAATTGGGTGTCAGGTGTATCTGCAATAAGAACTCTATGTAACTTGAAACGGTAATTAAAATTTATTTGATACTATTAAAAAATGTGCACATGGCACTGACTTCGATTTAAAACATTCGTTATTATTTGTTGTTATGCCGTAAGGCTTAAGCTATATACATCCTTACTGACTAAATATTCTATTCTACTAATTATTGTATAAAAGAAAAATCTCATTTTCAGACTACTCAGTCAATTAATGTGTTTCAAAATATCAATATTTAAATCTCTTTTTCTATATTGTAATGTACTCAAAATATTAATAGTTATTGAATTTATCTTTTGTTTCTCAGTACTGTTTTCTCAAATACTAACTGTTTTCATTTAAATGCTTTGTAATCATTTATATCATATTAATTTGAGCTCTTGTTACGTTAATCGTATTTCTAAAACATCTCTGATTTTAATTCTACTTTACAAGAAACATTGCTCTCACTTTTAAATAAAATAGGAATGTCTTTAATTGTCTTTGAGTTCTTTGTATGATTAAGATATAAATACGTTGTTTATCACCTTATTGTCGTCAATCATACTCGATCATTTTTGATCCATCGGTATTCGTCCTCGTCTCGCCTCCAGCGTCGGCTGTCTCTCTTCTCCTCTTGTCCAGCGTCGGCTGTCTCTCTTCTCCTCTTGTCCAGCGTCGTATCACTCTCTTGTCTAGTGTCGAATCATTCTCTGGAACTCTCCTCGTGCTGTTTCTGACGTTAATGGATCTTCTTAAGTAGTGCTGTTATTAATTAAAATGATTGTCTTTACAGCTTAGTTACATATTTTACGTAACTGGCAAATTTAAACTGTTTACAAAAAAAATAAATAAATACGCCGTGCCGACGGGCATAAGCTCCCGCTGCACCGTGGATGATTTAAGAAAGAGAACCACTGTAGCTTGCGTGTCCTATTTATACCCATGTCTTGGTCGACACCTGCAGTGGTACGAAATCGACATGTTAGAAACTGTCTCTGGATTCAGTTCCCCCACTCTTTGTCAAATTCGCTATTTTTTATATTTCTGTGAATTGCAGAGTCCTGTAAGTATACTCTTATACTTATCTTATAACTATTTTTACAACACATGTTCACTGTAATTTTGGACATTGCAACATAACCCTTTCGATTTGTACACAGTTATTTCACTATTACACTCGTACGGTGTGTCACTTTTGCGTGGTTTTCGTACACAGTATTTAGTAAATTTTATTACGTTTTATTGTGCTTTTGAATTTTAATTCTTAATTATAGTTTATGAATAATTACGGAAAAACAATAATTGTGCACTTATTCATCTTGGGGTGGCAAACTCGCCTCCAGAGACCTGCGTTCACACACACTAGCAAAATACTGGTGTACACACTTTCAGTTACATTTGTGTGTGTGTGCACGTCGATTCAGGTCGAAACACCTGTTCATATTTTTGTCTGAGCCAAGCTTGCAATCCCTGACATGTTTATTTCTAATATATTATTAATTATTTACAGTTTATTAGGTAAATTTAAATTTTTATATTCCATGCTCAGTACATCACTTATTTGTACTGTCGCATTATTCCTCTGCTTGGTAACAAAAAAAAATGTAATAAATTTATTTATTATAATTTTTTTTTAATTTATTTATTATTATTATTTGCAAAAAAAAATGTAACAAATAATAAAGAATAATATTCGTCACTTCACCCTTAATTGGAGTGTATACAATGTCTTACCTCCCCTCTTTACACGCTCACTGCTCGTGACCTTGTAGTAGGGTGGCTTCAACAAACAGCTGATCTGACTGGTTTCATTGACCTCGTTGTTTTCATGTGTAGAACTTCCTAAATGACGTTGCGTGGAATTTACCAATTTCTTTCTTCTGTATCTCATCATATACGATGAAAGTGTTCTATCCTACTCGCTGTCTTAATGTATACGGTCCATTATAAAGTCTGAAGAATTTCTTCGCCGTATTATCACTCCGTTTTCCCACTGGATTTGCTCTGAGTAGTATACTTTCTCCCACGTTGAATTGTTGTAGCTTGTGAGTTAGATTAAATCTCTCTACTCTCTTGTTACCCCTTTCTATTATCCGTTGCCTTGCGTATCCAACTTTCACACTTATTGGTACAGGTACATTTTGGTTATTAGGTTTGTTTATATACTTAGTCCAAAATCTGTTTGGCTTCTTATCTTCTTCTAATTCCATTGGAGTGTATCCTGTTGCTTCACTATAATTTTCGTTAATGGCCAAGAAATGGTAAATATTCTGCCCATTTATTGTGTTGATCATGGCAATATATTCGTAAATATTTACCTAATTTTAGTACGTAGGCTTTCACGGCCGGTGTCAATATGATTGGATAAAACTTCCGGGCTGAAAGGCCGTGGTCGATTGCTTGATGCATTGGCGCTATACGTTTCGGCCGCACCACCGGTGGCCATCTTCAGTAGCAAAACTTGTTCGAATAGATGTACGCCGAACACGTCCCCAATGTACTGGGAACAAGCAACAGTGAGTTACGGCTACGAATCCTCTTTTAGCTTTTTGGCCGCTTCAGGTGTATCGCGCGGACCAATGAGAAGCCAGCTCATCATTCTTGATTCTGATTGGCCATGGAAAATAGACCATGCCAGACACTATTTAAGGAGATGCTTTCTCCTCGGCGGTTCATAGCGACAGACGCATTCTTATGAATATGGATGGACTCCAGATGTAGGCGAGTGAAGTAACCCCGGACAGAAGACAACACGCGGGCTTCATCAAACATCACCCGGTGATCGTCGTGGGAAAGAGCGTGTTCAGCAACTGCGGACTTTTCCGGCTGGCCCAGACGGCAATATCTCCGGTGTTCAGAGAGGCGCGTCCGGACACTACGCTTCGTGGTGCCTATGTAGACCTGGCCACACGTACAAGGAATACTGTACACCCCGCACGACGAGAGTGGATCCCTGGCGTCTTTCACCGGTCGCAGGAACTGTTGGATCTTTTTGGTTGGCTTGAAGATCGTCCTGACGCCCCGCTTACTCAGCAACTTCCCGATGCGGTCAGTCACGCCACGGATGTAGGGCAAGACAGCAGAGCCAACAACCTCAGGCGACACCGACTCGTCCAGCCTACCAGATCTTCTCGGCCGGGCAGCTCTCCTAACCTCCGCAGCAGAATAGCCGTTGGACTGCAGTGCTTCCTCGAGATGCCGAAACTCATCTTCGAGATACTGGGGCTCACAGATTCTTTTTGCCCGGTCTACCAGAGTCTTCAGCACCGCCCTCTTCTGCCTAGGATGATGATTGGAGGCTTTATGCAGATATCTGTCGGTGTGCGTTGGCTTCCTATAAACTTTATGTCCCAAGCTGCCATCGGTCCTTTTTAGGACCAGCACATCCAGAAAAGCCAATTGTTCATCCCTCTCACGCTCCATCGTAAACTGTATGCGCGGGTGCACAGCATTCAGATGTCCAAGGAATCGCTCCAACTCTTCGTCCCCATGGCTCCAGACCACGAAAGTGTCGTCCACATACCGTAACCAACACTTCGGCTTGAGAGGCGCAGATGAAATTGCCAACTCTTCAAATTTCTCCATATAGAAATTTGCAACCACAGGGCTAAGAGGACTTCCCATCGCGACGCCATCCAACTGTTCATAGAAGCCGTCATTCCACTGGAAGTAGGTCGTTGTTAGGACCTGCCGGAACAAAGCAGTGATGTCCGCCGAGAACAGGTCACCCAAATACCCCAAGACCTCCTGAACAGGAACCATGGTGAAAAGAGAGACCACATCAAAACTGACGAGAACATCGCCAGGCTCCAGCACCAACTCCCGGATCCTCCGGATGAAATCAGAAGAGTCCCGGACGAACGAATCCCTCTGCCCGATGTGCGGCTTGAGCAATCCCGTGAGGTGCTTTGCCAAGCTGTAAGTAGGCGAGCCAATAGCACTGACGATGGGCCGCAGCGGAACGTCTTCCTTATGGATCTTCGGTAAACCATAGAGACGAGGGGGAAGGGCCTCCGAACACCGGACGGCCGTCTTCACATCAGGCGCCAGAGAAGATTGCTTAATCAAAGAATCCGTTTTTCTTAGAACTGTAGTAGTCGGATCTTTGTTCAGCCTCCGATACGTGGCTGGATCTAATATACCTTCAATCTTCCGCTGGTAGTCTTCGGTGTTCAAGACCACAGTGGCGCTCCCCTTATCCGCAGGCACAATAACAATGGAGTCATCCCTCCTCAATTCTCTCAAGGCTCGCAACTCCGCCGACAGAAGATTGCATTTTGGCGGCGCGGCCCTTCTAAGGGCCCTAGAAGCTTCCAATCGGATTTCATCTGCTTGGTCTCGGGGTAGTCCTCGGATGCCTGCCTCCACGCTCGCAACTATTTCCTCCACCGGTACTGTCTTCGGGGTAACTGCAAACTTCTCACCTTTGGCTAACACCGAGGTCTCATGTGGTGCTAGCTGGCGGCTCGATAGATTTACAACCATCCTGTCCATCCTGTCACGATCAAATCCTCTTCCCCCGATGTTCTGGAAACCAAACCGCTCGAATTTGTCACGCTGTCTCTGGCTGGTACTGGCATAACACGACTCGAAGGCATTGTAAGTAAGCCCATCCAACATCTCCCAATCATGTTGTTGGAGGGAACTGCTAAGATGTAAATGCAGTTTTAACAGTTCTTGGTCATTAAGTGCCAACTCTTTCCTCGTATGGTGTATGCGCTCACGCAGCATGGCATTTTCAGTTCTTCTATAAATCCTATTGGCCTGTGGCGTGTTAAAAATATGTCTTTGTCGTAGGAACCTGGGCACGGTTCCCGTGTCTCTACATCTAAGTAAAAAGGCCAAGGAACACAGCAGACTGGCTTTCTTCTTCCGTAACGTCTCCAACTTTTTAATTTTCTTCAAAACCTCCTCCCCGTAGAGGTTCTTAATTTTAGTACGTAGGCTTTCACGGCCGGTGTCAATATGATTGGATAAAACTTCCGGGCTGAAAGGCCGTGGTCGATTGCTTGATGCATTGGCGCTATACGTTTCGGCCGCACCACCGGTGGCCATCTTCAGTAGCAAAACTTGTTCGAATAGATGTACGCCGAACACGTCCCCAATGTACTGGGAACAAGCAACAGTGAGTTACGGCTACGAATCCTCTAACAGAGGATTCGTAGCCGTAACTCACTGTTGCTTGTTCCCAGTACATTGGGGAGGTGTTCGGCGTACATCTATTCGAACAAGTTTTGCTACTGAAGATGGCCACCGGTGGTGCGGCCGAAACGTATAGCGCCAATGCATCAAGCAATCGACCACGGCCTTTCAGCCCGGAAGTTTTATCCAATCATATTTACCTAATTCTTTGTTAACTCTCTCAGCAAGGTTTCCTTGAGGATGTCTTATGGATGTGAGTACTGGTTGTATTCCATTTTCCCTTAACGTCCTCTCCCATTTTTCACTTTGGAATTGTACACCTTGATCACTGAGTATCTTCTTCATTTTTCCATATAACTGAATATATTTCTGCAGTAGTATCTTTAGAACAACTTTGGTTGTGGGTCGCATAATTGGGTACAGTCGGACTGCCTTGGAAAACACATCGATACATACCAATATGTGCTTCACACCTCGACTTGATCGTGGTAATGGTCCCAGAAAATCCACTGCAATTAGCTCTCCTTTGTTCTCCTTCTGTATACTCTGCATTCCTACATATGTGTGTAAATTCGGTCCTTAATTTTACATTATCTTAATCATACATTCTTACCTTCGCTTCTAATCTTCCTTAGCTCTTTTCTTAACATGACATTACTTTATCTCATTACAGTTACACCTGTTACATAGACAAACAATATTATTTGTTGGCGCCAGCTGTGTGATTACACAACAATTAACATTACATTCAGTTACTGTTTAATATAAATAATAATTACATACTATACATTTTTCATTTAACACACTCTTTATATTTTAGAGCAACCATTTAGCTACATAAAAAATTTTAATAGTTAAATGATGGGGATCGGGCCATACGTTCATGGGCTACAATTTATGTAACAAATTTTTGTACTTAAATTTAGGCATGTCGTGCCCCACGTCCAGGGCGACATTATATGTAACATTAAAATTTTGTTAAAATTACTTTCAAATACAAATACACTTCTATTTGTGTTTGAATAGCCCCACGTTCTTTGGGAGCCAATATTTATGTAACATTACAACGTTGCAAAGCTGCATAATATTATATTGCATGTGTACAAATTTACATGTAATTTATGTTTGTGATGCCCCACGTTGGAAGCGACATTATTTATGCAACGTAACAAATTGCAAATTTAATATAATTTAAATTTGTGGAGCCCCACGATCTTGGAGCGCCAAATTTATGCAACGTTGCATATACATAAAATAGGCGTGACCGGTCTCACGTTCAAGATTGACAAATTACGTAACAATATAACATTTAAATTGGGTGTCAGGTGTATCTGCAATAAGAACTCTATGTAACTTGAAACGGTAATTAAAATTTATTTGATACTATTAAAAAATGTGCACATGGCACTGACTTCGATTTAAAACATTCGTTATTATTTGTTGTTATGCTGTAAGGCTTAAGCTATATACATCCTTACTGACTAAATATTCTATTCTACTAATTATTGTATAAAAGAAAAATCTCATTTTCAGACTACTCAGTCAATTAATGTGTTTCAAAATATCAATATTTAAATCTCTTTTTCTATATTGTAATGTACTCAAAATATTAATAGTTATTGAATTTATCTTTTGTTTCTCAGTACTGTTTTCTCAAATACTAACTGTTTTCATTTAAATGCTTTGTAATCATTTATATCATATTAATTTGAGCTCTTGTTACGTTAATCGTATTTCTAAAACATCTCTGATTTTAATTCTACTTTACAAGAAACATTGCTCTCACTTTTAAATAAAATAGGAATGTCTTTAATTGTCTTTGAGTTCTTTGTATGATTAAGATATAAATAAGTTGTTTATCACCTTATTGTCGTCAATCATACTCGATCATTTTTGATCCATCGGTATTCGTCCTCGTCTCGCCTCCAGCGTCGGCTGTCTCTCTTCTCCTCTTGTCCAGCGTCGGCTGTCTCTCTTCTCCTCTTGTCCAGCGTCGTATCACTCTCTTGTCTAGTGTCGAATCATTCTCTGGAACTCTCCTCGTGCTGTTTCTGACGTTAATGGATCTTCTTAAGTAGTGCTGTTATTAATTAAAATGATTGTCTTTACAGCTTAGTTACATATTTGTACGTAACTGGCAAATTTAAACTGTTTACAAAAAAATAAATAAATACGCCGTGCCGACGGGCATAAGCTCCCGCTGCACCGTGGATGATTTAAGAAAGAGAACCACTGTAGCTTGCGTGTCCTATTTATACCCATGTCTTGGTCGACACCTGCAGTGGTACGAAATCGACATGTTAGAAACTGTCTCTGGATTCAGTTCCCCCACTCTTTGTCAAATTCGCTATTTTTTATATTTCTGTGAATTGCAGAGTCCTGTAAGTATACTCTTATACTTATCTTATAACTATTTTTACAACACATGTTCACTGTAATTTTGGACATTGCAACTTAACCCTTTCGATTTGTACACAGTTATTTCACTATTACACTCGTACGGTGTGTCACTTTTGCGTGGTTTTCGTACACAGTATTTAGTAAATTTTATTACGTTTTATTGTGCTTTTGGATTTTAATTCTTAATTATAGTTTATGAATAATTACGGAAAAACAATAATTGTGCAATTATTCATCTTGGGGTGGCAAACTCGCCTGCAGAGACCTGCGTTCACACACACTAGCAAAATACTGGTGTACACACTTTCAGTTACATTTGTGTGTGTGTGCACATCGATTCAGGTCGAAACACCTGTTCATATTTTTGTCTGAGCCAAGCTTGCAATCCCTGACATGTTTATTTCTAATATATTATTAATTATTTACAGTTTATTAGGTAAATTTAAATTTTTATATTCCATGCTCAGTACATCACTTATTTGTACTGTCGCAATATATATATATATAATTTGTGATGTTTTCAATTTGTTTCTTCTGCAAGTAGTATAATTTCGTATATTCTTTTTAACACCTGACGCACGTTTCACTGAAAAATATCAGTGTCATCAGAGGTTTCTAAGTAAATGAATAACAATCGAAATAATTCTATTAATATAAAATTAACGAATAATAAAAAATGATATATATATGTATATATATATATATATATATATATAATATCACCTCCTTTCCGACTTAATTTTACATCTTGTGCCATTTTGTCAATGTTATATGTGGACAGACTTGCTTACTTTTCTATTAAATGTAGAAATAGATTTTACCATTATTTTTTGCCGCAAACCATTTAATCTTGTTGTTTAATCCTTTTTCTATATGAATAGCTCATTACAATTATTGTTAATATTTCGTGTAAACAGCAGAGAGATACTAAGTAGGACATTGTCTCAGGTAAGATTGCATGGTAAATCAAGACTCGCACATATTTCTTCCACCAGTCGACGTCAGAGCGAAGCAACCAATGGGAGCGTAATTGGCCGGAGTGGCCTACCTTATTATTCTAGTTACATTGCATACTGTGTACTGTCGCCGCGTTAGGTAGTCTGGTGCGTGAATGTTTTTGTGATTTTCAGTGCTTTAGTTTGTGTTTATGTAATTGTGTGGTGTTATTAATTATGTTTTAATTATTTCTGTTGTTTAGGGTTATTTACTATTATTAACATTTGTAATATTGAGCCGATAACTTCGCCGATTACTTTAGTACTCCGCGTAATGTGATTTTCAGTGCTTTAGTTTGTGTAACATTTTAATACAGAATGGCCTGCTACATTAAGGTATGATTTTCATCTTTTCATAATTATATGCATGGATTCCATGTCACCGTGTGAAATATTCAAATTGCTGTGAAATATTTCTTTTCCTATTCTTCTATACTATATAAACACGAGAAATATAATTTTAAACGGCGGTCGAACCTATTTACGGAGAAAAAAAATTAAATAATTTCTCCCATAAGACGCCGAAAAACGCCACGTTATTTGCCGCGTAAACTTATGAAGTACAGCGCTGTGTACTCTGCGCAATGACGTTCAACTCGTCATTCGCTGTGCATCTGTGCGCCGTTGCTTAGTTAACATGACGGCCATTCACTTTACATGCGCGCTTATGGGAGTAATTATTTAATTTTTTTCTCCGTAAATAGGTTCGACCGCCGTTTAAAATTATTTTTCTCGTGTTTATATAGTATAGAAGAATAGGAAAAGAAATATTTCACCGCAATTTGAGCTTAAGTAGTATCGTAAATAATTACCTAAACTAAATTTAACAATCAACTTAAAAAAAGTCTTCATTACAAATTAAAAAAAAATTTTCAAAGGAAAACATCGAAAAACGAAACCATCGATAGTATGAAAACATCGCAACTGAACCATCGATGGTAAAAACATCGAACGTTAACCATCGATGTTTTTGTAACATCGGCCATCGTGCTCATCCCTACCCACCGTTAGTTAACAGCATATCCAGGCCTGAAAAGTCTGGCATTTATATAAGTCCTTGTGAAAGTTGGAATTACTAATTCAGACATTAAAACAGAAATGAAAAGTAAACAGGAGACCTTGGTAACGTTTTTCTGTGATGGAAGATGTTTTCAGGTACAATCGAGTAATTTTTGTAAGCTTGTGGATAATGTCAACACACGACGAAGAACCACATCCAAATTGAAATTACTTTTTGAGAATGTGTCTGCATTATATTACTAATGAAATTAATCCTAATTATACTTCATACCTATCAATGATTACTATCGTTATTTCCACCTTAACCTAACAATCCAGTTGTCTTTAAATAAGTAAATTACCTTAGACCATCTGAAGTATACTACAGCTGCTATAAATTAGCTTCACTAACATACACTATTCAGTATACCGCTGCAGATAATAAACTTTTCGAAAGTACGCTAACACTTGACTGATGAATAAGTAAAGCGTTGTTTTCAGTACTTTTCACCATATTAACAGATTATTCAAATTCAGTGCCATACAAATCAAACAATGCGAGAGTCGTATACAAAACTATCTATCTTCCAATATAGAAACTCAAAGTCTTTCAGAATAATCTATCACGTAATTATATAAATAAATAACCGAAGCATGAAATCAGAGTCGTGCGAAATGGCTTGTAATGCAAATAAGATTTATTTAGTCACAGAATATAACCAAATGTGTAGTCCACTAAGTTTAGTTATAAACGAGTTTTCATTTATTTTTGGCTGGTTTTGAAAATCACAGTTTTAATTAGTCCGACTGGGGAGTTTCATTTCTTAAAATAACGACATTAGCCTGCAAAACCTAACACCCAAGTTTCATAGTAAACTATGGTTAACAACACTTTCATTATCAATAAATTTACACCTTCATTATGTTTATTATACGGTACTCTCTTCTAAAAACCATTATTAATTTCAAGAGTGTAATATTACCAATACTGGTATGGTATATAATTGTGTTTATTCATTTTATATTTATGCAAATAACAATACAGCTTCTCTCAGTTTAACACCATGTTAGCTGTGTGCAAGAGGTTATTACATCTCGTTTTGTGGTTGGCTAAAAATAAAAACACCAGTCCTGAATGAATAATCAAATACCTGTAAAACAATTAATAACAATTATTGTACTAGGCTGACCACATTTCTGAGAACAAATTAAGGACACCAGCATACTCTGCTAGATTCCTAGCAGGGGAGGGAAATTTTTTGCAGACAATTTTCGTCCTTAGGTACTTAAAATTACAAACTCTACAGTGTAAAAATGTATTATTGTTTTATTACTCTTACTGTAATAGTATTACTAAATATAAATCATTATAATAAAACACTTTATTATACTGTTTCATTTTATTAAAAACAAATAACCAAGAGTTTTATAGAGACTTACTTTAAATTCAAAGAAAGTTTAAATCACAGTCAACCTCAATACTTTTCTTGAATCAGTCATACTTTTCCGAAGAATGCACTTTCATCAGAAGAGTTTTATCTCCCTTTATTTTTTATATAAGTCATTACAATCAAGTTCGGAATTAATTTTAAGAAACAGTTAAGCTTTCAGTTAGTCTACTCTCACCTGTACTTTCTCAGAGTCCCACATGTTCCAGTACAGAAAAAACTATTTCAATTGTAGCAGTTGTAACTGGAAGGCAGAAAATGAGGTCTTTTTTTTAGTTCTTGCAGGTGTTGTGATTGGTATGAAACCAGTGAAGATTTTCTATTAAAGTTCATCTCATTTCAGTTTTCTACAATATCTTCCTCATTTCCTTTCTCTTTTTGTTCCTCCTGAGTGTCTTTTAGCCTCTTTAAAGCGCCTAATCAAAAATTACTAAAGGCAGCTAGGCTAATTAAAAAGTTCATCTTTATTATTTTTTGCTGGCACTGGGAATTAATAATTTTATAAAGTTAGCTTTACTTTCTACACAAAACTACTCACCTTTCTTCCAAATTCAACAGGAATCCAGAAAACGCATCCATTATCTCAAATCCCCCTTAATAAAAAATGCATTGTTGTAGAAACAGACAGCATGTTTTCAAAACCTTCCTCCATAACACCTCCATCGGTCATACAAGCTGAGAACTTCTGTTTAGTATGTAGGAGTAAATATATTTTCTTTCTTCAAAATCAGCTTTTATTTGAGCTAATAATACTTTATTGCCACCTAAGTTGCTGAAATATTATTTTGCTCAATTGCAGGGATGGTGATGCTG
Organism: Magicicada septendecula; assembly: GCA_034769895.1. NCBI lineage: Eukaryota > Metazoa > Arthropoda > Insecta > Hemiptera > Cicadidae > Magicicada > Magicicada septendecula. The sequence continues at coordinate 826,794,290 of CM068368.1, forward strand.
AACATTTATGGAGAAGCATGCACAAAACATAGCCACACCTCATTCACAGTTTTTTCAAAGAAATATTTTGGTCATAATGATTCCAGTAAGAAGTATGATTTTAACCCATCAAAATTTAGAAGTATTATGTTGAAAGTTGACTGAGAAACTTTGTAATTGTGGATGGAAAATTTTTGTTGTATTCCACCTCAACAAAATCACGTAAGTTTTAAAGATTGTAATTCTCACAGTATAAATATGAAAGAATCAGTCATTTCATTCCATCAGTTAAGACAGTCATTTCAACGTCCATTAACTGCTTACTGAACACAATTGTGCACTGTATATAGTGCACATCCCATATCTGATATGCTCTTCCCAAACTTCTTTTCAAGTTTTGTATGAACATTTGTTTTGCATTTTGTTTGTTCCCCTCCAAAGTTTGCATTTGCGTTTCGGAACAGTAACAAAGTTTTTCATATTCTAAGCCATACTTCTTCAACACGTTTGACATATAATCTGATAAAATTTCTGCACTTTCTCTACTGACTTTGTTAAACTCTAAAATTCTGACTAACACCTTGTGTCGTAATGAAAATTCCACACATAACTGGCACCAACATGACCTTGTTAATGGTAGATAAATCATTTGTGACAGTTTCAAAACTGGCTTTGTTGAGTTCAGATCTGACATCAACAAAAATTTAGGACATTAACTGCTATGGTCTCAGATTTAGTCCTAGGACTGCTAAACTTTGGGTCATACAACTTGGTGATAACCTTACACTGACAGTCAGTAGATCTGAAACTCTGTTCATGTCTTGCATTGTGGCATGAAGTTGGTTTTTCTTACTGCAATAATGAGGACATCTGTCTTTGCCACTTTATTTTTAAAAAGAGTCCACAGTTCAACTTGCATTTGTCCTCTATATGGTTGTCAAATGTTTTTGAATTTCCAAATCTTCCATATTTTGCTGGCCACCAAATGCAATACTCAACCTGGAGCTGCACACAGTACATACAGCACCCGAATCACTACCATCAATTGTTTTTAAAAGTGGGAAATTTATCATAATTTAAGACTTAACTTGAGAAAAATGACACTTCTGGTTTATTTTCTATTCACATCTTGTATATTTCCTACCATTAAATGTATTTACTCCAGACTACTATTACGTTATCTGCTTAACAATAATATGTAAAACATATGAAATGGTACTTCCTATCATGTTAGTCAAACTCCCTCCATATAATTTCTGTAATTCTTTAGCACTCAGCTTGTTATAAATGAGCATCATTACTGATTTATGTTCCAAATAAAATTTTAACTTCTCTTGTACCATTAAATGATCTTTTCAACTGGACAGTTTATAAACACACACCCACACACACACATGCCATTTATGTCTGTTAATGTCTGCCACATCTCAACATCCACCAACAGTCTTCACAGCCTGTGATTTGGAGGCCCCTGCTGTACATAACAGTTTATATGCCATTGAACCTGGAAATTTATGGTCTACCATTACTTTGTTGTAAGTGTTTATTCAACAGTTGCTTTGAACTCCACATTTCAGGCACTTTATGTAAGTGGCAATAAAATTTTAATCATTTTTATCGAAAATTCCTATAATATTTATATGTACTCCAGTTCTCCTTATTATTTCATCATTTCCAACACATGTCTTGTCTTGTTCAGTTACAACTTTACTTCAAGTGCCTCATTTCAACTGAACTTAACATTTCTCTATTTCTTTTATGTCTATTCCACACTTATGATCCATAAACAACTATCACCTCCACTGTTATCTTTTATTTAACACTTGTAATTCTCTTGGATATTGGTTGGTTTTAATCTTAATAGGATGCAAAGTCTTCGAACCTGGTCTTGTATCAGTCATAGTTTTGTTTCTTTTTTCATGATTGGGTTTGTCCAGTATGATCAGACATTTGTTAAACTGTATAAAAGACTTTTCTTCAACTCAGGGTAGGCTATGTCTACCATATTTCCATTGCCTTGTTCATTTGTCAGACAGATCCAGTCCTGTAGAAACAAGTGATAGAAGTAGATTCATAATAAATTTAAATTAAACTTTAATTTTTTGGTACTTTTACATTATCCCTCTCCCCCCAAAAAATTGGTATTAATCACTGATACATTCCAAAATTCCATCTAGATACTTATTTGCCAGACTAATTCCTAAAAGCTAATTCGATGTATTAAGAAACAGCCACTCATAAAAGTAATAAATAAAATAAAACCACAAACAGTAAACATAACCTCTACACATATAAACGGCTGCAGTGTTAACATATATTACATACACTGAATACGGGACAAATGTGAGCAAACCACTTAAAATATTCAAGCATAATGTTAGTAAAGCCGTTTTTGCTTTAGTTGAAAAACTCTCACCTCAAGAAAAGTAATAAACAAATAAGACCAATACCTACTTACCTAACCCCACTGACCCATGTCAATACAGTCGACATCTTGTACAATAGGCAAAGGATTTTGATACGAAGGTACACACAAATTGAACTGAAACCACTTTCATAACCTTCTGCTTAAATACATTAAATAATACAGTATATTTTATGCACCTCATTACATTATGCAGCAAAAGGCTCATATGCACCTCACACTAAATTAATTATTTAAACACAAAATTAGACAGTTTCAGACAGTTCCAGTAGCGACCGCATTATCTGAACAAAGGAATGCCAAATGGACTTACATTTCAGACTTTAAACTAGAAAAGTCGCTAAAGTTTGTAGTCCTTTTGTTTTGGTCAGTGAAATCACGAAGTGGAAATCACCTTAATCTGGAAGTTGAAACATTGAGAGCCCCAAAATGGAATGACGTCGCCCTGATCATTCATAAGATAAATATAGTAAAGTTCACCTGGCCAGGTATGATTAACCATGTAATTATACAAATAATAATGAGAAGAAGGAAGGCCCCGATACTACTTTACTTACCTTCAGAAGATTCTTGTGTTGCTACCACATTTTTGACAGGCTGAAATGTGGAAACTGTATCATTGTCCCCATGAAAACAATTTAAAATATCAAACTTTCCCTTATCAGAAAAAATTCTCAAGTCTGTTAGATGAACTCGTTGATCACATGTTATGTTAGGCTGAGATGACGTGAAATAACTTAACACATATTCATATTAACAAACATTTTTATTTGAAGTGAAAAACATATTTTGAAGTGAAAACGCAAATTTGATATGCACTCGTATAACTATAATCAAATTACATTCACTATAAACTTTTTCTTTTCTCATACAATTTTATTTACACATTTAATTTTTTATTTATTTATTTGTTGTAAGTTGTAGCTATGATTATCATAATTAATGCTTATTATTGTAAATTAAACGCTTTAACTAAAAAGCCAAGCAAATCAGTACTCTTAACTGTTTTTTCTTCCTTCTCCCAATCCCTTTTTACTCTCTCTCACACACATGCTCTGTGAGTCCTAAATAATGTTTGTTTCCTCGTTTTTCGTTTTTATATCTACAACTCCACCACACTAGACACTATTTCAGTTGGTCTACTTATCTGTTTAATGAATTCCTGTTTTCTCGGGGGCACCACATGGCCTGTATTTAACACTTAGCACATACTTTGTACAGGCAAGTCGTCGTACTTTTAACGTGCGCACTGCCTGACTGTAAAACTTTTAAAACCTAATTGTTTATAATTACCTTTTTTAATTAAATATTATTTAATTTCACATGAGGCACTGATGACAATGTTTTCACTCCACTACATTTTTTACCAAGACAAGCGTCTATGTCCGAGCCATAGCGTGTTGACTGAGAAATGAATCTGACATGGTGGGGCGATGGCCTTGTCAATGACCGAGTCTGACCGAGCCGCGAATCTGGCATGGTGGGGAGCTTAGCTGATTATGGTACAAATTTTAACGAATACGTCCGAACATTTTACCGCACTTATTATAGCCTAAAGTACTGAGTGAAAGTGCTGAGTACTGAATGAAAGAAAGGGCTGTAGGTGCTTAAAGATAAGAATTGTTTTATTTTATTAGCATAAAATAAGTGATATTCAAACGTAGGTAGACTTTCTAAATTTCTGTAGGTAAAAAACGGATCTTGAGTGTTTTACGGCAGCCAATACAATTCCTTATTTTTACTTCTTTAATATCAGGTAAAGCGATCCTTACAAAAATATGCACAATAAAATATATATTAGAAATGCCTACTGAGATTTATTTATAACAAACAGTGTTTATAAAAACATTATTGTGATCATCCAAAAAATCGATTTTGAAATTCCAGTAGAAATAATTGTTTTGATGTATTGATATTACAGTTTTGTTTTAGCATATGTACAGGTGTGTAGCTAAACACCTGCTCACCTCTCTCCCTCACCCCCTCTCTCTCTTGCATGCGCACATGCACACATTCTTTCATACGCGCACGCGCACTATAATAAATGTAATTTAGTAAGTGGCTTAGCAGTATAGTAAAAATTAGTGAATTAAACATAAAATGTAATATAAAAATACAAAACAAAAGCAATTAAAAGTAACAAAACAATTTAAAATTATAAGAATAATTTGTTCATAAAATCTTAAAAGTTAGTTAAGTCAGAACAGAGGTAAGGTTTATATACATGCTGTGTGTGTGTGTGTGTGTGTGTGTGTGTCGAGGGGGTACACAATTTAATTTGATAAATGTACTTAGTAATCTAGTTAAAAAATATAGCGAATGAAATATATGTAATGAGTTAGGTTAAGTAAATAAAATTTTATAAGCGCTGTTTATTTTACTCAGCTGTCATTACAGCTGGTATTAATTTTTAAATCTTCTGAGTACTTTACATGTAAAAATGTAAATTTTACTTTTCCCATGTATCTTTGATAAATGTAGCATAGCACATCAGGTATAAAAAGTACTCTCTCACATCAACAATAAATTAATTATCTTATTTATCTAAGTGTCTGCAAGTGAAATTGGTCCAAATGCCGCTGTTCACAACTGGCAGAACAGTGTACTGTGTGTGTGTGTGTGTGTGTGCGTGCGTGCGTGCGCTCGCTCGCTCACATGACATTTAAGCAAGAAACGGGAAATGTGTAAGTTGCATTTGAGAAAGATTTTGCCAGGCTTCTAGTACTACTTATTATAGTGTACTATTTACTATCATTTATGCATTGTACTGGTACCCTACTATACACATTTCACAATTACTTTTGTCAAACACTGTCACTATTCTAGGATCTTTCAAGCAAAGATACACATGTCCATCCAAGTTGTGAATAACTCATTAACCAGTAAACAATTGACAAAATGTTCCAAGTAATTATGTTTTAAATTAAAATCAACAGAGACAAACTGATATTTTAATTCGGCTTGAGTTAGCCCTTAGTCACTTAAAAGTAAATTAAATGCCTGGCATCTAGAAACAGTAAAACTGTTTGGATACATAAGCTAAGTCAGATAGTAAAAATCTGTTGCAAGTTTCTGAGATTGCCTCTTACAAACTCATAAAGTAAGAAAACTTACAAACTTTCTCCATTTACAATACTATTAGAGATATTAACAGGAAAACAAAATGAGCACAGAAGAACAGTACAAATCAGTATTTGCAGTATGCCTTTATACGGTATATCATATAGGTCTACAGTGGGTGGCCAAAATATTAGGGACAGTATTCAGTTTTTGTATTTTCTAGTTTGACTGAATTTTTTTAACAAATAATTGGTTCTAGGTCTTGTAGGTATTTTTTATTTATAAGAGTGTATTATTGAGATCATAAAAACAACAAGTTACGTAAGCGAAACTATTTATTTTTTCGTAAAAGTAATATGTGCATTAATAAAAATCTAATAAAATTAATCTTAGTATTTAGTGATGCCACCCTTTGCTGCAATTATAGCTTCTATGCGTCGGGGCATGCTCTCTATACAGACCTTTGCATTTTGTTGGAGTTCGGTGTTGTGATGCCATTCTCTGATGAGTGTTTCAACCAACTGGCGCTTGGTGGTGATCACTTCCTTGGCGATCGCCCGCTTGGTGAGTTCCCACATGTTCTCTATGGGGTTCATGTCAGGTGAGTTCCCCGGCCAGGGCAAAACGGTAATGTTTTTTTCGGCCAGGAATGCAGTAACACTCTGTAACGGGGCTAAAAGGAGGTTTTTTTTTTATTTTATTATAAAATCATAAATTTGTTTTCATCTTTGTGGCCAGCCACGTGTTGAATAAAAGCGTTGTTCAAACAAAGGGACAGTATGGTGTAGCTGTACAATGGAATGTGTCGTGTTGCCCACAACATTTTAATTCTCAGAACTGTAATACTGTGTAATGCGCACAGACGCACAAACATCTGCGGAGCGCATAACCGACGCTAAACAAAAGTCGCACAAAATGGCTTTGTGTGAATTTGATTCAACATGTGCTCGGGGCAAGGCGGATATAAGATTAAGGACACATCTTTTCGGTGACGTATTTAGAGGCAGTGAGATTTCGTCTACGTCCAATACACTGGAGTTGCACTTGTTGAATGTGCGGTGACAAAGACTTTAACGCATAAGGCATTGTTTTCCGTCTTGTCCAAAAAACCTGGGTAGTGGGGTATTTGATAGACGCTACTTGCAGTTCCTCACCGACGCTAGCCTGAGCAGGCAGTCCGCCAAACGGGGCTCAACAATAAAAATTTAGTATCAAGTAAAAGTGAGTGCAGTTTTTCAAAATGCGGAAGTGAGTACAGTTCTCGGAAGAAGAAATGAAATCGTAAACTGTTTCGGACCTAGAACTAATTTTGTGAATGATGTAGCACGAGGTCAGGGAGACGATCAGGGAGTTGCCGGCAGTGGTATTGAGTAACAGTATTCCTAAAATATATGTGTAATTTTGAATAAAATGGGGCCTATCTAAATAAAGGGGTAAAATTTTTTTTAATGGTGTGAATGTGTGAATGAGCAGGCTGGGCGGCCTTCTTTAAGGTAAGATGTTTAATAGAATTTTCGTAGTATCCGATCATGTCATAAATATTATAAGAATGTTTTATTTATCTTGAATTTTTGGCAAGAAGCAATAGATTGATGTAAGAGGTAAAGAAATGAATAAGTAATGACGAACATGTTGAAAGTTTTAAAGAATTTAATAAAATTTAATTGGTTTCTCTTCCTAAATGCGAATTGCGTACGTTATTAATATGACCTTATGATCACTTTGCATTTCAACGTTCGTGTGACGAATTCTGGGCTGTAGAAGATTTTAGAGGTAAGTGGAAGAGAAATAATTTTCTGATTTTAATGTATTAATAATGTAATTAACATAACAATTGGGTCCGAAGCAGGGACAGTTTTTATAAATTAAAATTAAAATATAAAGACCACACCTACAAATAAAATGCAAGTTTGATTTAAGGTTGAGTAACGGTACGCAAAAAATACGTAGAAGTACATAATTTACGCATTATTTACTTAAGATTGAAATTGTGTTATGAGGAATTAAATTAATTAGAGTAAAGTAACAAGTCTTATAAAAGAATAAATAATGGATAATAATGAGAGTATTAATAACGAAGTCAGCTTCTCTGACAGTCAAACAGAAATTCAGATAAGTAGCGACTCGGGAGTTCAAACGAATGACAGTAGTCTAGAAAGTCAGTTGACCGAATCGAGAATAATGGAAGGCGTGACGAGTCAGTCGACGCCGCCCTTAGTTAAGAAAGAAAGTAGTAGTGATATGATGACTATGATGCAGTTATTGTTGAATAAATTTGATAGCAAATTTAATGAACAGAGAAACGAAATCCAAGAAATTAAAAGTAGTGTCAATGAGAAATTAGATGAACAAAACAATAGATTCAATGAACAAAATATTAAACTTGACATACAAAATAGTAAGTTTGACGAAATTAGAGATGAAATTAAACAACAGAATGTCAAGTTGAATGAGCGAGTGAGTGTAATTAATACAAATTTAAATAATATGAAAGAACAGATAATAAAATCCATAAATAATAATTGTGAGAAGATGGTTAACGAAGTGAATAAAAATCTAGACAGAAAATTAGATCAGATAATGAATAAGAAGTTAGATGACAATGTTACGAATATTAATAATGACAAAATCGTGGAAGAGAATAAAATATTGAATAGTGATGAGATAGAGATAGTGAGTGAGAGTGAGAGAGTAATGGGAGTAGTAATTAGTGTTGAGGAATTAGAGAAAGAGTGGCAAGAGAGAGTAGATGAGTATGTAGGGCAAAGGGCAAATTTTCCCCAAGTTTATAGTGAAACAGAGGTTTCACAGGCTGTTGATGAGGACAGAGTTTCCTCCAGTAGTTATGTGGGAGACATGGTGTCTCAAAATGGTCCCTTTATTTTTTGTGATGATCTTGGAAGTGCCAAGAAATATATTAAGGTTGTGTGGCCCTTTGCATGGAATGAGATAGTTCAGGGGGGTAGTGACAGGTGTTATGTGGATGAAAGATGTTTTGAGAGAGAGTTGTGTATTGATAGAGAGATAATAATATATCAGTTGAAGAGAAATTATAATGAGTTGAAAGAGAGGTTAGAAATGGTGAAGATAAATGATATAAAATACTTACCTGTTAAAATAGAGAGTGAGAATTATTTTGATGATACCTGTATAAATAATAATAATTTACCTGATGTTTTAATGAGTATAGTGAATGAATACGATGAGAAAATAAATTGCTGTAGGATGAACAAAAATACCAATGGAGACTGGACAAAAATAAATAATGTTGACTTGGTTTATGACAAAATAATAATAATGGGAGGTAACCCTATGTATGATTATTGTGGTAAAATGGATAAAATAAATTTTTATGGTTATTACACACAGGATAGCCATATGATGTGCATAAATAAAATTGAAAAATGTTATGTGAAAACAAGACTAATTTTTGACGATGGAGGTTGAAATTAAAATGAGGGAATGGACATTTTAAATATTTTGATTTATGGTTCTGACCTTGGCGAATTTGGAAATGAAGTTTGGAAAGCTGAACAATTAATGATGAAGATTTTTAAATAAATTTTAGTGCAATTAACTATGTTTGTATTGTAAAATGTTATGTAAACAATGTGTGTGTAGTAGAAATTGTTTAATAATAATCATAATAATATGTTGTCAGATTAAATAAATGATTACGAAGGTGGTAATTAATGAATGATAAATTGTTTTGGAAGTAATGTAATTAAAATGTGGTGTTTTCAACAATTAATGGAATGAAAGTAATTTGAGATGATTAAATATTTTTTGTTGGATTTAAAATGTTATACAATTGAGTGGTGATAATGAAGTTAAATTATTTTATGATATATAAAAGAGTTAATAAAAATTTCAAGGTATAATGTTTATAATTTTCTGTATAAATTATTTAAAAGAGAATTGTTTGTTTAATGTGAATGTAACAATGCTAATGATCAAGGTTAATGTCTATTTGTTTATTATGTTATGTAATGTTATCATACAAGATATGTGGGTAATTTTGGGGGGTTGTGTGGTGTCAATAGAAGTGATATACTTAGGGAATGTAGAGACTGCAACTGTAGAAGGGTTAATTTAGTTATAGGTCAGCTAGTACAGTGGTGGCATGTGCCACTGTAGGTAGCGGTAAGTGTTGGGGGTAACAGAGAGTGTTACCTCCATCGGAGGCCAAACTGGCGTAAAATACACAGTGCAACTTTTATATAATTTTATATTATATGCTGATTTATTGCCGTGCCGTGTATCATAATGATGAAGAGAACATGCCTGAATTTAGAGATGATTTCCCCACCTTTTCGGGCGATTACTGCCTTACCAGCACTAATCATGGTTTTGGATGGCGGCCAGCTATGGCCAACAATTGTAAATTTGACCATAGCTGTGCTTGAAATTGGTGTATATTTGAAATTAAAGGGGGGTGACTTTAGGGGAAATCCCCGGAACTATGGAACAGCGGCTGCCACTCTGTTCGTGTGGGAACAGTAAACCAGGTGGTAGGCCCGCATTAAGGGCATATAAATTTGAAACAAAAGATATGATGATATCTACTTAATTTTAAAATGTAACGCAGAAGCAAGGACAAGGAGATGTTAAATTCCTCCACCAATGCTGTCCTTGTGAATGCAAATGGGCGCAACAGTCCACCATCAGAAAACAATAGTGTGTGTGGTTAAGGAGGTTACTGAGAGGGGTAACGAATTAAAATTTGGCAACTTAATGATGATGACTCGCTCCTGAGCTAATTAAATAATTGTATCTGGATTCGAGAAATAGGTGCATTAGATGTTTATTATACTGTGTTTATTATGTCTTGTGAATGTATTAGTTTATTGTGTTAGAGGTAAGGTTTGATAAAATGTGTAATTTGTATAGTTTTGAAATGTGTTTATAGTAAGGTCATTCACCTTGCTAAGAAAATCAGCTGATCAGCTGTAGAATATCACTTATAAATTGTTTGCAAATTTCCAATATAATTAAATGGTCGAATCTAATGATTTCAATATGGTTAAAGATTTTAATTTAAATGATGATAAGATGAATTGAGATAGTTAAGAATTTTAAAGGTAATGTAAAAGGTAGATTTTGGGTGATTATTATTTTGTTAGGGCGTTCAGATCAGTCCAAGTTGAGTTTAAAGGGGTACTAGAGATGAATAAATATTGTTGTGAATAAATGTAAGATAGAATTTGAATATTGATAGTGACACAGTAGCTATGGGGAAAATATGTAGAGTATTGATTGATATATATTGAGTTAATAAATAAGTGGAGATATTTTGTAGATGAAAGTGATGTATGTGGAGAATAATTAGTTGATGGGAATTTTATAAGGGGGGTGGTGTGATCACGAGTCCGCAACAAAAAGCGTTGGGACAGGAAGGGACCGATTAGCGCCGGAAAGGGTTGCCTAGGGGAAGTCCAGGAACCAACATAAGGGAGTGAGCTTTGGGAGGGGAACACACATCCTAAGTACAAAGGGGTAGAGAGTATTTTTTTTATAAGGGTAGAATGATGCGATATGAGTTGAGTAGTAAGTGGGTTTAGAGAATGTTTGATAGATGTTTTTGATGGAGAATGGGTGTCACGTTAGTTAAAGCTGTTAGTGATGTTAAAATCAGAGGGGTAAGAGCATATAAATGCCAAGTTGTAAATCAAGTTATTATGAATAAATAATTAAGTCACCCAAACTAATTGAGAATGTGAATATTAAAGAAAGTAAATCGTAGTCAAAACATAAAGCTAATTGAAACAAGTGACAGATTTTAATAGAAGTTGAAACTAATTAAAGCTATAAAATGTGTAATTGTTGATTAATTTAAATGCAAATTTTATTGTTTATTGTATAATAACCATGTTAATTTTAAATGTTTTATTTCATTATGTTGTATCATGTTTGAAGATAGGAAATTTTAAAGATGTTTTATGTACTTTATGATGTAGCCTATGTGTAACATATGTAGGTCAAGGTCGTTGACTTGACCCAGTGTGATCAGCTGATGGTTGATGTTATAAACTAGACCAGTTTCTGGAAATTGATTGATGCAATCTGGTTGCCTAATTGAATTAAATGATTTTGATTTTTCCAAAATTAATAAAAAATAATATTTTGATAAATTAAAATTTTTTTTTTTTTTTTTAAATTCTGATTTTTTCCGTCTGCCATATAGATGATGTTTGAGTTTTAAGTATATTATTGTTTATGTGTATCAATAGTGTTTTTTTGAATTATATTGTTTGGAATATATGTGTAAACAAATGTTAGAATAAGTACATTCATGTTTTAGTAAGGTATTCAATTTTTTTTTTTTTTAATTGGTATTGGTATTGAATAGAACTAATAGAGTTGATGGATACATGTAACAGATTTTTTTTTTTTTTTAGTTTTGCGGAAGTAACTTACATGATTTTAATTTAACATTTTTTTTCAATAAAAGAATGTATTAATAAGGATATGTATGCGCCCAGTACTTGCTAAAGGCAGCCCAGTGTGCATGAGAAGGGGGAACATATCGGTTGAGGATCTGGCATGGTGTGAGGCCAGGGATTTGGATTTTGGGGTGGCATGTTAGAAGGTTAGGTGCGCTATGGTGCATGTCTGTTCGATTTTATGGTGTTGGGATCTCGGATAGAGAAGTCCAGTAATATCGTTCAGGTGCGGCCGTAGTCGCCGAGCCAGGGGGGTAGTTTACCCATGATGTATAAGAACTAATGGGGTGTTGTTGGCACCATATCCTCACCGATCCTCTTAGGGGTTTAGCAATCAGATTTCTTCTGTTTCGGCAGAAGATCTCTCATTGGGGGGTATTGTAACGGGGCTAAAAGGAGGGTTTTTTTAATTTTATTATAAAATCATAAATTTATTTTATCTGTGTGGCCAGCCACGTGTTGAATAAAAGCGTTGTTCAAGCAAAGGGACAGTACGGTGTAGCTGTACAATGGAATGTGTCATGTTGCCCACAACGTTTTAATTCTCAGAACTGTAATACTGTGTAATGCGCACAGACGCACAAACATCTGCAGAGCGCATAACCGACGCTAAACAAAAGTCGCACAAAATGGTTTTTGTGTGAATTTGATTCAACATGTGCTCGGGGCAAGGCGGATATAAGATTAAGGACACACCTTTTCAGTGACGTATTTAGAGGCAGTGAGATTTCGTCAACGTCCAATACACTGGAGTTGCACTTGTTGAATGTGCGGTGACAAAGAGTTTAACGCATAAGGCATTGTTTTCCGTCTTGTCCAAAAAACCTGGGTAGTGGGGTATTTGATAGACTCTACTTGCAGTTCCTCACTGACGCTAGCCTGAGCAGGCAGTCCGCCAAACGGGGCTCAACAATAAAAATTTAGTATCAAGTAAAAGTGAGTGCAGTTTTTCAAAATGCGGAAGTGAGTACAGTTCTCGGAAGAAGAAATGAAATCGTAAACTGTTTCGGACCTAGAACTATTTTGTGAATGATGTAGCACGAGGTCGGGGAGACGCCACGTTGCCGGCAGTGGTATTGAGTAACAGTATTCCTAAAATATATGTGTAATTTTGAATAAAATGGGGCCCATCTAAGTAAAGGGGTAAATTTTTTTTTAATGGTGTGAATGTGTGAATGAGCAGGCTGGGCGGCCTTCTTTAAGGTAAGATGTTTAATAGAATTTTCGTAGTATCCGATCATGTCATAAATATTATAAGAATGTTTTATTTATCTTGAATTTTTGGCAAGAAGCAATAGATTGATGTAAGAGGTAAAGAAATGAATAAGTAATGACGAACATGTTGAAAGTTTTAAAGAATTTAATAAAATTTAATTGGTTTCTCTCCCTAAATGCGAGCTGCGTACGTTATTAATATGACCTTATGATCACTCTTGCATTTCAACGTTCGTGTGACGAATTCTGGGCTGTAGAAGATTTTAGAGGTAAGTGGAAGAGAAATAATTTTATTATTTTAATGTATTAATAATGTAATTAACTTAATAACTCCTGGCTTTGTGGCACGGTGCCGAATCATGCATAAAAATGTACTCTTCATCACCAGGGAACCATTCTTCGAGCTGTGGCAGTAGCTGAGTTTCTAGTACTCGCTTGTACTGGTTCTGCCTCATGGTCCCTTCCACGATGTATAGGCGCCCCATGCCCTTGGCTGAGTTCACAGACCACACCATAACACTATCCGGGTGTTTAACTCTCTCCACAAGGCAGTCTGGATGGAACTGCTCTCCAGGGTGTCGTCGGACGAATGAACTTTTGTCGACCAAAATCTGAAATGTTGATTCGTCAGAGAAGCATACCTGTAAAATATTACAATAATCACAAAAATATCGTTATTCACAAACTACACTATTTAAAAAAGTTGTACTTACTCGACTCCAGTCTGCAACAGTCATGTTCCGGTGTTGTCTGGCCCATGCAGTCGCTTCTTCTTCATGCCTCGGTGATGCGTGGTTTTTTGATAGGCCGACGACCGATCAGGTTGTCTTCGGCCAACCGCCTCCGGACTGTCATTTTGGAAACTTCAATTCCCTCATCGTTTATCATCGTAGTTAGACAGGTCACACTCTTTTTACGATTTTCGAGGCAGATATCCCTAATTTTACGATCGGTACGAGGAGTGGTGATCCTTTTCCTGCCACATTTTCCTACACGGCCCGCTTCCAGGGTCTTGTTTTGATCCATTTTTATTTTAGTTCGGTTAACGACAGACTTTGAAACACCTACAATAGTTGCTATGTCTCTCTGGGAATGTGTGGAGTGAAGTAATAATGTTTGTATTTCTCTACATTTCCTTGGGGACGTGTCTGAAGCCTTGCCCAGACTAAAAAGAAACAATTTTGAGGTTATGACGCATACTGTTGACGAAAATGAAATTCACTCATACAATTTAGTAAAGTTAATTCAAGAAGAAACATTACTTACGTTTTGATTATTTCGGACAGGAAAAACTTACGAAAAACGATTCGAAAATATTTTATATGACGTCACTACAACAGCAGTTTTTAACAAACGACAACCAAATGAGAAGTAACCTCAATTATTTGATAAATGACGCAGTCTACCAGTGTTGCCACTTATCAAAAACAATAATAATGATACCAGCAGCAATACCAAATAAAACAACCTTATGAAAACCAATTTGTTTGCTCAAAAAAAGAATTTGAACTAGAAAATGCATAAATAATAAGTACTGTCCCTAATAATTTGGCCACCTACTGTATGTATATGCCATGTTACTTTATATGGAATATAAATTGTGATTGTTAAATAAAGTTTAGTTGTTACCGTTTAATCTGAACTTTGCTTATTAAATTTAAATTCTATGAAAACAATGCTATGTTTTTTATTTTATTCTTTTTTATATAGCCTAAAGGTACCATATCATGTTATTATTTATATTCTTAAAGCGATCGATTTCGGTCGTAGACCATCGTCAGGTTATATAGCACATTTGTGTTCACAATATTGTAAAATACTATTGTTTTATAATATAAAGCACATTAGTGTTTTATAATATTGTGAACACAAATGTGCTATATAACCTGACGATGGTCTATGACCGAAATCGATCGCTTTAATAATATAAATAATAACATCATATGGTACCTTTAGGCTATATAAAAAAGAATACAATAAAAAATAAAAAAATGTAATTATAGGTACCATTAATAAAACAATAAGTGTAAGTATAAAAATACATCACATTATCATTAATGCTATGTTTATTTTCAGATGAATACTACTACTGTAAAATGTGATTTTTGCAGCAAAGAGTTCAGTAAGAGTTCTTCTTGTAAAGTCCATATTAAAATTGCTCATAAAAGAAATGCCAAAGGTGAGCAAATTGAAACAACTAAATTTACTTGCACTTTGTATAACAAACAGTATTCCCCAAAAAAGAATTGCAGCGACACATCAAATCAACCCATTCTTCTGAGGCAAAACAAATTTATAAATGTGATATGTGCACTTATACAACAATTGACCAGAGTAAATTAAAACGTCACATGTTCAAAATACATAAAAGTGGCAAGAAATCCTTAGCACGATCTTTTATGTGTACTCTATGTAGTGCAAACTACGAGCATAAACAGAACCTCATAAAGCACGAAAGAAAATATCATAACATTGGAAAACCTTCACTTTTGGTTGAAAGAAAATGTCCTATTTGTAAATTCATAACAAGGAGACCAAAGTGACATAATCAAGAGAATATTTACAGTCATTTTGAAAATGTACATGGCATTTTTATGAAGTTTGAACATCACAGTTTTGATTCTGTCGATGAATTTAATGTGTGGAAACAAGAAATTGAAAAAAAAACTTCTTTTGTTAAACAAAAGTCAAATGGAAATGTATCTGTTTACCAATGCCACAAAAGTGGTTTTTACAGGAAACGAGGTGTTAACAAACGTCACATAAAAATGATGGGCACATGTAAAATAAATGCCTTTTGTCCAGCAATGATCAAGATGAAAAAATTAAAAAATGATACTTTGAATGTGTCATATCTTTCTACACATGTTGGCCATAAAGAGGAGTTAAAACATCTTCACTTGACGAAGAAAGAGGGAAACCAAATGTAACGGGGCTATTTTGAAGGGTATATTTTTTATTCAATTTATTAATTATTTGGGACTGATTTGTTTGGACACCCTTTACGGTCATGCAAACATGCTGTATTGGACATCCTGTATACAATTCCGTACCGGTCTGTGCCTAGTACACAACGATAACAACATTGGAATGCGGGGGTGTGTACGCTCGTGTGCCGCTGTCTATAATCTCGACGCCAAACTCGGCAACAGAACTGAACAACACGTGACTAATTAAACCGATCACGTGGGCGCAGCAGCCAATAGGAGAGCGAGCGGGCGGAAGTGAGCATCACCGACGCACCTCGTGGCTTCAAGCAGTCGGCTAATTACATCTAGAAGTACCGGACACGAGCAGTGTGTGCGTCCGCCGGCTGGGCAGTGTTCATCTTGCCCGTGCATAAAAATGGGATGCCGGGCAAAGACAGTTCGGCCAATAACATGTAAACCGCGTGGTGGCGTCGGAGCGCGGGTTGACTAAAATTTCAATAATGTAGAACGACCGGCGGAAAAGTGAAGAAATAGCAAAATCGAACAGTTCGGTAGTGAGCAAAATTTGGTGAAGACATAATTTGGACATAATCGGTACAATACAATGGACGGAGTGCACCGTGGGCTGGGCAGGAAAGTACCGACAGAGTAACTATAATACAAACTAATAATTAAGAAAGCGCTTTAAATTAAACAAGGGGTATTTGAATAAGATGTAAATGGATATGCAAATGCTGGGTAGCCTTTATTATTAAGTTTAAGCAATTATTTTCTGTGTTTTGTTCAGTATGATAACCATCTGTTATAGGTAGATTGGACCTAAATGTGGTTTAGAGTAGAGTTCTGAAAGTGTAATAAAATTCAAAAGCGTATAAAGTGGCGACTCTGGACTTCTGATGGCTGTGTTTTTTTATATGAAAGGTAAGTAAGCGAAAAGATCACAGGTAAGTTCCTGGCAGTTTTATTTTATTTTTTATTTCGATAAAGTTTGTTTCTCAACACAAGTTGCAACTCACTTAGCAAGTAAAATACCCCATGAGGAAATTTAAAAAAATATCAGGTGTTCTATATCAAATTGTGATCTACAAAGAATTCACCTAGTGAACAAAAAAGATATTATAAATATTGAAAAAAGCTTTAATCTAATTGATGAAGGCGCAAAACATCCATTTGACCCTGTAAGCATCGAGGCTTGGGTTGAAGATCTTAAAACATCAAAGGACACTGCCTTAGTGGTTTATAAACCACAAGGTGTAAATAGTTTTGAGTTTCCTCAACTGAAAAAAGATTTTTTGTTATTGTTTATGACCAAAGCACAAAAAACTATTCTACAAAAGTATAGTAGTGACGTTGTATGTATTGATGACACCCATGGCCTTAATAACTACAACTTTCAGTTATATACACTTCTAACATTGGACGAAACCAGAGAGGGGTTTCCTTGCGCTTTCGTGTTCACGAACAGAGGGGATGAAACCGTTATAATGATTTTTTTTATCAAATAAAGTCTGCATTAGGATGTATTACAATCCGCAAAAAAGAAAATTAATAGAAGAACTAGAAATACTTAAAGTTAAAGAAGAAGATAAAAATAAATTAATGAATATAAAAGTGGATTTTACAAATGAAGAAATATTTTATTATATATTAAACAATAAACAAAAATAAATTAAAATAATAAGAATAACACACTAAAAAATGACGAAATGCAAAAGGTTATAAGTCAAGAATGAAGAAATTAACGGGAGATTCTTAAAACAATTTGACGGACGTTAGAAAAATGCCTAACGGAAAAAGGTAGACAAAGTTCCCGTGAAGAGCGGTAGCAGCTAGAACCAATAGGAGGGGCGATGACATAAGGGGAGGGGCCTAAAGTATAAAAGCCTACAACGTACAGTTGATAGACGTTGTTTAAGACCTGAAGATGTCAGTAATGACGAAAAGCTTTGTCTAAATAATACAAACAATTATAGCAGTTTAGCAATTTTATAAAAGAAAAGTAAGGATGGCTGCTAATTTAAACAATACGAAGAATAAAACATGTAAATGGATATGCAAATGCTGGGTAGTCTTTATTCGTTATTAAGTTTAAGCAATTATTTTCCGTGTTTTGTTCAGTATGATAATCATCTGTTATAGGTAGATTGGACCTAAATGTGGTTTAGAGTAGAGTTCTGAAAGTGTAATAAAATTCAAAAGCGTATAAAGAGAATAATGGTATAATAAAATTTAAGGTTTGTTTACAACATAACCATGTGTTAGTTTAGTTATTTCGTCATTACCATTTCCTATTCTGTGCTGAAAAATTTGTCTAACGTTCCCGGGTTTCTTCTAAATTTGGGGTGTAGTCAGATTGCAAAATTGTCCCTTTTTGTTTGATTAAGGTAGAGTGTAAGGTTTCGATGTATAGCCTAAAACATCGTGGCGACTCTGGACTTCTGATGGCTGTTTTTTTATATGAAAGGTAAGTAAGTGAAAA
Source organism: Magicicada septendecula (assembly GCA_034769895.1). NCBI lineage: Eukaryota > Metazoa > Arthropoda > Insecta > Hemiptera > Cicadidae > Magicicada > Magicicada septendecula. The sequence goes on from CM068368.1 coordinate 826,812,821, forward strand.
GATCGCAGGTACGTTCCTGGCAGTTTTATTTTATTTTTTATTTCGATAAAGTTTGTTTCTCAACAATTGGCGACTCGCTGCCAGGATCCTGATATAATTTTGTACGAGGTTGACCTATTTTAAGCACAGAAAGTAGGATTTGGTAACGATGTATGTATGAAATAATCGTATATATTTACGTTGAACTAGGTTATGTTTTGGTAGCATAACGTGCTTGGGAAATTATTGTGTTTGCTTTTATATTTGGATAACTAGTTTATGTGTGGGTATTTTGAGCTAAACTGAATAATTAGTGTGTAATTATAGAATAATAGTGGTTTTTTATATATGAAGGGTATTATATAAATAATTTTTTAAACATGGCCGACGTACAAGAAAATGATATTGGTTTCGAGTGGAATGAATGGGAAAGCGAATTTAGAGGGGTTGTAGATAAAATGACGGACAAGGAGTGGGGTAATTTAGATGATAATTTAACACGGATGGAAGAACAAGAAGAGGGAATATTTGCTGAAATTAAAAAGCACAGTGATGATATTGGTAGTAAGATGACAAATAATAACGGTAAGATAGTTGAAGTAATAGGGGTAGAAAATAAGACAGTGAATAGGCCTAGTGATAAGGATGATAGTGTAAGGGGCGTAGACAACGATAGAGAAACAGATCAATCTAACAAGAATAACGTCGATCAGGTGGCAGATAATGAGGTAAATAATGATAATATGAGTGAATCTGATTGTAAGATGAGTGTAATGGATATGTTGCAAATGATTAAGAAAGGTTTGGAGGAATATAGGGAACTGATGAATAAGAGTTTTGATAGGATGGATAAACATTTTGATGAGTTACACACAAAAATGAATAAACAAGACGAGAAGTGGGATGGAGATAGATGTCAATTAAAGGAGAATAAAGAAATTGAATTAAAACAGGTAAGTGTTTGTGGTGGTAGTAATATAACGAAAAATAATGAAGGAATAGTAGACAAGGTAAGTGGTGGTGTTAATATAAGTAATTACAATGGTGAAATAATGTTAAATAAGAATAATGGTTATATAGTTGAAAATGGGGTATCTAAGAATGATACGGTAAGTGATAGCAGTGATAATGAGAGTAGAAAGTTAGTTAGTGTTAGTAACGGAGTAGTAATTAGTGTTGATGAGTTAGAGAAACAGTGGGAAGAGAGATTAGGTGAGTATGGAGGGCAGAGGGCAGACTTTTCCCAAGTTTATGGGACAAAAACAAAAGTTTCGCAGGTGTTTTATGAGGACAGAGTTTCCTCCGGTGGTGGTGTGGAAGACGAGGTGTCTTCGGATGGTCCCTTAGTTTTTTGTGATTTACCTGGTAGTAGAGGTACAGTAGAAGCCCGATATAGCACGGTTGTCGGGTGACATACTTTCCCCCGCATTATAGGCGTAACCGCGGTATATCGGAAGGTGACCTGTACAGTGACAAATGATGGGGAGGGAGGACCGGGAAAAAGGCTACAGCATAATGCATTACTATATACTGTACGTAAATTATGTCACCAAATGTAGAAATAAAAAATAAGAAAACTGTATTTTAATCCAATACATATTTTAATCTATTTTAATCCAATGGAATATAAAATACACTATTTATACATTGCTCACTCGACCTACTGTAGGCCTAATTGTTGGTCTTAAAAAAGTCCGTAATTGTTGTTTGACGGGATAATGCACAGGGTTTCTTTTCCGCGTATTGTTTTATAAATGCGAGGTGCAGCAGATGAACATTATTAGATTCACTTTGCCTCTCCATCCACGAAATTACTTTGTTTATGTGTATTATCACTTCAGTAACATTTGGAATAACTTCTTTCACTTCCACCCCATTTTCATTTCCATCATCGTCATCATCTTCTTTTTCTTCGCAATTTGCATTTCGGACTGCATCGATGATATCTTTATCTCCTATACATTCTGTAACAGGCTCACTGTTGTCAACTTCTGCTCAGTCATTCAAGTCATCTAGAGTGAAGTTGCAATGCAGAGCACTACTCGCAGACTGTACATCACTATTAGTGAATCCGGCAACAGAGCAATTTCCATCGGCGATGTTTTGTTCAAAGGAACATTTCTTCCAGCAATTCTGAATCGTAGCCGTACTAATACTTTCCCATGCAAGACCTATTGAATACGCAACTGTTTTCAGGTTTATTGACTTAAGGTAAATTTCCATTTCCTCATCAGAATTCACTATAGCACTCAGAAGTTCACAGCGGTAATGCACTTTAAATGCTTTTATGATGCCTTGATCTAATGGCTGGATCAGTGCTGTAGTGTTTTTCGGCAAGAACATGACTCCGATTTTCCCATCTCTTGACTGTAGCATATCAGCAGGTGGATGTACTGGACAGTGGTCAAGGGTCAGTACAGCTTTTTCTTCGAGGTTGAGTGACCGCAGGTGGCTTCTCACAGATGGAACAAATTCTTCATGGAACCATTTTCATCCAAGCATTTTTTGTATTACGATATGTGATGGGTCATGACGTCATGTTAACATGTTGAAAGCATCTAGGATTTCGGCTTTTCCCTATACAGACAGGTTTAACTTTGTGGCTGCCTGATTTATTTGTGGCAAACAGGAGGGTAACTCTATCCTTATTTATTTTTAATCCAGATTTATTTATTGAATTATTCACATCCAGAGTTCTGGTAGGAAGCATTCGAAAATACAGAGCAGTTTCATCACAGTTATACACTTGATGGTCATTTAAATCGTTATTGATCATTACTTTGTTTAATGCCTGAGGAAAAAGTGCTGCAGCTTCACTGTCACATGATCGTGCTTCCCCTTCAATGCTTATCTGGCTTATACCATGACGAGATTTCCATCGCGAAAACCATCCATCAGATGCATTAAAGTCACTGTTGCCATGTAAATCACTATGGAATTTCACAGCTTGAGCTCTAATAACTGGTCCTGACAGTGGCACACCTTCACTTCGTTTTATTAAAAACCACCTGTACAGACACTCATCTAGTTCACTATCCTTACCTACTTTAGTCTTTTTTCTTTGCAACCCCACTTCACTTTCAACTGTGTTCACAAAACTTTTAAGTTTATCTTCTTCCTTCATCCACCCTCTAATTGTTCCTTCTGGGATGCCACACTCACGTGATAAACTTGCCTTTGACTCTCCGTTCTTCACACGATCAATTATTTTGAGTTTATCACTCACAGAATATGCTTTTCTTTTCTGCAACATCACAAAACTCTACACTATGTGAATTTATGACAAAGACTATACACTGTGATAAGATAATACCAGAGTATGATCTTATACTGTACTGTAATATGAGGGAGAGAAGGGATTTAGTTGGCTGCTTGCCTTGGCATGAATTCTTAGAAACGTAGAGACTGTAAATAGCTCGGGCAATTGTTTATGTCTACAGGTACACTTGAACTGGCAATTCTGGCTGTTGTTTACAACACCGTTTCCAACAACAAGCCTTTGTTTACAATAAACGCAACGCATTCCAATGTTGTGGCTATGGAAGTCACGATAAACAATTCATAATTTACTCACTCTCTACAAGTAAGAATTTTCGCTAATAACGGGCGACATACTCTTCACCGCGCTATATCCGAATCCGCGGTATATTGGACCGCGCAATATCGGGCTTCTACTGTAATAAGTATTTAGTGGTGCCCTCTGCATGGAGTGAGAGAGAAAATGTGATATGGTGTTGTGATGAGAGAAAGAGAGAGATAGAGATTTTTGAGATAAATAGAGGTTATGAAATGTTAGTGCAGGTTTTAGATATTGAAAGAAATGAAAAAAGTGACTTACATTGTGAAATAGAGATAGATGAATATTTTGATAATACTGTTGGAAATGATGCAAACTTACCTGATGTTGTGATGAATGTAGTGGAAGAGTATGATGATAGAATGTTAAACAAAAACACTGATGGTGACAAGACCAGAATTCCAAATGTAGACAGGTTGTATGAGATAATAATAAAGTAGGGTAAGCCTATAAAACATTGTTACTGGATGATGGAAACATTTGAGAACACAGATAGTTATTATAATAATACAAATATATCGAAGGTCGATAAAAATGATTTATGTTTTAAATATATTAGATATTTATACGATGATGGAGGGTAATTATAAACTCAATGAATGTACAGTTTAAATATTTTAATTTGTGGTTATGACATTGCTAGATTAGGAGATGAATTGTGGTAAACTGAAAAATAATGACAAAAGATGGTAAATAAATTTATAGAGAAATTAATTGTGTCTGTATTGTAAAATGTTTTAAGTAAACAATATGTGTATGTAGTACAAATCAATTTAATAATAATAATGTGTTGGTAGACTAAATAAATAATGAGAATAATTATGAAGATGATAATTAAGGAATGGTAATTGTTTTGGAGTAATGTAATTAAAAATGTTGTGTTTTTAATGATTGATGGAATTAAAATGATTTGAGATGTTTAAATATTCTGATTGATTTAAAATGTTATATAAAGAAATTTTTAAGATGAATTTAAATTATTTTATGAGATTTAAATTTGATAATAACTAATAAATAAATAAATGTTAAATTGTGTTTAGTTTATGGAATTAACATGGTTGTTAAAATGTTTCAGAAGGTACATGGAGTTGTGCTGAGTCACGAAGACTCAGCGAGTATTCAGTTATTTTACTAGCGGAAAGTCGGAGCGAAACAAGTGAATATACGACCCGGAGTTATTAGCAGTACAGAAATTAAGGCGGTAATTAGTGCTGCGGCCTACCCGTGGATAGGAAAAACTACTAGTTTAGACAACGGCGGTCGGGGGTCGGCTATCAGCGGTATGAAAGCCTTCCGGTGCTGCGTCCTGGCGAGATTTTCCTTACACAAACGGAGACGATGCTGGAATACAAGTTGAAGTTTGTCTGACAAAATACCTAGAGGTAGGTGGTCGACGCCATATTCTCTCTGGTAGAGAGATGATTTTCTACACTACACGTCTTCCAACTATGTCTAGATAAACTGATCTAAACGGCTGCGGTAAGTCTCTCAAATTACTTTATATTAATTAACAACAATATTTCGTTGGAGAAAACGTTTTTTTAGTAAGCCTGAGTAAGCACCTGTCGCATCATGCATTGTGCAATATACAGTTTGATGTAAAGTTTTTAAAATCTAATAAAACTATATTGATTCAAGTGTCAGAATCTCGGCACTAAAAAGTAAAGTACATTGACCACAAAATAATTAAGTTTAAAAGTGATTTAACACCGATGTAACGAGATTCGTGCACATCGGCCTAGTTATTGCCCAATGCGCAGTTAGTTTAAGTGGTATAAAGTTTTGCTACAATTAACAGTAAAGCTTTATATATATATCTGGCAACTTACTCAGGCACGTTTTGAAAGTAAATGATGACCAGTTCATATTATTCTCTGTAGTAAAAAACTATGTATTTGAATTAACCTCAACCACGTGGTAACTACATATTCACGCTAAGTATAAAGTTATGAGATGGTACAAAGCCATAATTAATTGTCATATTCCAAACAAGGTAACTCACCTTAGGTGACGTTAATACTGGGAAGAATTATTGTTATAAAGTATTTTCAAATAAGGCATGTTGGCCATATAAATTTTATCAAGTTGAATTAAATAACTCAATAACTATGTTGACTTTATATGTGTATTTTGGAGGGTGTGCAAGCTTTTGTGGGACATTTGTGTTGTGGTCTCTGACTAAAAATATAATGTGTAATCAGGGTTCACCGATGAAGACTAGAACAACACCTGCTACATAGCTGAACGAGGAACACCATAAGCTCCTCGCTACCGGAGGGAATTGGACCACCACCCTAACACCTAATAATGTCGGCCACAAGTTTGTCACTTCAAAAAACCCTTCGTGGGTGAAATCAGGTGATAACTATCCAATTATTATTTACACATAGAGTCAACACTCAATCATACCCAGGGACCAGTTATATACATCTGACAACTACTACATTTCAAGTTTTTAAACATTCATTTAGATCCCCAATTGATGGGACAGTTTAGTGTGTGGACTGGGTGCTAAATTAATTGTAAATTTCAATGTATTCCTGGTAAAATTGTCAGCCAGAGACTGGCATGCATTACACAAGTCACTTTCAGCATAGATTTTCCATTTATTTCATTATAGGGGTTTCTTTACAGATTTTAAGTCATTCTGGCTATTAGTAATTATCATGTTCAATTCTGTGGTATACATATATATATTTTCTTAATTAAAAATCAGTTTGATTTATTTTGTATAAAAAATTTACTGGTGAGGGAGGTGCATTTTCAACAAGTTTCAACCAAGCAGTGCCTGTCGATACAGTTTTGAACTTGTTTGTCGAGGCAAGTTGAAGGCTGAATCATCAGGATGTTAACGTGTCCGTCTCTGAGCCAAGTGTATTTTTTTCATAGGGTTATAATATTATGCAATAATTCTCTTTTTATTAATTGGCCCTGTTTCCGTATATATAAATTCTTTATATTATTTATGATAACTGGGGGGCGTTCATTATTTTCAATATTTTTAATTTCTCACTGTAATTAGGCACTTAGCCACTTAGCCACTTAGGCACTTAGTTTTCAATTTTTATTATGTCCTGGGGACTACTGTGTGCTTTAGCATTCTCTCATACACCTGATGTGCGATCAACCCACTCCATGAGGGTAATATTATAATAAAAGTAAATTTCTAATCCTAACAGGGATAATTATTATGAACCAGTAAGAATTTATATACACCAGAAGGGTAATATAAAAATGGCGTGGCAAGACACCTTTATGTATATTTTATTGTATACTATCGTATAATGTATTTGTGTCGTGGAACATGTTATGTATGTATATTTGTGTGTACATTTTGGGGGTTATAAGTGTTATGCATTTAGTGTATTTTTGGTGGGGACTTTGGATATAGGGTTTTTATTGGTACAATGTCTTTTTTATAAAAGATAGTTAATACATGAAGTCATGTAGTTATATCCTTTTCATTTTTTCATAACAGGTATTCTATCTCAATTAATCATTGCTGATCATTTCTTTAAGGAAATAATTTATTTTATTTAACCTTATAACAAGTATATGATTTGTCACCTTTAAAATTTATTTAATTTGTTTGAGTAATCATTATTTTTATAATTAATATTAGCAAGGAATCAATACCCTTTATCTTAATTAAGTAATATGAAGCATTCTAACAGGAACACATAAAATAAATTTTATATTTTATTAATATTTTAATGGAAGCTTTATTTCAAGGTTAGTTATAGTTTTAAAGTTCCATTCATTGGTAGAGTGACATAGCAAATTATTTTCTTGGTTTCAATAATTATTTTCAGGTGGCCTTGTTGAGAAAGTATGCTTTATTTAATTAACTATTTAAGGGGATTTATAGATTACTGTTGGGTTTATTTATTTTATTATTAATTGTGCAATGAGATAGAATAATAAAAGGATTTGTTAATTGTTTAATTCTTGAGTTTTCATTGCAAGTCCCGTCTCACTGGATCCAGCGCATTTTTGGCTTCTCTAGGCCTAAGCCTAGTTATAATTAACTTGTGGCCCCTCTTTACAAAAAAAAAAAAAAAAAAAAAAAAAAAAAAAAAAATTCTCAAAAGGGTTTTCTCAAAAAAAATAAAATAAAATAATCTTTTTTTAATAACTGCTAAAGTCAAAGTGGGGTTACATTTGGTAGCAGAGTGCGGTTACGATTGGGGTCAACCCGTGGATCCTGTGGGTGTGACGGGGCTTGCAAACTTAGGAAACATTTTGGAACTTCCACAATGTTAAGTTCAAATAGAACTTAGAAAAATTTTAAAAGGCCCTATATCTAAAGTTGAAAATATTTTTGTTAGCTTTAAGGTTTTGAGATAAATGTATATGTACTTGCCCGCCTTGATTAGTGAATAGTGCCACGTGGTGAGAAATTTTAGAAGGGGAAATCCCTGGGGAAAGGGGACTTATCGCAGTTCGGTGCTTGGTTGGTTGGAGTATTACCTTGCCCATATTGGGGAGGTGTTGTTTTTTGAATTATGCGGTATGGCCCGATCGGCAGTCGGTTTCTTCCGATAAACGGTAGCCGAAGTAACATAAGAAATTGTTAAAATAAATTTCCGTTGGTCGGTGTGTTGTTTTCGTGTTGTGTGTGTGGTGTGTGTGTCGCGTTCCTTTTGTCTGGTAATCGAGTGTGAGCAGTTCAGGTAGTGGGCTAGTTTCTCGCATCGGTAGGTGGACCCGCAGTCTACTCTTTGGAAGACATAGTACTTGAGTTTTTCATATTCTGGTATTAGTGAGCATTTGTTTTTTTTTAGTAGTCTGTTTAAGTGTGCCGACCGCGAAGAGAGGATGATTACTCTTAATCCTGAGTTGTTTTTGCGGGAGGAACTTGAGTTCTGGCTCCGGGCCCGGGGCAAAGAACCTCGAGGCAATGTACATGCTTTACGGTGGCAGCTCCGAGAAGCGCTGGCCGCGGGTGATGCGCTCTCTAGGGTCACTATTACTGACCCCGAGAGTGAGTGGGAGTGTTGTACGGAGAAGTGGGATGAGCTGCGGGAGTTAGCTCAATCCGTCGAAAGTTTGGAGGAGGGACCGGGATGCTCTCTCGGTGTCTGGCGGATCCGGCAACGTATGCAGCACATAATTTTTCGGCTGCAGAATTTACAGGCACAAGGCGGTGAACTTGTGCCGCCAAATATACCCGAGAGAATTCAAGAGATTACCTCGACCCTCCAGGGGTCACAACCTGTAAGAGCATCCACGCCGGGTCTGGTTGCTGAGGAGTCCGTGGATCAGCCGTGAATACTTCTTCGTATAGGGACCTAGAACCTGTGCAAACTGGTTCGGGGGCGGCGACGTACAACAAACTGCCCAACCCACTTGCCCACATTATAAAACAACTTCCAGTAGTGGATGGACTGGAGGCGGACAAACTCATACCTTTTTTTAAAACCGTCTTCGATTTGAAGGACTACCCGGGCATGTTGGAGAGAACGGTGCTCGAGCTCATCTTCCCCTATTGTCGCGGTACCATGGCTGACAGGGTGGCGGAGGTGATGCGACGCAAAGAAGGTGTGGACGAGTTCCACCGGGTGGTGCTGAGGTCGTTTATCCCTAGTAGACTGATGGAACAATTGCGCCATCGTCACTTTTATAGAGTCCAGGCGCGGGGCGAAACATTGGCCCAGTACGTGCAGCGAATACGCAAAATAGCTCGTATACTGGGAATGGGCATGTCGGAGGAAGAGGTGGTACAACACATTCTCGACGGCGTCTCTGCCGACGACCGTCTGCGACTAGTTTTTGCCCAGCGGCCGCAGTGGTTTGCTGACCTGGAGCGGCTCTGCGTTATGACGGAGGCCATGCAGATGACCGACCATGCGAGAGGAGATAGTAGAGGAACCGAACCCAGACCACAGAGATCGGAAGGGTCCAGAGAGCCTATCTTCCCCCGACAGGCCCAGCCAGCTCGTAATCGTGAGCAAGCCAATGCCGTGAATTGCTATAACTGTAACCGCCCGGAGCACGTGGCGAGAAATTGTACGCGAGGGCGCGCGCGACCAGCACCTCCTATGTCTAGACCAGCACCAAAAAACTAGGTAGACAGGGGAAGATATTTCGGAGGATGTCTTCCCCCCGCTCTAATTCTGTTCAACTTCCGACGACCTCCAGGCAGTTGTTAACATCCAAATCTTCTAACATCAAGGTCCAGTCCGCTACCTCGCAGCAACTTTCTGTATGCCCCTTTCTGTCGCTCGAGGTAAAAGGGGGTCAGCTCAGAGCCTTAGTTGACTCCGGTTCAGCCCGATCCATCATCTCATCTCGGGTATATGAGGACCTTGAAAAGCAGGGCTTGATTAAGGAGTCGGACTTGTCATCTGCAATATGCTGGACTGCATCCCGGGAAATCTTGCCTATCTCCCGGGTTACTACCTTTAAAATCAAAATCAATGGGTTTTCTTGGGTGTGGCCTTTTCTGGTTTCTCCTGCTCTGGGAGTGGATTGTATCATAGGTGCAGATTTCATCGCTAAAAGTGGTCTCGTGTTGGACATCCAAGCGCACCAATGTTTTTTCAAATTCAATCGGGAAGTTTTAATTCCGTTCCTTGGGTACCAGGGCGCTAAGCCGGGTATCCAAGAAGTAGCTTGTCCCGATTCTGCACGAGATCATCTCACTCCATCCCAGCAGACGGCCTTAGATCATTTGTGTGAGGAATTTCCCGAGGTGTTAACTCCTACCTTGGGACTCACACACCTGCTGGAATACAAGATTCGTCTTACCGATTCGAAAATAGTAAGGTCACACCCTTACAAGTTGCTCCTCCAAAAATGACCATTCTGCGAGAGAAGGTTCAAGAATTGTTGCAACAAGGGGTAATTGAACCTTCTCATTCCAGCTATGCCAGTCCAGCATTTTTAGTGCCAAAGCCTGGTGGCAAACAAAGAATGGTTATTGACTACCGGAAGTTGAACGCCAATATAGAGGTGGATTCTGTTCCCCTCCCAGACTTACATTCGGCCTTTGATTGGTTCAGTGGGGCCAGATTTTACACTATTATCGATCTGAACGCGGCCTATCATCAGATACCTCTTGCCAAAGAAAGCAGACCATATACGGCTTTTTGTGTACCCTGGAATTTGTACCAGTACACAAGGGTTCCCATGGGTTTGGCTGTGGGGGCCCAGACACTTACTCGCCTTCTCGATACGGTTTTTCACGATGTGAAATTCCGTTTCGTATTTAATTATCTCGACGATCTTTTAGTATACAGCGAGACTTTCGAAGATCATCTGGCACATTTAAGAGAGGTGTTGGGTCGCTTAAGAGAGGCTGGCCTCACTGTCAATCCCGAAAAGGTTCGTTTCGCCCAAGAGAGTATTTCTTTCTTGGGCCATTTAGTATCACATAAGGGCGTGACGGTAGACCCAGAGAGGACACAGGGCATCCGTGACTTTCCTCCCCCTAGGGATGCGAAGGGCATAGCGAGATTCGTCGGTATGATAAATTTTTACCGGCGTTTCATACCGAACATCGCTGAAATTGCCGCTCCCTTGAATGAATTGAGAAAGAAGGGCGCAAAGTTTACATGGGGGGAAAATCAACAGAAGGCTTTCGCTACATTAAAGGAAGCCATTATCTCCCCACCAGTGTTGCGGATGCCCGACTTTTCGAAGCCGTTCATACTGCAGACGGACGCGAGTTCGGTTGCGCTCGGAGCGGTTCTCTCCCAAGTTATTGACGACGCTAGGCAGCCAGTGGCTTTTATCTCCCGGACGTTGACCCAGCAAGAACGTAAATCATCCGTTTATGAGCTAGAGTGTTTAGCTGTAGTGTACGCTCTAGACAAGTTCAGGCGTTTCCTGGAACATGTTGAGTTCCTGCTCGAGACCGACAATCAGGCTCTCTCATGGCTTCTGGCTCATCCCCGGCAACTGGGTAAAATTGGTAGATGGGTGGTGAAAATCTCATCATTTAAATTCACCGTGCAACACATCAGGGGATCTCAGAATGTGGTTGCAGATGCCTTGTCCCGAATGTTTTCCCAACCCAGTGATGCCCAAGCTGAGCAACCCTGTTCCGTTCTTCTAGATTTTCCATTAGCCTTCACTGATGTGTTACCCCATCAGTTAAACGACGAAGCGCTGGGTCCGGTCATCCAAAATATCAAGCAGGGTAACGTACAGGCCCCTTATTTCTTGTCCAAGGGGGTCCTTTGTTGTCGAGAGAGAAAAGGACGAGCACCTAAAATCGTGCTGCCTAGCAAATTAGTGCCCATGGTCTTCAGCTATTACCATGATTCCCCAGTCGGAGGCCACAAGGGAATTTCGAAGACCATTTCCAGTATTAGGAAACATTTTATCTGGAAGGGCATGGATAGAGACATCGCGTCAAGGGTTAAGAGCTGTCATCTTTGTGGCTTGAGCAAGCCTGCCCAGAACACCAAACTAGGGTTGTTATCATCTGAGGTGGCGAGCAGACCAATGGAAAAGTTGTTTATTGACTACGTGGGACCGTTCCCCCGTAGCAAGTCAGGTAATGCTTACCTGCTTGTTTGTGTAGATGCTTTTTCAAAGTTTGCCTGGCTACTGCCCTTACGACAGGCAACCGCTTGTTTGACCATCAACGCTCTACAGAACCATGTATTTCAGCATTTCGGTCTTCCGACCATCATTGTTTCGGACAATGGCCCGCAATTTATTTCAAACGAATTCAGGCGTATGTGTTTCGCCAGTGGCATCAAACACGTAACCACTTCCCCTTATTACCCACAACCGTCCCATGCGGAGAGATTCAATCGGAATCTCCGGTCCGCCTTAATTGCTTATCATGCTGAGCAACAGACCACCTGGGATCAGAATTTGAAGTGGTTACAGTTAGCTTTCAACACGGCCAGACACGATAGTCATCAGGCCGTGCCCTTTGAAATTCTGTTTGGATTCTCGCCCGCACTCCCGTTGACCAACCTGTGGGATATCGAAGATCTTCTGCCGCGGGAGCCCAATAATAAAACTGCAGAGAGATGGAAAGTGGCTCGGAAGAATTTGCTGCGAGCGCACGAGCGGGTCCGTCGGCGTTATAATCAGGGGCGTATTCCAAACCCCTTCCGGATTGGTGACTGGGTCTATTGCCAAAGCCACCCACTCAGCTCAGCCGCTGACAAACGTGCTGCGAAGCTATGCTACCGTTGGTCGGGGCCATACCGTATCCTAGGATTCACGTCACCGGTGACGGCCCGGCTGGGCGTACCGGGAGACAAACAAAAAGTAATGATAAGCCACATTTCTAAACTAAAACGTTGTCGAGGGCTATCGAAAACGTTCGAAGGGGGTTAGTCCCCATAAAGATAGGGCGGATGTCCTTGTTTAAGGTGGAAGTCGTGTTCCGGCTTTAGAGGGCAAGCCTCAGGAGGTCGGAAGCCTCTGACGTCAAAATCTTTCTTTAGTCTTTTGCTGTCTCTCTCTCTTGTGCTGTGTGCGGACCCTGATCAGGTCAGCAGGCAGCACCCGCACACTTACATAATACATATCTTCTTTCGTCTCTTTCGTGAGAATCTGTTCTCCTGAGAGCAAGCTCTGCTGAGCCAGCCTAATCACGACGTCCACTAGTTTGTTTTGGGGAGAGGTACACTGCAGGGTACTCTCCTGGCCTTTAACGTTTGGGCAACTATGTTGCCCTTTTGGGGTGAGGGTGTGCTGAGTCACGAAGACTCAGCGAGTATTCAGTTATTTTACTAGCGGAAAGTCGGAGCGAAACAAGTGAATATACGACCCGGAGTTATTAGCAGTACAGAAATTAAGGCGGTAATTAGTGCTGCGCCCTACCCGTGGATAGGAAAAACTACTAGTTTAGACAACGGCGGTCGGGGGTCGGCACCTGCCGACTATCAGCGGTATGAAAGCCTTCCGGTGCTGCGTCCTGGTGAGATTTTCCTTACACAAACGGAGACGATGCTGGAATACAAGTTGAAGTTTGTCTGACAAAATACCTAGAGGTAGGTGGTCGACGCCATATTCTCTCTGGTAGAGAGATGATTTTCTACACTACACGTCTTCCAACTATGTCTAGATAAACTGATCTAAACGGCTGCGGTAAGTCTCTCAAATTACTTTATATTAATTAACAACAATATTTCGTTGGAGAAAACGTTTTTTTAGTAAGCCTGAGTAAGCACCTGTCGCATCATGCATTGTGCAATATACAGTTTGATGTAAAGTTTTTAAAATCTAATAAAACTATATTGATTCAAGTGTCAGAATCTCGGCACTAAAAAGTAAAGTACATTGACCACAAAATAATTAAGTTTAAAAGTGATTTAACACCGATGTAACGAGATTCGTGCACATCGGCCTAGTTATTGCCCAATGCGCAGTTAGTTTAAGTGGTATAAAGTTTTGCTACAATTAACAGTAAAGCTTTATATATATATCTGGCAACTTACTCAGGCACGTTTTGAAAGTAAATGATGACCAGTTCATATTATTCTCTGTAGTAAAAAACTATGTATTTGAATTAACCTCAACCACGTGGTAACTACATATTCACGCTAAGTATAAAGTTATGAGATGGTACAAAGCCATAATTAATTGTCATATTCCAAACAAGGTAACTCACCTTAGGTGACGTTAATACTGGGAAGAATTATTGTTATAAAGTATTTTCAAATAAGGCATGTTGGCCATATAAATTTTATCAAGTTGAATTAAATAACTCAATAACTATGTTGACTTTATATATGTATTTTGGAGGGTGTGCAAGCTTTTGTGGGGCATTTGTGTTGTGGTCTCTGACTAAAAATATAATGTGTAATCAGGGTTCACCGATGAAGACTAGAACAACACCTGCTACATAGCTGAACGAGGAACACCATAAGCTCCTCGCTACCGGAGGGAATTGGACCACCACCCTAACACCTAATAATGTCGGCCACAAGTTTGTCACTTCAAAAAACCCTTCGTGGCTGAAATCAGGTGATAACTATCCAATTATTATTTACACATAGAGTCAACACTCAAACATACCCAGGGACCAGTTATATACATCTGACAACTACTACATTTCAAGTTTTTAAACATTCATTTAGATCCCCAATTGATGGGACAGTTTAGTGTGTGGACTGGGTGCTAAATTAATTGTAAATTTCAATGTATTCCTGGTAAAATTGTCAGCCAGAGACTGGCATGCATTACACAAGTCACTTTCAGCATAGATTTTCCATTTATTTCATTATAGGGGTTTCTTTACAGATTTTAAGTCATTCTGGCTATTAGTAATTATCATGTTCAATTCTGTGGTATACATATATATATTTTCTTAATTAAAAATCAGTTTGATTTTGTAGCGGGTCAAATTTTGGGTGTTTTTATTTTCAACAGTATGGGATAATTATATTTTTATTCATTTCATTTTCGGTCGGGAGCCTTATAAAATATGACGAAATAACTGTATTATTGTGCAACGTATAATAGTCAGTGTAACAGAACAGTGAAACAAAGCAATAAGGCGCAGTTGTTGTTGAGGAATGCGGCAGAGCATTTGCACCTCCACCAAAATTCTAAGAACTCTGTAAATGTGTGTCAACGCTCAAGCGCAACTACACCTGCACGCGCTCAAAGGACGCTCTAACAAAAAACTCAAGATGGCCAGAGCGTAAAAAATATTCGTCGTCTTCTCTAAGACCTCCCGGAAGTCGCATTAAACTCCGCCTACTGTTGGTGACATCAGCGGAACCAAGTCCAATATCGGCCTCTGGACATACACATATATCAGCTTTAATCCATATATAAAGTGGTTACTTCCCAACAAATGAGGCCGGAGCGACGAAAACATCATGGCAGTAGAGAACCAGCTACCCTCCAGGAACAGGTACAGGTACCTGTTACGTTCACCGTGACGGAACAGTCGACTTATAGCCGCGGCGTCGGCCAGACGCGCGCCAAGACTCGTGGGCCCCAAAAAATCTTGTAAAGTTTATTTGAAAGTAATAGTTTTGCATCTCTAAGTAAACCAGTAGCTAAGAAGGGAATACGTGGAGTGACGGCAAAATGTAAAAGCAGTGAACTAACAAACGTTTGTGACCGAGTGCGGGAATATTACGGGGACGCGCCACGTGGTTGTCAGCGACGCTATGGAAACAAGTAACTGTATTCTAATCAATCAATTTTATTACCAAGGCTTAATATGAAATGTTAAAGGGTTTGTAAATTCAGTATATATGTGTGAATGGCAAAGCTGGGCTATCTTTTGTGTGTGTGCTTATAATTGTGCTGGTTTCTGTTTATGTCAGTGTTGAAAATTGTATTCCGTGTGATGTAAAAACAAAAATGATACCTAAGGTAAGCCATATTAATAAGTAAGTAAGATGCAAAAAGCCGGATAAAATCTTCATTTGTTTTTATTTTATGATTAAAATTTTTGTTTTATTTTGATGGTTTGAGCAAAATTAAAATCGATTCTCTTCAAAATGTGTCGAGTTAGTTATTTCGATAACCTCTAACACAGGTTTGCATCTGACGTACATGTGATCGAATTCTGGACCCGAATATAAGAAACCTTGCAGGTAGGTGGAAACTGTATTCTTGTATTTTTGTATTTTATATATTTAAAATGGATTTGAATATAACATTGGCGCCCGAACAGGGACGAATTTAATAAATTAATTAAATTCAACATCTACAAAGATGCAAACGTGTGTTGTTAGGTTAGCAGAGTAAAATAAAAAGTGCGTCATTCGCACAAAATTGGCTATATAGTAGATTACATATTGATTATAGTATATATACGCACAAGTATTATAAAAAAGTAAGAATGGCAGATAACAATGAAGTCAGCTTATCTGACAGTCAGACCGAGAGTCAGATAGACTCCGGTATTCAAACGGAAGCAAGGTCAATAGACGAGCAGAATGTAGAAGTATCCATAATTAGTTCGCCGGGAGTGATTTCTACTCCCGTACCAATTAAAATAAATACAAGAGAAAAAGAGTTGTCATTAAATGATTTATTTAATCTCATTAACAATAAATTTGATGAACAGAAAAACGAGATGCAGGAATTCAAAAGTAGTATAAATAAGAAATTAGATATACAGAATGAGAAATTTGCTGAGTTGAAATATGAAATACAAGAAACGAATAGACATTTAGAAAGCACTAACGAAACAATAAAAACTAGTTTAAATAAGTTAGAACAGAAGTTTGAGAAATTAGGTGACAATGTTTTAAATATGACAAAATGTAAAAATGACGAAATAGGAGACAATTCTGAGAGTATAGTGGGGGTGAAGAATAGTGTAGAAGCAAATGATGAAAATATAATAACAAATAATAACAATAATGTCAAAAATAATGAATTTAATATTGAGAATAATAAGGTGTTTGAGAAATTGGTATCAGAAAGTGATACGGTAAAAACAAATAATGAGAGTACTAATGAAAGTGTAGAATGCAGTGATTATGAGATGTTAATGTGTGTCAGTGAGTTAGAGAGAGAGAGAAAAAATAATGTTGTAGTAGAGTGGGGACAGAGGGGAAATTTTCCTTTTATTATTTACGATGATTTAATGTGGTTACAAGAGTTTTTGAAGGGCAAGAGTCCCGTGTTAGTAGAAGATTTGAGTTTATTTTATTTGTATGATATTATACCCTCTGTGTGGAATGATTTTATAAGTATGAGATGGTGTTATGATGAGAGAGATTTAAATAGAGAATTGTGTGTTGAGAGAGAGATAGAGTTATATGAATTAAAGAGAGATTATGATGAGTTGAAAGAAATATTAGAAGTGTATTTAAACAAGAATGATGTAATTGATAATACAAGAGTAACTAACCCGATATTGGAAATATTTACTGACGGAGATTTAACAGAAATACTTAACGTAGACTTGGTGAATGATTATTATGGTATAACGGATAAATTGAAATTGTTTGGTTATGACACACAAGACAACAATATGTATGTCAATATAATTGAACAGTGTTATACAAAACCAAGATTAATCTTTGACGATGGAGGGTAGACTGTAAAACAATAAAAGACAATTAAACATTATGTTTTATGGTTTTTTGACATGGCAGATTTGGACAGAAGTGTGGAAAAAATGGAATAATAATTAACAAGAGTTGTAAATAAAATATAGTGAATTTATATGTGTGTATGTAAGATGATTGTTGTGATAATAATATTGAAATATTTGCAATTTAAATAAATAAACCAAATTAATTTTGAAAACAAGTAATCAGAGAATCATAATTGTTTGGATGGTAATGAATTCTATATTGTTAATAATTAATTTAATTGAAACAATTTGATATATTTTAAATATTTTAATTGATTAGGTAAATGTTGTATAATTAAATTTTGTGTAAATTCAGTTTGTTTTACGAGATGGAAATTTGGTAATGAATGATAAATTATTTAATTTAAATTAATAAATTTTGTGAAATGTTTCAGAGATGGTGGTGATTATGTTTTGTGCGCATATCATGTTAAATGGATTGTAAGTAGGAAAATTTTATAATCATGTGTAATAAAAATATTTACAGGTGTAATTGAGATTCTAATTCAGTAATAAGATGTTATTTGGAAAGCAGTTGGTTCAAGAAATAAAGATAATTAAAAAATTTTAATAATAAATGAAAAATGATAAATAATGATTATTAATAATAAATTTTGAAAATTTCAAGAAAGTTAAACGGTAAAAGGTTATGAATGGGTTAGACGATTATTGATGTAAATATTATATGATAATGTATACAAAAAATTTTAATTAGTTGTCAATCGTAATTAGTTATTATGTGGCTATTGTGGGGGTGGCCTGTGCTCTCACGAGTAGCGAAATGGGTTGGGGATAGCAGTGAGTGTTACCTCCATCGGAGGCCAAACTGGCGATAAATGTGCGGCACACCTTATCCGTGTAAATAAAAAATTTTTACACACAATATTGAATAACGTGTCGCACATAATAATAATACATGAAAGTTCAGATTTCCTCGACTTTTCGGGCGGTTACTTGAAATTGGTATAAATTTTAAATTCAATGGGGGGACAATTAGAGGAAATCTCCGGAACTAGGGAACAGCGGCTGCCACTCTGTTCGAGGAGGAACAGCAAGACCGGTGGCAGATCCGTTTTTAAGGGTGTATGATTTTATAACAAGAACATGATGATGTTCACTAACTTTAAAACTTAACAGCGGAAGCAGAGACACGGAGAGGTAAAAAACCTGCTCCAAAATATACAGTCTCTGTGGAAGCGAAAAGGCGAGACAGTCTTACATAATCTGAAATAGTGTGTGTGGCTGGGAGGTGACGTAAAGGAGTCACGAATTTAAAATTTTATGACGTAAAAGTTTTGCTTATTCAAGGTTTAATCCAATCAAAAATGCTTGTGCTCTGTCCACATAATTATATGCTCAGACTCGTAAATTAAGGTGTTCATGCTATAATTTTAAGTGTATTATTTTATTGTTGTCTATTAGATAAGAATATGTAATTTTATTATGTGTGTATGTGTTTAAGCCAATAAGTAAATCGTCTGGCAGGTTAACATAAGCATCAGAATCAGAGAAATGGGAAACAATGAGGTGAGAAGGGAGAATGAATAAAAATAAATATGTATATTCCATGTAATTTGTTCAATTTTGAGATGTGTTTTATTATGTTAGGATATCAGCTGATCAGCAATAACGTCACTGGTATATTGGTTTGTAAATGTTACAAGTAATTAATGTTTAGTGTACTACAGATACTTTGAAGTAAAGATGAAAAGAATATGAGAAATAAAATAACAATAATTTATGCAAATTAATAAAAGATAACTCATGGGTGATAAATGTTTTATGGGACACGTAGACCTGTCCAAATTGAATTAAAAGTTGAATGTGAAATGATAAAGATGAATATGATGTAATGTGGTTTTTGAGTTGATGAGATGTAACAGAGTTGGTGAAGTATTAATGTTGACACAGTGGTAATGGAGACTTTATGTAGATTTTGAGTGATATATTGTTATTTTTATAGTTGATGAGGTTATTTTGTGTATTTGTAGTAATGTAATGAGATTGAGATTTTTGGGGATGGCAATTTTGTATTAGGGGGTAGTGTATTTGGGGAGTCCGCAACAAAGGTTGGGACGGGATAGGGATAGATTTTTGTGGGGAAGGGGCCGCCTTAGGTAAAATCCAGGGGCCAAATAAGGGAATTGAGTTTTTGGGTAGGGGAAACACGTATCCTAAGTACAAAGGGTTAGAGAGTATTTTTTACATATGGGAGAAGGCGGCGAATTGTGTTAAATGATAAGTTGGGGTTTAGAGTGTCCTGATTAGTAGAGATTTTGGTAGAGATGGGTGTCATGATAATTGTAGTTGATGAATATTAGAGCCATAGGGAGAGGTAAAGTTCATATATGTACACAGATCTAGTACAGTAAGGAGAATAAATGAGTTACAACACCCACAGTAATGTAGAATTAAACTGTTAACTAAAGAGAGGAATTTATAATCAAGATTATACAATTGTTTATTTTTTTCAACCAGTGACAGAAGTTTGATAAAATTTGAAAATGATGTAAAGTCAAGAATTGTTTATTTTAAATAATTTCAATGTCAAATTGATTATTATATTGATATTTTGTTTGTTTTAAATATTTTGTTAGTATGTTTGTATGTCAAAGTTAGGATATTACAGATGTTCAATGTGTTTTCAGAACTTATATATAACATATGTAGGTCAAGGATTTTGGACTTGACCTAGTTACGATCAGCTGATGAGGTCATACACCTACTAAGCTTGTATAGTAGGAATCCAATTTTAATTTGTTTGTTTGATTAATTCAAACCAATATTTGAATAATCTTAATAAATGTTATTGAATAAATAAATTTAATAAAATTTTTTAATGAATAAATTAAAATTTTTTTTTAAATTTTAAAATTTTGGAAAATTTTAAATTTTTTTGAAAAAAAAAAAAAATTTCGCCTGCCAGCGAGTGAATATTTTGAGTAATGATTCTTTTATGGTGTATGTATTAACGATGTTTCTTTTAGTGTATTGCATTATATTGGTAGACTATAAGTGATTCTCCTATTAGAATAAGGATGTGTTTATATTCGTAGAAATGTCTAGGTTAAGTCATGTTAAAGAAAGAAAAAAAAAGAGAAAAAGAGGAAGAGAATTTTTTGATAAACGATTATTTTTTGAATTTTGATTTTTCTAAATTTTTGATAAATTTTAAAAGCAATTTTTCTACTTTTAATGTGTTATGGTAACATGTAATGTTAGTGTGTGTGAGCCCAGTACTTGCTAAAGGCAGCCCAGCTTGCACAAAAGGGGAACCCTATCGGCGGAGGAGCTGGAATAATTTTAGCCAGGGATTGAGGATTTTCGGGGGTAGTATGTTAAAAGGCGAGGTGCGTTGTGGTGCGAGTCTGATCGATTTCTCGGTGTTGGGATCTCTTACGGAGAAGTCCAGTGATCTCGTTCAGATGAGTCCATGGTCGCTGAGTCAGGGGGGTCGTGTACCCATGAGAGTAAGAACCAGGGGGTTGTTGGCACCAGTTCCTCACCGTTCCTCTTCAGGGTTATCGATGAGATTTCTTCTGTTATGAACAGCAGAATTCTCATCGAGGGGGTATTGTAGCGGGTCAAATTTTGGGTGTTTTTATTTTCAACAGTATGGGATAATTATATTTTTATTCATTTCATTTTCGGTCGGGAGCCTTATAAAATATGACGAAATAACTGTATTATTGTGCAACGTATAATAGTCAGTGTAACAGAACAGTGAAACAAAGCAATAAGGCGCAGTTGTTGTTGAGGAATGCGGCAGAGCATTTGCACCTCCACCAAAATTCTAAGAACTCTGTAAATGTGTGTCAACGCTCAAGCGCAACTACACCTGCACGCGCTCAAAGGACGCTCTAACAAAAAACTCAAGATGGCCAGAGCGTAAAAAATATTCGTCGTCTTCTCTAAGACCTCCCGGAAGTCGCATTAAACTCCGCCTACTGTTGGTGACATCAGCGGAACCAAGTCCAATATCGGCCTCTGGACATACACATATATCAGCTTTAATCCATATATAAAGTGGTTACTTCCCAACAAATGAGGCCGGAGCGACGAAAACATCATGGCAGTAGAGAACCAGCTACCCTCCAGGAACAGGTACAGGTACCTGTTACGTTCACCGTGACGGAACAGTCGACTTATAGCCGCGGCGTCGGCCAGACGCGCGCCAAGACTCGTGGGCCCCAAAAAATCTTGTAAAGTTTATTTGAAAGTAATAGTTTTGCATCTCTAAGTAAACCAGTAGCTAAGAAGGGAATACATGGAGTGACGGCAAAATGTAAAAGCAGTGAACTAACAAACGTTTGTGACCGAGTGCGGGAATATTACGGGGACGCGCCACGTGGTTGTCAGCGACGCTATGGAAACAAGTAACTGTATTCTAATCAATCAATTTTATTACCAAGGCTTAATATGAAATGTTAAAGGGTTTGTAAATTCAGTATATATGTGTGAATGGCAAAGCTGGGCTATCTTTTGTGTGTGTGCTTATAATTGTGCTGGTTTCTGTTTATGTCAGTGTTGAAAATTGTATTCCGTGTGATGTAAAAACAAAAATGATACCTAAGGTAAGCCATATTAATAAGTAAGTAAGATTCAAAAAGCCGGATAAAATCTTCATTTGTTTTTATTTTATGATTAAAATTTTTGTTTTATTTTGATGGTTTGAGCAAAATTAAAATCGATTCTCTTCAAAATGTGTCGAGTTAGTTATTTCGATAACCTCTAACACAGGTTTGCATCTGACATACATGTGATCGAATTCTGGACCCGAATATAAGAAACCTTGCAGGTAGGTGGAAACTGTATTCTTGTATTTTTGTATTTTATATATTTAAAATGGATTTGAATATAACAATTTATTTTGTATAAAAAATTTACTGGTGAGGGAGGTGCATTTTCAACAAGTTTCAACCAAGCAGTGCCTGTCGATACAGTTTTGAACTTGTTTGTCGAGACAAGTTGAAGGCTGAATCATCAGGATGTTAACGTGTCCGTCTCTGAGCCAAGTGTATTTTTTTCATAGGGTTATAATATTATGCAATAATTCTCTTTTTATTAATTGGCCCTGTTTCCGTATATATAAATTCTTTATATTATTTATGATAACTGGGGGGCATTCATTATTTTCAATATTTTTAATTTCTCACTGTAATTAGGCACTTAGCCACTTAGGCACTAATTTTTCAATTTTTATTATGTCCTGGGGACTACTGTGTGCTTTAGCATTCTCTCATACACCTGATGTGCGATCAACCCACTCCATGAGGGTAATATTATAATAAAAGTAAATTTCTAATCCTAACAGGGATAATTATTATGAACCAGTAAGAATTTATATACACCAGAAGGGTAATATAAAAAGGGCGTGGCAAGACACCTTTATGTATATTTTATTGTATACTATCGTATAATGTATTTGTGTCGTGGAACATGTTATGTGTGTATATTTGTGTGTACATTTTGGGGGTTATAAGTGTTATGCATTTAGTGTATTTTTGGTGGGGACTTTGGATATAGGGTTTTTATTGGTACAATGTCTTTTTTATAAAAGATAGTTAATACATGAAGTCATGTAGTTATATCCTTTTCATTTTTTCATAACAGGTATTCTATCTCAATTAATCATTGCTGATCATTTCTTTAAGGAAATAATTTATTTTATTTAACCTTATAACAAGTATATGATTTGTCACCTTTAAAATTTATTTAATTTGTTTGAGTAATCATTATTTTTATAATTAATATTAGCAAGGAATCAATACCCTTTATCTTCATTAAGTAATATGAAGCATTCTAACAGGAACACATAAAATAAATTTTATATTTTATTAATATTTTAATGGAAGCTTTATTTCAAGGTTAGTTATAGTTTTAAAGTTCCATTCATTGGTAGAGTGACATAGCAAATTATTTTCTTGGTTTCAATAATTATTTTCAGGTGGCCTTGTTGAGAAAGTATGCTTTATTTAATTAACTATTTAAGGGGATTTATAGATTACTGTTGGGTTTATTTATTTTATTATTAATTGTGCAATGAGATAGAATAATAAAAGGATTTGTTAATTGTTTAATTCTTGAGTTTTCATTGCAAGTCCCGTCTCACTGGATCCAGCGCATTTTTGGCTTCTCTAGGCCTAAGCCTAGTTATAATTAACTTGTGGCCCCTCTTTACAAAAAAAAAAAAAAAAAAAAAAAAAAAAAAATCAAAAGGGTTTTCTCAAAAAAAAATAAAAATAAAAATAATCTTTTTTTAATAACTGCTAAAGTCAAAGTGGGGTTACAGAGTTATTGGTGT
Source organism: Magicicada septendecula (assembly GCA_034769895.1). Classification (NCBI taxonomy): domain Eukaryota; kingdom Metazoa; phylum Arthropoda; class Insecta; order Hemiptera; family Cicadidae; genus Magicicada; species Magicicada septendecula. Next base: position 826,836,704 of record CM068368.1, read on the forward strand.
TTGATGTTTTTATATTTGTTTGTCTATGATAGTGTTGAGTGATGTACTGTAAGTATGAATTTTTTAATGCAATTTATATAAAGCAAAATGTAATATGTCACTCATAAATGATTTGAAAATTTTTCAATGTAATTAAAGGTTTCAATAATAAACTTGTAATGTTTTAAATAAGTGATGGAATTAATTTGAAATTTGAGACAGTTATGAATTTTCAATAGGTAGTAAATGTTAGAATTTGGGTGATAGTAATTGTTTAAGTAGGGCATTTAAGTCAATCAAGGCCAAGTTTAGTGGTGTTAGAGAGAACAATATTGTTGGGAGTAAAAGTAATGTAGAATTTGAGTATTGATAGTGACACAGTAGCTATGGGGAAAATATGTAGAGTAATGAGTGATATATTGAGGTAATACATAAATGAAGGTATTTTGTAGATGAAAGGGAGGTAATAGGAAAGTAATTAGTTGATGGTAATTTTGTAAGGGGGATGGTGTGATAAGGAGTCCTCAACGAAAAGCATTGTGGCGGGAAGGGAACCGATTAGCGCCGGAAAGGGTTACCTAGGGAGGGTCCGGGAACCAAATAAGGGAATGAGCATTGGGAAGGGAACACACATCCTGAGTACAAAGGGGTAGATAGTATTTTGTTATAAGAGTAGAATGATGCGAAATGAGTTAAGAGTAGTAAGTTAGAGGCAGAGAATGGTTGGTAGATGTTTTGATAGATGGGTGTCATACTAGTTAAAGCTGTTAAGTGAGTATTAGAGTCAAAAGGGGGGTAAGACTATATGTAAATGCCAAGGTAGTAAATCAAATTATTATGAATTATTGAGTCACCCAAACTAATTGAGAATGAAAATATTAAAGAAAGAGAGTCATAGTTAAAAAATACTAATAATTGAAACAAGTAAAAGATTGAGTAGGATTTAAAAGTCAAATAAAACTGTAAAATGTGTAATTTTGGTCAATTTAAATGTAAATTTTATTGTTTATTGTAAGATAATAATAACCATGTTAATTTTGAATGTCTTATTTTATTATGTTGTACCATGTTTGAAGGTAAGGAATTTCAAAGATGTTTCATGTATTTTATGATGTAGCTCTGTGTAACATATGTATGTCAAGGTCATTCACTTGACCCAGAGAGATCAGCTGATGGTTGATGTTAGAGACAAGACCAGTTTCTAGTAATTGATTGATGCCATTTTGTTTCTTGATTGGATTAAATATTTTTGTGTTTCTGAAAATTAAGAAAAGAGATATTTTGGTAAATTTAAAATAAAAAAAAAAAATTATTTTTTTTTTTATGCCTGCCATATAGAGGATATTTTGAGTTTCAAGTGTATTATTGTTTATGTGTATTCCTAGTGTTTTATTGAATTACATTGTTCAGTATATATTGTTATAAGACCCTCGGCTCTTACGGTTGCGGGGTTCTCGTTCCTTCCGCCCCAACATTGCCGGTGTCAATTTGTTATATGACGAATACGTGCGTCTCGTTATTATCACGCAATGTAAACCTATTCGTTACTAGGAACGGGTATGCTTCTCTGTCTCTCCTCTCTTTGGTCGTGTTAATTTAATTCAATTATTTAGATATCTGAGATATTTGGAGTTGGGGAATACAGTAATTTTATTCACTAATATTAGCTTATCTCTCTAAGAAAAATACCAGTGTTAGTGTGCTTGAAATTTAAATAATTAATGTTTTATTCTATAATTTCGCTCAACCCTAGTATACCTCGAAGAGAATTATGTAAATTTTGTATTTTTACGCTCTTCTCTTTGGTGTCGGAGAATTCCGCAATAAGCGCTGCAGTTCCGGGGCAACAAAACTTATAGGTTAATTCACTGTTTACGTTAACCAATTATTATATACTTAGTCAGTTACTTTTGATTCCCAACTCATTAAATAATACCCCAAATGATAAGATTTTGCAACTATACAAGGTTTCTTTATTTATTCACTCCTTCAACATTAAATAAGATAGGTTCCAATTCGCATACACAAAGGCTATAGATTGCGTGAATCGATTATTGTTCGGTCCAAAATGTTATTTTATATTTGGTTATATAATGTGTTTTTGTTTATAATTAACTTAATTCAGGGTGTGAAGGTTCTTGTAACTGTGGGGAAGATTAAAAATACATAGATAAGAATGCAAGATTTACAAATTTGAAGTGTTGTGTTGTTAATATGATTTATACAATTATAATTTACCAGACTAGAACGACGTAACTCGAGTAGGCCGTTGGTTGATAATCTCGACGCTCAGAATGGATATGTCGTTAGAGATTCCTTTCTTCGGTTTAATAAAGTGGAATTCTTGTCCTGTTCACCTCGGAAATACAGCTTCCTGGGTTTATTTACGGCCAGGCTGGTGGTCCTTCTGCAAATTCTGGATCCAAATACGTTCTTCTCTCGTTTGAAGTAATTAGTGATGTTCCGTGTATTGAAAAGGTTATGAGTTCCAGTGTGGTGTATATTATTTGTTGTGACACAGTTAACTCTTTGTATTGGTTTTAATATATCGTTAATTCTTTTCTGGTATAGGACAATTCAAGTCCTTCCTTGTAGAACCCAGTTATTTATTTTTTATTGTGATACTGTACTATGATCTCATTTGGTTAAACTTTGCTGGTATACGTCAAGAAGATTATCATTAGAATTTTGTGTATTATAATAGTATCAAAATAATTTAGAATATTCCAATTACATTAAACATTTCTTGGATTTTTTAATCTCATCACATTCAGATCATAAAAGGCAATAATTGAAAATCAACAACTTCATACATTACTGTTGTCCTTAGCAACACATTATTTTTCTTCCTTCTCAATGTTTTGTATATAGTGTTTATTTCATATATTTTTCGTCCATTCCTTATTAATCTTCTATTATATTGGAATATAACTTTACCTATAGTTTTTTTTACTGTTTTCTACATATATTCTGCTGGTTTTTTGATCTTAGTCTGTTTCTTTTATATTTATTACTTTTTCGATATCAAATGTTATCAATCGATATCATGGCATTGTGGTATTATCATACTTTGTTTAAATTGAGGTGGTTTATTATATATCATTACTTATCAAATGTTTTTCCTAGCTCTTTGAACCGTATTCATTAATTATTATTAACTTCCGTACCTAACCTTTATGTTATGAGTGGTTATATAGTGTTATTGGCTGTTAGGCCTTTTATTGTATATGGACCTACCTTTGTTTATAACCGGTGAACAACTATAGCCCTTTTACATAAGTTCATACATATAATCAAATCTCAACTATTAACATTTACATAAATAATTATTCTTTCCATAACTAATAACAATTTTATCTTGATCTATGGATCACATATAAGAAAATTGAGACATATTAACAATAACTAACTGCTTCCCACATCCTTCTATAACAGTAATTGAATAATACATTTTGTTTCATTATTTTCCATTAACTCAACAAGTAATTTGTATAACATAACATAAACTTTAACATAACATTCATTGTCACAAAATAATATCATTTAATTCATAATCCTTACTTACTATTGCTGTAAGGTAAATTATTGTCTCGTTTTTGCTTAATTTCATTGTCATTTACTTTGACATTTTCTGTACTGTTTTCTTTATTACAATTCTCATCAGTATTATATTGATTTACTTTTCACTGAACATGGATCACTAACTATTGTCTAATTTACAGGTTTGTTTATTATTGTTATTTCTACCTTGCATCCTTATTTATTTTTATATATAATTATAAATGTATTTATTAGACCTTTGTATTATCATGGGAGTTAAATATTGATTTACTTATTATTTTGTTCATATTCTATTTATGTAACATGGATGACTGCATTTCTGTTGCGTTACATATGCTCCCCCTCCTAAAAAAGTTTAGTTTACCTGAATGAAGTTTAGGTCAAATAAACTTGTCTTTTTCACATGCCTTTTCTTCATATCAACATTAATGGTTAACGATGGGATTCTCAATGTAACTTTGTTAGACTAGTATTCATAATTCTTTATTTAATAACATTTCATTATTTCTATTAACATTCTTGATCATATTTAATTTCTGTAAACAGTATTTGTTGATAGTTGGCTACAATATTCAATGATACTTTAGGTTAACATCTCTTCTACTTTTAATTACTGTAATCACTGTATTTCTCAATTATTCTTCTGTCAGCTATTTTCCTTCTGTTTTCTTCGTCATACTCTTCTGGAATCTGAGGTCATTCTTGCAACGATTCTAATATTCCTTAAATATTTAATTTCCCTAACAATCCCTAATATGTGCGTTGGTACAGTTCAGAGGGGCACTGTTTGGCTTCCTACTCTGCTGTCCACACTGCACCTTAATATAGTACTGCTGGAATTCATCTACAGTCAGCTATAAAAATATAATAATCTCCTAATAATCTCCTTAATTAATTAATAATAAACATTTGGGAATTTTTTCACATTGTTGCTTTTATATTTATCTATTCCTATCTTCATACTTTGTGATTCCATTTTATTTTCCTTAAACCATTTTTGATAATAATTCTGACAGTTATCATTTGTAATTATTTTTGTTTTTCTTTCTTGTTGTGATAATAACGCTAAGTATCTTCTTTCATTTGTTCTTCTGACCTCAATATTTTCTAAATAGTAATTGGTTTGATTATTACTATTACTGTATTTCTGACTAGATACAGTCTTTAGCTCAACTATTATTTTTCTTATCTTATTTCATTATTTTGGCTGGTTATATTTCAATGAATTATCTTGATAAATATTTTTTCTCGTTTTCTTTAATATTACATTGGTTACAATCAATCGTTTATTGTGGTTGTTCTTTTCACTTGGCAATGCGGTAGGTATTTTAGGTCATATTATTCTTCTTTTATTATTTTGCATAGGTATACTTGATGTAAAAACTTTTTATCTTGGGGTTTCATTATTCCTTATTCATAATATTTCTTCGTAGACATGTAGTAATAATTCTGGTTATCTTCTGTAATCTTGGGGTTTGTTATTAACTCTTCTTAATACCTTCTTCATAACTATATTTTACTTTTCTTTTATAGAATTGCTAAACTGCTATAATTGTTTTTATTATTTAGACAAAGCTTTTCGTCATTACTGACATCTTCAGGTCGTTGTTTAAGACCTGAAGATGTCAGTAATGACGAAAAGCTTTGTCTAAATAATAAAAACAATTATAGCAGTTTAGCAATTCTATAAAAGAAAAGTAAGGATGGCTGCTAATTTAAACAATACGAAGAACTATATTTTAATTCAGACTTACTTCATTTTGAATGACATGTTTTCTATTTATATAATATTATTCAAAAAATTCTCTTTTATTTACAAGTGTTTTCTTTTCAAAATCGATAATAAGTTGTTCTTATTTAGATTTAGAATTTATAGGATTTATTCATAATATTTCTTTATGGACTCCTGATTGTATGTTCCCTTAATCTTTTTCGTGACAGGGTTCATTATTTCATAGGTATTGTTATTATTATTTTTTTTGTTATCACATATGGCCCAGTATATAATAATAATAATTTTTTAGTTATTCCCTCTAGAGTGCTGGGTAGCTCCCTGTTTCTTATTAATATTTTCTCGCCCGCTTGGTACTTAATTGGTTTTGGATTATTCTTTTCATATTTCCTTTTCTTCATTTCCGCCTTTTCCATTACTCGGTTATAAAATCTAACGGTTTCAAACTGATATTCTGGGTTAGTTGGAAAATTTATAATATCCTGGATTTCCCTAGGTGGAAGCCTTTCAAACATAACAGTATAAGGGGTATTTTCGATGGACTGATGGTAAGATATATTTAAGAACTCTTCGGTCAGTGACAAGTATTCGTACCACCTTCTCTGTTGGTCATGACAGTAAGTTCGTAGTATTCTGCCAACTTCCCTCAATACACGTTCTGCCGGATTGCTGCTGGGGTGGTACACTGAAGTCTTATATGTTCTAATGTTGTGTTTTAGAAGATTATTTCTCCATTTGCTTCCCTTGAATTGCGTACCATGATCGGTAATAATAGATGACGGTTTACAAATCTCTGTTATGTAACGTCCAATGGCTATTTCCAGAATTTTCTTGGTCGTGGCTCTGCTAATAGCGTAGAGTTTAGTATATTTGGAAAAGTGATCAAAAATAATAATTATGAATTTATATCTATGGTTCCCTCCACTGCGTGGGAATGGTCCACATATATCCAGAAATACTTTCTCCAGCTTATATTTGGATGTGATAGGGATCATGACTCCCTCCTTCTTATCATTGTTATGTTTAACCATCTGGCAGATGTGACATGCTTGGATGGATTTTTGCACCTTTCTGGTTATATTTTTTATGTACACTTGTTCTTCCAGGGCTTTGACGATTTTTATGGCTCCCATGTATCCATATCGTTCATGGTAATCCAAGATCAATTTGTTTTCCACAGCGGTGGGAATTACTAGTTTCCAGTTTATTTGTTTAGGGGTAACTTTAATAAATAATCGATCATCATGTATACAGTAATATTTAGTAATAACTTCATCAGCATTTTGCACCTTCTGGTGTATGTTTATTAATTTGGGATCCAATTTTTTGGTGTTGATTAATTTCATTTGTAATAATTTCTAAATCCTTCCTACTCTTAATGACATGGTACACTTTTGGAATCTGTTCCTTTTCTCCCTCGAACGATTGGTCTTGTATGTTTATTCAGGACAAGATACTGGCTGCTATGTTCTTTCTTCCAGGTATATATTCCCAATCGATGCAATACTCTTGCAATGCAAGGACCCATCTAGTTAGCCGGCCATGACTAACTTTACATCGTTTTAGAAATGAAATTGATTTATGGTCACTTCTTACGGTCACTGGGTATCCGAGTATGTAAGTTCTAAACTTATTGCATGCGTACACTACACTTAGCAGCTCCTTCTCGGTAACGTTATAGTTGCGTTCGCAGTTGTTCAGCACTCTGCTGGCGAAGCTGATTACCATGTGATGTCCTTCTTCATCTTCTTGATATAGGGTAGCTCCTAAACTAACATTGCTCGCATCACAATTTAAATAAAAGCGTTTGTTAAAATCAGGGTGGTACAACATAACTGTCTCTAGAAATTTCTTCTTGATTAATTGCAGAATTTTATCTTGTTCTGGTCCCTATGCCCATTTGTCTTTGGATGATAATTGTTTTTGAAACTTGGCAGTTATTTCCGAATAGTTATCTTGGAATTTGCGGTAATAGTTACAAATTCCAAGAAAGGATTGTAGCTGTTTTCTATTTTTTGGAGTAGGGAATAGTTGAATTGCTTCTACTTTTTCTGTTGAAGGTGTGATACCCTCCTCAGACAAATTAAAACCTAAGAACTTTACTTGGTTGGCGATAAATTTAGATTTATTCAGCTTGAGTGTTATGTTATTTTCGGATAATTTTCTCAGTACCTGTTCCACCCGCTCGCAATGTTCATCCCAATGTGAAGAAGTTATAAGTAAGTCATCTACATAGACCGTAGTGAACTGCAGGGTTTCTTGTCCCAATACTTGGTCCATGCATTTTACAAATATTGCAACAGAATTGATTAATCCGAAAGGTAGCCTTTTAAATTGATAGTTCCTTCCGTCAAAAAGGAACGCCATGTATTTTCTACTATCTGGGTGTAGTTCAACCTGCCAGTATCCGCATACCGTATCCCAAGTACTGATGTATTTAATGCCGTGGAATTTCTTTAGGATTTCTTCGATTTCGCCCGGGGAAGTCCTATCGTTGATGATCATTTTATTTATTTCCCTAGCGTCCAGGCAAATTCTCACCTTTCCGTTCTTTTTCGGGATTGCCACTATGGGACTGGTATATGTTGATTGACTATATTCTATTATGTCATCCTGAATCATACGATTAATCTCGGCCCGGACTTCGTTTTTGATTGAATAAGCTATTGGGTAGGATTTTCTACGAAAGTCCACTGGTTCTTTAAAATTTATCATACACTGATATCCTTTTACCTTACCTGGAGCATTGGAGAATATGTGTTTGTATTTATTATATATATGAATTAAATTTTCGGCCTGTACCTTACTTACTTGTCGACAAGTTTTTTCCCTTTGGAATTCTCGGATCTCTTCTAACTTACTCTGCCACAGTTCGGGATCGTCGTCCTCATATTGAATGACTTCTGGTATTTTATTTTTCTTACAAAAGTAGCTTTTTATGGCCAGACATCTGTTGTTAACTGGAACGGTTTTATTAGCATCTACTAATTCGGCTGTCCATAATCCTTCTTCGGATGTTAAAGATATTATACCTTTATGTAAGTCAATTACTGCGGAATGCTGTCGCAATATATCGCATCCAATCAATACATTGAACGGTAATCCCGTTGCGACCAAGAATCCTATTGGTAGGGTTATATTATTATTGGTAAGATCGAGCGATACTTGTTTTTTAACTGTTTTATTTTGCCGTCCAGTGGCTCCGATAATTATCACATTATTAACAGGTAAGGTCGGTATAGGCAACTGGCCTTCTCGCTGTATTTTTTCCAGTTCAGTACTATCTATCAACGAGATGTTGGATCCAGTATCTATCATTATAGTAGATTGTACTCCATTTAATTTTGCTGTTATATATATGATTTCATTATTACTATTACTGTGTACATGATTCTTATCCTCTTCCAATAAATCTTCTCTAATATTTTTTAAATAGTGGTTATTAATTATAGTTATGGTATTATTATTCTTAGTTTTATTTACAAGTCGTTGTTCCCCAAGATTACGGTTCAGTGAAGGGTATTCATCATTTTTCACTGCCTCTATTAGTTTAAATGAGGGCTTCCCCCATCTTCTCTTTTTTCATTTGAATTATTAGATTGATTTTGTACAGGTTCGGTGCGGTCCTCTGCATTAGGTTCCGCTATCCTATAATTTCTTTCAAGTTGATAGTTGTCTTCACGCCGGGACTGATTATAATGACTGTCATATCGGTGATTCCTTGGGTAATACCGTCGCTGATTACTTTGAGGCCTGGAGTAAATATAATTAACGTTATGCCTATAATTATTGGGTCGTCTGTCCCCATCTCCTCTATTATTGCGACTATCGCAGTAATTATAAGGATTATTGCCACGATAATTATAATTCCTGGAATTATTATTCGAGTGATCGTTCTGGGTCCTATTTGCATTAACGTTCTGAGCGGGTCGATTGTGATCATTATTATGAGAATTGGTTTGTGGCTTGTTATTATTATACTTCTGATATTTATAATTTAACATTCTGTTTCTTTGGTATTGATTCTCGTGCTCATAATTCTCAAGGAATTTGGCCATGGCTGAAATCGTTTTGATTTGGCTACACATGCGTGCATTTTTTATCCCTTCCTCATAATGGTAGGATAGTTGTATCACCAAACATTCTTCGGGAATTCTGGGCTCTAAGTTCCGCGCCATACATACTTTTCCTAGAGAGTATGAAGTAGGAGACTGTCCTATGTTCGTTTCGTATCGGCCGTTACTCAAATTATTTCTAATCATGTTCTGGGTCGATTCCGACCAATATTTCTCTTTAAATTGTTTTTTGAACTCGGTCATGTCCAGTATATCCGGGCGCACCGCTGTCCACCAATTATCATAGGTATCTTTAAATGTCTCATCAATCATACTGCGTATAATACTCCAGCGATTTTCTCTATTTCTTGCGATCATCTCTTCCAACCTCTTTAAAAATTCCATCGGATTACACTTGTAATTACAAAAATTAATCGACTCACGGTTATCGTGGTTATTCGTATGACTATGCTGGCATGTCCTATCCCGCCATGAATCTACTTCTTCTTGTAGCTGTAGTTCGCATCTACTAATTTCCTCTATTTTATTTTTACTGGTATTAATTTGACCTTCCATATTGTTTAAATTGCCATATACTCTTTCGAGTCGTTCACCCATGTCTGTCTGTACTTGCGTAATCCCTTCCTTATTCTCTTCCCGTACCTGATGTATTTCGTTTTTAATTTGCTCATATTTTCCGACAGTTTCCTGTTGGATTTCTTCGACCATTGTTTTACTCTCGATTTTTATGTCATTAATTTTATTTTGTAATTCTTCACGAACCTGTACTATTGTTTCATTAGTTTTTTCTAACCCTTCATTTGTTTTGGCTATTTCTAATTTTCTTTCCTCATTATTTTGGTCCACCTTCTGGTTAATTGTCACATGAATATTCTCAATTTTTTCATTAATCTGCCTTAAATTTTCTTCATGTATTTGTAGGATGTCTTCCTTCATTTGTTTTAAATCCTCATCATTCCTATCTAACCTTTCGTGAATTTGGTTTAATCTTTCTTTATTCCTATCGAACTTTTCGTTCATTAGTTTTGAGGTTTCTTTAATTTCCTCATTTGTTTTATCGAATTTTTCCTCCAGTCTCTTTGAGTTTTCCTTATTTTCCTCATTTGTTTTATCGAATTTTTCCTCCAGTCTCTTTGAGTTTTCCTCCTGCTTCTTTGATTTTTCCAATAGTAGTTTAAACATTTCCTGTATACTCAAGTCTTCCTTTTGGTTGGGCTTATCTGGTTGATCCCCTTGGGCCTCTTCTTCCATTACTCCCTTTTCCTTGTCCGTAATTATTTCGGTTTCCGTTATTTCGTCTGTCTGTTGTTCCATTTCACTATCTGTGATTACTTCTATTTCTTGTCCTTGTTCACCTTCTTCCTTTTCCGTATCTTCTGCCCTCATCTTTGATCTACCTCTGGTATTATGCATGTTTATTCTCCCACAGTTGACTGCTCTGGTTAAGTAATATGAATATAATTATAGTTACTTAACTTAAGCCCCACACAAGTTGAGCGCCAATTTGTTATAAGACCCTCGGCTCTTACGGTTGCGGGGTTCTCGTTCCTTCCACCCCAACGTTGCCGGTGTCAATTTGTTATATGACGAGTACGTGCGTCTCGTTATTATCACGCAATGTAAACCTATTCGTTACTAGGAACGGGTATGCTTCTCTGTCTCTCCTCTCTTCGGTCGTGTTAATTTAATTCAATTATTTAGATATCTGAGATATTTGGAGTTGGGGAATATAGTAATTTTATTCACTAATATTAGCTTATCTCTCTAAGAAAAATACCAGTGTTAGTCTGCTTGAAACTTAAATATTTAATGTTTTATTCTATAATTTCGCTCAACCCTAGTATACCTCGAAGAGAATTATGTAAATTTTGTATTTTTACGCTCTTCTCTTTGGTGTCGGAGAATTCCGCAATAAGCGCTGCAGTTCCGGGGCAACGAAACTTATAGGTTAATTCACTGTTTACGTTAACCAATTATTATATACTTAGTCAGTTACTTTTGATTCCCAACTCATTAAATAATACCCCAAATGATAAGATTTTGCAACTATACAAGGTTTCTTTATTTATTCATTCCTTCAACATTAAATAAGATAGGTTCCAATTCGTATACACAAAGGCTATAGATTGCGTGAATCGATTATTGTTCGGTCCAAAATGTTATTTTATATTCGGTTATATAATGTGTTTTTGTTTATAATTAACTTAATTCAGGGTGTGAAGGTTCTTGTAACTGTGGGGAAGATTAAAATACATAGATAAGAATGCAAGATTTACAAATTTGAAGTGTTGTGTTGTTAATATGATTTATACAATTATAATTTACCAGACTAGAACGACGTAACTCGAGTAGGCCGTTGGTTGATAATCTCGACGCTCAGAATGGATATGTCGTTAGAGATTCCTTTCTTCGGTTTAATAAAGTGGAATTCTTGTCCTGTTCACCTCGGAAATACAGCTTCCTGGGTTTATTTATGGCCAGGCTGGTGGTCCTTCTGCAAATTCTGGATCCAAATACGTTCTTCTCTCGTTTGAAGTAATTAGTGATGTTCCGTGTATTGAAAAGGTTATGAGTTCCAGTGTGGTGTATATTATTTGTTGTGACACAGTTAACTCTTTGTATTGGTTTTAATATATCGTTAATTCTTTTCTGGTATAGGACAATTCAAGTCCTTCCTTGTAGAACCCAGTTATTTATTTTTTATTGTGATACTGTACTATGATCTCATTTGGTTAAACTTTGCTGGTATACGTCAAGAAGATTATCATTAGAATTTTGTGTATTATAATAGTATCAAAATAATTTAGAATATTCCAATTACATTAAACATTTCTTGGATTTTTTAATCTCATCACGTTCAGATCATAAAAGGCAATAATTGAAAATCAACAACTTCATACATTACTGTTGTCCTTAGCAACACATTATTTTTCTTCCTTCTCAATGTTTTGTATATAGTGTTTATTTCATATATTTTTCGTCCATTCCTTATTAATCTTCTATTATATTGGAATATAACTTTACCTATAGTTTTTTTACTGTTTTCTACATATATTCTGCTGGTTTTTTGATCTTAGTCTGTTTCTTTTATATTTATTACTTTTTCGATATCAAATGTTATCAATCGATATCATGGCATTGTGGCATTATCATACTTTGTTTAAATTGAGGTGGTTTATTATATATCATTACTTATCAAATGTTTTTCCTAGCTCTTTGAACCATATTCATTAATTATTATTAACTTCCGTACCTAACCTTTATGTTATGAGTGGTTATATAGTGTTATTGGCTGTTAGGCCTTTTATTGTATATGGACCTACCTTTGTTTATAACCGGTGAACAACTATAGCCCTTTTACATAAGTTCATACATATAATCAAATCTCAACTATTAACATTTACATAAATAATTATTCTTTCCATAACTAATAACAATTTTATCTTGATCTATGGATAACATATAAGAAAATTGAGACATATTAACAATAACTAACTGCTTCCCACATCCTTCTATAACAGTAATTGAATAATACATTTTGTTTCATTATTTTCCATTAACTCAACAAGTAATTTGTATAACATAACATAAACTTTAACATAACATTCATTGTCACAAAATAATATCATTTAATTCATAATCCTTACTTACTATTGCTGTAAGGTAAATTATTGTCTCGTTTTTGCTTAATTTCATTGTCATTTACTTTGACATTTTCTGTACTATTTTCTTTATTACAATTCTCATCAGTATTTGCGTTCTGTATTCTCATTTCTGTTGCGTTACAATATGTATAATCAAATGTTAGGATTATTCAAGTGTATTATTGTTTATGTGTATTCCTAGTGTTTTATTGAATTACATTGTTTAGTATATATGTATAATCAAATGTTAGGATAAGTGAGTGCATGTTTTAATGAGATGTTCAATTTGTTCTTTTTTGTGATTGTTAGTAGTAGTGAAGAAAATTAATAGAGTTGATGGATTCATGTAAAAGATCTTTTTTATTTTTTGAGGAAGTAATGGAGATATAACAATTTGATTTTGAACGTAAATGAATTTTTGAATTTAAAGATAAATATTTTCTGAATTTTAAATAAGGAATTTGTTAGGATGTATTAATGAATATGTGTATGCGCCCAGTACTTGCTAAAGGCAGCCCAGTGTGCATGTAAGGGGGAATATATCGGTTGAGGATTTGGCATGGTATGAGGCCAGGATTTTGATTTTGGGGGTAGAATGTTAAAAGGTCAGGTGTACTATGGTGAGTATCTGTCCGAGTTTACGGTGTTGGGATCTCGGATAGAGAAGTCAGATGCAGCCATAGTCGCTGAGCTAGGGGGGTATTTTACCCATGATGCGTTAAGAATTAAAGGGGGGTTGTTGGCACCATATCCTCATTGATCCTCTTAGGGGTAGCAATGAGAGTTCTTCTATTTTGACATAAGACCTCTCATTGGGGGGGGGGGGTATTGTAACGGGGCTATTTTTAAGGGTATATTTTTTATTCAATTTATTAATTATTTGGGACTGATTTGTTTGGACACCCTTTACGGTCATGCAAACATGCTGTATTGGACACCCTGTATACAATTCCGTACCGGCCTGTGCCTAGTACACAACGATAACAACATTGGAATGCGGGGGTAGGTGCGTTTGTGTGCCGCTGTCTATAATCTCGACGCCAAACTCGGCAACAGAACTGAACAACACGTGACTAATTAAACCGATCACGTGGGCGCAGCAGCCAATAGGAGAGCGAGCGGGCGGAAGTGAGCATCACCGACGCACCTCGTGGCTTCAAGCAGTCGGCTAATTACATCTAGAAGTACCGGACACGAGCAGTGTGTGCGTCCGCCGGCTGGGCAGTGTTCATCTTGCCCGTGCATAAAAATGGGATGCCGGGCAAAGACAGTTCGGCCAATAACATGTAAACCGCGTGGTGGCGTCGGAGCGCGGGTTGACTAAAATTTCAATACTGTAGAACGACCGGCGGAAAAGTGAAGAAATAGCAAAATCGAACAGTTCGGTAGTGAGCAAAATTTGGTGAAGACATAATTTGGACATAATCGGTACAATACAATGGACGGAGTGCACCGTGGGCTGGGCAGGAAAGTACCGACAGAGTAACTATAATACAAACTAATAATTAAGAAAGCGCTTTAATTTAAACAAGGGGTATTTGAATAAGATGTAAATGGATATGCAAATGCTGGGTAGCCTTTATTATTAAGTTTAAGCAATTATTTTCTGTGTTTTGTTCAGTATGATAACCATCTGTTATAGGTAGATTGGACCTAAATGTGGTTTAGAATAGAGTTCTGAAAGTATAATAAAATTCAAAAGCGTATAAAGAGAATAATGGTATAATAATATTTAAGGTTTGTTTACAACATAACCATCTGTTAGTTTAGTTATTTTGTCATTACCATTTCCTATTCTGTGCTGAAAAATTCGTCTAACGTTCCCGGGTTTCTTCTGAATTTGGGGTGTAGTCAGATTGCAAAATTGTCCCTTTTTGTTTAATTAAGGTAGAGTGTAAGGTTTCGATGTATAGCCTAAAACATCGTGGCGACTCTGGACTTCTGATGGCTGTGTTTTTTTATATGAAAGGTAAGTAAGCGAAAAGATCACAGGTAAGTTCCTGGCAGTTTTATTTTATTTTTTATTTCGATAAAGTTTGTTTCTCAACACAAGTTGCAACTCACTTAGCAAGTAAAATACCCCATGAGGAAATTAAAAAAAATATCAGGTGTTCTATATCAAATTGTGATCTACAAAGAATTCACCTAGTGAACAAAAAAGATATTATAAATATTGAAAAAAGCTTTAATCTAATTGATGAAGCCGCAAAACATCCATTTGACCCTGTAAGCATCGAGGCTTGGGTTGAAGATCTTAAAACATCAAAGGACACTGCCTTAGTGGTTTATAAACCACAAGGTGTAAATAGTTTTGAGTTTCCTCAACTGAAAAAAGATTTTTTGTTATTGTTTATGACCAAAGCACAAAAAACTATTCTACAAAAGTATAGTAGTGACGTTGTATGTATTGATGACACCCATGGCCTTAATAACTACAACTTTCAGTTATATACACTTCTAACATTGGACGAAACCAGAGAGGGGTTTCCTTGCGCTTTCGTGTTCACGAACAGAGGGGATGAAACCGTTATAATGATTTTTTTTATCAAATAAAGTCTGCATTAGGATGTATTACAAGCCATACATTTATGTCTGACATGGAAGACACATTCTATTCCGCATGGTGTAAAACAATGGGGACTTCAAATAATCATATTTATTGTACATGGCATGTATTAAGGGCATGGAAGACCAATGTAAATACAAAAATTAAAATAAAAGAAAAGCGAGACAGTGTGTTTAAAATGTTACAGGCTCTGTTGTATGAACTTGATGAAGACACTTTTAACAAAATGCTCCATGAAGTTTTAAGAAGACTTCATGATTATGAACAAACACATTCATTTTATGAATATTTTATAAAACAATATATTAATAAGAAACAATACAGATCATGGGCCTACTGTTATCGGATTCATTTAGGCATAAACACTAACATGTCAATAGAACATTTTAATAAAATATTAAAATATTGTTATCTAAAAGGAAAACAGATTAAACGACTGGATAAAACAATCACTGCCGTATTACATTTGCTCAGAGATAAAATTTTTGATCTGATAATTAAAATGAAAAAAGGAAAACTTGTGAAAAAATTGCAAGTATTAAGAAATCGTCACAAAGCTAGTATGTTGTTGGACACAGAGAAAGTTTTGACAACTTTAGATGAAAAGTGGCAGGTCCCGTCATCCACACAAACAGAATTTTATACTGTTAAACGGATTAAGACTGCACATCATGTCATTTACAGTGCATACACTGTAACTCTTGCTTTCATGAGTTTGTGTGTTCGTGTATGGACAGTGCCATACGAAACAATATGTGCAAACATATTCACCTTGTTTGTAGAACACTGAATAAAAACAATAAGACAAGTATCCTTGAGGAAAGTCAGAATGAAGAAGATATGCTTGTTATAGATATTCCAAAGGACGGAGGTATTATGTTAGAAGAAACAGTTTTAAATGAAGTAAGTAAAAGTAAAGAAACAGAAAAGAGCGTATCTTTAAATAACGAAAGAATGAAACTGTTTGAAGACATTCAAGAGATTCAGAAAAACCTACAAACTGTTGAACAGTTTCAATACGCAAAAAGACAGATGGGACACTTACTACTGACAATAAAAGCTATGAAGTCAGCTGCTGAAAGTAGCTTAGAGGTATGTATAATTTTCAGTCAGATTATCCATTTTATTTTGTAGTACAGTCTAATCCAAACTACTTAGTCATCAACTTACGTATCTTCTCATCCACCTACACAAACTATCCACCCACCCATCTATCCAAATTTTATAGCTTTACTTATCTATCCACCTACTCTCCTATTCAGATATATACTCAATCACATACCTGTTTATCTAATGATCTACTCATATTCTACTGAATTATTTATCTATCTATCCATCTACCCATCCTTTAATTGCTAGTCAATACTGATTTTGTGTGTGTTTACATTAGATTTATAATTATAAGTTCACTGACATAATTATAAAATCTTATCGTATGTATTTTTTCCAAATTGTTCTTATAGCAATAGATTAAAATAAATAAATAAATTTCTCTTAACACCAGCCACAAAGTTAAATCTGGGCATAAAGATAAATATGTTTTTGATTGTATTTTTACTGTGTCAGTTTTTTGCTTAACAAATTTTGAAAACTTTTTTTACTAATTTTATTAATTACAAAAAATAACAGTTAGTAGGTATCATTAAATGAACTCTTGTTAGCTAAAGTAAATTCACACTTACCAGTCGACAAATTCAATACAATTAGTTTTGAGTGTACTACAAGCGGGACATGTTTACTTTAAACTACACACCGAGAGCTAGATGTAGTTAGTTTTTTTTTCTTGTAGTGTTTGATAAGTTTTTTTGCATTGCAGGTCACTGAAAATATTGGAAATAACACCAATATACAAAAACAGAGACAGTTCACAGCAAAAAACAAATGTCAAAGACTAACTCCAAGGAGCAAATCCAGGCAATTGCTTTGGATTTGCTTCTTAACTATCAAAATGAATTATAAATATATCAGGACTCAGAACACTAATTTTTATAAAATTATACATACCTGTAAGCTCCTTTCAGCAGGTGACTTCATCGCTTTCAGTGTCATTAAAAGATGTCTGATCTGTTTTTTGCGTAGTCAAACTTTTCTACAGTTTCTATGTTTTCCTGAATTTCTGTAAATTCTGCAGACAGGTCAAGATTAATTTTTTCTTTTTTTGAAGATATGCTCTTTTCTGTTTCTTTAGTTGTACTTATTTCGTTTAAAATTTCTTCTAATATGACTCTGTCATTCGGAATATCTATAACGAGTTTTATCTTCATTCTCCCTTTCCTCAGGGATCCTATTGTTAAGTGTTCTACAAACAAGGTGAACATGTTTGGCACTGTCCATACAAGAACACACAACTTATGAAAGCAAGAGTTACAGTGTATGCACTGTAAATGACATGATGTGCAGTGTTTAATCCGTTTAACAAATGTAATATGGCACAGATTGTTTTATCCAGTCGTTTAATCCGTTTTCCTTTTAGATAACAATATTTTATTAAAATTTTCTATTGACATGTTAGTGTTTATGCCTAAATGAATCCGATAACAGTATTAGGCCCATGATCTGTATTGTTTCTTATTAATATATTGTTTTATAAAATATTCATAAAATGAATGTGTTTCTTCATCATTAAACAGCCTTCTTAAAACTTCATGGAGCATTTATAAAAAATTAGTGTTCCTAGTCAGTAGTGATATATTTATAATCAGTGGACAACAAAATCCAGGAATTCAAATTACATTAAGGTACTACATGAAAATTGAAATTTTTATTATTAAATAGAATAGTATAATAAATGTTAAAATATGAATACTGTTACGACACAATTAAGCCAAATCCCGTACCAGTGATAAAAAAGATAATTCTTGATATAAAAATACTTCATATAAAATAAAATGTTTAAAAATGTATAAAATGTAAATATTATGACACGACGTACGACGATATTACCCAACCCAAGTGATTGATCCAACAACATAAACACAAAGAAGGGAACCACGAACCATACTCAAGAAAAAAGGTGATGGACCAAACAATTATTAACTAACAAAGGAAGATATGAACCCAGAATTAAAGAAGAATCAAAGGAAGAGAACAGATCCCTACGATTAAACAGAAGGCAAATCAGATGAGAAGAGGAAGAACGAAGAGGAGAACCGAACCAAGATGAAGACTATTGAAGATGAAGATGACGAAGAAGAGGAAGAATGAAGAGGAGACAGGTTAAACCCAAGGGGAGACTAACACACATAAAAAAGGGAAAAATAGTATACTCAATGATAGAATACGGTAAATAAACCCCAAATAATTATTTATTGATGAAACAAACATTATTGTTATAATTGAATTAACGTATATACCCATTTTAAAGACAATACGATTGTAAAGTATGTACTGTAAGAAAAAGTACACTAACACAGTTAGAAAGGTTAGATTTAACAAAAAATAACTAACCTAATATTATTAATAATAAATATTATGTTAGAAAGAAATAGTGAGAAATAATAGGAGAAAGTATAGGGATTACCCATTAAATAACACTCAATACAAAGTGAACCAAAGTGAAGTGCTGTAAAGTAGTGTAAGTACCCTAAGAAAAGTGAAAGTGTATGTTAAGCATTAAAAATGTAGTGATAAGTAAGAAAACACTTTATAAAACATTGATGAACAATCAATGATTGGAGTGATCTTGTACACATTTAGATAATTAAAAACAATTAAAAATAATATTTCAAATAAATACAAAAGAAACATGTAATGTTATTCAGGGAGAAAGCCCAGACAAAAGCAATTTGTGTTAACATGGTATGGAGGAGATAGTAGAATAGAAATAAAGTTTTGTTGTTAAAATTAAGACTACAATGAATCAAACACCCCATGTTGAAAGGGGAATTAACTTATAATAATTCTGCAAAAAGTGATGATGTTTATCACTCTAGGTAGTAACAAAAGAAAAGAATTAATCTTA
Source organism: Magicicada septendecula (assembly GCA_034769895.1). Classification (NCBI taxonomy): domain Eukaryota; kingdom Metazoa; phylum Arthropoda; class Insecta; order Hemiptera; family Cicadidae; genus Magicicada; species Magicicada septendecula. The sequence continues at coordinate 826,856,223 of CM068368.1, forward strand.
GAACTAACAATAACTAGTAACTTACAGAAGCCGGCAGAGGCAAAAAGTGGGAGTCTCTTCTTACAACACCAATTTCACGAACCCTCAAGAGATTGACTGCGGTCGCGGAGTTTAGACTATGCACTGGCCACGACTACCTCCAAGCCCATTTACACCGATTCGGCCTGGTGAATTCCAACATCTGCCCGCTGTGCAATGGAGGAATGATGGATGGACAACACCTGCCTGTCTGTCCTGAACTGGCAAACCTGCAAACGCGAACTTTATCCTGTCTGTACTGGGAGGCTCGCCGCCGAATGGCTGAACTGCCGAGAGCGGGGATTGGATAAAGTAAGTAAGTAAGTAACTTATAAAAAATAGTTTGGTTCAATGTTATAAAGGGGATATGGCTGAAGGGAACCTACAGTCCATAAGCCTAATTATTGTATTTTAAAATATATGTAATGAAAATGTATGTTGAATAGCAATTAAAACACAAACAAATATGATAACTAAGTGAAGCCCATCAGGCTGAATTCAAAATGTAATTTAAAAGGAAATACACCAAAACACCATCATGGCTAATCTTGGCTATGAAAACATCTAACTGCCAGAGACACTCAAATGTAAATTGTAGCAATTTCACAAGAAACTTTACTAATCTAAGACCAGTAAATGGCCAGTAATTATATGTCAATCATTTTAAAACAGAAATGTTATTATAATAGTTTAATTTAAGAAAGATATGTAATTTATCAAATGTCAAACATTTAGACTAAAGTTAATGTATAACAGAATATGACCTTATGAGGTATCATTGTAAACTTTGAAAGGAAAGAAAGATAATAGTGATATCATTTATTACCCCAAAGGAACTATAAAGGAATAAAACCATTAGGAAAATACTTGATAAATTTGAATAAAAATTCAAATATCTTAACAATGTCTTTAAAAGAGTAATTAACCAATCCCAGGATTGCTGTTTCCCTAGTAACGAGCCGTTGAAGGCTTATTTTCCGTTAAATATATGAGACTCGAAAAAATGATGCGTGGGTAAGCGGCACGCAAAATTGGAATGATTAAATTTTTAATTTAAATAGTTACAAAAAGTTTCGAAAGTGAACCAAGATGACCAAAGACGAATAGATGTCGACCTACAAAGAATTGACGATCTCCAGGAACCAAATTAAATAAATTAATTATCAAAAACCCAAGACAAAATTGGAAAAGATGTTCGAAGCTTAAAACCAGCCCAAATTTGAAGAATATCCACTACCCTGATGACTACACATCAACGATATATGAACTGATAAGTATCGAATAAATTCCTTAATCCCAAAAAACCAAATTACTTAAAATATTTTTCAAATGATAAAATTTCTCACTATTGAACAAATATTATTTTCTTTCAAAGGTGTTAATGCATAATTTACTTACATAAAAACATTTTATTAATCAAAATATAACCTCGCTTAAGAGCACAATTTTTGTAACAGAAATACGACACTACCGAACAATTTGTAAAAACACACAATACTTTCTAAGTACGTATAAGGTATGGTAGTGTACTTTTTTAATGTAACCAACGTATATGTCTTATTTCATAATCCCAAGAACCCCAGATTTTAAACCTGGTAATATATTTTATGTAACTGAAGCCATTTCGGCAATGAAAAGTGTTTTAAAATCAATTTTGCCAACTCTGAGATATTTGTGTTTCATGCTATAAGCCGGAGCAATCTGTTATCAAATTATTTATAATTCATTTGTCATATTAATTAATGACCAAATTTGTATTAAAATCACAGTACCGAGTATTACTATCTTTTTATTTCATAGGATGTTGTAGAGTATATGTCTGTTAGCAAGTTTTATTCAATAGCCAACTAGCGCTCATCACGAGTGGTCGAGACGGCAACCTGTATAGCGGCGGGAACCATTCGAACGCTCCAGCTGTCCATGCTAGTAACACGTATCATCTTAGAATTTAACTATTTTAATTGTTTTAATAGAAACAATTTGGCGCCACCCGGGATTCGCAACCCCTATGAATTAACAGGTAGGTTGTACTGGTAATATTGACAACGCTACAGACTCCAGTAGTGACGTCGATTTATGTAACGACCGGTGTGAGGCAAACACACTACATTCACACTAATACACAAAATAAACAAGTGTGACACATTTTAATAGGTACGGCCACGTTTACTCGTTACAATACGTTAAGGTAATATTTATTATTAAGAAAAATCGTTACAAGAAAAATCGCTGCATGTGCCAACCAACTAAATTTCTTACAAAACCGCCAATATCTCGAAAACAAAAAAGCCGATTTTATTGAAATAAAACCAAAATAAAATTTGGAATTTTCTGTAATTTTCACTCGCCGACATCATATAGCTATCTCTCAAAAAACGAAAGTTTGTCGCATGCCGAAAATTTCACTACATGAAAATTAAAAAAGAAACTTCATGACGTGGAACCATCTGAAGACTCTGTTTTTGAAAATTGTTAAAACTGTCGGTTAAAATTTCTGCCTAAAACCATCCTCAAACTTCAAGGAACACGGTGGTGAAAGAATTTTAAAAATCAGATCAGCATGTTACTGAAGTTATGTTGGGCAATGAAACACATTCGCATTCTCTCGCGCTCTCCGCCCCACCAATATAAAATATTCGTACGCTGTGCTCCGCCCCACCATGCCAGATTTGTTTCTCAGTCGACGGGCTATGTCTCAGACGTAGACACTTGTACATCTTTGCCCCACAGTCCTAACTTCGTGAATGGGACGCAGTCTGCTCTCTCTGATGTTTAATTCCAGACTGTCTGATGCTATGCACAAGCGTCCTACCCCCACTCCTGCGCTATACTGATTTTTTTCTGCTCTCCTGTGAGAAAATCGGTAGGTGTGAGTCGATCACACACTCTTTGGTCATGTGAAACTGACTTTTAGGCATGTAGGCCTACACTTCCTACACACGTCCCAGGTCAAAGTCACGTACAAAAAATTTTGCGATGCGCTTATGAATGTACCTACCGTTACAACTAATTTTAATAAAATCACTGTTGTTCAAAATTAGTTAACAGAAGAGAAGATATTGGAGAAAAATTAAATGTACTGTATTATTCAATGATCCATTATACGAGTGCGCGACCTTGGGTGTCCGGAATTACTAAAATGATGTCTTCCACGTGCAAAGCCCAAGAAGAAGACTTGCGTCTACGGGGAGATCATCAGAGCTGTTAACCGACTAATCTGGCGACGTGGTGGGGGCACTGGAGGGGCAAGTGCCTGACCGACCGTGACACCGACACACCGTGCCACCTGGCGGGCTCAGCTGATACTTGTCTCAGCTGATTTTGTTAAGTTTTTACCGCGGGCGCTTTTGTATCTATTTTGGATGCGTGTTTGAGTAACCAAGTTAAAGGTAAGAATTGTCTTCTATCATGTTTTCTATATAACTACATTACAGATATATTTACTATATAACAAACATTATCATGTTAAATTGCTAAACTCAATGTCAGCAGCGATTATTTCTGTCTTGATGCGTTTACATATCAAATGTAAAACTGAAATACAAACAATTCAATGAAAACTAAAAGCAATTAAAATATCGGTATGGAGAACCATACATTACTTCCATGTTCAAAGATTTATATTTAAAATCATAATGGAAATGAAATATTTCCACAGAAACTACTTCTTTCTACTTATAGATTCAGCCTGACCACAATACTGTGTGGTCATTAACGTATACCACCTTACATTATCGCACTCGATTTTCACTCATGATGACAGTCGATGGCACTGCCGAAACGTCTGGTTTTGCAGATAACATTGTACTTTGCTCAAACAGCCCGGGAAGGAATTTTTACACTAAACTACTTCTTCGTTGCCGATAACGTAGTACACATAAAAACATAAAACGTTGCAGGTAAACTACCCCTTCTTCTCCACCGATCTTCACCAAAATCAAAAGACCTTGAGTGCTCTACACATTAGGGACGTATGCAAAAAATTATTGATTCTGTTTGACTTTACGGCAGTTATCGTTCGTCATAGAAAAAATTACCCTTATTAAAACATTAAATGTTGCAGGTAAACTACCCCTTTCTCGTAACTGATCTTCACCAAAATCAATAGGTCCTGAGAACTCTACAATTCAAGGCTGTATGCAAAAAATTATTTAATTCTGTTTGAATTTGCGGCTGTTATCGTTGGCCATAGAAAAAAATCTACACACAGACACTTTTCGAAAAAATGACTTTTTTCGTGTTTTGAGGGTAGTACATGTATACATGTACATGTATGTCATGGTTTGATGTCATTTTGATCAATTTTGCTGCAATTGTAATCAATGTTATGGAACAAACAAGTAAAAAATAAGTACTGTGTGTGTGTGTGTGTGCGTGTGCGCGCGTACGTGCGTGCGTGCGTGTGTGTGTGTGTGTGTGTGTGTGTGTGTGTGTGTGTGTGTGTGTGTGTGTGTGTGTGCGTGCGTGCGTGCGTGCGTGCGTGCACAGGTGCATTCTCATTACATTCAGTTACTTGATATGTAATGCTTTCACAATTGAAATACATTTCAGTGAGATGACAATTGGGTTCGTTCCAGGGAAATGTAAAATTCCTGTTACAACCACACAATTTCTTGTAAAAGTAGTTCTTGACTTTTCCTTATACAGCAAGATGAACAATATAATTCACAAGTCTAACCACTCTTTCCTTCTCAAAACACTATTTAAAAAAAAAAGTGACTAACAAAAGATCTGAGTATTCCTTCTTCTAGTTTGTTTGCCAACAGAAGTAAAATTAGTGTATACAAATATAGTATTATTTTTTGTACATTTCAAAATTTTGAGACACCAGGTTTCAAAAAGTGGGGCAAAAGTTTGACAAAATCACAAATTCCATGTGGGACATCGATTAAAGAGAATTTTAATGAAAATCTGAATATACTGTACAGTTTTAGAAATTTCAAAATTCTTTGACCCCATGGCTCAAAAATGGAATCAATAATTTGAAAAAAGTGTAAAAATCCATCTAGCTGTTAGACTAAAAGAAATTATAACACACATTTAACTGTGTGGAATTTATACTGTTTATTGTATGATCACTCTATAATACTGTTACTTTACTAAACAAAAATTAGTCAGTCTGCCTGCACACCCATATTGCTGAGTAATAATACAGCACAACAGCAGTCTTGTCTGGCGTCTCTGGGCCACACACACACACACACACACACACACACAGTTGCTATGTAGCTGATTTCTCTCTGGCAGTGGTGAAATGTCAGTTCTGCCATGGTCAAAAGCATAACAGGCAGCAGGCCTAATGTTTGAAAGAAAAGAGAATAAGAAGAATTATCTTGTAGACATTTGTAATTTTTAGTTATTTTTAGAAACAAAATTTAATGTTTGTTTAATGGGCAGTTAAGAATACTTTGTGTGTATGTGCGTGCATGTGTGCGCACGCGTGTACAACTTTTAATCTGAACAATAATCTGCTGTTAGAACCCAGCTGCCAGAAGTGGAACATGTGGTAGGATAGCACAATGCAGCAGTACTGTATTCCGAAACTGTCACTTCAGAAAGTATATTAAACAAAATACAGGACCATTATGGGAAGAATAAATAAAGTTTAGTTGTTACCGTTTATCTGAAATTTGCTTATTAAATTTAAGTTCAATGAAAACAATGCTATGTTTATTTTCAGATGAGTACTACTACCGTAAAATGTGATTTATGCAGCAAAGAGTTCAGTAAGAGACTTTTATTGTAAACGGCATATTAGAATTCGCATTCTGTAGCGCTGAACGATTACATAAAATATTGTAAGTATTTCTGCTTACGAGAGAACACACGTAGGAACACCGCACACAGCTAAACAAACCGAAAATAAGTTACAGGTTTATCGTCAAGTCTACAAAGACTCGGATAGAGCGCAGCCGCATCCCATCCCATCTATTAATCGTACGGGCAGACGCTTGTCAGCCCAGAATGCGAATGTATCACACAAGCAGCGTCTGCCCGTACGATTAATAGATGTGATGGGACGCACCTTCGCTCACCCCTCCAGTGCCCCCACCACGTCGCCAGATTAGTCGGTTAACAGCTCTGATGATCTCCCCGTAGACGCAAGTAAGAAGAAGCGCTAACTCACGAATTTCTCGTTTCAGTGCTGCCAGCTGCCGCACTAGCGCTCGTGACTGTGTTGTGAAGTTTCTATATATGTACTATTATTTACATTTAACGATGAACTGGACTGACACTTAACTCACACTAACAACGAACTTCCAACCCGTGCTATTACACTTGCGTGTATTACCCATGCGTGTTATTTACACTTGAGTCTGCAGACTGACGATTATGAAACTGCTCGGACAACTTCGGCTACCTTCGTTCTCAGCAAACAGACTGGTGGCGCCGTGAGGTACAAGTAGGGTTTGCAGTCCCTAATCACACCAAGCGAGCGTTTACTGCTGAAATAGGAGCAACTAGAGGTGGGCTAAACTGTTATTTTAAAATAATAAGTATGAAAATACCGTTCCAAAAAAATAACACGTACAAATACCTGTTATTACATACTAATTATACATAACCTATATTATCCTTTGTAAGTAACTCGTTTTGAGTTTCCTGCAGGTCTCCTATGTAATATCTTCAAATAAATACACTGCAAGTAGGTTTATTTTCACCTAGATAAACCTATTAATATATTAATAAACCTACTTGCTGTGTATTTATTTGAAGATATTATGTAACCTATACTATATAATTTGTTATAAGAAAAAATTGAAATTAAAAGTATTAACAGTGTTACTTTACACTGTGACTTTATTAAACTATTACTGTTTAAAAGAAAATAAGAAACAAGAGAATTTATAGGCCTATCTCCCTTTGGGAATACCAATTTAAGTTTTCACTAGGAGTAAAGGAACTAACATTGGTTAGACAAATCAGTTGCGAAACTCGGGGCTATTAAATAATTTAGAGTAGGCCTACACGTAATACCACAACAAATAATGTGAAAAACATCAGAAACATATAAAAAAAACATAACAGTAAGCCACAAGAGTGAATGAGAATAAACAAAATTTTACAAATAAAAATAATAAAAACAACTGTAATAAAATAAATATAAATAAATAAATAAAAACTTATAAATAATAAGCAACAACAAAAGTAAATTAAATGCATTACATACCTGGACAATCTTCAGATTCATTCACTAATGTACACAGAATATAGGCCTACAAGTCATGAAATGTCACACCTATTTACATTATTCTGCTTCACTTAACACATTATAAATAAAATTAAACAGTTGAATTGTTTTTAAAATACTGGGATTTCAGTTATTTAAACACTATTTTTAATTCGCATTCAAAAATATCAGCTGTTGCGCTTTCCTTATGTTAATCGTGTTCTTCATTCAGATATTTAAGGAACAGGACTAGATAAAGTGCATAAATGTCCATTACAACAATCTCATCATTTACGTGAGATGTGTAGTGAAGTTAAAATCACATTAATAAAAAGTATAGTATAGCCTTTCAACATCAGCCACTCTATAGGTTATAACACAATATAATTAAATACAACTATTTCACTAACGACTCAGAACTCAAGTTTTTTATGAGTAAAAACATAGTTTTACCTTACAACCTGAACCGGTTTTAGTTACAAGTTGGTGACTAGTATAATATATAATTTATTAGCATATAATCTGTATTATATATCTGCATATCACACGAGAATAAATGTAACATCAGGATGAATTTTTTCCTTTATTAAAAACAGTTTCGTCTCTTTGCGCAGAATGAAGTATTCAGGACGAAAAAGTAGCTTCGTACTAGTTCCTACTCGAAATACGCTTGATACTAGTTGTTCCTAAAATACTAGGTGTTCCACAAGTCGCGCATCTCCACATGTCCTTGACTTCATCTACACCACATATGAAGCAAAACCAGCTTTACTTTTCTGGACAAGTTGTTTTCTTCTTTCGAATATTTTTTTCGACAAGTTTCTTCTCACATGACTGCAGAGCTGCCAAGGGTCCCCAGAGTAACTGAGTGAGGTCAGGAAGAGTGAGATTCAAGGAAAATGAGTGAGACAACAAATTTATTTTATATATTCATTTATTTCATAATTAATCATTATCAAACCACTTTTTATTATAATGGAAATTATTTTTATGTAACATTCATCAGTTTTGTGGAAAACAACAGAACAAAAGTTAATATATACCAAATGTTGCACTTAATTGCAAACAATACAAATCTCACTCTTTATTGCTGTTTTATTATACTGATATGTTACTTTCTTAGCATTAGCCACCACTTCTTTTGGTGGTTCGAATGTGTGGCATGGCCATTTTCATGGTCAAGACAGATGATAATGTGCCATCCACGTTCATTGAAGGTCTAAAAGCTGTTTTATTTTTCCGTATCATAGAAAAAACACGTTCTTCACCAGCATTAGAATGTGGAATTATCAAAACCAATTTTGCAACCTCAGATAGCCTCTTATACCTTAATTCTCCATTTGCTAGTTTCATCTGAGATAAATATGCCCAAATTACATCCATTCGGTAAATGTACCGACTTACTTGCTCCTCATCTTGCACTTTAGCACTTTCCCATACATCTTCAGGGATGCTGTCTTGTTTTAAAATTTTGTAATCCACAAATTCATCGTATAGTTGTTCCATCTCAGTAACTGGGTGTATATGAGAAAGAATGTTACGATACCTCAAGAGAAAAAATTCTATGTCACTAAACTAAACTGAACTTTTCTCAAAAAATTCAACAAATCTGGCATGTTTCAGCAAGTTGTCGTTCAATGGTAACTTCTTGGTTGCCTCAGAAATTACTTCCTGGTAAAACTGCCTAACTGGAGTTAAAAATTCAGCATAGTCTTTAGGGCTAATGATACCTTCATGAAACAGAGTAGTCAGTTTTTGTCGAGTTGCAATCCCAATAAATATTTCCTCATCATCCAGTTGATCTTCTCTTATATCAACTTTGAGATCTTTGAATCCAGAACCTTCAACCTCTTTAACTTTCTCAGGAGGGAGAATTTTACCTAGAACTTTTTTCACAAATTCATGCAAACATTGATAAGCAGCGAAGATACATGGATCCTCCCTCTGAAGATACTTGTTAATAATAGTGAACATTGGCAGAACTGCATTGTAAAAGAGCAGATACACTTCCAGAATTGGATTATTGAACAACGTTTTAAGTCTTTTAAAACGTGGCTCACTCTCAGAATTGGACAAAAAGTAACTCTTCAGTCCATCAAACAAGGAAAGTGTAGCGGGGCATTTTTGGGCATACCTGGGGTAATAACATAATTTGTATTTTTTCATAAATAAATAATAATTAACTTGTTGAGTGATAGGAAAAAATTTTATAACCGAGAGGTAAATTTGTTATTTTGGAGCGATCGCAAACGTGGCTACACTGCTGTTGACTTTATGAATGCAGAAAATTCTTAATAATATTGTGTGGACAGTTTTAATAACAGACAAACTGTGCCAAAGTCAAATCAAGGACGAACACGAAACCAGTAAACAACATTGTCAACAAGTTATATAACTGACGATCAGGCGATCGTTACGTCAGCGCGTGACATAACGAGGTGTGTCACCAGTTTCGTGACACACAACAGAACAAAGACTTAGTCGGCTATAAACATCTCAGCGGACCAGACGCAAAATAAACTGTCGCGTCTGCCCGGCTCGCACCGGTTTTGGACGAAGTTATTGTGTGTTCGCCGGCCGTGCGTGATATTCGCCCGCATACGATAAAATATGATTTTAAATTCAAATTAATAAATTTTAATAGCCATGAAGTAAAATGAAGTGACAGTTTTGGTGATATGTAAAAAATTATAAGCAATAGAATTGTGCGGAGTGGACAGAATCACGTAAGGAGGCTGGACTGGGTCGAATCGCTAAAGAATGGCAAGATAAGTAACCGACATGGGGTAAAACCCAAGAAATTTTCAAAATTGTAAAACCTTTGAATTTTAAAAAAGAAATGGCAGCCTAAAATATCTATACATAAATTAAACTAAATATGAGATCTCTAAAATAACTTGGTGTGTGTGTTGCGTGTGTACGTGAGAATGTATCTATATTAAGAAGTCTGGTTTGCGTTTTTTAAAAGATTATTTCAATTTAATATCTTGATTCATATAAGGTTTATATAATATTTCAATGTTGTTTCACTCTTTTTTACACTAAAAGTTTTTTTTCTTTACATTAAAAGTTTCTTTCTTTCAAATTTATTTTATGTGCGTTTCTTTTTGTTTTGAGAAATGTTAATAAATTTTAATTAATGTGTAAACGTATAAAGTTTTCTTTGTTTGTTTAAGAGGGCACCAAGGTTGGCCCGAGAATCGCATTTTAGTTTACGGGGTGGCCACCAAGCGCTGTCATCGTGACGCCTGCTCTTGCAGCTAGGCAACATGCAAACGTTCTATCCACTTTCATGAGTCACATAAGTCAGCGGCGCGGTGTTGTCACTTCACTAGGGCAAGCAGCGATACGTGCAGTGTTGCCGCTATTTGCACAACACTCCATTCAAATTCAACCAACTTTACTCGCGTGGCAGTGCCGTGAACTTACCACGGCACTTCGTCGTATGGCCCTCCTGAGTGCTGACTGTTATGTCGTTTAGCACCCACGGACCGTATTAGCTTATCTTTACACTAGGTGTCCCCGAGCGCGGACAAAAAGGGGCGAAGTTCTAGACAAATGTGAAATTTTCCATTAAATATAGAAATGAATGTTTTCATATCTTAAAAAAATATTTGGGAAATGTGTTCAATAATAAGAATACAAATTGATGCAAATGATCAGTTATCCACTATATTTTATAACAAAGTATTTACATATAGCATGTAACAAAAAAAAGTAAGACATTTGAACATAGTATACAATAATAACAATAACTTTTGAATATAATATACAATAATAATATATTTAATATAATAATAACAATATGCAGTAAATGGAAGTAGCATCTTGTTAAGATGACATATATTTTTTATAAGTAGCATCTATTTTGTATTACATATATTCCAGTCTCTGTAATTCATTTCGACGTGCATTCATCGAATGACTACTGTTAATTTTTTTCAAACGATCGAAGTTAAATGATGGTTTCAACAGCAATCCACTCAAAGTTTTTACTCTCGATAATGCGACATAAGTTAGACTAACTTGGAACTCTTTATCACCAATGTCGACAATTGCTTTATCCAGAGTTATTCCTTGAGATCTGTGAATACTGATCGCGTATCCAAGCATAACAGGAAACTGCTTACGTGTACAACTGATTCCACGCCGTTTAAACGAAGACGTAATAGCCACAATAGGGACTGAGCTTCCATAAATAGTCGGACCAGTATATTTTTCAAATTGAACGAGAATGCATAATGGCATACGTTCACTATAAGCCTCGTATTCAATAGAAGGATCATAAATTATATCAGTAATTGTGCCAACTGATCCATTCGCGAGACCCTTGGCCACCCAAAGATTTCGTCTTAAAATAATTCTGGCTCCTTTACATAGACGTAATTCAGCAGACAATCCTTGAGCTTCATCAGAAGATGCAGCAAGGGCTTCTGAGCAGTTATATGTATAGCTTTAATCAAGGCGATCGGTTGTTCATTTTTTTGTAACTTTTCATAATTAAATTTATCAATATCAGTATTTTTTGCCATTATGCACACTGCATTTTCAAAAGACTTATCCCCAATATTATTGACAAAAAATCGAGAAGATAACAGTTGATGATCAAGCTCAGTAATACTTCCATTCGAAACCCTATTAAGAGTTTCTCGGAAAGATCGTTGTTCATCTCCAATTTGTCTCATTATTCGTGTTAAAAAGAATACCTTTTTGAACTGTAAATATAATAAACTTGACTGAATAGTTTTAGCGTTTTTTCCAATACTGTAAAGGCTATAATCACATACTGGAGGAAGTTGTGACGAATCGCCCACTAAATAAATGCAAAGACCTCCGAATGGCAGGTTGGCTAATTGTGGTTTAGCGTCTCTGAGTCTTTGATCAACTTTGAAAAATAAGTTCAACCCAAGCATACTGGCTTCATCTATAATAACAAATTTAATGTCTTTGAATTCATCTTCAAAAGAAATTTTAGCATCACTGTTTAATTGTGGTAGAGCGTTTCTCGAAGGAGGTATTCTAAGAGCTGAATGGAGGGTCTGTCCGTTAATATTATTCTCTGCAACACCTGTCGGAGCCATCAAAAGAGTAGCATTGCATTGGAAATGAGAGTTTATTCGATGAACCATCTCGTCGTTGATGATACAACTCTTTCCTGTTCCAGCCTTACCTTGGACTATTGCAAGCTTATGTAAACAATTATCGTAATCCATTAGCTGTTGATCCAAAAAAGACAAAATGGCATTTTGTTGTTCATTGAAGTTGATATTCAAAGGTTCAAAGAATTGTCGTTGATTTACAATCGTTTCACTACTGTTCTCAATGAAATTAGTGTTATCTTTTATATCTGGATAACTATGATAAGCTTCGTTCCAGTCATGAAGTATATCGATGTCACGATTACCAAGAGTAACATAGGCTGGTAGGTCATTAGGCATAACTGCAGCAATTGCCATCCAGTCTCTCTCATTAAATATAATTTTATTATCATTATTTTCAAATTCATCTTCGTCTTCCACTGGCTGTAAAGACATATTAATCTGCTGAGGTTCCACAATGTTACTTCGCTGATATGCACTTTTCCAGGTTTCATCCTTATTTTTCAAATTTTGTTCACACCACCAGGGTTTGTGTAACATTAGCTGTTGTTTACAAAATAATTCAAAGCTTGATTGATTCAAGTTTTTATCAATCTTAGGATAGACTTGTACTATTTTATGTTTTCTGCAAATAACCAGTCTATTTCTACTTCCATGTTTGAGCAATAAAAAAGTTGAATAGATTGAGTTTCTCGTCATTTCTCACAGGAGTGTACACCCAATTTCCTTTACTATCTTTCAGTAAAGTCGATACTTCTTGAATTGCTTTAGGGAATTTAAAGCGACAGATAAATTCGCGACCATTCGGTTTCAGACAGTAACCTTTTGAGCACTGTGTATGTCGTTGGAATCGATTCAATAATTCAGAAATAGATCGGTCATCGTCAATTACAACATCACTTGATCTAATACGTGAGGATGTATTATTGCTGGTGGAATGGATGGCAATGGGTTGAACGCACTTACTAACTTATCGTAGTACGTTGTTGCTTCAAGCAACTGTTGCTGAGAAGCAGCATCAAAAGTTCTAGGATCCGGAGCACCAGATATCCAAATAAGACCGTGTAAATGGCATGAACCATGATGCTGAAATTCGAACCAAAACCAATAATCGAGAACTTTGTATCGTTTGCATACCACTTTTTCAATGAAAGTAACAGCTCGAAACGTGAAGTAATTTTCAACAATTAATGGATTCTCATTTATGAGTTTTTGTCGTTGTTGTACAATTTGAGATTCATTCAATAAATCCTCTTCCTCTAAATTACAGCCTAGAAGACGTGCTAAGTCAGGCCACCAAAGGTCAGCAGCACTCACTGTTAAGAAAGCTGTCGGTAGTATATCGAGCTGGCTTATCATCGACTCTAATTCACCTCTCCTTTGGAACCAATAAGAATTAGAACCTCGTATTTTAGAGCACCAATAATATAAACCTTTTACTATTTTTGGATTGTGTGACATTGCATCACGTAATTGTTGAATATTACCATGAAAATCAGATTTTTTAGCAAATATTCCTCCTCGTTTGATTGCATCGTGTCGTTGAACAGTATTTAGTGCAAAAAATCGGAACCGTGGATCTTGAGCAAAACGGCGATCTTTGTATTCTATTGAAAATTGGAAATATTCTAATGGTGTTATATTCATGTTATTAGGACGAGTATTATCATTCAATTCCGCAGAATCATAAGGAAATAATGCTGGAAAAGCCATAGTTATATATCCTTCACATGTAAATTCGTTGATAATGTTAGTACCTTTTGGCCAAGGTATGACATTATTTACATCAGATCAGATGCGGTCAACTTCTTGTAATTTAATATCATTGGGTATGACACTTTCATAAACATCATTACTTTCCTTTGAGTTATCATCCAACTCTGGTATTTCTACCGTTGGTATTTGATCTAAAATACTACCCTCTATGGGAAGCTGAGAAATACGATCGACATTAATTGATATATCTGCATAGTAAGGATTGTTGGTTTTCAAAAAAGTTAGAGCAGTAATTATTTTATTTCGCCTAACATGGAAATCACGATGTCCATTCAATCCCTCTCGTCTCACAACGATTGTACTCAATCCTTCTGATACCTTTTCTTCATATTTCTTGTATGTTCCTTGGCCCATAGGAGGAATGTCAAGTACACGAAGGAACTCCTCCATTTGAGCGTGCCCACCTCCTGTCGTAAATGTACCGCAAACACCGGCAGTATTGACATCCATTATGTTATTACGGGGTGTTTCAGACCAAACTGTGGTTTTCAAATGGCACATTTCACACCGAAAAACAAAAGCACTTCTTAATCCTTGTCTTGTTTCGGATATTACTTCCATATTTGAAAATGTACAACCAACTGGACTATGTTTGTCTAAATCTTTTATTTGCTGGAAAAGTCCACAATATTTACAATTCTTCTTCCAGTTAGTTTCAGTGGGTCACGTGAAGGTTGCTGTGTCGTTCCAGTCACTAATTCTTGTAGTTGTCCCAGAGGAACCGCTGGGCCTGCGTCCGGCTCCTGCTGCTGCCTCGACTCTGCTTCCGCCTTCATGTTCCTATATAATAAAAAATATAATAATAAAGACTAATTGTTTTTTTTAGTATCATCTTCAAACTGATACCACATGTGGTAATACATAAATCGAAGGTCTAACCCAAATTAATTACAGCTTACCTTCTTTTTTCGTTGTATCGTTCAAGCACAGGGTTTAGTCTTCTTTTTTCCGATATGCAGAAAGTGCAAGGCGAGATTTCCCCATATTTTGAACAAAATTAAAAAATATGAATAACAATACACATGCAGCGATATAAAAAAAACTGTACAAATAAATCACAACATTCAAAGAAATACCGTCGAAAACAATGGGCACATGTATTTGCGTTATAGTTAAAAAATCATAGTGACAAAGAATTACGTCCAGCCAACTTACCATGAAAAGTACGACTAATAAATAATTCTATAAACTCCCACATGACGCGTAATTACTGTACTACCATAGCGAGATGTATTACTTTACCGACACTGCACTAATGCGACCTGTAGGTGAACCGGCGAACTTCCAGCGTGGCAGCGAGCAGCGGCCCTGAATTATAAAATGTAAACTTGTAGAAAAACCGTTTGTATAAAGAATTGAGAAAAAAATTACATATTATATCACTGCAGAATCGTTCTACACAAAATATACTTTAAAATGGTATAACTTCCAACGTTATTGACAGTCACGATAAATGTTAATTGTTTAGGCAAAATCAGTATAAAATAAATATTCCTTATGGGAAATCAACTTTTTAAATTAAATTATAAAAAATTATTTTTTAGCGGAAATCACATTGGCCTAGGTTTATTAGTAATAGGTTAATTAGTTCTATGACATGTTAGTGAAGTTTTATTTTATTTATGACGTTCTTATATTAAAAACGTAAATTTAAACAGTTATCCCATGTTAAAAGCGTACTCTACCGCGAGCGCCTGGCTGGCCAACCTTGGCGCCCTCTTAAACAACCATTCTGATCTCCTGTTCGCCTAAAAGAACCCTAACATGGTAAGCACATATCTTATTTATTTTTTTCTCTATATACATAGTTGGCCATACAAGATGGCGCTCGACGAAGTGAGAACAATTACTCAATAAGATTAATCAATCATATTTTGTTAAATATCAATAATATCAAACATATCAATGGCGCCCGAAGATGAGGGACAATTTTATATAAATAAATTTATATAAAATACGGCCTACTCGGGAGAACAGAATGGTTGTTTGGAATTTGTATTTACGTATGTACGTAAGATAGACGTAAAAGGTTATGTTTAATATTGGTGAGTAGAATTTTTTTTTTTAATGATAAGTATGCGTTACATATGGTAAGATTTTATAAAGAAATATATATAAAAAATTTTAAGAAAAATGGCAGATAATAATGATATTAGTTTATCTGATAGTCAGATAGCAAATCAAATAAGTAGCGACTCCGGAATTCAAACAACTGACAGTAGTCTTGAGGAGTCAAAAATAATACAGACAGTTGAGATTCATTCAACCCCTATTTTAGGAAATCAAAATAAGAAATCTGATAATGATACTATGTTAGCAAGATTGTATGATATGATGTACAATAGTTTAGAAAAACAAGACAGCATGTATAACGCTTTAGAAAAACAAGATAGTAATTTTAGAGAATTGAATGACAAATTTGATAGACAAAGTAGGGATATTAATGAGTTGAAACATGAGATTCAAGTATTAACTAAATGCGTAGAAAGTACTAATGAAACAGTAAAAAATAGTTTAAATAAATTAGAACAGAGTGTTGAGAAATTTGAGAAGTTAGGTGACAACGTTTTAAGTATGACAAATAGTAAAAATGACGAAATAGTGGAAGATGTAGTATTAAAAAGTAATGATATTAATTACAATTCTGAGAGTATAGTGGGGGTGAAGGATAATGGAGAGACAAATGATGAAAATATAATCCAAAATGGTACTAATGAAATTGCAGAATGTAGTGATTATGAGATGTTAATGAGTGTTTATGAAGTAGAGAGAGAGTGGAAAAATAATGTTGTAGTTGAATGGGGACAGAGGGCAAATTTTCCCCTTATTGTTTATAATGATGATGATGATTTAATGTTGTTTTTTCAGGGCAAGAGACCCTTATTGTTAAATGAGTTAATGGTGTATAATGTTGTACCCTCTGTCCGTAATAATTGTGAGAGTGTGATGTGGTGCTATGAAGAAAGAGAGTTATGTATTGAGAGTGAAATAGAACTATATAAGTTAGAAAGAAAGTATGATGAATTGAGAAAAATACTAGAAGGGGTGATGATGAATCATGTGAAATACGTACCTGTTGAAAGAGAGATAGAGAATAATTTTGATAATATCTTACCTAACTATAATGACTTACCTGACGTAGTAGTTGAGGAATACAAAAATGAGAAAACAATTTACCTGACATTAACAAATAACACTGATATAGACGGGACAATCCTAACTTATGGTGACAAGATTTATAATGGTATAATGGATGAAATAGAAGTGATGGGTTATTATGATAGTAATGATTATAATAACTTGTGTGTAAATAATACTGATGAATGTTACAAATACACTAGATATATATACGACGATGGAGGGTGAGCTAAAAGATCAGTGTTGGGACATTTTTAAATATTGTAAATTATTGGTAATGACCTTGCAGATTTGGACAGTAAAATGTGGGAAAATGGACCAGTTATTGACGTATACTTTGTAAATATAATGTAGGGAATTCATGTGTGTGTATTATGAAAGGTTAGAAAAATAATGTGTATATGTATTAGAAAATGTTGTGTTAATAATAATAATATTATTAATATTTTGCATTCTGATTAAATAATAAAATAATTATGAAGACAATAATTAATGACTGGTAACTTTTGTGTTTTGAAATATGTTGTGTTTTAATAATCAATTGAAGTTAAAACAGTTAAAATAATTTGAGATGTTTAGATATTGTGATTGAATGTTAAATGTTTGAATTTTTTAATGAATGTAAATTGTTTTATGAGATTTTACTTTAATAATAATAATTAATAAATAAATAAATATTAAATGGTTTATTTTGTGGAATATCTTAATGGCTAAAAATAAAGATTAATAATAAATTTAGAAATTTTGAAAATCTAATGGCAACATAGGATAAATAACGAAATGATGATAAATAAAAAGATTTAATGAAAAATTTTAAACAATAATGTTTATAAATTTTTATATAAATTATTTAAAAGAGAATTGTTTGTTTAATTTTTTTTTTGCTAATAATCCGAGTTAATAAGAATTATAAAAATATGATAATATGTTTTCAATGTGTTTATAGATTTTAAAATAAAATGAAATGATAGGTAAAATTTTCAATGGGTTAAAAAGGATAGAAGTGGGTGATAGTAATTGTTTGAATAAAATGGTTGAGTCAGTTCAAGTTGAATTTTTGTGGGACATACAAATCTGTCCAAATTGAAGCCAAAGTTAAAGAAATAGTAGAGATGAAAATAATGTAATGTTGTTTTGAGTTAATGTAATGTTATAGAATTTTGAGAAGTATAAGTGGAGACACAGTAGAATTGGAGAATTTATGTAGAATTTTGAGCGATATATTGTTTATTTTGTTGATGTTATTTTGTTGTAATTGTAGTAAGGTTAAGAGATTGAGATTTTGGGGATGGCAATTTTGTAGTAGGGGCAGTGTAGTGTGGGAGTCCGCAACATAAGGGTTGGGACGGGATTTGGTATAGTTTTAGTGGGAAGGGGTTGCCTTAGGTAGAATCCAGGGGCCAGAGAACGGGAATTGAGCTTTTTTGGGGGGGGAAACACGTATCCTATGTACAAATGGTTAGAGAGTATTTTTTTTATATAAGAGTAGAAGGTGGCGAATTGGAGTTAAAATAGTAAGTAGTTAGAGGTAGAGAAGGGTTAGTAGATTTTTGATAGAGGGGTGTCATACTAGTTAAAGATTTTGTAAGGGAACGTTAGAGTAATAAAAGGGGAAGTTTATGAGTAAATGCCAAGTTGATAAAGTAAATTATAATGAATAACGTAGAATCACCCAAATTAAGGAAATGGAATAATGATTGCCATGATTGAAAAAAAAAAAAAATTTTGAAAAAAAAAATTTGTAATTTTGAGAAACGAATTAATAAGAGTAAATCAAGTTTAAAAGTAATTTTCTGATTTTATATGCCAACTTAATGATGTGAAGTGTATAAATTTTACATACAAATTGTTTATTTTAAGATGTTTTCTTATGTTATATTATGTTATATTAGATGTTTTGATATGTTAGGAATAAGTAAATGAAAACAAAACCAGTGCTTCTTAGCACAAACCAGCACCGCTAGAGGGGAACAGATCAGTTGGGGATATGGTGTTGTATAAGGCCACCATTTGATATGTTAATTTGTTGTTTCAGTGTTTGGTGGTGCTGTGGCGGCGGACCTGAGCTGGCCTGCGCGTCAGAGCAGGGGCGTTGAGTATCTGTCTGACTCTACGGTGTTGGGATCTCGAGAGAGAAGTCCAGTATTGTCATGCAGATGCGGTCACAGTCACCGGACCAAGGGTGAGTTGATAATTTTTTGTTGTTGTAAACCGTAAAGGGGGTTGTGGCGACATATCCTGGCTGATCCCTTTAGCAAGTATGAATGTGTCAATGAGATTTTTTATGCTTCGGCATAAAATATCTCATTGAGGGGGTATTGTAGCGGGGCATTTTTGGGCATACCTGGGGTAATAACATAATTTGTATTTTTTCATAAATAAATAATAATTAACTTGTTGAGTGATAGGAAAAAATTTTATAACCGAGAGGTAAATTTGTTATTTTGGAGCGATCGCAAACGTGGCTACACTGCTGTTGACTTTATGAATGCAGAAAATTCTTAATAATATTGTGTGGACAGTTTTAATAACAGACAAACTGTGCCAAAGTCAAATCAAGGACGAACACGAAACCAGTAAACAACATTATAACTGACGATCAGGCGATCGTTACGTCAGCGCGTGACATAACGAGGTGTGTCACCAGTTTCGTCAGACACACAGAACAAAGAGTCAGTCGCAAAACAACATCTGAATTCAACAGACGCTAGCAACTGTGCGTTCGCCGGTTCGCCGGGTTTGGGCGAAGTTTGGTGTGGCCCGCAAAACCAATAGAATGTGAATAATATATTTCAAAATGTGGCTAAACATTCAAAATTCTTATTAGAATGTGATTAACAGTTTTATCCATAATATAACAATTCGGAAATCATGTAATAAAGTGAAAGTGCGCATTGAAAACGATGTGACGACGTCGGGACTAAAACTCGGACTCGAGGCAGATAAGTCTTACACAACATTACCAAAATTTATTATCTTTGTCAGGAATTCAAAACCCATGGGGAAGATTAAAACAAAATGGGAGTCTAAGGGGAAAATTTTAAAATGGATTGAATGTGAGAGTGTGTGAGGGGTTTTGTTTAATTATATATATATCATGAAGTGCTGGTTTCCGTTCGAAAATTAATCTTAGGTTTATTGTATATTTCTTTTCTAAAGAAGAAAATCATGAATATTAAACGTTATTAATTATTTATATATATATATATATATATTCATAACAAAGTAAGGGGAGTATTTGTCTCTATAAAATTTTGAATTATGTTAAGGGCTATATTTTCACGTTGTTTTTTTTTTTTGTAATGTAAGAATGAATTAAAGAAAAAAAAAAAAAAGGGTGTGATGGTAATTTAGTTGTATTTTCTTGAATAACCAGTTCTGCATTTCCCGGTTCGCTGATTCGGACCTTGGTAAAATATTCACAGTTGGTAAACTTTAAATATGGCGCCCGAAGAGATTTTTTTTTTTGGAAAGTGATTAAGTTCCCTTAGGTTAAATTAAATTGATTAATCTCAATTAGTTTGATTGAGTACAAAAGGATTGTCTTCACTGCTCTCTCATGACTCAACCATCTAGTGTTTACATGTTTGACTACTTTGTGATATTCAACATCACAAAATAAGCAAAATGTTTTAAGATTTGATTTGCGATTAGTGCTCTTATCAAAATAATAGTAGCGATCAACGCACATATCTTCTACATCAAACCCACTTCTCTCAAGAAATTTGTCTGCAGCTCTCCTTGCAATATTATGTATTAGGTGACAGGGGCACCCCATGAAGTAAGTATCCTTATTCTGAAGAAGGACTCGTGACATGATGGAGTTCCTAACACCTATATTTACATTCGTATTGTCAACACCAAAAGCAACACAATTAATCCAGGGAATGCTGTTTTTTCACTAGTACCTCTGAAATCTTGTCATAAATTGTGGGTGTTGTTGCTGCTCCAGTACCTGTGGTGGTGCACATGTCCAAAAAATGACTCATAACTTTCCGTGATCTTATATCAAAGATGCGTACAGTCAGTGGGTTTAATTTCTCAAGACCAGTGTCATTTGAACACCATCTACAAGAACTGAATATGGATGAATCTGCATATGTTGCACCAACTGATAATGAAAGTATGGTGCAATAGCCCCATTCATAATGAATGTAGTTTTCCATCTGCAAGAAGGAATGGTAAACGAATTAGGGTAAATCAGTGACAAGGTTCATGATCCTCTATTGCTCACATGTTTCAATAAATTTATTTTTATAACCACATTATCTTACATACCTTCCTGAAGCATAATTCTGAGCTATTGAAGAATCCGGGAAAATGTCCTTGAAGAGTGGACTCAAATGACTAGCAGTGTCAATTGGGATGTTGTGACATGCAAGAAGTGTTGCTATTTTCACTTCTGCTCTACCAACCTGAAAATAAGGTAAAACTATTATAAAATGTGGTTGGCCTAAAATTAAATTTTTCAACGGTGCCTCTTTACCTATCGACCACACATTTTAAAATTACTATATCATGAAACAACCTAACCTGTCATTAAATAACCTCGTGAACATCAATTGATATATCGCAGTTGATCACTAATTTAACAGCTGAACATCGCCTAGCGTCGTCCACTTCATAGGTTAGAGTGCGAAATGTGGTCGATCGGTAAAGAAATAAGTTTTTGGTGCCTTTGATAGGTAAAGAAATACATTTTTAATTAATGGCAGTGTGAATAATAATTTATAACTACAATACATAAACATTAGGCTACTTACTTTTTCCATTGTTCGATCATCCTTAGGTCTGCTGAATACGTTAGATATTTTAGGCTGATTTCTACTAGATTTCATAAACTTCTTATGAGCATCGGAGTCAACATGTCTTTTGATATCCACCTCACCTTGATGTCCACAGGACAGTGTTCTTGCACACACATCACACCAAAAGGCAGATCCTGATGGTTCATCAGAAACTGCAGATACAAGATACTTTACTTGCCAGGCAACGTTGAAGTGGGTTTTATATTTAGCAGCTCCCGCAAAAGATCTGGGATTTGTATTTCTTTTTGGAGAAGTTCCTCCCGGAGAAGGATCATCCTCCTTTTCTGAATCTGAAGACAACACAGACTGCACATGCTTCATTCTTCCATGAAACAACTTATGAGAGACGTGTCGAATCGGCCGTATGCGTTTCCTTCGAAGCCGGTAGAGGCGCTCCCGCCATCTGTTAGTGACAATCGCAATCTTTTATGCGACTATGGACTTATCTTTCAAATCAATATTAAAATGACCGGTATTCAGAGACTGCGAAACACAATAAACAGGAGTTAAAATAAAGTTAATTTCAAAATAAAATTTTAATGTCTTTCATGGATAAAATGCATGAGATTTCAGCTCGCGTGCGTGTGAGCGTGAGATCGGCCTCGAATCCATGTGTCTCACGCTCAATGCGTGAGACTTGGCAGGTATGTGACTGTTCGACTTGTCTTAACTGTTTCTTACTTGGCACAATTTTAGAAGTGGCAGGAGTAGATGGATTCTGGTATGACCTAGTGGTATCTGTGAACAGTGACTTAGATAGAACCACAGCTCGAGAGTTCATCGATGGCTTTGTCACACGAGTAGTTTTATGCTGCTTGATTGACGTTGGCATCACCTCATGAAATGACGTCTGGTGTTCTTTTTCTTCTTCACTAGAGTAGTCACTCAGGTCACCTAAATGAATACTAGAATCTGATGAAGATAACGATGAAATGCATCGATATCGTTTCTGCTTCTTACTGTTTAAAGATGATTGACGAGGGAATGAGGACAGTGTACTTGTGACTAACGACGATGGACCCGCGACTGGAGATGATGGTCATGCGACTGAAGACGATGAAACCATGACAAGAGTATCATTTGTTTTGTTTTCTGTTACTAAACGTAATCTTAGGTCTGGTACATTGGTAACTTCACTTGGTATAAACGCTTGCTCAGGTATTGCGTTTGGATTGAAAGGTGTAACGAAAATATATATTTCAGATGACTGGTGAATACTTGGTGTGGTTCTCAAAGTCTGCCTGGTCTGAAACTCTTCCTTTAGTTTCACTGTTGAGCAGTCCAAATTGTAACGAAACCTTAAATGCTGTTGAAGATGTATAGGTGTAATGTGATAAAAATGTTTTAAAACATGTTGTTTGCTGAAGAAATAAAAATTATGTTTAAAAAATTTTATAATTTAAAAAAAAAATTCTTTTTTATAGATTAATTAATTGTGTTTCATAATGTTTTGAAACCTGTCTCATTTATCTAAGAAATTTTATTAATGTTTTTGTATTTTTTAATAAACTCCAACCACTCATAAGATTGTCCCCAGGTACAATCGATATTTGTTTACTTTTCGTTTTGGAGGTTATCTTCCTTCTGATGTGGTGAAATTCTTGTAGTATTTAATTTAAATTATATTAATTGTAGATTGTTATGTTTAGTAAAGAAAGCACTATTTTGATATGAAAAAAATATAAATAATTTATTAGATAATTGGTTATAAGACTCTTGTCGATTATAAAATCGACTCTCAGGGTATCGAAAAGTTACAAGTTTTTGATATATAAAATTCAATCAGGTTCTTTTAACAGCTAATTATGGTTAAAGTCAGAGAAATCGGGCCAATATTAAAAAAGTATAACGTTACAACAAGTAATTCTTAATACTAGGTACATATATTTAATTGAGATTGAAATAAAATAATTTGTTGTCGAACCGTATAGCTGGCGGAACTAGAAGGCTGCGTTCATTTTGAGTGAAGACGGAAATTGCAAATGGCCACCGTCGAGTTTGTAAAATGTCGCTAGTAAATGTGACGTTCCAATAAAGAGATTTTCTTGTAGTATTCACGTCCTGGTGTCACCAAATCTTCCTTCTGATGTTGTGTAGTGTCTTGAGTGAAGTTTCTGTGTTGTATTTTTGTATAGTGGTGTATGTATAAGTTAGTTCACTTTCTATCATTCAGGCACTAATTTACGGTTATGATGTATACTGTTTTCTTGTGTTTAATGATGTTATTTGGTGTAGTTTAGTGCTGTACAATGTTATTTCGTCTCTGGTAATTGTTTATGTCACTCGGTCGATGTTACAAAATGTTTTTATTCGCCACTCGCAATTTTCAAAATTGTGTCATTCACTGACTTGCCATTACGGTACTATTAGTTAGGTTAACTCGCTTAAAATACGCTCGTCAAGTGCACCGTACAATGTTTAATAATCAACTCTCTACTTCCTTCACTTTCGACTAAAATCTTAGCCAATGCAATATTATTCCTTACATTGTTCAAATCTAACTTTGCATCCTGTGCATGTTTTATATTACGTTATATAACTGCTTAAACTTTGGTTATTATTCAAATTTATTTGCTAGATGTTACTTAATTTAATCCTTCAGTTCATTCGGCGTATTTTAATATTGAATAATGCCGTTTTATTATGTTTTTTGTCTAAAATTGGTAATTTTACCTTCATTTTGTCTCTGGCAAAAGTTCAAAATCAGCTTCCTGTCATTATGCAAATTCTGCCATTTTTAAGTTATATTTATGATTAATAATCTCATATTTTATTAAAAGGTTTATATTCCCTTAGTTTCTTGCAATTATTTGAATTGGTTAATTTTTAAAATATTATGTTGGAATATATGACTCCTCTCTCCAAATTTTTGAGTTCTGTCATTTCCATTTTTATTTATAATCCTGGCTATAATTTTGCAAAATCTTTCTAAGTTGTTTCTGTAATTATATGGCTTCATCTCTGGTTTATTTTATCTAAATCCCTTTAGTTTAAATGTATTTAAGTGAGTAATTTCTCTGTTCTGATGAAGTTTGGTTTTCATTATTTTGCCTAGATTTTTTAACAAGTTTTTTTTCTTACAAATTTTTATACAAACAATAAATACTGTGTTATACCCTCTCTGACTTTTTAAACATGGTATTATAAACTAAACATTCTTTTTAATTAAACATAACAATAATTAGTATTGGTTTCAATACTATAAACGGTTAAACAAATAAGAAATATTTTCAAATGATGGTTGTCTTCAACATTTTTTACAATCAACACTTATTACTAACATAGAAATATTATTTACAAAGGAGGTTTTTTCCCATCTAACATCTTACTTAATTATTACTATAAATACAAGTAATAAATGTATTTACAGTTAGGATGTTAGTGGTTCCAAACTTAATAAATGTCCTTATACCTAATACATTTTTAAAATCCTTATTCTATATTCACAAAACCTTATACCTATATTCTTATTTGCTATCTCTTATATTAAATTGAATGATTCAGCTTTTTAAACCGTCTTTTAAATATGGTATTGGGTAATTGTACCCTGTCACTGTATATTTAAATCTGTTTTTATTCATTATTTAAAGAAATGTCTCTTCAAACAGATTTATAGCTTGTTATTATTAAATGTATCACATTCACATGGTACAAATTATAAGTCACTTTAAAGTTGTATATTTCATTAGATACACAGTTTGTGGATGCCAAGGATGAAACATAAGGTTTATTTTTTATAATACCCAAACTAGCACTGGTTCACTTTACACTTTTTGATGCTATTTCTAAATGGTTGTTTAGTCTCATTAACATCAATAAATTGGTTTGTGTGTTACAATGATGATTTGTTCTTTGGGCATTATATTATTGTTTCACCTTGGTTCACTGGCAACTCTTACTCTATACACTTTTTTCTCTTAATTTTATTGTACATGTGGTTACTGTTCAAGACTATTTCGTTATACTTTTTATGATAGTGATTTTTAGTTATTTTGGGATATGGGGATATGGGTGTTTTTTATAAGAGCATTCCTTCTTCTTCAGGATGCTGTCTTCTTCTTCTTTCTTCAATGGTGTCTTCTTTTCTTCTGTCTTCTTGGAATGGTATGTTCTCCATCTTCTTCTTGATGCCATCGGGTTTCTTGGGATTTCTTCATCTTCTTCTGGTTTCTAGAAATACATCACCTTTTATGGTGGATCTTGCCTTATTCAGGGTTTCTTTTTCATTTATTTATCCTCGTTGTGGGTTTAGTCATATTCTGTTGCTTCTTTATATACTTCTTACCTTCCTGGGTTATATTTTTTTTAAAACCTTGGGTTATTAGACTGGTTTTGGATGATTCATCACTAATAACTTATTTTATTTGAACTTATACTTTTTTTAATAACAATGATTGTTCTGCACAGTTGCTATGAATTAATTCTTTATATTAAATTTAATGCTTTCTTCGGATTTAAATGTTATAATCTTATTATTCTAATGATCAATGCCATTCATTATTATGCGTTTATCTGTCACGTTACAGATTGCTCTCCTCCAGAAGTAATTATTTCAGACATGTTTATGGATGAAATAATTTCTTATGATAATTTAATTATTTCTTATATTTCATTTTCTTCTCCATTTCTATATCGACTTTTTATATTTGAGTTTAATTAATTTTATATATATAGTTACTTATTTTACTTTTGATCCTTCTTGGATAGTTAGTGTCTTCTGAGATATATTATTATTATTATTATTATTATACATTTTCTTTCTTTATAAACTTCGTGTTGCATCCTTGGGATATTAATTCCCTAACATTCCCTATCACGTGGGCTGGGGCAGTTCAGAGGGGCACTGTAGGCTACACAATCTCTGCTGGCCATACAACACTTCTACAATTTGAGTCCAGAGGCACATTCATCTCTGCTCAAAAAACATAATGCTGTTGGAATTATCTTCAGTCAGTCATTGAATAAATAAATAAAAAGTAGTCTCATTTTCGACTAATAAAAATATCTTTGGATTCTTCACTTTGTAGTTTCTCAGATTATCTCACATTTTCTATCTTAATAAATCTTCATAATTATTATTATACTCATTATATATATTGTAACGTCCTGCTGTTATGTGAGGCACTTTAGCGAAACGTACACCTTTAGTCAAGCCCCAAATGTTGGGTTCGCCAAATCTGTAACGTACCGCTTTTTGAGGTGTTGTATAGTTAAATCCTGCCCCACGTTGTACACGTCAATTTTGTAACGTACCGCTGTTTCCGTGAGGTTTTATGGAAGTGTTATTATATGCCTCACGCAGTATGCGTCACTTTTGAATTATACTAACTGACGTTTTAAACGGTATAAATAAAGGATTTTGTTTATCTTGTTTTACTCAATCTAAAAGAAATCGAGAGTGTGTGATTTGGTGTCAAGGAGGTAATTTGTTCAGCCTTATGCAGAAGAGAGAGTAAGTATCAAATTTCCCCCTCTGTTGTGACGATTCCTTCTGTATGTTGTGCCGAAATTTTCATTAACTACCCACTACAATAAATTATAACACGTTATAATTCAATATTAATTTTCAATAATATTGCTTTATTGATTATTGACTTTTGTCTCCAGCCACCAAAGTATAGGTATCACAATTAATCTTTTTAAAAAGAAAACATCCTCTCGCCTTTACCGAGTAAACATAGATCTGTCTAAAGAACAAAACATATATGTTGTTATTTAACCAATATTACGCTATAATAAAATACATCAGTTATTACATAATTCTTATTAATTCCCCAGGGTTCAGGGTGAATTCTTTGTGTTATGAGAGAGTCAGAAATGGCTAAATGCTACGCTTTACAAATATAAGAAATTAATAAATAATTTGGTTTAATTTTCAGATATTACGTAGTTTCCGGAACTGCCGTAAGAGAGCAGCATGTATTTGTTTACTTTTGAAAGCAACATATGATAAAAATGAATATTTTTTCGTTCTATTTCACTATTAAAAAACGAGTTTTCTTCTGTATTTATTACGAAAAATGTTTATATTACCTCGCTCCGTGTTGTCCTTACTGGATTGAAGTTTTATTCTGTGATGAGGTACGTCTTGCGTTATTATTTCCTTTTCATTTTTCGAGTATTTTTCTGATTGTCTATTAGACGTAGGCCGAATTATATTGGATCCTCAGAATGGTTTCATCCACTGGTTTTTAATGTATAACACCTTTTAATTTGGATTCCTCAGGTATAATTGGTTAGTATTCACTTTGTTTATTACTCTTGCGTGAATTTCGCCTCCTCCAACGTCCAAAAAAAGGTTATTTTTTTATAATTTTTGTCGCATCGGTTCTTCAACAACTCTCGTTCAGGTCAAAATTTTTTATTCTATTAACAATACTTGTTATTTTCCATCACTCTTAGTAACACATAGTATTTTTATTATGTAGGCAGTTTGTGATTATTAAAAATTTATATTTTATTTAGGTAAAAAATAATTACTTCCATTCCGGTTTATTTACTAATTTAATTCACATAAGATGTTTTGGTTAATTTTTTTATGACCTTGTATATAAATATTTTATCATTTTATAAATTTATATATTATTTATTTAGTATCGAATAGTGTTCATACCCGGTACTACTTCCTGTTGTCCTTTCCTTCCTAGGATTATTTTAATTTTATATTATCTTTGGTAGTTAAAATTTTCATGTCTTTTAAAATTAACCCTGGGTTTTCTTACAATCTAACATAATTATTTGAAACAATATAATATTAACTTGGTATAACAAATTGTGGTTCATACAATATAAATTACAATAAATAAATAAAATCACAAAAATCGATTAGTATTATTACATACTACTTCCATAGTTTTATCCTATCCAAAACATACAGCACAGTTTAGTAATACATTAGTTTCACTTTGGTTTTTCACCTCAATGGGCACACTAGAACTCACTTCGCACTATATACCACTCGAATTGTTTATTATGTGGAGTGATATAATTAAATTTTGAGCGAGCTTTAGTTCTACCCATTTCTGACTTTTATTCTCATTATTTACTTTATTGGGACCGGGTTATGTACTGTTACAATATATATTTTTCTGAACTCTTAACTTGTCTGATATATTTATTTTAATTATGGATGAAGACTTTTCTTAATAATTCTTGTTACTGGTTATAGTGTAACTCTTTTTCTTCTCCATGTGAATTCTCTTTATACTTCCTTCTGGTTACTTACAGTGTTAGCATGGTCTTTATATATAGCATTTTCTTATTCATTATTTGAATGGTCTTAATATATTATATTTAATTTTTAAATTTGTATCTTTATATTAGATACTCAGGTTGTTATTTTGATCATTTTATTTAAACATTTTGTTCTTACCTTTCTCTTAGAAAGTTATTAATCCGCCTTCGCATTCATTAACATTAATTCATTTATAGTATATTTCATGTGGTACTTCTTCTCTTTGCATTTCATATAGGTCTTATTATTATTATTGGTTCAAAATCATCTTCTCCATATGTTTTGTATTAATTGTCCTCCTTTGCTTCTTCAGAGCTGAGTAATATCGTATTCCTTTTTCTTGATTAACTGTTTCCATTATCGTTTCATAAGTAATTAGTCATAGGTTGTACTCATTATTATTTTATTGTTTTTTTTCTTGGTTTTTTTTTATAATTTTACTATAATAACAAATTATTTCTCTTTGTTTCCAAATTTTTCCTTCTCTTGTATATCACACTCTTTTTTGTTTTTCTTCTCTACTCCTTCAAATGCTAGATATTCACATTTATTCTGGATTAAATTTAATTCTTTTTCCTGAATTAATCATTTTATTTTCTTCTAAATTTAATTATAAATGGCACATACTTATTTTTAGAACTTTGTTAGTTTTATGCAAAATTCAAACCCTTCTTCTTATTTAATTCCATAACATTTCTCATAAATCATTGTAATAAGTTGATCTTATTTTGTTTCAAAGTTTTGACGTTTTATCAAAGTTCAATTCTGTTTAATTCATTTATTCCCAAAATTGTTTCCTTCAAAATTGTTTATAGTAAGGTGATCTTACAATTATTTCTGAATTCTTTGGTATTTCTCTAAATTCAAATTCTTCTTAATTATTTGCCATAAATTTTTTCACAAAATTAGTTATAGTAAGTTGGTCTTACTTCATTTTTAAATTTTTTTGTAAATTAAATTCCAAAATCTTTCTTTTAAATTGCCATAAAGTTTTTTCTCAAAATTATTTGGTTGTAATTTGTTCTTACATCATTTTAGAATTTTTATGTTATTAAAAATTCTTTCTTATTCTGCCATAAAGTTTTTTCTCAAAAATATTAGGTTGTAAGATGTGCTTACATTTTTTTTTAAATTTTGTGGTTTTATTAAATTCCAAATTCCTTCTTTTATTTTTCCCATAAAGTTTTCTCTCAAAAATATTAGGTTGTAAGTTGTGCTTACAATTGTTTTAGAATTTATTTGTGTTTTAAATTCAAAATCCCTGCCTTCTTCTTTCCATAAAGTTTTTTTTTCAAAATTATTATGTAGTAAGATGTGCTTACTTTTGTTTTAGAATTTATATGTTATTATACGCCCTATTGCCTTTTGGTATTTGGCTTGCCGTTTTTCTTGGTCTTCCGCCACCTTGTTATAAAATCTCAACTGGTTGAATTTGCGATCATTGTTTGGTGGAAACTCGATGATTTGTTCAATTTCTCGGGGAGTCGGCTTCTCATACATGGCTGAGTATGGTGTAATTCCTATAGCTGGATGGTGGGCGAAATTTAGGAATGTCTCTGTTGCTGCTAAGTACTCTTGCCACTTTCTTTGTTGGTTGTGACAGAACGTCCGCAAGATCCTACCCACTTCTCTCAGTACTCTCTCAGCCGGATTACTACTTGGGTGGTAGACTGACGTCTTATAGGTTTTGATCCCAAGTGCTAATAATGTGTCTCGCCACCTCCTCCCCTTAAATTGCGTACCATGGTCGGTAATAATGGAAGATGGTCTACCGATCTCTGGCACATACAAATCGATGATCACTGCCAGAAATTTCGCTGTTGTTGCCCGATTAACCGGATATAGCTTTATATATTTGGTATAGTGGTCCATGATTATTATCAGGTACTTATACCTGTGTCGACCACCGCTACGGGGAAATGGCCCGCAGATATCCAAGAACACTTTTTCCAGTTTTGCATTTGAGGTAATAGGTATCATTATACCCTCTTTCTTCTCATTGTTTATCTTGACGCATTGGCAGATATTACAGGACTTGATGTAAGTTCTCGCCTTTCGGTTGATATTCTTTATCTTGCAGTTTTCCTCTAAAGCCTGTATCACTTTTAGCGCTCCCATGTGACCATACCTGACATGATAATCGATGATGACTTCCTTTTCGATTTGGCGTGGGATTATCACCTTCCATGTCTCTTCATCCAAAGCCGTTTTTATGAATAATATCCCTTTGTTTAGATGGTAATATTTGGAAACGGTATCATCATCGGCTTCCAATCGACTCATGATGTTTTTCAGTTTAGGATCAGACTGTTGGTGGATTCGGATATTTATTAATAGAGCTTGTAGATCGGCTCTGGTCTTAAAGATGTTATAAATTTTAACCAAGCTCTCCTTCTCTCCCTCGAAAGTCTGATCTTCCAGATTTATCCGTGACAATACATCCGCCACCACATTCTTTTTTCCCGGAATATATTCCCATTTTAGCTCATATTCTTGTAGGAGGAGTACCCATCTAGCCAATCGGCCGTGACTCAATTTGCACCTACGAAGGAACGAGATGGATTTATGATCAGTACGAACAGTGACTTGATACCCGAGAATGTATGTTCGGAACTTGCTGCATGCGAACACCACGCTAAGCAATTCCTTTTCTGTTACACTGTAGTTCTTTTCGCACTGGTTCAGCGTGCGACTAGCGAAGCTTACTACCAGATGTTGACCCTCCTCATCTTCCTGGTATAAAGTCGTTCCTAAGCTCAGGTCGCTAGCATCGCAGTTTAAAAAGAATGGTTTCTTAAAATCTGGGTGACGAAGTATAACGCTCTCCAGAAACTTTTCTTTTATCAAGCGGAAAGTAAGATCTTATTCCTCACCCCAAGTCCATTTGTTCTTAGCAGATAATTGTGGTTGAAACTTGGCTGTCAACTCGGAATATCGGTTCTGAAACTTCCTGTAATAGTTACAGAGTCCGAGGAAAGACTGTAATTGTTTCCTGTTTCTTGGCTGCGGGAACTTCTGAATTGCCTCCACTTTCTCTGCTGACGGGGTAATACCTCTGTCGTCTAGATTGAAACCCAAGAATTGTACTTCGCGCGCAATGAACTTGGATTTTCCAACTTCAGAGTTATGTTGTTCTGCGCTAACTTACTTAGTACATATTCTACTCTATAGCAATGTTCCTCCCAGGTTTCTGATGTAATGAGTAAATCGTCTACATAGACGGTGGTAAATTGGAGTGCTTCTTGTCCAAGAATCTGATCCATACATGCCATAAAGATGGCGACAGAATTTACAAGTCTGAAGGGCAGTCTCTTGAACTGGTAATTGCGCCCTTCGAAAATGAACGCCACGTACTGACGGCTTTGTGGATGCAGCTCCACTTGCCAATAACCACATACAGTGTCCCAGGTACTGATAAACTTCGTGCCATGAAAACGTTTTAATATCTCCTCTATTTCACCGGGTGAGGTTCTGTCATTCACAATCGTTTTGTTCAATTCGCGCGCATCTAAACAGAGCCGGACTTGTCCGTCTTTCTTTGGAACAGCAATAATTGGACTAGCATAAGGAGATTGACTAATCTCAATTATGTCATTTTCAATCATTTTATTTATTTCTGTTCTCACGGCCTCTTTAAGCGACTGCGCGATTGGATATGACCTCCGGTTAAACTCTACGTTTTCTTTGAACTCCAGTTTGCACTGATAGTTTTTAACCTTCCCTGGTTCATCTGAAAACACTGCCTTGTACTTCTCATATATTCTGACTAAACGATCTGCTAGATGTACAGGTATTTTATCGTTATTGGTTCCGCACTGGAAATCCCGTATTTCTTGTATTTTTACTGACCATAAATCCTCTCCTCCATGGTTGTATATAATGGGTTTATGAAGAGGGCTGTTCCTAATGATATTAATTTTACGAAGTTGTTGATGTAGAGGGCTGGGAAGTATATTTGCGCCTCCTACCAAATTTGCGGTCCATGTTATTCCGTCTGGGAAAAGTGATACTCTCTCTAGGTTAAGATCGATAATGGCGGAATATCTTCTCAGAATATCGCAACCGACTAGTATGTCAAATGGTAATCCGGTGGCGATTAAAAATTCCATGTCTAAAGCTATATCGCGGCTAACAACACTTAAGGAAACTTGCTTCCTAATGGTTTTATTCTGGCGGCCAGTTGCACCTATTAATACAATGTTGTTTACTGGTAACATTGGCAAAGTTTTTCCACATTCGCTCTGTATCCTTTCCAGTTCATTGGCGTTTATTATTGAAATATTTGCACCTGTGTCAATCATTATTTTAGCAGGAATTCCTTCCACCTCCGCTGTTATATATAGTATTTCGTTATTGTTGTTGTTGAGACTCTTTTCGTTCTCCTCCAAAAGTTCAGTCCGAATATCTTTCAGGTAATGGTTACTAATTATCGTGATGTTTTTACAATTGGTTGCTTGTTGCAACTCATCCTTGTTTAACCCAGGAAGTATAAGCAGTAACGGGTCGTTGTCGTTAATTACTGCCTCCTCCCGTTTAAAGCATTGTGGTCATCGTTCGTACTTGGATTGACCGAGGCATCGTTCGGGAAACTCTGGGTCGTTTCCTGACGCTCTGTACCCTGTTCGAGGTTTATCTCCCTGTTCTGTTGTCGGCCAAGATCCTCCAGGCTGGTACTTCTTCTTCCTTGTTCGTGTCGTGGACCGTCCCGTTCCGCACTTCTCCATCTTCTGTCTGCGCCGTGGAAGCTGTTCCTCCGTGGTTGATAGTATCTCCTTGGACCGCGATCTTCTGCTCTTATAAAATTAACCCTAGGGCGCGACACTCTATTACTATTATTATTATTATTATTATTATTATTATTACTATAATTATTGTTATAATAATTTCGGTTGGGTGGGTAATGTCTATCACCATTATTACTGGGGTATGGATTTCTCTGACCGTATGGGCTATTAGGGGGCTGATAGTAATTGTTCCTATTAGTAGGATAGGGGTTGTTGTTCCTAATACCGTTAGCATTGCCGTTAAAATTGTTATTACGCGGCAGGTTATTATGGCCGTCGTAATTACTGGGTTGGTTTTGGTTTCCGGGATGGTTATTGCCGTTATTAGGGTATTGATTCGGCCTCGCCTCTGGTCTTTCATTCCTCCTCCTGCTCTGGCGATAATATTCTTCATTTTCAGACCCTTCTAACAATTCCGTCATTGCCTGTACCGTTTTGATCTGGCTACCTCTCCGGGCCCTGACAATGTCTTCGTCATAGTGATACAAGATTTTATTCACCAGGCACTCTACGGGTATAGCCGGCTCGAGGTGTTTCACCATGCACACCTTCCCTAAAGAATAGGCTGTCATGCTACTGCCTAGTTGTGCCCTGTATCGCCCGTTGCATATGTTACCACGGATCAAGTTCTGGGTTGTTTCAGACCAGTATTTAGACTTAAACATTCTCCGGAACTGCTGGTAGTCGGGAATCTCGCTCCGGTTAGCCATCCACCAATTATCCGTCATCTCCCTGAATGACTCATCCAAGATTTCCCTGTTATGGCTCCATTGCGTTATTTTATGTTTGGTGAAGTATTCATCTACCCTAGCCAGGAACTCCATTGGTTTCCGCTTGTACTGCCAGAAGTTGAGCCATTCTCGGCTTTCATTGATGGGCAATCCGGTGAAATGAGTCGGTCTATTTCTTAAAGCTTCCATATCTTCTTGGCTTTGTCGCACCTGACCTGTGATATTGGTCATCGCCTCTTGCATACCATCACACCGTTCCGCGACTTGGCTTCGTACTCTCCCGAATTCTTCTTGCGTCTCCTTGCGCTGTTCCTCCACTTTCCTGCGGCTATGTTCTTCTATGTTTGTAAACTTGATGTTTACCACTTCCTTAAACTCTTGTACCTCCTTTTCGGTCTGGTTGCATTTCCCGTCAATCTCTCGAATCTGTCGATTCACCATTATGTTTTCTTCTTCCATCTTTTTATTCATCGCTCTCTTGTTGACGTTGATTTCCTTGTTCAGTTCTTCTCTTAACAATTCCATTCTTTTGTCAAGTTTGTCCAGATTCTCCTGATTGACCTCCCTCAATTCTTCTCTCAAAATTTGGTTGTCCTCTCTCAATTCTTCCAACTTCTCCCCCATCTTCTCTTCCAACTTCTTGTTATCCTCCTTCAACTCTTCCTTCAACGGTCGGTTGTTCTTTTCTATCTTCTTCCTAGTTTCATCGATTTTCTGATTGGTGTTTTCAATTTTATTAATCAATTCTTCTTTAGTCGACTTGAATTCTTCCTTGAACAATTGGTTGTCTTCCTTCAATTCTTCTAACTTCTTCCCCATCTTATCTTCCATCTTCTTACTGTTTTCTTCCATCTTTTTATTTGTTTCTTCGATTTTATTTCCCAAATCTTCTTTCAAAGACTGGCTATCTTCTTTCCTTCCCTTATTACTTTCGTCCATTTGCTTCTTCAAATCTTCCTTGTTGGATTTGTTGCTTTCTTCTATTTTGGATTCTAGGTTCTTATTCATTTGTAAAAGCATCTCCATCATTTTCTCTAGAATTGGACCTTCTGTTGTTTTGGATTTCTCAGGTTGTTCCTCTTGGAGATTGACATCCCCTATCTGTGTGGGCATCTCCGGTTGTTCCTCTGGTTGTGCAGGTTGTTTGGACAACACCGGTGGCAATGAACTTTCCACATCTACTGGCGTTGCCTCTTTATTTTCCATGTCCATCTCTACTGCTTTTTCGGCCTCCGCCGCCCGTTTCTTGGATGTTGCACGTCGTTGCATTTTTCCGTCTTTCTCTGGCTTTATAGCTGCTGCCGAACTCCAATTAGTGATTGGGCAGATTGTAGTGGCCTTTCCATCGCAAATTAAAGCCCCACGTTGGGCGCCAATTTGTAACGAAAATATATATTTCAGATGACTGGTGAATACTTTGTATGGTTCTCAAAGTCTGCCTGGTCTGAAACTCTTCCTTTAATTTCACTGTTGAGCAGTCCAAATTGTAACGAAACCTTAAATGCTGTTGAAGATGTATAGGTGTAATGTGATAAAAATGTTTTAAAAAATGTTGTTTGCTGAAGAAATAAAAATTATGTTAAAAAAATTTTATAATTTAAAAAAAAATTTCTTTTTTATAGATTAATTAATTAAAAACAATTAATTAATTGTGTTTCGTAATGTTTTGAAAAGTGTCTCACTTATCTAAGAAATTTTATTAATGTGTTTGTATTTTTTAATAAACTCCAACCACTCATAAGATTGTCCCCAGGTACAATCGATATTTGTTTACTTTTCGTTTTGGAGGTTATCTTCCTTCTGATGTGGTGAAATTCTTGTAGTATTTAATTTAAATTATATTAATTGTAGATTGTTATGTTTAGTAAAGAAAGCACTATTTTGATATGAAAAAAATATAAATAATTTATTAGATAATTGGTTATAAGACTCTTGTCGATTATAAAATCGACTCTCAGGGTATCGAAAAGTTACAAGTTTTTGATATATAAAATTCAGTCAGGTTCTTTTAACAGCTAATTATGGTTAAAGTCAGAGAAATCGGGCCAATATTAAAAAAGTATAACGTTACAACAAGTAATTCTTAATACTAGGTACATATATTTAATTGAGATTGAAATAAAATAATTTGTTGTCGAACCGTATAGCTGGCGGAACTAGAAGGCTGCGTTCATTTTGAGTGAAGACGGAAATTGCAAATGGCCACCGTCGAGTTGGTAAAATGTCGCTAGTAAATGTGACGTTCCAATAAAGAGATTTTCTTGTAGTATTCACGTCCTGGTGTCACCAAATCTTCCTTCTGATGTTGTGTAGTGTCTTGAGTGAAGTTTCTGTGTTGTATTTTTGTATAGTGGTGTATGTATAAGTTAGTTCACTTTCTATCATTCAGGCACTAATTTACGGTTATGATGTATACTGTTTTCTTGTGTTTAATGATGTTATTTGGTGTAGTTTAGTGCTGTACAATGTTATTTCGTCTCTGGTAATTGTTTATGTCACTCGGTCGATGTTACAAAATGTTTTTATTCGCCACTCGCGATTTTCAAAATTGTGTCATTCACTGACTCGCCATTACGGTACTATTAGTTAGGTTAACTCGCTTAAAATACGCTCGTCAAGTGCACTGTACAATGTTTAATAATCAACTCTCTACTCCTTCACTTTCGACTAAAATCTTAGCCAATGCAATATTATTCCTTACATTGTTCAAATCTAACTTTGCATCCTGTGCATGTTTTATATTACATTATATAACTGCTTAAACTTTGGTTATTATTCAAATTTATTTGCTAGATGTTACTTAATTTAATCCTTCAGTTCATTCGGCGTATTTTAATATTGAATAATGCCGTTTTATTATGTTTTTTGTCTAAAATTGGTAATTTTACCTTCATTTTGTCTCTGGCAAAAGTTCAAAATCAGCTTCCTGTCATTATGCAAATTCTGCCATTTTTAAGTTATATTTATGATTAATAATCTCATATTTTATTAAAAGGTTTATATTCCCTTAGTTTCTTGCAATTATTTGAATTGGTTAATTTTTAAAATATTATGTTGGAATATATGACTCCCCTCTCCAAATTTTTGAGTACTGTCATTTCCATTTTTATTTATAATCCTGGCTATAATTTTGCAAAATCTTTCTAAGTTGTTTCTGTAATTATATGGCTTCATCTCTGCTTTATTTTATCTAAATCCCTTTAGTTTAAATGTATTTAAGTGAGTAATTTCTCTGTTCTGATGAAGTTTGGTTTTCATTATTTTGCCTAGATTTTTTAACAAGTTTTTTTTCTTACAGATTTTTATACAAACAATAAATACTGTGTTATACCCTCTCTGACTTTTTAAACATGGTATTATAAACTAAACATTCTTTTTAATTAAACATAACAATAATTAGTATTGGTTTCAATACTATAAATGGTAAAACAAATAAGAAATATTTTCAAATGATGGTTGTCTTCAACATTTTTTACAATCAACACTTATTACTAACATAGAAATATTATTTACAAAGGAGGTTTTATTCCCATCTAACATCTTACTTAATTATTACTGTAAATACAAGTAATAAATATATTTACAGTTAGGATGTTAGTGGTTCCAAACTTAATAAATGTCCTTATACCTAATACATTTTTAAAATCCTTATTCTATATTCACAAAACCTTATACCTATATTCTTATTTGCTATCTCTTATATTAAATTGAATGATTCAGCTTTTTAAACCGTCTTTTAAATATGGTATTGGGTAATTGTACCCTGTCACTGTATATTTAAATCTGTTTTTATTCATTATTTAAAGAAATGTCTCTTCAAACAGATTTATAGCTTGTTATTATTAAATGTATCACATTCACATGGTACAAATTATAAGTCACTTTAAAGTTGTATATTTCATTAGATACACAGTTTGTGGATGCCAAGGATGAAACATAAGGTTTATTTTTTATAATACCCAAACTAGCACTAGTTCACTTTACACTTTTTGATGCTATTTCTAAATGGTTGTTTAGTCTCATTAACATCAATAAATTGGTTTGTGTGTTACAATGAAGATTTGTTCTTTGGGCATTATATTATTGTTTCACCTTGGTTCACTGGCAACTCTTACTCTATACACTTTTTTCTCTTAATTTTATTGTACATGTGGTTACTGTTCAAGACTATTTCGTTATACTTTTTATGATAGTGATTTTTAGTTATTTTGGGATATGGGGATATGGGTGTTTTTTATAAGAGCATTCCTTCTTCTTCAGGATGCTGTCTTCTTCTTCTTTCTTCAATGGTGTC
This sequence comes from Magicicada septendecula, assembly GCA_034769895.1. NCBI lineage: Eukaryota > Metazoa > Arthropoda > Insecta > Hemiptera > Cicadidae > Magicicada > Magicicada septendecula. The sequence goes on from CM068368.1 coordinate 826,895,276, forward strand.
TTCTTTTCTTCTGTCTTCTTGGAATGGTATGTTCTCCATCTTCTTCTTGATGCCATCGGGTTTCTTGGGATTTCTTCATCTTCTTCTGGTTTCTAGAAATACATCACCTTTTATGGGGGATCTTGCCTTATTCAGGGTTTCTTTTTAATTTATTTATCCTCGTTGTGGGTTTAGTCATATTCTGTTGCTTCTTTATATACTTCTTACCTTCCTGGGTTATATTTTTTTAAAAACCTTGGGTTATTAGACTGGTTTTGGATGATTCATCACTAGTAACTTATTTTATTTGAACTTATACTTTTTTTAATAACAATGATTGTTCTGCACAGTTGCTATGAATTAATTCTTTATATTAAATTTAATGCTTTCTTCGGATTTAAATGTTATAATCTTATTATTCTAATGATCAATGCCATTCATTATTATGCGTTTATCTGTCACGTTACAAAGGATACACAACAGTCGCTTTAAATCCTGCTTTGACATTTTCTGGTTTCATGGCTTTGTCCCAGACAGGCGAGAAAATTTTACCAAACCTAGCTTTTGTTATGTCATCATGGTTTGTCTGATCGAGGAAGAGAAGAACTTGTTGGTCCCAGAATGTCTCAAACGGTCCATAGCAAGATTTGTCAAAAGGTTGCAACTCGTGGGTTGTGTTTGCCGGTAGGCAAAACAGAGTAATGTTGTGCTCTTCTGCTTTTTCTACAATAGTGTAGTCAAGGTGGCATTTTGCACCATCAAAAATTAAAAGGCATGAACCATTTGGTTTAAATCTTGCAAAGTGGTCAAACCAAACACAAAATGCTTCGGTAGTCATGCTTTTGAAGTCATTTGACAGTCAGATCCTGCTGGCAAGTTGTCCTTCCATTCCGGCCTCATGCGTTTCCCTTTCAAAAGAATCATTGGAGGGATGACGGTACCAATTGCATTCCCACAACCAACTATTGTAACGCTTTCCCCATGCTCTTTAGACACAAAATGTACTCTCTTAGATCCCTTTTTGGCGTAAACTGCAGGATCCTTGTGTAAATGGAGGCGACACCCTTTCTCGTTCATATTAAAAATTCGCTCAGGAAATGTCATCAAATTCATTTCAACGAGTACTTTACGTAGCTTGGTGAAATAATCGTTGACAATAAATTTGTTTAGTTTCATGGCTCTGGCCGGATTCATTCTCTTGCTTTTTCTTTTAGCTACCTCTGTATTCCTACCCAAAAACCCTCGCAACCAGTACCTTCCAGCTATTTGTTTATTTACTGAAAAATTGTGGGATATTTTGTTTTCTTTACAAAATCTAAACACACAGAGTCTTATAATTTTTGAGGTAAGTGGAAATAGCAAGTCGAAATATTCTTTTACACAGTTCCTTTTCTTGATCGCTATTAAGCACTGCCTTCCGTCCTAATTTTGATTTAATGTAATTTTTTTCTAAAATGTAACGACGAAGAGTTCGCCGAGGAATGCCATACCTTTGAGCTGCAGCATTTGGAGTGAGCTCACCTTCCCTTACTGCGTGCAAAGCCCTAGTCATGCTCTCCTGGCTCCAAGCACCTCTTTTCTTTCCAAGAGTTAGTGGATTCATGTCTGGAACAAAACAAAAAAAGAAAAAATAGTAACTTAGTAAATAAACTTAACTTATAATCAAAAAAGTAAATTTATTATAAAAACAAGTTAATTTTTACGAATTTATAATAAAAAAATTATTTTCTTTCATGTCATAAGTTAATATAAAAAGTATTATGTAAGTTAGTAATGTAAGTTACTAATAAAAAAATAGTAGTAAATAAACTTAACTTATAATGAAAACAGTAAATTTCTTATCAAAACATAATTTTTACGAATTTATAATAAAAAAAATTATTTTTTTTTCATGTAAAGTATAAGTTAATATAAAAAGTATTATGTAAGTTACTAAATAACAGTTTAACATTTTTATATTACTAAACTTATGAATAAAATAACTTATAACTTACAATAAACGCATACATAAACTTATTTAGAAGTGTTTAATCATGAGTTACTGTGTGCAGGTAATATGGCCAGGTGTTGTTAATATGGCCAACTGGCGGCCATATTATCTGCCTGACGCCACTTCTCAAAGAGTTACTTTTCATTTACTTAAATGGAATAGAAACTCCATAACCATTATATGACTGTAAAGAGCATTAAATAAGCTTCCAGAATAGATATATAGAAATAGTCATTATCAATTACATACAAGAAAATAAAAGCACGCTTACCTGCAATAATTTTATAACAGCCTTCCGTTTGTTGTACAAATTACACTCTGAAGCTTCTCTTCCGCGCTAGTTAGACTTGATATTGCTGGGAGCGCTGTTATTGCCATCTCGTACCTCACAGAAGAGCATAGTAGCGCGATATTTTGGATTAATTTTAAAGTACTTGTAGGACGACGATGTGGCCATATTAGCTGCATTGGCCATATTTGCATCACCTACCTTATTTGAAATACTCGTGTACTGGTTGTTCCTTGCATACCAGCGATATTTTTGTACGCCTAGTATTTGGCCTTGGCATATTCGTTTACTTGTTACTTGCATACTTTGTGTGTGTGTGTGTGTGTGTGTGTATAGTAGTGTAGGGGGCGCGCCTCGACTCGGAACAGCGAGGCCGCGAATAACAGGTATTTCAACTTTTCAGTCACTGTTACATCCGTTCCACAAAAATATCGTTCCAAAATACCTGTTACAGGTATATCGGCCCACCTAACAACCGAGTCTAGCCAGCCAGAGCACTACACCATTGTATTTCCCCATATACAAAGCGCATCACAGTTGGTGCACACTTGCCATGTACACCGCGGCAGGAGCGTGTACGGTTTTTAGTAATTGCTCTGCGCTTTTCAATCAGCAAATGATTAATTACGATGATTTAGCTTGCAAACACTATTATTACTTATTGTCTTATTCATAATTCTATAATTGAACCGGCAGTTGGAAGAAGGGAATAAACGCCATTTTTTTCATTTTCTGTGTTATAGTGGTTTTGTAATCTTTGTAGGTAGACAGACAGTTTGGTGGAAGAAGGGAATAAAAGACACTGTAATGACAGAGTTACGAAGTGATGAAAATTGTGGGTCCGGGATTTATTTCCTTCTTCCAACTGATCATGTTGCGGCACTGATGGCCAGACTTAGAGGTGGCCTAAACTGTTATTTTAAAATACTAGGTATGAAAATACCGTTCCAAAAAAATAACAGGTACAAATACCTGTTATTATATACTATATATACATAACCTATATTATCCTTTGTAAGTAACTCGTTTTGAGTTTCCTGCAGGTCTCCTATGTAATATCTTCAAATAAATACACTGCAAGTAGCTTTATTTTCACCTAGATAAACCTATTAATATATTAATAAACCTACTTGCTGTGTATTTATTTGAAGATATTATATAACCTATACTATATAATTTGTTATAAGAAATAAATTGAAACTAAAAGTATTAACAGTGTTACTTTACACTGTGACTTTATTAAACTATTACTGTTTAAATGAAAATAAGAAACAAGAGAATTTATAGGCCTATCTCCCTTTGGGAATACCAATTTAAGTTTTCACTAGTAGTAAACAAACTAACATTGGTTAGACAAATCAGTTGCGAAACTCGGGACAGTTAAATAATTTAGAGTAGGCCTACACGTAATACCACAAAAAAATAATGTGAAAAAACATCAGAAACGTATAATAAAAACATAACAGTAAGCCACAAGAGTGAATGAGAATAAACAAAATTTTACAAATAAAAATAAAAAACAAATTGTAATAAATAAATATAAATACATAAATAAAAACTTATAAATAATAAGCAACAACAAAAGTAAATTAAATGCATTACAGATATTTAAGGAACAGGACTAGATAAAGTGCATAATATCCATTACAACAATCTCATCATTTACGTGAGATGTGTAGTGAAGTTAAAATCACATTAATAAAAAGTATAATATAGCTTATCAACATCAGCCACTCTATAGGTTATAACTCAATATAATTAAATACAACTATTTCACTAACAACTCGGAACACAAAGTTTTTTTGAGTAAAAACAAAGTTTTACCAACTGATTTTAGTTACAAGTTGGTGACTAGTATAATATATAATTTATTAGCATATAATCTGTATTATATATCTGCATATCACACGAGAATAAATGTAACAGCAGCATGAATTATTTCCTTTATTAAAAACAGCTTCGTCTCTTTGCGCAGAATGAAGTATACAAAAAGTGGCTCATACTAGTTCCTACTCGAAATATGCTTGATACTACCTGTTCCTAAAATACTAGGTGTTCCTAAAATATTAGGTGTTACTAAAATACTACTGTTACTCTGGAACGCGTTGTTCCTTGTGTATCGGTGATACCACTAGTATTTGAAATACCTAGTATTTTAAATACGCGTTACTGGTTGTTCCTTGCGTTCCAGCAATATTTTTGTACGCCTAGTATTTGGCCTTGGCATATTCGTTTACGTGTTCTTGCGTACTTTTGTGACGATTTAAATTGTAAAACAAATAAAAAAAAAATTAATAATAAAAATATAAAATGGGAAGTTAGTGAAAACCATTAAATAGCACTATTAAACCAAATACCCCTGAACTAACTCATAATAGTAATGAGAATTAAAAAAGAAAATTTAACTAAAATAATTAATTAAAACTGTGAAAGCAAAAGTTAAAAAATAAAACTGTTAACCCTTTATTAAATTTATCATGCTATGACCTGTGTATTCCGGATCCAACTTGCATACCGACCCGGCATTAAATAAGAAATACCTGTAAACTATAATGTAAATAATTAATAATTTAAAGTCACTAGTAGTAGTTGTAATAAATTCTGTAGACAAGCAGTCTCGATTTTTTATTTTGTCGAACTGTAAGACTGTATTACTAATTAAAAGTTGGAACTATATTATGGCGGAGTATTCACTCCGCGTCATTGCAACTTTCCTGTTGTAACAATGTAGGACTTATGATGCGGCTTTCAAACTGTAAACAGCTCCAAGCGGGGCTCTGCACAAAATGTTTATTTTTTTCATTTTATTTGATTGTTAGCTTCCACTAAAAGTGTGGAGATCGAGATCTAAGTAACTAAGATGTAGTGAGTTTTTTTAAAACAAAGATGTGAAAAAAGTAAATGAGTGTATAAGGTGACATCTCATGTTAATTAAAATAAAAGATCAAATATGGTTCAAGTTAAGGGTAATTCCAACATAATGTGAAAAGAATATGTAAACTCCAATACTACTGTGCCATTACATATGTGATGTGAATAACTGTGAATAGTGACGACTAAGACCTCAACTGCATTTACACTACCGCCGAGGATCAGGACGACTTCACGCTAGATGACACCATAACATCCATTTCATCATTAATTGACTCCGAGGACATCCACTGGAAAGACTACCCCGATGACAACCCCGACTAAGAGAGTACAGAAGAATCACACTCCGAGGACATGGACAGATAACATTTATCTAAGAGGTGACGCGGAAGCTCGTCTTCCGTGAATTATGTATATTTAAAATATAAGTAATTATAAATGAAAAAGACTTTTAAAAGACAATCTCTAAGCGTTAAGCTTTAAAATGGTGTAACCAGTAATTTCTGAAATCATACGTTGTAACATAACTCTTGTGATGTAACTTTGAAACATCGCTCAACTAAATAAAACCATTCTTCAAATGGTATTTAAGTAATAATGTAATCGTCTAAACAAGTAGAGTAAATTTGAAACTTCTTAACTAGTTTAAAGAGACTCGGATCCGAGGTAAATACATTATCTGTATGATCATTTTTAAGGCAGAAAACCCCTTTACAATTTCTGTGTAAGTAAAATTTTTATTTGTAAGGTGTTACCTATCATATGTAAATAAAGGGATGTTATCTTTGTTACATACTAAAGTGAGTGCATAAATCAGCTAAATTCCCTCCCCTTGTTTCCTTTAATTAGAGTAATTATAATTATTGTTAGTGATGTGTTTGATTTTTCAGTTTGTTACAACGTAGGCAGCCTGTATAATTGGCTAGAGTCAATTATCACGGGTTCCCTGGATTATAACGTAGCCGACACATTATACTTTTTGTGTGTGTGTGTCTGCGTAGGTGCGTAGGGGGTGTGCCTCGACTCGGAACAGCGAGGGCGGCGTGTCTCGACTCGGAACAGCGTCGCCGCGAACAACAGGTATTTCAACTTTTCAGTCACTGTTACATCCGTTCCACAAAAATATCGTTCCAAAATACCTATTACAGATATATCGGCCCACCTCTAGTTCAGACATACATTTTGCCGCCTTTTATTGTATTGTGTTGTTTTTGATGAAAATAGTAGAGGTTATGTGTGTCTAATCTGTGTTACTAGTTTCTGTGATTGTGTTTAATGTTTAAAGAACTCAAATACGGATGAAAATTGTGATTGCAAAGAACAGTGTACAGGTAACTTTAGTTTTGAAGAGAAGTTAACTATTTTTAATAGTTTTTGTGTATTCTATAGTTTTGGAAAAACCAAGAATGAACAAGACATATATCTTATGGGTTTGATTGAGCCCTGCAAAATTAAAAGGCGAAGGCCTTCGAATGGTGATTGTAAAAAAGCCAGGGACTATTCTTTTTTATATTTTTGCAAAGCCGGTAGTAAAAAGGTTAGAGTGTGCCTTTCTTATTTTGCATGCTGTAAAGAATAAGGCAGTGTTTCGATTTTCATGCCTAGTTGTCAAAGGCAAATCACCACACGATAATCATGGCAAGCATTGTAACAGAGGAAATGCATTGCCTGTAGAGGCTGTAAATAAAATAGGTAAGCATATTTTATCATTACCCTCTAAAGAGTCTCACTACAGCTCTAAGCTTGTAAAATATTTATCTGCCGACTTGAATGTCCAGAAAATGCATGACCTATTCTGTGAACAATATCCTGACCTCAGAGATGTGGTGCCCTGGTCTCGAGAGGTCAAGTACCTCGGGGTCCACCTCGATCGTCATCTTACCTGGCGGACACACTCCGCACAAGTAGCCCGCAAGACCGCCAATCGCCTATACCAACTCCGTCCCGTGCTATACAGCAACGCCATGACCTGCCGCCTAGGGAAACTTATCGTCTCCACCTGTGCGGTGCCAATGGTTACCTACGCGATCCCTGTATGGGGCTATTTGGCCAAGACCCATAAGTGAAAGCTTCAGTCTCTCCTTGACCGAGGATTGCGCTGGGCGTGCAAAGCCCACTATCTGACCTTAAACAAAAACAATCCGTGACTCCCTGCATGTCCGTTCCCTGGACACCACTATACGGACACTGTCCCGCAAATTTTATCGTCGCTCCACCCGATTTCAGGGCAACCACCTCATTAGCGCCCTCGGTCGCTACCAATCTGTGCCAGGAGAATCTTGGACCCGGCCTCGGCGTACTCTCACCCTCAATTAATTAATTAATTGAAAACCCACGGTCGGTAGCAGGCCACACCCTAAATCCAGCCCCTATCTATAGTCCATGCGGCAGGAGCTCTATCTGAAGCTCAGAACGCAGTACATGAGCGGGCGACGGGCATGCCCTTCGTCTCGCACAGCCCACTGGTCCGGCCAGAGATGTGGTCAAGTATTAATACTATCGTAAGCATTTCAGAGAACATTATGATTTTCGTTTTGGACGCCCCCAAGTTGATGTATGTTCACAGTGTGAGTTTAGGCCAAATCGCAAGGCCAAAATGACACTGCTAAGAGGGTGGCTGGCGCAGACAAAATAGTTCATTTGCGTAGGGTTAAAAAGTTTTACTACAAGCAAAAATAAATCAGAGTTGTGTAATGACAGAGTTGATGTTGCTGCCATAACCTTTGACTATGTGCAGAATTTACGGTTGCCAAAGTTACCTGTACAAGAGATGTTTTATCTCAGAAAACTTTGGCTTTATGCATTCTGTATTCATGACATGGGTAAAAACACAGCAACATTTTTTACCTATCATGAAGGGTTAGCTAAACGTGGTCCAGATGAAGTATGTACATTTTTGCAAACGTAGTATATTGAACAAATTATTTATTATTCTGTAAAGGAACTACACATATTTAGTGATTCATGCGATGGCCAAAACCGTAACCACACAGTAATAAGATATTTCTTAGCTCTTGCTGTGACAGGACGGTTTGAAAAAATTGTACACTATTTTCCTGTTCGTGGGCATTCCTTCCTACAGTGCGACAGGGACTTTGGGACGGCTAAGAGATTTGTTAGGCGAACTGACAGAATTTATATACCAGCTGATTACGAGTTGTTGATAGCAGCCTGTAGAAAAGACAATGGATTCTCTGTCCGTGTTATTGACAGTGATGAGATTTTAGATTTTAAAAACTGGTGGCCAAAGTACTTTAAGAAGAGTTCTAAAAAGCTGAACAGTAACGGGTCTGCTGCTGCCAATTCCCCTAAAGAGAACTTCTCCATTTCAAAGTAAGTTATAAGGAATTTCAGATGGCTAGCACAAATGCAGATTATATAATAGCTTCTGAATCGATCGGTGGACTTTGTAAGCGCTCCTTCCAACTTGTAAAATCTACTGTTGACATTAGAACATTACATTTTACAAATGAAAAAGCCTATGGTGGTAAAATACCCATTAAAGAAGTGAAGATGGTCGACATTAAGAAAATCATCCAATATGCACCAAGTCACAAACAGCCATTTTACACTTCAATAACTGCATGGCCTACCTCAAATGATGCCAACAGCAATAAAGAAAACTAGTTTTTAAGGTTCTGCACGCTAAATTTAAAATTCCATTGTCGATACTGGCGCACTCATAGCAGCGGAAGCAGGAGGAATTACTTGATAACTATCCGGTATGTAACGTATGAAACTGTAAATTCTGCTGCAAGTCGTATTAATTACTACGACACAAAAAATAGTCCCCCGCCGCCTGCACTCGGCTTCGTGCCAGCAGACAACCAGACCACTCACGCACGTACCTATACACTCACCATTCTATCAACAGCAATTGTTACATAATGTGTACGCACAGCAGGTCATCTGCAAAATATGGCTACTGACAGTACGGTCTAACATAATCATGTCATATAGCCAAAATAACAAGTAATTTGTGTGACTTTATTTAGAAATGTATAAACAAAATAATTTATCTCTTCTGTATACTATCATCTGTAGGTCTATAATAAATGAATTCCTAACACTTAGAACGAATAAATGAATTCGTAGCACACGCCATAGTAGCCTACTTACTATATCCATTAACATTTGGAGTTTCAAAAATAAATATTTATTGTCATTGATAATCTCTAACAATCGCATACACAAAAAACAAATTATCCGTATCCCACATTAGACTGCTACAAATTATACGATAAACGCAAGTAACTTACTTATTGTTCTGTTCGTTCAATAAACAGGCCTTATCCACAAAGCAGATTCATTTGTAATGCGCAATTTTTTGGTCATTAGGCCACTTCTCAGAAGTAGTATGTGATAAATTAGTAAGTACGTACTGATTAAAGAAATGTGAATTCGCTGATGTCTTACTGATTTATTCTATATTGGTGATAATAAATCAACTATTGGCATAGACGAATCCATTTTCTTCACGGTGTAAATCATGTCGGGCAACTGTTTCCTCAACTATAGGTTTTTTAGAGGGATCAATCCAAAACACTGTTGTATTGCCGATTGAACGGGGGATACAAACAGTGAAAAACTGTAACCTAGTCCGAAGATTATGTTGGATTGTTGGGAAGTTTATGGTGCTATACATTTTGTGCGTGAAACGTCAATCATTCTGTGGATTTCGAACGTCCTGTGTCGAGTATTCACACCAATACGACAAAGTTTATAATCTAAAGCTAAAGTGAGAAACGAGAATTTGATGCTGGGAGGTACTCAACTCATATTCTGTTTGTGAAAATTTGGCTATTCCAACAATAACAGTCAGTAAACATGTCATGTACATTATCACTAAATAAATGAATGTGGTCGTCAACAGTAAAAGCATCCGCTTTACAAATGCGTTCGCTTTCTGTATAAGGCCCCAATATATTTCATCTGCAAAAAAAATAAAATATTTTTAGTGAAAGGAAGGAACGTTATAAATTCACCAGTTTGCTACACTCAAAATATTTTATTTGTAAAGTGTGGTTTAGCAGTGTATACTGAGTGTCAAAAAAGGCTATTTAATCTTGATATTACAAATAAATCACAAAAAATAATTATATGCATCATAAATCATTCTCATCTATATATATTACCTACTATCTCATCTATATATTATAACAGGACCAAATATCATTTATTTGGAGTTATATGTTAAGAGTATACTATATTGATGATTAAATAAATTTTAATAGTCGAAACTCCACTCATATGTTATAGTGATAAAAATAATGCATTGTAAAAGACGCACATGCGGTTGTTACATAATCAACGCGCTGTGTAACGCATACGACCACACCCAAAGTTTCAATAGTTAGTATTTCGGAAACCAGTAAATTCAGGCGAAATCCATTACAGCCAAAATGTTTGCCGAAATATTAATAATGGGGTGTGCGAATTTTATGCAATATAATTAAATAATAACAGAGTTAATTAATTTTATGTGAATAACTTCTGTAATAATTGAGCTACGTTAAAGAGCTTTTAATATGTTATAACTATAAGAATGACAACAAATTGTATATTTTCGAATTATCACAACTTGGTTTTCAACCAAGATAATTGCAATATAAAACTGCCACAGGAAATCCGGAACGACAATTCAGTTCCGTTGTGTTAAGAATAATAATAATATAAATTCTCCGTCTGTGGGAAACTAGTTTCGTTCTCACGGACTAAGGTGATTCAAATTTTGAGAGTAGGGAGAGTGTGTCAGCCAATCAAATCATTCGAAGAAATCCCAACCAGCGCGGAGTTTTGGGGCTGATGAAACACTCTACTGCCAGTATTCAAGAAGAACAGACGTATATCTTCGATCGTCTCAAAACCATAGTTTTGTACAGACTCATCTGAAGACTCTACGTGGTCAACGCGCATAATTACGATCATTAGAACACAGATCAATACGATTCGTAATTACAGCATCACGTCAAGATACTCTTCTACATCAACAAACAAGCTTATTGTGCACTACAAGCTGTGGTCATAAGCACGCAAGAGATCTACAAGACTACAAGACATTACTTCAAGAATACGACAGGGAGGCCGTCTAAACCATTGTGAATCAGCTGACGAGCAGAACTACAACTCAAAACGACGCACACACACGCTGACGTGGAACGTGAATCGACGAGGGATGTGAAGCAGTTCTCGCAGAAAGCCACAGACGTAAAAACTTCAACAAATAGCAGGAGAGCAGAGTGTTGCTGATTTCCGAAGTCACCGCCGAAACCCAGGACGCTCAAGTGATCACTATCTCTAGCCGATTGGACAAGGACAGCGAGGGACATCTGGAGCATCTCTACGATCCACTTCAGTATCAGGAAAGTCAAAATCAAGTTATCTATTTTTCAACCGTCAATTTTTCTATCTTTTTTAATTAAAATCATTGTAACATAAATCATTCAGGTGCCACAAATCAAAGACTCTAGTTAAATAAGAATTATTCATATGTGATAATCTGTATAGCCAGTATCAGTAATTAATAAGCATTAGTTAAGAATTAAAAGTAGATAAAACAGAAAGCGCTATACAAATCTTAACAAAGAATTAAATAATTTGCTCATACTGCAGTATATGAGAGTCAAGTCACTAGTAAATAAAGGGACGTGAACTAGATTGTCACGCCTAGTTTATTTTGGAATATATTCAATTAACTTTAGAGTTTTTATTTCATTTGAATCAAATTTTAAAGACATTTTAATTAAATTAAATTAATTAATTAAATTTTCAGTTAAAATTAACTCTTTCAAAATAACGAGCTCAACTTCTCAAAATTATCAACCATTTAAAAAACATTATTCAAGATCTATTTATTGTTTAGTTTATAAGAATATTTGATCATATAAATATTTCATTCTTGCGTGTCATTGGAGTAATAAACACCGTTTTATTACCCCATATTGTATTTTTTTTATTGCTGTACTACGGAGCCTACCAACCTCACAAAACTCTTCACTTTTAAAATAACTTATTTAGTGTGCTGTTGTCATATATTTGAGTTTACATACTTGCGAAATCAAATCCAAAATCCACACGCCCTAGTCGGAAGAAAACCGCAAGATCGGACAGCAGGTAGGTGCTCATACATTCACACAACACAACAACATGACAACAACAACAACAATTAAGTAGAGTTACAAATGGCTTGCCCGGAACGTGGGGCACGACGAGATTAAATTCAATTTAAATTTAATTTACGTTAAAACTAAGTTTGCTGTTTTAACTCTTAAAACAGCTGGCATCCAACTGAACAATCCCCAAAGAAAATTTTTGTGATTGGTAGTGGTACAGCAGTCAAGTGTATTTGAAATTATTGTGTAAAAATGGATATGGATAAAATACTTAAACAAATGCAGCAAATGAGCGCAGATTTAACTGCTAATATGAACGCGCAAATGAAACAGAATAACGCGGATTTAACCGCTAATATGAACGCGAAGTTTGAACAAATAACAGCCAATGCTGAAATGAATAACGCAGAGTTAACGGCCAAAATTGACGTGCAAAAAGTCAGTTTAACCGAAGCATTAGAGCATAGTAACGCAGACATAAATGCCGAGATAAAACAAACTAATAAAGAAATTAAAGAAAGTAATAAAGAATTGACCGCTAAAGTCGCTGAAATCGGTGAAAGTAATAAAGAATTAACCGCTAAAGTCACGGAAGTCGGAGAAAAAGTACATACGGTAGAAACGAAAATAAACGAACGGTTTAAGGTTTTTGAGACCACCATGCAGAAATCGTTTATCGAACAAGTCACGCGTATGGAAGGCCGATTCAAATAACACATCAGTAGGTGTGAAAAACAGACCGCTGATGTTGCGAAAAAAGTTGACTCGCTCGAGATAAAAATTCAAGCCGATGCGACAGAAACTCAACGCCAAGTAAGTAGACTTGACGCTTCAATTGTAGAAACGTGATCAAATATAGATTCTAATAAAGAAAGTGTATTAGAAGCACTTAATGATGAGATCTTAAAAGTACGACAGGAAGTACGCAGGAGATCCGCTCCTAATATTCTAGTACAAGGACCTGTCGATGAAAAGAATCGTGTATATTTTACAGGGGAAAATAATGAAAACCCTATTGAATTTTTGTTAGCCTGTGAAAATGAAATGGCGAGGGTAGGTTCGAGACTCGAAGATCAAGATAAAATACAATGGGTAGTAAACGCGATGCGTGATTCGGCGCGTAAATGGTATAATATTGTACGCGATAAAGTGACCACATACGCGGAATTCAAACAGAAATTCGAAAGCCGGTATTGGAATTCTCACACACAAAGACTGTTACGGAATGAATTAGAATATGGACGTTTTGACCGAAAATTAGGTATAACGCCGGAAAATTATATCATCCAGCAGGTCGAGCGCGCAAAGCATTTAACCCCAGCATTTTCAGAGATCGACATTGTCACTAAACTAGCCTATCATTTCAACCACAATATACGGGTAGCTGTGTTTACGCAAGGTATACGCACGGTCGATGAATTGCTCATTTTAGTGTCACAAAGTGAGACAGTTTTTGATTTGGGCGGTTGGCGTTATAACCCAGATTTTCGCCGAAATAACGAAGATCAAAATACACGGGTGCAATACCATCCACAACCTGATCAGAGGCCAAGTACAAGTTCTACTCCACCCCAGACATCGTTAAAACCCCAAGATAAGACCTTTGAATAAAAAGGTAAGCTAAATGTCGGTAGACCGAAAGGGCAATATTTAGGGCAACGATGGGACGCAGATGAGAACTATACAAATGGTCGAAATAGCGAAAAGTGATACGGCTGCGCAAGACAGCGATACACAAAGCATTAAGGACCCTAGTGACAAGAAAAAAAACCGTAAATTTCCAAAAAACTTGGAAACGGGCGCCTCCAGGGGGGATGTGCCATAAATCATGCAAAATTATTTAAAGCTAAAATAGGTAGAAATAAAAAAAATACTAGGTTTAAGAAAGGTGATTTTTGTCCAGAAATTTGTGTGCCGGTTAATAAGGTATTCCAACCGGAAAGTACAGAACCATTGTTTGAGGTGAATACAATACAACAAAGCACTCCGACAATTGTATGTCCGGTAGAACAGGAACTTAGCGGTAGCGTTCCCACACAATCAGCCTGGGAAGACGTCGTTGTAATATCCGGTGACGCCGAAGGACTTAACGAGTGGCTAGAGGAATATTGTAGAACCACCCATAAAAACGGTTACGAAATATTGGACGCACTTTGAAAATAAATAATATTTAGAGTTAATAATAATTTAATTAAATAATAATTAGAATTAAAATAAATTAGATGTGTGTTTTATAATATTAATAATAATTGTAAATAAATTGTGTATGAATGACAATGCATTTGTAACGGGCTAACTAACAAGCGTGCAGGCGTATAATAAAGCAAGGCGAAGCGAACTGAAGGGCCGGAAATTGTTATGCCACACAATGTGTACCGCTCAGCTGTTAGAATGTAGGTCAAGTTAATTAGCGTCGCGCGGTGTGTGATAACACGGTAAACAAACCGAAGCACATTCCTGGAGCGCGTGCGTGTCAGCTGTTGGCTACCGCTTATCTGACATTCTTAAACGCTGCAATTAACTACTACCCGTCCTACAAACATTTACTACACAATGATTTCAGGTATAATATTGTTATTAATTTTGTGGAATTAGAAATAAGTTAAATATGTAAAGAACATTGACACTAATGTATGTGTCCATAAATAATTAATGCAATGTGTAGTAGCAAGCATAATCATTTCAATGTACATTTAAAATAATTGAAAAAAAAATTGTAAATATTACACTTTTTTTTTTTAAATGAGTGGAGGAGTATATAACAGGACCAAATATCATTTATTTGGAGTTATATGTTAAGAGTATACTATATTGATGATTAAATAAATTTTAATAGTCGAAACTCCACTCATATGTTATAGCGATAAAAATAATGCATTGTAAAAGACGCACACGCGGTTGTTACATAATCAACACGCTGTGTAACGCATACGACCACACCCAAACTTTCAATTGTTAATATTTCGGAAACCAGTAAATTCAGGCGAAATCCATTATAGCCAAAATGTTTGCCAAAATATTAATAATGGGGTGTGCGAATTTTATGCAATATAATTAAATAATAACAGAGTTAATTAATTTTATGTGAATAACTTCTGTAATAATTGAGCTACGTTAAAGAGCTTTTAATATGTTATAACTATAAGAATTGACAACAAATTGTATATTTTCGAATTATCACAACTTGGTTTGCAACCAAGATAATTGCAATATAAAACTGCCACAGGAAATCCGGAACGACAATTCAGTTCCATTGTGTTAAGAATATTAATAATAATATAAATTCTCCGTCTGTGGGAAACTAGTTTCGTTCTCACGGACTAAGGTGATTCAAATTTTGAGAGTAGGGAGAGTGTGTCAGCCAATCAAATCATTCGAAGAAATCCCAACCAGCGCGGAGTTTTGGGGCTGATGAAACACTCTACTGCCAGTATTCAAGAAGAACAGACGTATATCTTCGATCGTCTCAAAACCATAGTTTTGTAAAGACTCATCTGAAGACTCTACGTGGTCAATGCGCATAATTACGATCATTAGAACACAGATCAATACGATTCGTAATTACAGCGTCACGTCAAGATACTCTTCTACATCAACAAACAAGCTTATTGTGCACTACAATCTGTGGTCATAAGCACGCAAGAGATCTACAAGACTACAAGACATTACTTCAAGAATACGACAGGGAGGTCATCTACACCATTGTGAATCAGCTGACGAGCAGAACTACAACTCGAAACGACGCACACACACGCTGACGTGGAACGTGAATCGACGAGGGATGTGAAGCAGTTCTCGCAGAAAGCCACAGACGTAAAAACTTCAACAAATAGCAGGAGAGCAGAGTGTTGCTGATTTCCGAACTCACCACCGAAACCCAGGACGCTCAAGTAGATCACTATCTCTAGCCGATTGGACAAGGACAGCGAGGGACATCTGGAGCATCTCTACGATCCACTTCAGTATCAGGAAAGTCAAAATCAAGTTATCTATTTTTCAACCGTCAATTTTTCTATCTTTTTTAATTAAAATCATTGTAACATAAATCATTCAGGTGCCACAAATCAAAGACTCTAGTTAAATAAGAATTATTCATATGTGATAATCTGTATAGCCAGTATCAGTAATTAATAAGCATTAGTTAAGAATTAAAAGTAGATAAAACAGAAAGCGCTATACAAATCTTAACAAAGAATTAAATAATTTGCTCATACTGCAGTATATGAGAGTCAAGTCACTAGTAAATAAAGGGACGTGAACTAGATTGTCACACCTAGTTTATTTTGGAATATATTCAATTAACTTTAGAGTTTTTATTTCATTTGAATCAAATTTTAAAGACATTTTAATTAAATTAAAGTAAATTAATTAATTAAATTTTCAGTTAAAATTAACTCTTTCAAAATAACGAGCTCAACTTCTCAAAATTATCAACCATTTAAAAAACATTATTCAAGATCTATTTATTGTTTAGTTTATAAGAATATTTGACCATATAAATATTTCATTCTTGTGTGTCATTGGAGTAATAAACACCGTTTTATTACCCCATATTGTATTTTTTTTATTGCTGTACTACGGAGCCTACCAACCTCACAAAACTCTTCACTTTTAAAATAACTTATTTAGTGTGCTGTTGTCATATATTTGATTTTACATACTTGCGAAATCAAATCCAAAATCCACATGCCCTAGTAGGAAGAAAATCGCAAGATCGGACAGCAGGTAGGTGCTCATACATTCACACAACACAACAACACGCATTAAGTAGAGTTACAATATATTATCTCATCTGTATTCAGTACCTACCCATAAATCCTCAGACTTTGAGTTTTATAATTATATATGTATATATAATTATAAAACTCAAAGTCTGAGGATTTATGGGTAGGTACTGAATACAAATCCATATCGTTACACCGTTGCCACCAAATTTTGCACAAGCAACCTTTGATACAAGGCGAAAAATACTGTCTAACTTGGAATTTGATGTTTTGCCCCGTTCGCACGATTTAGGCCTTTTTAATTATGCCTTTCGTTGACGCGTATAAAGGTGTCAACACACCATGGAGACCACAGTTAATTGCCATAGTAACAAATAAATAAACAAATGATATTTAGCGGCATCAGAACTGTATCTTTATCCGTTCCTGCAGTTTTTAATGTTTTTAATATGCGATTGTATCGATATATTTTGTAATTTTGTATACAGACACGTCTATATATTTTGTAATTGTCTTAAACAATTATAAAATTTATGTTTACACGTATTTCTGATGATGCAATGAATAAGTAACGAAATATATTAAATACTACTACTAAAGATGTCAGAAGCACCAAGGAGACCAGAATTAATTACCATAGTAACAAGTAAATAAACAAAAACTATTTAGCGGCATCGGAACTGTACATTTATCCATTCCTGCAGTACACTTTCGATTTGTATACAATATGCGAGTGTATCGATATATTACGATGTGGAAAACAAGTTACTAATTGTAAATTGTCCTATTACTTGATGCAAAGCGAAAATACATGTTGTTTTCATTTGTGAGGTTAGGTGACAACGGTTTTTGGTTTTTAGTTTACTGCTGAAATAAATAAAACCATGGTTGAGGAAATCAAAGTTTAATGTGTTCTACAATGCTTCTAACACAGTAACACTTAAAATAAAGAATTTAGTGTTTTTTATTTAACAGGTACTTTATAAATATCTCCAAAAGGCTTTGTAAACGGGTACTTTTAAAGCTCCAAAGGCTGTTGGACCAACATAATAATTTAGTACAAGTTAAAAAATAGTACGTGTTGAACACAGCTTTGGAGAGAATTTGACTAATGAGTACAAAATTGTTATACAAGCTGACAGAAAAGTTATAGACATAGACAATAAAAGTTATAATAAAATACTTATTAAAAGTCGAATATTCACGTGCGAAGCCGCGGATAACAGCTAGTAGATTATAGCTATTAAAGAAAAGTATATAAATTAATATTTACGTTAACAAACACATTTTACAGATAAGTTCATTTTAATAGCTGTCTTGTGACAATAATATAAAATTATTAGCACAGAGTCAAAATTATTTGTTCAAAGACTATTATCATTTTTGTACATTATGAATGATCCAATCCTTATTGATAAAACAACAGATACTTATCTAATTTTCGTAGGTCAAAGCCATGTACAGTGACATGGCAAAGTTGATATTACTTTGTGATAACATAAAATAAAACATATTAACTTACAATAAAAAATTAACAAATATTTACAATTAATAATTAAGTGTAACTTTAAATAAAGATCCTACAAATAAATATCAAACACAAATATTAAATAGGAACAAATAAATATATTTTAATAATGATTAAAAAATAATAACATATGTATCACGTCAAAGAATGAGAAGTATGCTAGATCATGGAAATAAAAAATCCTCAGCACTTGCCTGAATGCTAACAGAAGTCGAGGCAAAAAGTCCTTAGAAGGACAGCAGACATACAGTACAATGGGGTCTTTTGCGTTATACGACCGCAAAGCATTGGCATTGGCATTTTGTTCATCTTTCATTAAACTGAGTATAGTTCTCAGAATTTGCTATCTCTGTTTACTGATTAGTTAAAAGCTGCATCCAGTCTCGCCTCTGTGTGTGTGTGTGATTTATACAAGTTGCTTATAGAAACAAAAGCGAGTAATGGTAAAGGCAGTCAGTGGGTCTTTTCTGTTTTGTAACAATATCATAATAGTGAAAACTTACCAAAATAATGATGTAGATCTGCATAGAAGACTTTGAAGTAGTTTTATATGTTATTCATCAAAAACACAAATTTTATACACCAAAAACACCTAACCTAATTAATTTCACAAACTGGAAAGTTATTGTTTATAATTCAGGAGGCCAAAAGGCCTTGATGTCCTGTATAATTTGTTCAAATAAGTCAGTGCCTGCATGTCGCTTCCGCCACATAAACTCACACAGGTAAGAGTCTAACATTTCCCTATGCCAATGCTTTGTGGTCGTACAATGCATATAATACATTAAATACAAATTTTTAACAAAAAATGATTTGTTCGATACAACAATTTCAATCTTGTGCTCACATATGTACAGCCTAGGTAATAGTTTACATCAAGTTGAAAATTATTTAATAATATTCATCTGCTTAAATTATGAGCACAAATTCTTTTTAGAAACGAATTCTGTATGTTACAGGCTAAAACCTATTGTTGCTATTCACTCAATAGAAAGAATACACCTTAGACAAAATTTACACACGTAGCCAAAAAAATTAAAAAATGTTAGTTTTGAAGTGATAAAATTAAATATTACCAAGTATTTTACTTTTAACAAAGTACTTAATACTTAACATTAATATTAACATGTAATCATATACAGTATAAAGTTTATGTATCATAAATATGATTACATATAGGCCTAAATTATATTACATATATATTATAATGTAGCCTAATCTATAAACATCACATATAACTCATATGTCAAACAATTATATTATAAACGTATTTTTTGTATTCACTGACAAAATTTTCATCATGATTACAAACTTATTTTGTTAAGTTAGTTCTATTTTTTTCAGCCTCTATTATATAGCTAGGTTCTCTTATTGGCATCGACTGTTTACGTCATGAATCTAGCAATTCTGGGAGAAGACAGTTCATATAAAAGTTTGTTAGTTTTTCTACCACTTGATTTCTCCAGAAGTCGTCTTTTTTTATTTTCACTGTTATGATGTCTTGTGGAGTCCACACAGCAAATATACAATACTCTCTTTTGGTAATGTGGAGTTGCCCTTGTACTTGATAGTAATATCGGTGCTTTTTCTTTACCGTAAGATCGCTGTTTATCTTGTTACGTAAAAACATATTACCCACAAGGCCAATTTTTTTATTAATTACTTCAGCTGGAGTTAAAGTACGTAACTCCTCATCCACGAATAGCCCACACTTTTCGATTTTTAAATTAAGTGATTCTGCCAACTTTTCTATAGCAGCTTGTTCGTTTTCTATGCCGTACTTAACACCAGGGCTGTTTAATGAAGAGTACAGCAGGTGAGTTATTACTGGAGCACAACTAGAATATGGTTTTCGGTTACAAATAAGACCAAAATTAGATGAGGTAAGCCTCATTCTACGTTCTTGTGTCCATAACAGACTTTCACCCTGGTATCTCGTAGCTTCCTCAAGAGCTTTCCTTTCATCTGCCGTTTTTGATAGTGATTTTAAAAGGACTTCTTTTTTTAAGAGGTAAGTTTTGGGAACTAAGTCAGGCTTTTCAGCTCGTGGGTCATAGTCTTTGTTACCAGTTGTAGTCATTTGGAACAATGAACGTCGTGCTTTTGGATCCAAACGCTTTTTCTCTGCAGCTTTTGCTATTTTTCTTTTTGCACGAAGTTCAAACAATTTAGCATATTTACTAGGACTCGACTTTGCAATTGTTTTATGCAGCCTGTAATACGCTTGACCTGTGTTATGGCTCACAACAGCTGCTGCACATCTTGTTTGGTACGATCCTTTCAGAGTATAATTTACTCGCTTTCCTCCAATGAATCGTGCTACTACAGAGTTGTAATGTTCAGCAATGTTACTGTCAACGTCTTGAAGTAAACTCTTGACGTTATCCACTAACATGCCAACACCTGCCATTATTTTACTGTACAGTCCACATTTTACCAAGTCCGGGACGTAATTTATTTCTCCTTCTTTACTTCCATTACAGAAATATTTTTGCCTGATACACTGTTTGTGCTCTCCGAATACATGACTTGGACCATAAAATATCCTCCCTTAAATTCATACATTTTGAATTTAATGATCCATCTTCTGCCTTTCTGTATTTGACAGCTTTTGTAACTGCTGCCCTACATCGTAGGATATTCAAACGGATGACTTTTCTTAATTTAATGTGCATAGCTCGATCGAAGTCTGGATTTGGCTGGTGGACACTAGTTAGAGTTATTGCTTTTAGTTTGTTGCAATAGTTCTGTAATAAATGGTTATGACATTCAACCTTTTCTACCGCAACATCATCGTAAGGGTTTACTTCCAAAATTGGTTTGTAAACGCTACTGTCTCCATCAGCAATTAATTTTCCGTACTTGGCGCCATACATTTCTTCACTGACGAGAAACCCTTCAACAATAGTTGCAGCTTCCATACTGCTAGAACTCCCTGACCAGTTCTTGAAGCATTTGTGCTCTTTTTTTGGCTCACCATTTGCTTGGAATCAGGTGCAGACAACGCAGTATTTACTCTTGACACCAATAAACAGCACTTATTTAGTATGATAACCAACAATGGCTGCCTGTGGACAAATATACAGTAAAAAAAGTAAATATTGTCTCTTTTCGTTAGGTTATTTTATTAACCATCGTAGGCCTATGTTGTGATAGTCTACTGCTAATTATAACGATATTTTATTAACCATCATATATTGTGATAGTCTACTGTTCTGTTTATAATGATATGTGTATTGGTTTTAACTGATTTCTAGTTGTGGGTTTGATTTTATAATTTTTTATCATCAACGTTTTATCACTACCGTAGGAGATTTAGGTTTTATATGGTGGGTACAGGGAATAAAGGGGCAACGTTAATTTTACAACTCTTTTAAAATTATTTTTACTCTTTTCCATATAGATTTATGACAGTTTTGTAATTTATTTGTTATTATATGCTACACATATTGAACCACTCTATATTTGAAAATAATGTCATAGTGTGACAAAAAATTTAAATTAACAGAGTAGGTCTGGCATCATGTCCTCCACATGGCGCAACTCGACCATTCCCACTATAAGTGATGCAATAATATTCTTGTTATTTTGTTTATAAAATACACAATGTCGATGATACGGCAGCCCGAAATTATCTCTGAACAAGAAATGGTTGGAATATTTTCCGTCGGAGTTGTCACTAGGGGCTGATTACAATTCTGTAAATTATTAAATTCCGTAATATTTTGGTCCACATCACAGTTAATAACAACGGCATCTGTTACACTACAATTTTCGGTTTCAATTTTTTTCTTCTTATTGTTCTTCACACGTTCAGGAACTAAATTATATTGTTTTAATATTCTCCACTCCGCTAGTCTTTCACCACCACGATTTTTCCGTTTAAGAGTATTCTTTTTATTGCCCATAGTAATAATTAAATAACAAAAAAGATAAAGACAGTGAATCATAACGTCACACAGAACACCCGTTGTACAGTTGAACAGTCATAAACAGTTGAAAACGACAACAACACGAACGCGCGCAATGTAATTTACTGCCACTGCATACCAGCTCTTCGCAGTAACCTTGAGATCCCCTCCAGTCTGGCGCGATCTCGTCTAATCGTCCGTTGGCTTCCTCGCCGCACCTATATTCATCCGCCAAATACAAGTTTCTTTCTTGGAGTTATCACTTGTTAAAATTTGACAGACCGTTGTGAACACAGTTTCATTTAAAAGTAAATAATATTGTCATTGGAGACATAAACGTTGTTGTATTATATATCTTTCCAAAGGCAACAAAATTATGAAGCGAGTCCGCTGCTTCAGAATCTTTTTTTTTTTATTACTTTCACTAATCGAGGTAAAATATTGTAAAATATAATTAATTTTTTTTTTAAACACTAATTATAATTTTACAACTTGTTACAGCGGATCCAGTCCAGATTTTTGAGTTCTTTAAAAGTACACCTCGTTTGTAATTTTCCGTTTACGATTAAGGGAGAAATGTACTTGCGAATAAAGCATTGTTCTTATGGGCTTTGAAATTCAATACGGCGGTGTGCATGCAGACCCTTAATGTGTACAAATATAAAGACCGTTTCAAAATGAAGAGTAAAAATTTATATAAAGATGATTTGAGTGTTTGTTTGTTTGTTGCAAGATTCATATTTCATTAACTTGCTGATTATAAAGTCATCTCTTTCTTTGCTTTAGCCAAAAATTTCTTACAAACTTTAGTAATTTCTTGTAAATAAAGATTTTTATTTTTTATGATTTTCTTTATCATTCCTTATAAAATATATGTATTCTTAGCGATCCATAAATAAACTATTTTTATTTCTCTTCCATTTAAAAGAAAATACACTTCAAATTATGTAAGTTGGAAAAAGGAAATAACTCTAGTTTTTGAAAATTTATAATTTATATTTATGCACGAGCATCAATAAATTAAGTGAATGATTTGTAAATATTATTATCGTCAGTATACCTAATGATTAGTAATAATTGCAATTTATTTGAAACATCTGTCGTCTCATCGAACATTACACTAAACATCTGAGCAACTTGGATTCTCTTAATAATTCTAGATATGTCTCGTCCACAGGAGTCAATCAAGTCATTTGAGTTTCCTTGCTTATGTACGTTGCGCGACATGTTGACTCTTCAAGATGTTTTTTCAAAACTACATTGTCGCTATCAATCCGAAACATCAATAAATCTTGAAAATTGCCAGTATTTACGACTGATTCTGATTCACCAGTTGTCAGTTTGCCATCGTCTTGATGCCATCGAAATGGAATGTTCTGGCAACCCAGAAAAATAATGCTTTTTGTTATAGGCACTAATCGAGAACAATTTTCTTTCACGATTTTTAACGTCAGGTATATAATTTATAGTAACGGATAGCTCAGGATTTGTGTAAATTTTTAAGAAATCTTTTGCTTTTATCACAGCTTCCTGCTGATATTTGTTTTGTGCGTGATTTTCAAAGTCTCCATCTTTCCCAATCATCATCAACATCAACCGTGGCTGTACAACCCTTGGTGGGTATTGGTCTGCTCCAAGAGTCGATTCCATTCCTTCCTATTGCATGCCCTGGCTTTCCAGTTTATAATGTTCAGCTTTACCTCCTCTATCTGGTCTTTGAAGCTACTTCAGGGTCTTCCCCTTTTTCTACTACCCATTGGTTTCTGGTAGACAATGTGTTTTGTAGGCTGTCCTTCCTCCATTCTCTCTGTGTCCAACCCACCTTAGCCTGTGTATTTTGATTATCCTGACAAAGTCCGGCTCTTTGTGAAGATGGTATAGTTCATAATTACAGCGCCAGCGCCATATTCCATTTTCTTGTACTCCTCTAAATATTGTTCTTAGAATCCGTCTTTCACAGCACCCTAGAGGTATCTCGCTATTTTTTGTCATTGTCCAAGGTTCTGAAGCATATGTCAGCACTGGCCTGATAAGTGTTTTGTAGATTTTGCATTCCGCGCTTCTTGAGATGAAGCTACATGTCAGGTGCTTTTTAAATCCATAATATGTTTTATTTGCAAGATATATTCTTCTTCTTATTTCAGTGTTGATGTCGTTAGTGCTGTTTGTCTGGGAGCCAAGATGTATGAACTCTCTCGACAAATTCACAAGATTTTTCTGGAAGCTGCCAGCCGCGTGGACTATGTCAAGGCCGCAATTAATTACGTCATACACACTGGCGCTAACACGCAGTTTGGAATCTTCTTGTCTGTGAGCGCTGTATAAATACTAGGGGGCAGTGGCCTTAGTTTTCAGTTATAGTCGCGATAAATTACAGTGCGGTCCGAGTGTTATTATCGGAGATATTACTGTGTGCGTTTAAGTGGTTATTAGTGAAGTGTTTAATAATCAGGCGGTATACTGTAACACAATTGTGTTGTTATCCTAATTACGAACTGTTTAACTGTGAAAATTAAAGCTGGTGATTAGTGACTTAATTGGTGTCTTGTATTTTGTTTCCACTGTACATACGACGATCAAGTAGACAGTCGTAACAATATATTTTGTTTTCTCCAAGTTTATCTGCAGTCCAATTTTACTTAAGGCTTCCTCTAATGCTGTAAAGGCACTAATGAGATCTCGCTTTCTCATGGCAATTATATCAGCCATATTTTTATTTCTTTTTTCATGATCGAGTTTGTCCAGTATGTAACGGGACAAACTATTGGGATTTATTTTATTCTTTAAATAATTATAAAAAGTAGTAGCCACGCAGGCTGAACAGCGTTTTGATCACAAACGCATGACATTTTGAACACCTTGCAGTCTCCCATGTACCAAGCCGTACGTGTCGCACAAAAGCAATTAAAGAGCCTGGAAATGTAAATGGTCAAAAGGGGTGTGAATTCATGCGTATGCGCGCGCGAGTCGGCCAAAGGTCACACGATAAAAAGCACGCCTGAAGAATTCCTTCCCACCAGGTGCTAGATGATGTAAGCTCCTCGAGATGCGTTCCACCAATCCCGACGCAAGTTGCCGCACACAGAGGATCTTTGGCCATGTTGAAAATCGACAGTCGACAAATGATCTCGCAGCTGCGCGGGTGTGTTAACGCGCGGTTGTGTAAATAGGGCGCGAGCAAATTATCAATCAAGTCGGCCGACTAATAATGAGTGAATTAATAAAACAACAACCACACAAGTTTAAATAGAAACAGTTTTTCATAAATATTTCGGACAGAAAAGTGTATATGCAGTAGTGACAATTTGTAAAAACAGTTCGGAAGTTAAACGGAGAAATAAGTGATTATAAAACAGTGACGCGACGACGAGGAGGAGCAGGAAAAGGGATGAGTAACTCATAAACATTTTATATATTTATTAAAGATGTAACAAACTCTTAATCTGTTATCTACTGAATAATGATAAAACAAAGACAAAAGCTCTTAATTAAATGGGGATTTAAAGAAATAGTATCTGTATGTATGGGTGTGTGAAAATTATGTAATGAGCAAAAACACTGGGTTGCGTTAATTATTTAAGGTATACCGATTATAATGTGTAATTTCAATATTTGGTTTTCTTTTAATATGTTTAGTTGATAACATCCTATAATGGGCTATCACAGTATGTCGTAACATAATTATATAGAAGTACATAGAAAAAGAAATGAATGTCATGTTAAAGAAATAAAATAATGTTTTATGTGAGCTTATAAATATGTACTTGTTTATTTGCATTGACCTATTTTTCTCTGCCGAGTACACTAGACGACACCTTGTTTAATTTTCACATGAACGTCAAGACTTACATTTTGACGTCCAAATAAAGGTAAGGTGACATAAATTTAAATACTTTTAATTATTAATTACTGAGAGCTACTACAGATGGCGCCCGTAATAGCGACGTTGTAAATTAAAATTAAATTAAATTAATTTACAACCTAGTCAAAATGGCAGAGAAAAATACGAATGCAAATTTATGTGAGAGTGTAGGGGGGGGTCAATATTAAACGTTACACAAGACAGTTTAGTATCGACAAATATTAACGAGAGCGTAGACGATACAACAGACGAAATTGACATAGTAGACGCTAAGAATAGCAAGAGCAATAATGTAGATATATTTAATCAATTAGCGTTGATTATGGAAGAAATGAAAAAGTATAATGATAATTTGAATGAGTTTAAAACTGAAATCAAGAGTGATGAATGCACGTAACATTGCAATCAAGTCAGCGATAAATGCCAGTAGCGTAGAGTTAAAGTCAAATAATTTGAACAAGAGTTTAAGTGAATTTAAAACTGAAATGAATAATAGACTTGACAAACGAAACGAGAAGTTAGGAGACATGAATAAAGAATTGGTGAATATAAGAAGCGAAATAAAAAGGCGTAATTTAAATATGAATAACCAATTTAAAAGAGTAAGTGACGAGTTTAAAACTAGTGGTAATTATGATGATATAATTAAAAATGTGGTGTTAGAAGGTAAAATAAATAATAGTAGTGGCAATGGAGTTTTAATGGAAATACAAAGTGATTATGAGAGAGAGAGAGAGTGATAGAGATGTTTAAGCTGAATAGAGGTTATGGAGAGTTGATAGAGATAATAAATAGAGAGAGAGTAAATAATATTGAATACTTACCTTGCGAAATAGGTAGTACAGCAAATGATGATAAGGTTGATGACATTGATTACTCACCTTAAGATGTAACTCATATAGTAGATGAATATGTTGATATAACTTACCGGATACATCAATGTAACCAAAAATACTGACGGAGACAGGACGAAAAATACCAATGTAGAAGGGTTGTATGAATTAATAGTGGGGAGTAATTTGGTGAATTATTCTTGCGATATAGGAGAGGAATCAAATGTAAAGGGTTATTATATAAATAATAATAGTAATGTAATGAGTATAAAAAAGACGAGAATTGTTATTTGAAAGTCAGACTGATATACGATGGTGGTGGTTAGACAAGCAGTAAATGAACATTTAAATATTTTAGTTTATGGTAATGACTTGGCTAAATTATGACATAAAATGTGGTAGACAATAATATAATATGACAACAAATTGTAGATAAATTTATAGTGAGGTTAATTATGTTTATGTAATAGGTTATGTTGCATTTTGTAGGTAAGGTAAACAATGTGTGTACGTAGTAGGAACAGATTTTAATAATGATAATAATAATATTTTATCAAACTAAACAAATAATGAGAATAACTATAAAGGTGATAATAAATGAATTGTAATTGTTTTGACTGTTGTGATTAAAGTAACTTGGTGTTTTAAAAAACTGATTGAGCTAAATGATTTGAAATGAATTCGTTAATTAATTAATGAGGTATAAATAGATTTTGATAATAAATTTAAATGATATTTATAAGATTTAAACTTGATAATAAATAGTAAATGAGTCAAAGCAAAAATGTGTTTAGTTGTGGAGTCATACGATTGTTATAATGTTTCAGAAGGTACATATGGTTATGTACTCTATGTTTGTGGTGACGATTGTTTATAGTTTGAGTCTATGACAGGTGATGAGGTGTTTATTTGATTAAATAATTGACCATATGTAAGTATAAATTTGATAATGACTTTGAAGTAGAGTAAAATATTTTAATAATGAAATTAAATGAATTTGAAAGAAGTTAACTTAGGGAAAGTGGGTAAATGTTAGGTAGAATAAATGTTGATAATAGATTTGAATTTTTGGAGAATCTAATGGCACAATAAATGATAAATAATTAAAGGTTGATATAAAAAGAGTTAATAGAAAGTTCAAGTTGTAATGTTTATAATTTTCTATACAAATTATTTGAAGGTGAATTGTTTAGTTAAATGTAACAATGTTAATGTTCAAGGTTAATGTTTATTATGTTAGTGTGAATGAAATAAGTTTAGCTATAAGATATGCTATTACAGTGACGGCATGTTGTTACTGTAGATAGCGATAAGGGTTGATTGTGTAATATCGATGCATGTTACCATCAACGGAGGCTCAAATAGAGTGCAATATATACTGTACACCAATGTTATAAAATGTTATGTTATATGTAAAATTAATACGGTACAGTGTATGACAAAATGATTTGTTAAAACATGCTAATGACAGCTTTCCCCACATTTTGGGCGATTACTGTTCCACTAACACTAATCGTGGTTTTGACTGACAACCAGCTGTGGGCAGATATTGTAAAACTGACCATGGTTGGTTGCCTTTGAAATTGAAATTAACGGGGGGGGGGGGGGTTAATCAGGGGCAAATCATACCTGAACTATGGAACAGCGGCTATCACCCGTTCGCGTGGGAACAAATAAAAGGGTGATAGACCCGTTTTAAGGTTTTTATTATATAATCAGTAGGATTTTATTATCTGAACTTTAAATGTAATGCCGAAGCAAGGACAGGAGATGACAAAATTCCTCCTTAACTTCAGTCCTTGTGGAAGCAACTGGGCGCTACAGTCCAGGGGGGGCCATAGTGTGTGTGGAAGAAGGTTTTTACATTGTTAACAAATAAGCTCCGATAGAATAAAGAGAAGATAAATTGATGATTATTGTAATAGTGCCAATAGTAAAGGAGTATTGGAGGAGATTGTTGGAATGACTTATGTACCTATTGTATTGAATGATTTTCTGTGTTGTGTTGAAAATAACCGAAGTAGTATGGAGATAATAACTGTAAATCTTAATGAAAAAAAAATAATTTGTATTATGCTTT
This sequence comes from Magicicada septendecula, assembly GCA_034769895.1. Lineage (NCBI taxonomy): Eukaryota > Metazoa > Arthropoda > Insecta > Hemiptera > Cicadidae > Magicicada > Magicicada septendecula. The sequence continues at coordinate 826,924,455 of CM068368.1, forward strand.
TATGTTCTCTATATAAGGTTATGCTACTTTGATAAGATATCAAGATATCAGCTGATTCATAGTATCTTGTGTATATTATATTGTTGTAATCAATTTGTAGTTGCAATTGATTTTATGATAATAATAAGTTTTTTGTTTTAATAATTGTCAATATATAATTGTGAATGTTTATAATAAAAATTAAATTCATTTGAAAGATAGAAATTTTGGGCAGTAAATTTGAAAGTTGGATTTAGAGGTTATGGAAGAAATGATGAATGAATTTTATTATGAAGTAAATAAAGACAATATGAAATTAAATAAATTAAAATTGTTTTGAAGTAATGTACAGTGTTTGACTATGAGGTAATTAACATTTATGTGAGAGGATTTAATTAATGTAGAAGTCTTTGAATAATATAATTAAGATGATCTAATTAAATTAAAATGTTAATTTTGGTAATGAACTTGGATTTATTTTGATTTGAATTATAAAATAAATGATAACTGATAGAAATGCAATGATGGAGATTGAATAATCTAGTTTTGATTTGAAATGATATCAGACAAACAGGTAAAATATTTAATTAATGGAAATGGAAATAAAAGTTATTTACTGCTAAAAAATTGTAATCAGATATTAACCTAAATGGTATTGTTTATTTTGAGGTTAGGTTTTTGTAAAATAAGAATGTTTATTTGAATATACCAATGTAATATACATATGGTAAGAATATATGAATAGATGCAACCAGTGCTTCTTAACGCAAACCAGTACGACTAAGAGGAAACAAGTCAGTTAAGGATGTGGTATGTTGAAAAGCCCATAATTGATGTTTTTGATTGAATGTTACAGAGTTTGGTGATACTGTGGCGGGTGCCTGTCTGACTTTGCAGTGTTGGGATCTCGACCAGAGAAGTCCAGTAATGTCATTCAGGTGCAGCCATAGTCACCGGACTAGAGGGGTAAGTTACCCATGATTGTAATAAGGATTAAAGGGGGGTTGTTGGTGCCATATCCCAGCTGATCCTCTTAGGTTTTTAGGCAATGAGAGTTTTTCTGTTTCAACAGAAAACCTCTCATTGGGGGGGTATTGTAACGGGACAAACTATTGGGATTAGGGATGCGACATCGACAACAAAACATCGATGTTTCAAAACATCGATGTTCAATATTAAAACATCGATGTTAATAAAACATTGCCCAAAAAGCATCGATGTTTTTAAACATCCATTTTTTTTAAACTGGTTTAGTAACCTCTAACATTAATGTTAGCTCGCCGGGGGGGGGGATTTAATTTTACTCGTTGATTGGGCTGTCACAAATGACAAAAACTTGGTTGCTAGTTGCTAGAGTCAGTGCAAATCACAGAATTTCCATGATGCATTTTTATCACTTTTCCCATACCTCAGAAAATTGAAGAAGAAATTATTGCTATAAAAAAATTGATAGGGCCAAAGTCATAAAGAACTTGTCTAGCATCCAAACTCCTACAGATGAATTTGTTGCAGATAATCCTGAGATTGACCACTGTTCATCAATTTATGTGAATTTGAGGGAAGCATTAAAAAAAGGTATATCTGAAAAAATAATAAAAATTTTTGTACTCGTCCTTTTCAGACTTCAGACTCAAGAGCTCCAACTGACTGCTTGTTGTTACCGGGTATGTCCTGCCGATTGCGTACGTGCAGGGTGTTTGCGAGGTTATATAGCTGCATCTCATTGGCTGATTTAAAGTGGCATATGGTCCTCAGACGAGATTAACATAAGTCCTGTGGTTCACACAAACTTGGCAACGCTGATTAAAATCATGAGTGTGACTATTTCATAATCCCGTCTAGATGGACTGACGCCAAACACTAACACAGACGAAGTTTCACAACAAATTTTGCACGTGTGGATTAGAAAGAGGGGTTCCCTGCAGGTTGAAATTTATTACATTTATTGAATAAAAGAATGCCCAGGAGTTGTACCATCACACGATTGTCATCGCCTTTTGAAATTAGCGAGTATTTGCCAGAGTTACTGGGTAATGTATAAGAATAAGCACTTATTATCAAGTGATTCTAGTAGAATATTATCAAACTTACACATACACACACACATTTATATATGTATACACACATACACATACACACATTTATTTCAGTTAATAATCAGGCTAATGGTCATTTGGGCCAGCCACTTTATTGGGACAGTATTCAAAATACAAAATCACAACAGGGTTACACACAGAATGTCTTTTCACCTCATAGTTCTTGTCTGATGATTATTCAGTACAGTAGGAATGTCACGGTTTTTCTTTTATTAAACCGTTTTTTTTTTTAATATGTAATTTACCCGAATAGACCAGTGAGGTCAACCAACTACAATACATTGTTAACAGCTACTCGACAACATGTGTATGGTTTTGGACTTTCGGTGTTTGTCCTTGGCGACATAACACATGCCAACTACAGGCACCAAAATCCCCTTGAGAGGAATGTTATAAAGTTTTTGATAAAATGCTCTACTAACTCGCATTTAGTGAGATTTTGATGTTTTGGAATAAAAATGCATGGGGAATTTGTCACTTTACAAATTGTATTCATTATTTATCTTTATCTATACCATTATACATCAAGAGTACTCTACTCCAGTACCATTACACAGGTAGAGAAAGCTCACCCGAACTCGGTCTTTTGAATCTATGGTAAAATTCTATGTAATTTCATCAGCTTTCCATACTGTGCCCCTAAACTACATTTGTTTGTTACCGTATTCAAGCAGCAGTTGAAAGTGTTAAACTGTATATGATATAGCTTCATGTGGCTTAATCATAATAAACTGTTCTGTATTAAAATACTGTAACGAGCCCAGTAAACTGTATTTTAGTTTACATTTCAAAGATATTAAATTCGTTATCATTTATTTTCATTCCATTGTTGCCGCCTTGATTTGAAATGTATATAAATTTAACACATAATGTTTGTAAATGTTATATCAACTTTGAATTAATTTTTCATGCCAATGTAAGATTACTCATTTACTAAAAAATAAATCGACCATTCTTCATACAAAATAGTATAGGAAATGAAGGTCGACAGCTGTGCAAGTTTGTAAGCTATGCAATGTGTTACATTAAGATTAATGGTAAGTAGCAAGTGTTACAAAGCATAGTGGTAAGTGGGTAGAGTCTTTATCTGACTTATTTTTTTATTATGGTACTTTTTTCATTAAAAAAAAAAAAAACATCAACAACATAAAACATCGAGCACAAAACATCGATGTTAAAAAAACATCAGCTCCAATAAATCGATGTTTTGAAAACATCGACATCGATGTCGCATCTTTTATTCTTTAAATAATTATAAAAAGTAGTAGCCACGCAGGCTGAACAGCGTTTTGATCACAAACGCATGACATTTTGAACACCTTGCAGTCCCCCACGTACCAAGCCGTACGTGTCGCATAAAACCAATTAAAGAGTGGAAATGTAAATGGTCAAAAGGGATGCGAATTCATGCGTATGCGCGCGCAAGTCGGCCAACGGTCACACGATAAAAAGCACGCCTGAAGAATTCCTTCCCACCAGGTGCTAGATGACGTAAGCTCCTCAAGATGCATTCCACCAATCCCAATGCAAGTTGCCGCACACAGAGGATCTTTGGCCATGTTGAAAATCGACAGTCGACAAAAGATCTCGCAGCCGCGTGGGTGTGTTAACGCGCAGTTGTGTAAATAGGGCGCAAGCAAATTATCAATCAAGTCGACGACTAATAATGAGTGAATTAATAAAACAACAACCAAAGTGTGAAGGAAGTTAGTACTTCACAAGTTTAAATAGAAACAGTTTTTCATAAATATTTCGGACAGAAAAGTGTATATGCAGTAGTGACAATTTGTAAAAACAGTTCTGAAGTTAAACGGAGAAAAGAGTGACGTGACGACGAGGAGGAGCAGGAAAAGGGATGAGTAACTCATAAACATTTTATATATTTATTAAAGATGTAACAAACTCTTAATCTGTTATCTACTGAATTCTGATAAAACAAAGAAAAAAGCTCTTAATTAAATGGGGATTTAAGAAATAGTATCTGTATGTATGGGTATGTGAAAATTACATAATGAGCAAAAACACTGGGTTGCATTAATTATTTAAGGTATACAGATTATAATGTGTAATTTCAATATTTGGTTTTCTTTTAATATGTTTAGTTGATAACATCCTATAATGGGCTATCACAGTATGTTGTAACATAATTATATAGAAGTACGTAGAAAAAGAAATGAATGTCATGTTAAAGAAATAAAATAATGTTTTATGTGAGCTTATATGTACTTGTTTATTTGCATTGACCTATTTTTCTCTGCCGAGTACACTAGATGACACCTTGTTTAATTTTCACATGAACGTCAAGACTTACATTTTGACGTCCAAATAAAGGTAAGGTGACACAAATTTAAATACCGTACTTTTAATTATTAATTACTGAGAGCTACTTCAAGTATGATCAGATATTTGTTAAACTGTATCAAAGACTTTTCTGCAACTCAGGGTATGTCTGCTTGTGTCTACCATATTTCCATTGCCTTGTTCATTTGTCAGACAGATCCAGTCCTGTAGAAACAAGTGATAGAAGTAGATTAATAATATACAGGTCTGTAATGTCCACAAGGAAATCAAACGATTTATATTTTTGTTTTTATTCCCTTTTAGGTAGACTAATTATAGTTACTTACTTGTCTTCTAATTCTATGTCTGTGTGTTTGTTAAAATCTGTATTTGAATATTCATGAAACCAACTTAACAAAATAATAATTAAAAAGTAAATCATGTTTAATATACTATTATGTGTAACAGACTGTCGCAGACTGAGCAGGATTGTCAAGTAATTGATAAATTTAATGAAGCTCTTGCAGACAAGTTCTACTAACAAGTCAGGTATATATGTATTTGCTAACCCCCATCTTGATATAAATAGTATTATAGATGAGATAAAAAAGAATTTTCTTAACTTCAACAGAAAAGTCACATTTAGTGAAAAAGTCCTTTTCTGTAGTTATTACAAACCAAATTCTGAACTCAAACCAAGAGCCACAGGAAAAAGTAAGGGTGGCCACTGTATAGTCTGTTACTTGTTACTGAAATCAATGCAAACACTTTAATGACGGTGATGTGAGCTTGACCCACATTAGTGACTAATCTTTTCATTGGTTGGGGGCCTGTACTATGGTTCCAACAATAGTTTTGTTAAAACATTTGAAGTAAATTGTAATTCAGCTATCAAATTTTACTAGAATCATAATAAATTTAAATTTAACTTTAATTTTTTGGTACTTGCGCATCATTCACCCCCCCCCCCCAATTGCTATCAATCACTGATACATTCCAAAATTCCATCTAGATACTTATTTGGCAGACTAATTCCTAAAAGCTAATTCGTTGTATTAAAAAACAGCTACTCATAAAAGTAATAAATAAAAGAAAACCACAAACAGTAAACATAACCTCCACACACATAGAAACCTGCATATGTTAACATATATTAAATACACTGAATACGGGACAAATGGCAGCAAGCTACTTAAAATATTCAAGTGTAATAAAGCCACTTGAAAATCTTTCACCTCAAGAAAAGTAACAAACAAATAAGACCAATACCTACTTGCCTAACCCCACTGACCTGTGTCAATACAGTCTACATCTTGTACAATAGGCAAAGGATTTTGATACATAGTACACACAAATTTAACTGAAACCACTTTCATAACCTTCTGCTTAATTAAATACATTAAATAATACAACATATTTTATCACGTCTAATTGCTATTGGATGTACTTGTTTCATGGTTAAATTGTTTATTTTTTTTTAGTTTATACTATCACATCTACTGATTTCCTTATATCACATCTACTATCACCCTGTCTGTTTTCCTTATTTTGATGACAACATGAAACATATTAATATCGATAAAAAGTGATATTGATATCAGTGGTTGGGTATGTAGCTGAACAAGTACCAATTAATTTTTACAAATCTTAACATTCTAGTTTAAAATAAATGTGGTTTCTCTTTTTTTTCTGCTGCTGCTAGTACTTGTGTCCTGCGGCTGGCACTGTAATACAAAAATATCCTGGAGTCAAATTATTGTAAATGTTAATTACATACTAACACAACATTTTGACTGTTCATAATCAGTGGTTACCATTTGATGTACATGAACATTTAACAAAATGTCATGTAAAAATTAAAAAAATTTAATTGCATAAACACAACTTGCTAATAAGGCCATGGTCTGTAGGTTTTCAGAGTTATTATACTTTCCACAGACGGGAACTCCTGCACCTTTGCATCTTTGTGGAAATGGGTGGAAACTTTTATAGTCTCTGTAAATTACTCATAAGTTTTATTTATGCATGTCATTTTTTTTATTTTACTTTATTTGTTGTGTAATTATATATACATTATTTTTTTTTTATAGATCAGTTTTTATGGTGTTACATATGCACTGTTCTAAGTGGCTGAAACATTGGGTGTGTGTAATTAATGTTTAACAATGGTGAAAGTCTATAGTGTAACGTGATGGTGTTATCAGCTAACGGAGTTTGTGAAATTGGTTTATTAAAAAATAATCAAAAAGTGTGGTCGTAGAAAGCGTTCTGAAGCAAACAAAAAAAAAACAAAGATTTATTTCGGATTGACACAAAATAAATGGATAAGATTAGCGAGGCTCAATCTGCTGTGTCATCACCAGAATAACAAGGTGGTTGGCCTTGTTGAAAATTGATGGTTCTAGATTTTTTAACAATTACAAGGGAATAATTTTGGACTTTAAACTAGAAAACTCATTTGTCACATGACCTTGACCTAACCTGTACGCGGGGGCTCGCTTAAACAGACTTGGGTTCCTCCCTCTGGTAAGTAGTCAGTTAGCTTGTCCATTATAAGTTGGGATTGTGATATGACTCTCACACGCCGTCTGTCAAGTGAGTAGTGACCGGGGCTTACAAGCTGCACCTTCGCTATGTTCACCGGAGACGATTCTGCTAGTCATCACTGTTCAGAAGAGAATTATACTCAACCAACACTGTATGCTGGAACTAATGGTGATTTTTACTTACATGTTCCATAAGGAAATGGAAGTATGGTGATGGCAAAAAAAATCGTGTTCGAGGTAAGGGGTGATTCTGATTGTAGTACCCTCAAAACATGAAGAAAGTCATTTTCCGAAGTGTCTGTGTGTGTAGAATTTTTTCTATGGCGAATGATAACTGAAGCAAATTCAAACAGAATCAAATAATTTTTTGCATAAGTGCCAGAATTGTAGAGGACTCAAGGCGCATTGATTTTGGTGAAGATCGGTTAACGGGAAGGGGAAGTTTAACTGCAACATTTTATGTTTTAACAAGAGTAAAGTACTTAAATTTGATAAATTAAGTATCCTGAAAAGAAAGTCATAATAATCCACTAGAATGGTAGATGAAATATCTATAAATAAAAAGGGTAGTTGAAGGAGGGGGTAATTTTCAATAAATGAATATGATAGTTAAAGGGGGAGGGGATAATTTTATATATGTTTACTATGTTATCAGCAACAAAGAAGTAGTTTGTTGTTAAAATTCGTCTCTGGGCTGTTTGGCGGTGGTCCAAAGTTTTTTCTTCAAAACCAGAAGTTTTGGCAGTGCCATCGACTGCCGTCATCAGTGAAAATCGTGTGCGCTAACGTGAGGCAGTATACGTTAGTGACCACAGTACTGTGGTTAAGGCTAAAGAAAGAAGTAGTTTCTATGGAAATATTTCGTTTCAAAAATGATTTTAAATATAAATCTTAGAACATGGAAGTGATGTACGGTTCTCCATAACGATATTTTGTTTTCAGTATGCCTAAGGCTATTCAAGTGACATTCCGATGCTTCATTTCACAAATGTTCTATACAATATGAGTCCACAAACGGAAGTATTATCTGGCACTGGAATATTGAAAATACAAAAAATTGCTATGTATTTCTGAGTATTTTACATTACTACCACATTCATACAGAACCTACCAACCTTCACTAATATTCAGAGAAATCATGTGATTATACCATATATTCAAAATACACTAATTATGTGTAAATACAAGATATAAGTATTATATAAGACAAAAAAGAAAAGACTATTTTACACACACACACACACACATGCGATGTACAAGGGTCACATAGAATAAGTAGTCAGTTATATCATATATTGGAATGTTTCAGATTTATTAATGATTTTTTTTTTCAAATTCCACTAATAATTTAATATTGTTTCTGATACCAAAATAAAATTAATTAACTGTATCTGTTGACCATTTTTTTCAATTTGAAATAATTTCCTCTTACATTCTAATTACATAAAGATTTAATTTATACGAGTTCTGTTGCCTTTAGGTTTATAAGTGTTTTCTAATAAGTTTATAACAAATAATTTTACTACCCTTTATGATGGATGATGCGATGACAATGCTCCGGCTATAGTAAGCAGCTACAGATGTTCCTTCTATTTAGACGTTCAGGGTATCGTTGCGATCACCTTCTGTTGTCCGGCATTCAGGGTCATTCACAGGTTGGGTACTTCTACAAATTTTAGTGAATTAAATTTTGATTGTTTTATTCTGTGTATTAAACATACACAATACTCCAGTAAACCTGAAGTATCCTTCTTAGACGCCTAAGCAGACAATCTTGTACTACCGAATTAGCACTTGATATTCAATCAACTCGCAAACTTTGCGACTTGTGCTCATGTGCTATTGTAGACCAATCATCTAAACGGGCAGCAACGATGACGCGTTATTGAGTTCAGAGAGAGATACTAAATTATAAAATAATTTACGAAATACTAAACCCTACGAAGAATAAAATCAAATGAGATTTTATCCAATCTCGAGCGTTCATTGTCTGAAAAATTCTCTTCCTCTCCATCTTCAGTAAAGATAACGTTCTTCCCACAAAAGATTGTCTACAGGCAAAGTTGGACCCTCAGTAAGTGGCAAGTCACTGAATACAAATGCCCCTCAAATACAGAAGTTTTTGCCATAAATTTAATCATGGGGGTTATTCATTATCCCAGATTGTATGTCTCAGGATAGATTCTTGTAATTAAGGAATAACATATATTATAAATACAAATATTCCAACTAATTCTGGAAAATCTAATTGATTGTGAGAAAAGCTTGCCAGAATCTGCCCAAAGACAACACTTACTCCACTGATAAGCAGAAGATTCCATTCACAGGTTGCTGCCCATCAAAACAACTAGTGAAGAACAAGACTTTTTGTTTTAAAGAGCAGAACGACTTGTTCTTGATTTTGAAACTTTTCAGGGATCTACAAATCTCTTACCCAATTCAGAGCTTGGGCTTAGTTCTGCAATTGTTCTTCAGCTTGTGAAGACTACCATGTAGGAGTTTTGCATTTTTTGATCGCTATTTTACCAGGATTCTACTTATGGATAAAATTGGTAGAGTTAAATATAGAGGCAACTGAACCCTTAATACAAACTGTGGTACTGAAATACCATTTCAGAAAAATGTCAAGTTAAACAGACATGAAAACCATAAGTATGTGTGAGCAGATGGTAAACTTGTTGCTATGGAGTGGATGGACAGCAACAAAGTTTATCTTCTATCAAGACAGACAGAGATTGAAGTACAAGAATCTGTAACAAGGCAGTCAAAGACTGAAAGGAAATTCATAGACACAACTTGTCCATGTGTTGTACGCAAGTATAATCAGTGCATGGGGGTATTGATATTTGTGATCAGCAGATGGAGTGCTATCGCATATGGTTTAGAACAAAGAAGCGGACATTAAAGTGCATTCTCTACTTCCTAGACTTGGCAGTTGTGAACACCCGGATGCTCTCTGTGTGAGACTGTACGTCCAATAATTTCCATACCGACAGTAACTTGATGAAATATAGACTCTATTTGGCGGAAACTCTAATAAATATCCATGTTCTCTCAGGGATACGATAACAGTGAGGAGAATGGGCCTCTGACTTCCAAACAATCGGACAAATGGTATGATGGGTATGAACATTTTTCTATTTCCAATGTGTTTTCAATAACATTGAGGTCGTGAGGTGGGTGCTACCTTATATCCCTGTAGTCGTACAGTTTTTACATAAGTGCAGACATCTCCTGTGAAACACTCAATACATAGAGGAAATAAGTGATTACTGCACAATAAAATGTGCCCATAAAAGGAACTATAAATGGTGCTGATTTTACTTCCCAGAAAAGTTTAACATGAATATAAAGACTGAAAACTTAAATAATTTTTTAAAACTAATACAGGGTGTTTTTCATATTATTTTATTTACATACAGTTTATATTTTATAATTTGTTTTGTACGGTACATGGTAAAATATTCCAGACTACACATTCCAACTTGCACTCTTCACATTGCCATCAGGTTCAATCCTATATTTTTTTCCAGTTGACTCAGCTCCTTTATCTGAACACTTTTTGCAGATTATCTTGAGAGGTATTTTTGTATTTCTGTAGCCACGAAGACATGGCTTGTGTAATGTCTTTTTGTCAGTATGTTCACATATGAAGATGTAATGATCTCAACACGCTATTATTGAATTCTTAACTAGATTCCTCCAGCAGCTATTTTCCCAAATTTTTCATATAATTGTATACACTGATTTTCTTATTTTCTACTCTTAAACATAAAATGTAGGAGTTTATAATACTCATCATAAATATGTGAAAAAACACTTTCTTCCAGCACTTTATTGTTTGTCTCTAAAGATAATAGTAACTGAGTAGTTCATTCCCATTGTCTACCCTTGTCTTATTACTATTGTACTCCAAAATTGTGTCTGGCTTTAGTTTTTCTATCATGACTTCTCATGACTTACCTTGGTTGTTGATGATGTGATTTTGTGTTATGTACTGATTGCATACACATAGTGTATATTGTCCTTCCAATAATTGCAAGTACTATCAGCAGTTCACCTTTGCTACCAAACAAGGAATGTGGTGATGTATGCCATTCCACTGCACGCATCACTGTAATACTACACATCTAAAATACGTTTAACACAGTATCGGTGTGACTCGACTGTCTCTCACAACGTATTTCTTGTAGCAAATGAAAAACACACTTTAACAAAATATTCAGTAAATTACACTTACATAAAATGTACGAACGTTCACTCCAATATGCACACAAAATTATAAATAAATACATCTCCTGACTGTCTGAACAATGTTTTCAGAACCAGTAATACCCCACCAACACAATCATCTCGGCATCAAAGCTGGTGTGCGTACAGTACTCGCCCGTAATGTTTGTATTAACTTTTTTTTTTTGCATTCAACAGATTTAGTTTTTTGCACATGTTCCTAGAGCACTGGTGTTTTTCTGAAATAATGTTTCAAACAATGAGACACTTCGGTACCTGAGGCTTTCATGGCTGGCGTCAACTGTGTTGAAATATAATTGACTTATCTCCAGGATATTAGCCAATGGTCCAGTATTGCACGATGAAGAGATGTTTCTGCCTTATCGCTGAAGGTCATATTCAGTGTAAAAATGAAACTGGCATCAGTTAACCACAGTACTATGGCAAAAGATACACACTATCACAGAACTGCTTGTGTGTGCAGGTGTATGGTACTGTGGTTCTTTTGTCACAGTACTGTGGTTAACTGGTGAAGATCCATGCCAGTTTCCAAGTCATTTTTACACTGAAGATGACCTCCAGCAGTGTGCCAAAATTTCTGTTCACAGCAGGCGTAGTGGAACGCAGTGTAATAGCCTGGATAGAAGTCAATTACATTTCAACACAATACCACACTTGTAATGTACAAGGCATGACTGATTTAAGATAATCATGACAAACCTGCAATACAACAGGTTCCACAGTTAACATTATCTCCAACTCCTGTGTATATTTCAGAGTTTAGCAGATAACCAATCAAAGCATCACTTAGAATAAAATAATTAATTTCATACTTACTAGGCTTATACTTTATATATACACCCCCAATGTTTATTATTACCCTAATTGGGCACATTCCTTCATCAATTGTGATGTTTCCACCTGGATAAAAACTAGCTTTAGAACGTTTTATAAAGTTAATATAAAATGGTCTACTTTTATGAATAGGGTCATGGTTGGATTGACTTCTTGGAATGTACTTACTGCTGTTATTTATATGCAACATAAAGTAAATCGAACAAAATTTGTCTCTTCGTAATCTTTCCAGCAAAAGAAGAGTCTAACGTAACATCTGTACTCCAGTAATCAGCAATTCTTGGTTTTGAAACCAGGCACACTTGAATATTAATGCAAAAAATTGTACATTTCATATGACAGCACTCCATGAAGCACACAGTGACCGCTCTATTAATTTATTTTGCCTCCTCAACTTTGTAATTGTTGTTCCAGCATATCTACTAGTTTCTGTTTTTATATTGGAATCACAAGACACTAAAACAACCGAATTTAATGCTGGTAGCAACTAATGGAACAACCACTTTGTATATGTCTTCAAAAACTGATAAATGTGGTTGGATGTCAACATCAGACCAAACAGAAGTAGTATTTTCTTAGTCACTGCCTTTTGTTAGTTTGCACAGGCTTGTAGTTGTGTTCCATTTTCATAGTACTCTTCTTCATCGCCATCTGGCACAAAATCTGTCTTCCCATCTGCAATATTTTGGTAAAAGTAGTTTATACATCTATGTAAATATATACAAAGTAAATAAATAATAATATAAATATTATTTATATAAATTAGAAGAGCAAGAATAATGTAAGTATGGAAAATAAATCTATACATCTCCAATTTATAACATGAAACTGTATATATATAAAGTTGTGTATGCATATGCTTTTCTAAGGTCAAATCCATTTATTTGTTTTAGAAAATGTCCAGCAAAAAGCTATGAACCCAATTTTTATTTTATGTAAGCAGTCATAACTCTAAACAGCTGATCACAGAACGGATGTGTATGCAATGGTTACACAAATAGAACATCAAATCTAAACAAAGTACACAAAAAAATTGTTAACAAAGTAAAATAATTTGTTAAGTAAAAGAAAGTGTAGTCACAAACGAAGATATTCAGTATAAATTATAAGATGAAGTAACCTCAAATTATGTAGGCTTACCTGTATTATCGTATCAAAATCTCTTTATTTTCTACATCATCCAATTCAGATCCAGAGTTGTCATTGAAGTACCGTAATATTTTATCTTCAGTCAAAAACTCATCACTCATTTTATAATGTAGAATTACAAAGCCAACACTATACTGAATGTGTAGTTCACAACAAGGAGCCATCACAAATATTGACATGTAAAGCATTCAAAATTAGTAGTTTGGAGATCGTAGACATACAAACAGTCCAGTAATGTACTGATCTAATGTTGAATTATAAACTAACAGTATACATGCAGCAATTAGAAATATGATGGCAGAAATAACCTATGCGGTTTAAATACAACACGGACAAAAACTCAGAAATGTCAAGCCACAGAAACTTGGGGACATAACTGCACCCATCATTTTGCCAAGCAATAACTCAGATGTGTTAAGGCCACAAGAATCTGTCATCTTGAAGGTTGTAGCAGCCAGACAAAAATCTTATGTCATATGTGAAAAGTATATCTACATATGGCAAGAAAAGACAGTCACAAAATATTTTCACTGTAAATACAAATGTCAATGTAATCCATGGAGTGATAAATTGAATTACAGGATAAACGTGTATCAATAATTTCACACAATATTACAATGTACAATTTAATAACTTTAATACTCAGCATACAATTTTGTTACAAATTTCGCACTATTGTTTTTCAGTGCCAAATATCACACACTTGTTGCAGTATGTATTGATTTATTTGTTAACTATGCTTGATTTTAGTATTTTTGTTCATAAACATTACAGTGTTAAGTTTAATTACTTTACTAAAACATCTAGGGTAATAGAAATTATACTTACATACTATACACTTACGGATCTTAATAGTATATTGGATTAATTTATGCTCAGACAAAATACCCAACCAAAAAACTTGTTAGTAATGTCAGTTATTATTTTATGCTAGTATATGTTATACATGACACAATCTTCTGCCATATTGAACATTTTTATACAAACATATTACTGTTACTTCTTAATGACAGAATGTATTAACTTGTGTTTTGACAAATGGCTTGATTGAGTAAATGATTTTGAACAAACATCGCACGGGTATTTCTTAATGCCAGAATGTATTAACTTGTGTTGTGATAAACTGCCTAAGTAAATAAATGATTTTAAACAAACATCGCACTGGTACTTTTTAATGCCAGAATGTATTAATTTGTGTTTTGACAAACTGCCTGACTGAATAAATGATTTTAAACAAACATCGCATTGGTATTTCTTAATGCCAGAATGTAGTAACTTGTGATTTGACAAACTGCCTGCCAGAGTAAATGATCTTGAACAAACATCGCACTGGTGGTATTTCTTAATGCAAGAATGTATTAACTTGTGTTGTGACAAACTGCTTGACCTAGTAAATGATTTTGAACAAACATCGCACTGGTATTTCTTAATGCCAGAATGTATTAACTTGTGTTGTGACAAACTGCCTGACTCAGTAAATGATTTTGAACAAACATCGCACTGGTATTTCTTAATGCCAGAATGTATTAACTTGTGTTGTGACAAATTGCCTAAGTAAGTAAATGATTTTAAACAAATATCACACTGGTATTTCTTAACGTCAGAATGCATTAACTTGTGTTGTGACAAACTGCCTGAATGAGTAAATGATTTTGAACAAACATCACACTGGTATTTCTTAATGTCAGAATGTATTAACTTGTGTTTTGACAAACTGCCTGACTGAGTAAATGATTTTAAACAAACATCGCACTGGTACTTCTTAATGCCAGAATGTATTAATTTGTGTTTTGACAAAGTGCCTGACTGAATAAATGATTTTAAACAAACATCGCACTGGTACTTCTTAATGCCAGAATGTATTAATTTGTGTTTTGACAAACTGCCTGACTGAGTAAATGAGTTTAAACAAACATCGCACTGGTATTTCTTAATGCCAGAATGTATTAATTTGTGTTTTGACAAACTGCCTGACTGAGTAAATGATTTTAAACAAACATCGCACTGGTATTTATTAATGCCAGAATGTTTGACACGTGCACATTTGTGTTTTGACAAATGGCTTGATTGAGTAAATGATTTTAAACAAATATCGCATTGGTATTTTGTAATGCCAGAATGTATTAACTTGTGTGGTGACAGATGATCTCTCGAAGTACATGTGTTTGTATAAAACCCACAGTGATAACTCTTGTTTTTGGAAACTGCTGTGCAACAGTTTAACTGCGCAGGTAAAGCTGATAAGACAGATTGATTCTGCATTGACTTTCTTCTGTATACTTCACAATCCAGAGTAGGATGCACTTCAGTACAGATATTATTCACTGGTGTAAATAAGTAACCCTGGAACAAAAGAATATGCAACTGTAATAATAAATGACTAGAACACTGGAGTAGTAGACACTAGCATTAAACACCATGTTCTATCTGTGAAGTAGCTTTCAGCTTGCAAAAATTAACCTTAACCTATGTATGATTACAGTATTGCATTACTATTCATAGGAAGAATTGTAGATTTTTATAAACAAATGTGTATATAATATACCGGTGTGTGTATGTATGTGTGCATGCACAGACATACACACATACAGACATTTCCATATTTAACCATGGTAGTATTTAACCAGGGCATATACGACCGCTTTGTTGTGTCGACATCTAATCGCTCCCAGCCTATCCAAGGTTTTGCCCAGTTGTGGGAACCTACTGCAGGAATATTTGATTACTTATAGCATTTTGTATGTGTGTGTGTGTGTGACATCTGCCACATGTTTAGCCTTTTAGAAAATCATTAAAGTGGAGGATGCCACCTGATTCATAATGTAATATCAGTAATATGCAAGTCTGTTGACAACCTGATTGACATTGTGGTACAAAAGAGAAATATTATAGTCATTTACTCTTTCTCATATTCATGTTTCCTTTCAGTATCCACGTATAATTTCTGTGGTTTTTTCTTATTTTAATTTTGCCGCGTTCACTTCTTTGTACAAAAAGAAAGTTTTCTTAGTAGTGGAATGTGTCACTGCAGTTATTAGATTACAGTTCAAAATTGTCAAACGTCTTTCTTCATTATAGTTCGTTGTTGGCCTAGTTTCATTTTTATAAAACAAACTGACAAATTAATCTTCTGTACTCAAAGGCTGATATATCTGGCATTCAGAAAAGGAAATCGCCTTTAACTTCAAATGAAGATTTTACCTTACTTATGACTTTTAAAACTTGGAAAAGATAACTTCATCATTTTACTTAAAGATATAAAGAAATGTCCACTATACTTAAAGATATTTATGAGAGACAAAGAAAATAATATTCAGAATTAAAAAACAACCTGTTATCAACAAACATCTATAATAAGAATTTTATAAAGATCGAAAATGTGAGCCCAAATACATTTTTGTGTTCCCAGTGATTATAGTGGTCGCATCATAAAGAAAAATCAGCTGACAGTCATCTAGGCTAGACAATTTTTCTTATAACGTTTGAGAAGTCATATACATCCACTGTGGTCCATACGCACAAATGAGAATACACTCACCATGGTCATTAAAGTATTAAAGTTCTGTATATCATATCAGATTTGGGAGGTGAAAATAGAGCAGTGTACAAGAAACTTAATATTTCTCCAACAAAAACTGTTTTTCAAATCCATATGATGTTTCTCAAACTGTTTTTGTTTTAGCAGATGTGCCGCACATGTTAAGCTTCCCAGGAATTACTTTGTTACAAAAGGATTTGTTCAACGTCGTATTTTGTTGCTTCTCTGCTATGTACAATTTTCCCTCGAATGAGGCCTTTCGGTTTCGCAACGATTACCAAGTTCTTACTACAACAAAATTAAAATACCTACTTCCCTTATATATATATATACATATATATATATATATATATACTAACCCTCCCACACATAACCGGTTACATTCAACCAATAGGAGGCATTACTTACCGCCCAGTCCTTATTAGCCCCGCCCCTTACTTAGTCAACTTGACCTCATCACATACATTACCCTCTAGAAGTCTCCTACAGCTTAGTACCTTCTGAACACATATCCTGTAACTGTATTACACCTTTTATACATTACTCTTTCAAAATATAGTAAAATATATCCTCATTACTAAATTCAGTCGTTATATTCATCAGCGCATTCCTATTCTTTTTCCTTACTTTTAATATTTTTAATTCTTCATACAATTTGCGTTTACTTAGGTTATTCTCTAACCTTACTATTTTGATGTTCTCTGTTGGGTCTAAAAACCTATGCCCTGTTTCATTAAAATGTCTCACATAGAGCGAATTCGTAGTTCTGTCTCCTTCTCCTCTCGCATGCTCTCTCAACCTAATTTTGAACTTACGTCCTGTTTCACCCAGATAAACCTTATCACACGGTTTACAGGTCAACTTATAAACACCGCTTTTCTATAATTCAGGCATTATTTCAGTACTACTATTCTTTATATAATCGAAAACTGTCTTTGTCTTTTTCACCACTACATCTATCTTGTGTTTTTCAAAGCACTTGATTATGTTCCTCGTTTGAAATCCCAGATACGTTATTGATCCTATGTATTTCTTTTCTTTCTTCTCTTCTTGTCTACTATTTCCTTCTATTCTTTTTACAATTTTCTCTACTATCCCTGGTTTATAATTATTATTTAGTGCAGCCATCTTGTGACTTACGGGATGGTATGATTCCTGAGGTATAATTAAGTCTTAGAAGATGATTATAAAATTATCTTTATAAGTCTTATAAAATACTTAGAAGATGATTCATGTAAAAAAGAAGAGTTATAAAAAATAGAAAATTTTTTTATAACGTTTGAGAAGTCATATACATCCACTGTGGTCCATACGCACAAATGAGAATACACTCACCATGGTCATTAAAGTTCTGTATATCATATCAGATTTGGGAGGTGAAAATAGAGCAGTGCAGAAGAAACTTAATATTTCTCCCACAAAAACTGTTTTTCAAATCCATATGATGTTTCTCAAAATGTTTTTGTTTTAGCAGATGTGCCGCACATGTTAAAGCTTGCCAGGAATTACTTTGTTACCAAAGGATTTGTTCAACGTCATATTTTGTTGCTTCTCTGCTATATACAATTTTCCCTCGAACGAGGCCTTTCGGTTTCGCAACCATTATCAAGTTCTTACTACAACAAAATTAAAATACCTACTTCCCTTATATATATACTAACCCTCCCACACATAACTGGTTACATTCAACCAATAGGAGGCATTACTTACTGCCCAGTCCTTGTTAGCCCCGCCCCTTAGTCAACTTGACCTCGTCACATACATTACCCTCTAGAAATCTCCTACAGCTTAGTACCTTCTGAACACATATCCTGTAACCGTATTACACCTTTTACACATTAATCTTTCAAAATATAGTAAAATATATCCTCATTACTAAATTCAGTCTTTATATTCATCAGCACATTCCTATTCTTTTTCCTTACTTTTAATATTTCTAATTCTTCATACAATTTGCGTTTACTTATGTTATTCTCTAACCTTACTATTTTGACGTTCTCTGTTGGGTCTAAAAACCTATGCCCTGTTTCACTAAAATGTCTCGCGTAGAGCAAATTCATAGTTCTGTCTCCTCCTCTCGCATGCTCTCTCAATCTAATTTTGAACTTACGCCGTTTCACCAAGATAAACCTTATCACACTGTTTACAGTTCAACTTACAAACACCACTTTTCTGTAATTCAGGCGTTATTTCAGTACTACTATTCTTTATATAATCAAAAACTGTCTTTGTCTCTTTCACCACTACATCTATATTGTGTTTTTCAAAGCACTTGATTATTATGTTCCTCGTTTGAAATCCTAGATACGTTATGATCCTATGTATTTCTTTTCTTTCTTCTCTTCTTGTCTACTATTTCCTTCTATTCTTTTTACAATTTTCTCTACTATCCCTGGTTTATAATTATTATTTTTCGCTATTTCTTCTATTCTTTTCAACTCTTCTTTTTTACATTTATTATACATTTTTTCAACCATTTCTATTATCAAATTTTATTATCATTCTGGCGTCCGTTACATTTTAACGTCCATATATCGGACGCCAAAATGTAATCCCTTATAGAAAATGTGTAGTGTGGAATAAAAGTTTATAAGTTCCACAAACATCCTTTATGGGTACATCACTAATGAAACATCTTAATGTTTTTAACTTTCAACTCATTATTTTGGCACCATGAATTTTTAAATTTTTACATGCGGGTGCCAAGTTGACAGACTTTTGAAAATTGATATTCAATATGTAGTTCATGGTTTGTCCACCACGTAGTACTACCATCGTCTGTATACATTCTACGTGCCTTTTTTCCATTTCGTTTACAATCATTGTGGAATCCGTCGATATGGCAACACTGTCATAGCGTAAACGCACAGGGTCAAATGACAATCGCAATCCAATCCTGATGCAGACTGTGATAAGTGGGTCAAAGGTTATGTCCTTTTTTATTTATCTGCTTCGTTTCTCTCATATTCTCATGTTCATTTTAAGAGTTAATTTTCCCACTTACCTCATTTTACTTTCTCTTACTGTCCCCAGTTTCGATTTTATAATCTTTATAAACCGTTTGATTATGTGCTTTACAATAGTACAAGTCTTGAATCAAAAGAGAAAAAGTGGTAGAGGAAGAGGAGAGCGATCGGGGCAAAAACGTTAAAAATTTGATTCTTCACAACAGTTTAATTTTTGTGTGAAGAAAGAGAAAGTGTGTGTGCGTGTGTGTTGATAGAGAGAGAGAGAGAGAGAGAGAATGATATTTATATTAAAAAGTTATATATTTCTGTCGAAGGGTTAGAGAGAGGTAAAACAAAATGACACATGCTGTGGGAAAGAGCGAGTGAGAGGGGCTAGTGACAGAGTAAAAATATTAGAAATTTGATTGTCATTTGCAATTTAATTTCTATTAGAGTGTGACGGGAGGGGGGAGAGACCAGAAGGCAGAGAGAGATAAAGTAAAAAGAACGTGTAGTACGTGCATTAATTACTACCAAGACGTCTGAGGAGGGGGAGAGGCTAGCGAATGAATATGCGACTGTTAAGCTATGTTTACACTCCGAGAAAATTTTGAAAGGAAATACGCAAGCAGTGTCCAATAGGTGTTTGCACTAAGACGCAGTTTTTACCGCGAGATAGTGGAAATTTTCACTACGTGCTTGCGTGAGCCAATGTCGTAATTTATTTCGACAGATGTATGAAACTCCGTTTACACTAGACAGTACGTTTGGGCAAGTAGTCCTGTCGCAATTGTTTTAGCCGAGCACTCTTCAGAGAAGTGTCAGCCACATGGCACAATGTTTATTAAAACAGTAAATTAAAAATAAATAACTATTGTACGTATTCTTTTATTTTCCAGTTAAATGATTATGGAATTAGATAAACTGAAGTATTGATTTAGTAAGTATGGTATTAAGTGAAAAAAATATATGATTTTCTTTTTGAGACAAGGTTGAATTTTCATATTGTTTTTTATGAATCATCATGTCAAACATCTCAAGCATGTATAGCTGCTTGGTGACTGAACAAACTAAACAAATGAAATATCTTGGCTTCATAATAGACAGTAATCTCTCATTGGAAAGTTTTATTTGTAACCTGAAGAAATAGTTGTATACATTCTTACAGAAATTCTATTTATTACAAGATATTTTCCCGAAAATAACTACTTCTCGATAACGTCCAGATAAGTTCTGTGATCAATTCACGGCCGGGTATTTGGTTAGTTCGAATTGCTTACTACAATTTCATACTGATGACTATAACAAATTTGTTTCGTGAAGGTATGCAGCAATTGTTGTCAGATGTGGTACTATCAAGGAGAACTATGTAATAACAGACATCAGCTGCCTTGTGTATAATACGCACACCAGCAGTTGAAGACAATACGCAATCCTGTTTGAATAAACAAACTCGTACTCATTCGGTGTGCGGTCTTGCGTAAGGAGTCACAGCTGTTATGTGATTATAAACACCAGACAGGTTGATGAACGAAAGAAGGCAATCCCCGTAAAAACGAGTGATATTTTAAAATAATAATGTGCATTTTACATAAATTATTTATATTTTCTGGTAAACCTAATTTTTACCAATAAATTATACGTAACAGTCTAACAAGTATTTACATTACTACTCCTACTTATTTACATATTTACACAAATACTCCAGAAATATTTAAGTGTTCACGTAAGTTTTATAAGAACAAAAGTAGACCTAACGATCTCTTAATTTAGTGTTTATTTGTTTAAAATGCTTTAAGCTTAGGAAATATTCTGTTGCCAGTATTGTATTAATGCTATTAAGTTTATGACCTGGAATAAATGCGCGAATACACGCGCGCGCGCGTTCATACACACATAAAAACTCATGACATTTCGACAGTATGATGTTGGAGACTCCAATCGTGGATATTTTATAGATATAACCTTTTTTAGACTTTGCTTATCGTGGGAAACATATTGTATAGAATACCGTAACGTTAAACGAAATGTATTAAAATAAGATACTTAAATTCGATTGCGTTTTGTAATGTATTTGTATTAAGTATGAACTACAAAGTTCTAATTTAAATTAAGATTAAAAGTGGCGTTGATTCACAAGAATTTACTGTCATGTGTTCTTCTCTGATATGCTTTAAATAACGAAAACTCATACTTTAAAATTTACAATTCAGGTCAAATCAGGTAATAATACAGTCCAGTTCTCGATGTGCCACTATTAAAGAAGGAACATAATTCTTATTACATATAATGAAGCTTTTTAGACCTGGTATTACTAGATGGTAAGTAAATAATCAAAATGTTTTATACAATTTGTAGGTTCCTTGTCATTCAGTTCATTCTATTTATTATCAAGTATATCATTCGCTGGCATTTTGTATTTAATTCCTTCAAAAAAAAAGAACACTCGAGAGGAAGTTTTTAAAACGGTTCGAGTAGTTTTCAGTATTGTTCTTTTGGAAAATAAGGGCATTAAAGTCTGTGTTATGAATACCAATTTGTTTTAAGTTCTCAAAAAATCAATACTCTGTATTTACTAGATGTGTCCATAGTACTGGCTTGAGCAGAAGCATGACAATCAGAAGCCTACTGTTATCATGACAAATGTTAACTTATTATAACTTTATATTTTGTAACAATTTGTTACAATGCTTGTTATGTCCCAACATTAAAAGTTATAAATACATTTTTAAAACATTCCGCTATTACACTGAGTATTTTATTATGACTTGCACTTTTTGTGTAGAGTGTGATAAGAGTACTGAAAACATATATTAAAGAAACCGTAGATCAGTAGTTGGCAGTATTGACACTACTAAAGTATATATCTGAAAAGTGTATGAAGCCAACCTCATATTTTAATATATTTTATTACAAATTTTATACATAGTTACTAGTCGGACTTATACATAGAGTTGGAAGTCGGACTTCGGCCAGTGCACTGGTTCGGTTGTAGCTCGTTCCGATGCAAACTCGATGTTCTGTGTTATTTTATTTAAGTGTGTTATGTGTTTGTGTCTTCGTGAACTTTTTAACGAAACCCTAACAATAGGGTAGATTTTGTCTTTACCTGAAGATGGGGATATAAGCCCTGAAACATGTTGTAATTTAGTAAAAGAAGATAACTTAGTGGATAAAATTAAGGTAATTATTTATTTAACAAATTTTATGTCTGTATGGATATCCAAATATTCTTGTACCCGAATTACTCTCGGTCCCAATTTGTTATGATAGGGTACTGATGCTCTACTTTGATGCAGTTCACTATCAAGACATTTGTATAAGCATAACTTATTTTTTCCAGCCATATGATTTTTTTAAATTGAAAAACGTTTTTACTCTCTTTGTTTTCTTAGTATTTCCTGCATCACCACTCTTAGGCTTTAAAATTCTAACTTGAATGTGCTCATAAGATTTTTAAATTTCAAAAAGATTAACGCTAATGTTTAACCAAATTATCATAATTATTAACAATTTATAATTCTCAAATAGGTAAAAAATACTGACTTATTCATTCTAACTGCAGTTTAACGTTGAATTAGCTACATTTATTTTGAACTTTTGAAGACTTCATTATATTAGAATTTTGAATTTTCAAAATTTTCGTTTATAATTTTTTTTAATCACAAAGTTATCATTGATTACTTTCTCAAAATAAATATTTTTGTTTAAAATTTATATAATTATGTACTCTGCTTGTAATAATCTAAATTGAAATGTTCTCTCTACACTTTATTTAGCTTTCTAATAATTCGTCACATCAATGACAACATTTCAGTAACTAAGTTTTATTAATATATTAATAAGAACCATATTGGATATCTTCACTAAACTCATTTACCATTCCATAAATTAGAGGAAAAGCAAACGTCAAAAGTAATAACCATCATCATGATCAGCAAGGGTTATACAAAAGTAGTTTGTTCCGGGCCCAAGCTGATAGACTAGAGCTGGTTATTCCAATGCTTCTTGGGACGCCGCACACCTCTCCGTCGATTTCTGCTTACAATTTTCAATAGTTGTTTGAGAATGCTTCCTGAGAAATAGATGGTGATCTTCCTCAACCACTTCCAAGGACTTCTGACGACGAGGTGAGTGATACCGATGACAATGATTTTTTTACTAAAACTATTTACAAAAAGAAGAAAGTAAGAGGAAGGGTCGTAAAGGAAATCAGTGAAATTTATAAATGGAAGAAGGGCCCTATAAAAAGTAAATTTTCGCGTACACCTAGTAAAAATATTGTGAAACAAGTACTTCCAGCTTCCAAAGACTGTGCCGACGTGAAAGACGAAATTTCCGCTTTCTTGAAGATTATAAACTTAGACATGATTGATTCTCTAGTGAAATACACTAACATGTACATACAGCGTAACAGAACAATGGAGGACCCTAAGAAAATCTCAAAAAATAGTGCAAAGGACACAAGCAGATCAGAAATAATGGCTGTCATTGGGATTTTATTCTTATTAGGATACAAAAAAATGTCTAAAATACATCTTGACGAAGCATGGGCTCAGGATGGCACTGGCATTGAAATATTGCAAGGGGTGATGGGGCTGAAACGATTCAGATACCTTCTAGCTTCCATAAGATTCGATGACACATCCACAAGACTTACTCGAAAAACAGCCGATAAGTTAGCCGCAATACAGGAGTTTTACGACTCTTTCAATGACAACTGTGATAAATTTTATTCGCCTGGGGATCAACTGACGGTTGATGAAAAGTTAGAGCCATTTCGTGGCAGGTGTTCTTTCATTAAATACATTCCTAATAAGCCGGCCAAGTATGGCCTAAAAATATTTGCAGTTGTTGATTCGCGAACTTTTTATTGCTTGAAATTGGAAATGTACTGTAGCACTCAACCTCCTGGACCGTATGAAGCTTCGAATGCGAGCTTGGATATCGTCAATAGGCTGATTAGCCGCTATAAAGGTTCTAACAGAAACCTGACTACCGATAACTGGTACACTAGTTATCCTTTAGCCAAATCTCTCCTCGCCAGTGGTATTACCCTCGTGAGTACACTAAAAACGAACAGAAAAGAAATCCCTTTTCAATTACAGCCAACGAAAACAAGAGAAGTTGGAACTTCAATTTTTTGTTTTCAAAAAGATGGTTTCTTACATGACCAAAAAAAATAAATGTGTAATTCTTCTCAGCACCGTGCACGACGATGATAAAATTGATTCAGAGACACAAAAACCAAAAATAATCACGGACTATAATAAGTTCAAAGGTGGAGTGGATGTAGTAGACCAACTCGGTGGCAACTACACCGTAGCCCGTAAAACAAAGAGATGGACGATGGCAACTTTTTTTGCGCTTCAAAACGTGGCAGGCATAAATGCACAAATCCTTTTGAATTTCTCTGAACCCAGTGCTTCTCCCAAGTTTAGAAGAATATTTTTGAAAAACTTAGCGACGTCTCTTATGAAGCCACACCTTCAAGATCGTGCAAACTTAGAAGCCTACCTGTGCATTCAAAAGCAATAATTCGTAGAGTGCTTTCTTCGGACGGAATAAACGAGGAGCAGGAAATACAACCATCCGCAAAAAAGGGAAAAGGCCGATGCACTTCATGCGGAAGAGCAAAAAACAACTACACTACGATTAGTTGCTCAGAATGTTCTGCTTTTACATGCAAAACTCATTTGGTGAAAACAGTTTATCTCTGCGGAACATGTGCCAATAAAAATGAACTGGATGACGAAGATTAAGTTTTTGACAATAATTACTGAAAACGTTGTTTGTGCTTTTGTTTTTATTTTTGAAATGTTGTTTGAAACTTTTTGTAAGAAAAATATATATATATATATATATATATGTAGGACAGCCATTTCCTCTTTCATATTTCGTTTCAATAAACGCATATAATTACCCGCATGTTTTTTTTTTATTATTTCGCTTTTTCAATGTTATCACGTTCACTTCGTTGTGCAAAAAAAAAACATGTTCTCTTGGTAGTGTTCTGTTTGTTGCGGCTTATCTCAACGGCTTAGCTCGTTTGTTTACAAACGATAATTACAATTTTGTTTATAACCAAGATAATTACATTGAAGGACAAAGAAATAATATTATGAAACGAAAAACATTCTAGAGCAGAGAAAAATAAATTGTTTTATTTTCTGGAGCTGAATTACTTGGAATTGTTATCAAAATGACACACGGTGTGTCATTCTCAGTCAACGTGTTAAAAAATTACAAGCAGTTGATGATAATTTGGTGGGACAGACCAACAAATGGACTGGTGTACTCAGTACGCCGCCCGGGCAAAATTGTATCGCCAAACCGCCCGGGCAATTAAGGGTTAAGTACTAAGTAGGCCTGTAATGTGAGCGCTGATGTTGCTTAGTATAAGTCTGTGTAGGCCTACTTGAGCTTCCTATTAGGTTTAGTAATTAATGATGGCTACATGTTCATAGTAGTCATATTATATCTAATAATGTGTATTTTATCTTTGTTCTTGCACTACTAACGATGGTCGTAGTGGGCATAGAAGAAACATCTGGAAATTCAGTATTCAATAAATGGTGGCCTAATAGCCCGCATGATAAATGTAACACTACAGTTAATGGGAGTCTTTCAGAATAATATGTGGAGGGACACGACTATCAAAACTCCTCAAGATGGATTAAAAGCTAGACTGGCAGTCCTAATAGGCCTGAAGGACATGAATTTAAGAACGCTTCGGTTTATGTTTTTTTTTTGTGGAGGCGACGAACAATTTTTCTTTTTTGCCAGAAAAATTTTGCGAATTACAGTGATGGTACGGAGATCCAGAATTTGAACAATAGTGTAGAGACACCGTATCTTAAAAACAATTCTGTTCTTGTTATGGGCAATGTCTTGCTTCAATGTAAAGCAGTACCAACGACATCTTATAGGGGAAAAAGTATGAATTGGTTTGAGGCAAAAGGGATAAATTTTCCAGAGGACGGCCTGAAGAATCAATTATTGCATTTATAGGAGACGTACAATGCAATATTCAGTGAGTATGATGATAATTTAACTTTACTTAAGATAGTTGTGTTAGTGGTTATAATCAGAAACAGAATTATCACTGTTGCACACCACTATAGAAAAATTGTTCCGATTAGCGCTTTCAAGCTTCTCAGCTCATCGTCAGATCGGAAATCCGTCAGATGAGCTGAGAAGCTTGAAAGCGCAAATCGGAATAATTTTTCTGTAGTGGTGTTGTAACGGTACAGAATTGTGTGCTACCCCAGTTTTGATTTTATTTTAGCAATTCAGTTTTAATCAGTATTTAATTCAGTAATTAATAAATTGTTAACTTTCACCTGTGAGGAGCCCCAGTACAACATACACTGTTAGTCTAAACAACAGTCTAGACGCATTGCGTAACTGCCCCAGCAGCAGGCTTTTTGTGAATTACAGTGTGCAGTCTATCACCAGTTGTTGCATCAGCCAGTAGCAGATAGCAGTCTTCAACCAGAGCGGTCGTAAGTTAAATAGTGGCCTCGGGTGCAAGATAGGCCGAAAGTACTATAATCGGCCTATCTAGTAAAGTGCGCAATACAACAGTAAACTAACTACAGTACCGGTTATACGAAAAGCTTTAAAACAAACTTTGTTGTTGGAGTAAAAAGACGTAATTGCAGTACGTGACCAAGTGTAGATAAGCAGCAGTGAAAACAGTCTATCAAATAATAATCCATCATTTGTTTTTTTTATAAAGTGTACACAAATAAATAATGAGATCTCAAACAGTGGGGTTTAAAAACAAAGTGTAAAAAGAATGAGAGAGTGAATGAGGTAATAAAGGGGGAGAAAGAAAACATTAAGGAGAGTACTGGTTCGTATAGTAGATATATAATTTACATATTTTGATATTGCAACCTTATTGATAAAAATTATAAGTAAAGAAAAAAAAAAGAAAAGAAAGAAGTAAATTTTTATGTTAAATAAAATAGTATTTGAATTATTATAAACGTGTTAGCCTAGTTATTACGCCATAACCATTTCCTAGTTTTCTGTGCTGACAGCTCGTCTGACGTAACGGGGGTTTTCTGAAATTTTATTACAGTCAGATAGCGGGATTTTTATAAGGGCAAGAGTGTTTAAAGTTTACATGTATAACTAAAAAACATGTTGGCGACCTAGGCAGTTTCAAAAGGTAAGTTTTACGGGGACTATGACGGTAAGTAAAATTCTGGCAGCGGTGAGTATTATGATGAGTGTAGTATTATAAAAAGGTAAGAAGTCGGTACCTTTACAGTGGTGACCCTGCCAGGATGTTCGTATAAATATTATAGGAACTAGACCTGTTTTAAAGCACAGAAAGTAGGATTTGGTAACGGCGTATTTGTAAAATTAATCGTATATAATTACGTTGTGAAAATTAGGTTATGTTTTGGTAGCGTAAATGTTGGGTTTATAAATAAATTTTGAAGTACGAGTATAAATATGGGTGAAGTAGGTGAAATGACCGACGAGGAGTGGGGTAAGATAACAAATGATAAAGGTAAGATAGTTGAAGTAATAGGGGTAGAAAATAAGGCAATAAGTAGACCTAGTGATAATGATGATGGTGTGGTGGTGGTAAATAAAGGTAGAGAGACAGACCAAGTTAACAAAAATAAAGTCGATCAGGTGGCAGATAATAAGGTAAGTAGGGATAATATGAGTGAATCTGAATATAAGACGTATATGTTGAACCTTATAAAAGCAGAGATGGTTAAGGGTTTTGAAATGATGAACAAACATTTTGATAATCTGAATAAAATAATGGATGAGGGTTTTAATAAACTAAAAAATGCTCTTGATAAACCAGACGAGAAGTGGGAGGAAGATAGATGTCAATTAAAAGAGAGTACAGAAGTTGAACTAAAACAGGTAAGCGATAATAATGTTGTTAATGATAGTGAGGGAATAATTAACCAGGTGAGTGATAACGATAATTCTAATAATGAATTAATAAATAATAGTGACTAAATAGTGGGAGAGGTAGTGTTCACTAGTGAATATAATGATGGTGATTACAATTCTGAGGTAAGTGGGAGTAATACAAGTAATTATAATGATGAAATAACATTAAATAAGAATAATGATTATATAGCTGAAAATGGGGTATCTAAGAATGATACGGTAAGTAACAGTGGTGAAATTAAAAATGTAGTGTTAGAGTGTAAGGTTGTGAGCAGAGAAAGTGTTGATGAGGTTATAAGAGTGTGTGTAGAGAGGTTAAATGGGCAAAGGGCAGATGTTCTCCAAGTTTATGGTGAAACAGAGTTTTCACAGGTGTTTAATGAGGACAGAGTTTCCTCCTGTATTTGTATGGAAGACAAGGTGTCTTCAGATGGTCCCTGTATTTTTTGTGATTTAACTGGTAAAGCCAGTAGAGGTAATAAATATTTAATGGTGCCCTTTGCATGGAATGGGAGAGTTCAGTATGGTTATGAGAGGTGTTGTAATGAAAGAGAAAGAGAAAGAGAAATAAAAATGTTTGGGTTAATTGCATTATGAAACAGAGAGAGAGGAATATTTGAATAAAACTGTTATAAATGATAAAATAACTGACTTGATGTTGAGAAAAAATACTTACGGAGACTGGACAAAAATAATTGATAGTGACAAGTTTTATGACATAATAAAAGGGATAATGAATGATATAGAGGTAATGGTTTATAATAATAATAATAATAATAAACTGGATGTAAATAAAAATGATTTATGCTATAAATACGTTAGGTATATACATGACGATGGAGGTTGAATTAAAAAAGCAGTGTATGGCATTTTAAATACTTTAGTATATGGTAATGACTTGGCTGAATCAGGTATTGAAGTGTGACAAATAATAATTGGATATGACGAAAATTTGTAAATAAATGTATTGTGTTAATGTTATTTTGCTGCAATGTACAGTATAGCTTATAGGTAACGTATGTTTGTAATAAGAACAAATGGCATAATAATATTTAAATCTATTTTGTATGATGTGTGTATATTAAAAATGTTTTCAATAATATAATTACAGCTAAATTGTTTTTAGTGGAGGTTATTAAATAATGGTCAATTTAAACAAATAATTTAAAAAGGTTAATATTATTAATGAAGCAAAATTAATTTTGGTTTGAATTGTAATAAATAGAAATTGATAAATATGTTAACTACAAGACTCAGAGAAATTAACAGTTGAAGTAAGCATATGTGTCAGTATATGACGTAACCATGAATGTTGAAATTGAGAGTGTTTATACAAACAAGTCTGGCATACATCTGTTTATGTAAACAGGTAGGTTGTATGTTGTGACTAATGTCTACCGTCATGCTTGGTGACAATAACAAAAATGTTGTATTCAGCTGAATTGTTGCCAGTAGGAAAATTCTATTATGAAATAAAAAGAAATAACCAGCTTTGAAGAAATGTAGGTAAATTTTTTGAATAATGTAGGTAATATTTTTGTCGGATCATTTTAAAAAATGTAATTAATTTTGAAATTGTTAATTAAAACAATATGAATTAAATTTAATGAAAGGTAATTAAATAAATTGAAAAGATAATTTTTAATAACGACTTTAAATCTATTTTGATCTGAAATTTGATGGTGTATATTACTGTTCAAGTAACCTTTTATAAATGACAATCTATGCTTTATGTTTAACTGTAGATTCCCCACCTAAGTGCGGCCATGACCTCACCGGATCATGACCGTGAAAGTAGTTAATTGTGACAAATCATAAATTTTACTTGATATAACCGGCTTGTGGTTTGTTTTATTTTGTTAACCCGGTGGTTTGTTAGACTTAGTAGGGGGGTTATTTTTTGGGGAATCTACCAAATTTTGGAACAGGGCTATTTTCACCCAGATAGGGGTGGTAGTCCATTAGGGGCGTATCATTCATTATTAGTAAGTGTTAACACTGAATTTTATTGTAACGCCGAAGCAAGGATGGGGGTGGAATAAAAGAAAAAAATGTCCACCCCTTCTGTATCAGTCCTTGTAGAAGCAACTGGGCGCCACAGTCCAGGGGGGGAAATAGTGAGTGTGGATGGGGGGTGACCCAGTTACAGGTCACGAGGGAGATGTGGTTTACGGCTAGGATGAGGCCGGCAATGGCCAAGAAGCCTAGCGCAGAACACAGTAATATGTAACGGGTATCAGGGGTTAAGGGATTAAAAGGGGGGTAGTATTAAAAAAAAAAATAAAATAAAAAAAAAATTATATGATTGAACTCTGTAGGTAGCCTGTAAGTTTATATTATTATTTTTAAACCAAACCAGTACTTTGCAAAGAATGAGCCTGTATGGCTAAGAGGAAACAAATCAGTTGTGGGATATGGAGTGATGGAAGGCCGTTTATTAAATTTTAATTGAATGTTATAAAGTCAGGCGATACTGTGGTGGGTATCTGTCCGAGCTTATGGTGTTGGGATCTCGAACAGAGAAGTCCAGTAAGACCGGATGGGTGCTGCCACAGTCACCGGACTAGGGGGGTAAGAACCCATGATTAGTAGTGTTCAGGGGGGTTGCGGCGCCATATCCTCACTGATCCTCTTAGGGTTTAGGCAATAAGAGTTTGAACGCTTCGGCTTTCAACCTCTTATTGGGGGGGTATTGTAACGGTACAGAATTGTGTGCTACCCCAGTTTTGATTTTATTTTAGCAATTCAGTTTTAATCAGTATTTAATTCAGTAATTAATAAATTGTTAACTTTCACCTGTGAGGAGCCCCAGTTCAACATACACTGTTAGTCTAAACAACAGTCTAGACGCATTGCGTAACTGCCCCAGCAGCAGGCTTTTTGTGAATTACAGTGTGCAGTCTATCACCAGTTGTTGCATCAGCCAGTAGCAGATAGCAGTCTTCAACCAGAGCGGTCGTAAGTTAAATAGTGGCCTCGGGTGCAAGATAGGCCGAAAGTACTATAATCGGCCTATCTAGTAAAGTGCGCAATACAACAGTAAACTAACTACAGTACCGGTTATACGAAAAGCTTTAAAACAAACTTTGTTGTTGGAGTAAAAAGACGTAATTGCAGTACGTGACCAAGTGTAGATAAGCAGCAGTGAAAACAGTCTATCAAATAATAATCCATCATTTGTTTTTTTTATAAAGTGTACACAAATAAATAATGAGATCTCAAACAGTGGGGTTTAAAAACAAAGTGTAAAAAGAATGAGAGAGTGAATGAGGTAATAAAGGGGGAGAAAGAAAACATTAAGGAGAGTACTGGTTCGTATAGTAGATATATAATTTACATATTTTGATATTGCAACCTTATTGATAAAAATTATAAGTAAAGAAAAAAAAAAAGAAAAGAAAGAAGTAAATTTTTATGTTAAATAAAATAGTATTTGAATTATTATAAACGTGTTAGCCTAGTTATTACGCCATAACCATTTCCTAGTTTTCTGTGCTGACAGCTCGTCTGACGTAACGGGGGTTTTCTGAAATTTTATTACAGTCAGATAGCGGGATTTTTATAAGGGCAAGAGTGTTTAAAGTTTACATGTATAACTAAAAAACATGTTGGCGACCTAGGCAGTTTCAAAAGGTAAGTTTTACGGGGACTATGACGGTAAGT
Organism: Magicicada septendecula; assembly: GCA_034769895.1. Classification (NCBI taxonomy): domain Eukaryota; kingdom Metazoa; phylum Arthropoda; class Insecta; order Hemiptera; family Cicadidae; genus Magicicada; species Magicicada septendecula. The sequence continues at coordinate 826,956,670 of CM068368.1, forward strand.
AAAATTCTGGCAGCGGTGAGTATTATGATGAGTGTAGTATTATAAAAAGGTAAGAAGTCGGTACCTTTACAGTGTGCAACAGTGATAATTCTGTTTGATAATTTAACTGACGAAAATGAGTGTCTTGTGCGCTGGCTTACTCCATCAATATCACTGTGAAGTCAACCCGATAGATTAAATTAGTACTGAGTACTGTAATGCAACCTGTAGGCAAGAATTATTCGTATAACCTTTTGCGTATAGATTCTTCTTGTGCAATTTAAACAATAAATTACTAACCAAATATACTGTTACTCACCGTCTATGGCCTTTCTGTGATGTTGTTATTTCGTTGTTTACATGTTTCGAGGCACTTGCCTCATCATCAGAACTTTATAAAAACTAATGTATGTCATCAATGATGACGTGTCAGAATACTAAAACACAATACGGCATTAAACTATGTACAGAACTTGTTTTAAAAATGAGCACATCAATGTTAGGTGTGCCTTGCAAGACAACACGCGCCGTACTGACGAAATCTAAGTTTTATCTCGACCATATTGCATAGCGGTATTGTACAATATATTTGATTTATATTGTAATTGGTCGTTCAACACGTGTGGCTCGGTACTGGCGTCGTTATATGCTTTATAAATCTCATATTCTTCAAGGGCGTTCAAATAACGCCCTTTATTGCAGAAATGAAGGGGTATTAGATTCGAGCTAAAATCCGTGTAACTGTGATTATTGTCTATAAGGTGCCTGGCGAAATTTGACTTGATGTTGTCAAAGTTGTAAACTCATGTAGGGGGTCTATGCTCAGAAAATCTTTTCAAAAAACCTCGACCCGTCTGGCCCACATAAAAAGCCTCACAGTCGTTGCAGACGAGCTTATAAACTCCTGTTTTATTTTCAAGACTGGTATGTTTACGGCTGCGGAGATTATTTAAGATGTTATTACTGGTCTTATAGGAAACAATTATGTTGTTGACTTTATTAATGACTTAAAAATTCCTGGCATGAACTGCGTATAAGGTGCCACAATGTACTTGCGTGCCTTTGTTTCGAGGTTCTCATTTCTATTATTTATATCTTTAGTTTTATTTTTAATAGCGTTACTCTTCTTTTTCTTTTGTTTTTTTAAAATATTATCTATTATTTTTTCGTTCTACCCGTTGTTAAACGCAATGACTTTAATGGTGTTTAATTCGATGTAATCCTCGATGCCAAGGGGTATAGACAATAGGCGATGTATCATGCTATGGAATGCAGCTAATTTCTGTGAAATGGGGCGGAACGATGAGGCATGTATGACAGCGTCAGACATCGTGGGCTTCCTAAATATATTAAAACATAGTTTTTTAGTAACAATGTCCTTAGTTACTGTCAAATCCAGAAAATGTAATTGACCTCTAACTTCATTCTCCAAAGTAAACTGTATTTTGTTATTAATGCCATTCAAGTAATTGTGGAGATTGTCAATTTGACAATTTGTGCCTTTATACACCATAAAAGTGTCGTCGACATATCTACCATAGAACACCACATTGTAATTATGTGTAGGGTTTGCAAACAAGAAAGAATTTTCAAAGTAATTTAAGTACACCTCCGCGAGAATACAGAAAGGCCATAGACGGTGAGTAACAGTATATTTGGTTAACAAACACGTGGCTTGGGACTACAATAGGAGTTATTCCATTTAAATCAAAATAAATTACTAACGTGAAGGTCATTGACATGAAGACAGTATAACAATTGTAACATACTTACAAAAATCAGTGTAACACACATTTACTCATGTTGATGAACGCAACGCATTTGTTGTAATCATCTTTTAATACGCTCTTTATTAATAAAAATAACTCCCAGCATGACACGTTTGCCTAAATTTTACATAATATGATTTGTTGCATCCACCATTTCGTTTTCCAAAATTTTATATCTTTGTTGACACTCCTAAAATCAAGACAAGTGACTTCATACCTCGTGCATCAAAACTGGTCCAGCCGTTTTAGTATTACAAGGGAACAAACTAACGAGCACTACAAACTAACAAACAAAATTGTTGTTCAAAAGTAATTAAATATGGTTATTTAACAGAATACAGAAAAAATTCCTTAAATGATTATAAAATACACATTATAAGATATACCATAACTATTATGAACATGCAGCCATCATTAATTAGTAACCTAATACCGAAGCACAGGTAGGAATTCATAGACTTAGGCCTATATCAAGTAACATCAGCGCTCTCATTACAGGCCTACTTAATACTTAAATAAACGATTATAACGCAATGTAACACATTTGTTATAAATTATAAAGTACTCAAGTAAATATTATAAAAAGTAATATAGTAGTTACCAAAAAGAAACTTATGTGAACTGTACAAACGTAACGTATTGTGTTGCATTATATGTAGCATGCTGCCGCGCGTTTAATTGATGCTCTATGCAAATTATGTCATGTGACTTCTAAATAATGAAGTATGGTAAAAAATGTATACAGCTGCCCTCCATCGCTGTACCTCTCTCTCATTTTCTTACTCTCACTCACTCCCCCCTCTCACTACCCTCTCCTCTCACTCAATCTCTCTCTCTCTCTCTCTCTCTCCTTATTCGTTTTATTTCTTTTCCTCATTTTTGTTCAAGAATGAGCCAAGGAACTTAAGTGCATTTACACCTGCCGGACAACCCTAAGGGTGCCTCTGTAAGAAACAAAATTTCTCAAGTGTTTATGAAGTATGAAGGACACTAGCCTTTTCTACAAACGTTATGCACAGTTTAATCTGGGTTGTGGCATCGGGAACTCAGAAATGGTTAATACACGTCAGCCACTGCTGTGTATAGTGATAATGTGTTGTGTCTATTCAGAGATAAAATTTCTCATTCATCAGAATCCCGCCAAGAGTATTCAAGGTCAAATAACATTCCTAATATGTAATGGCACAGCCATGTATGTTTACAAAACGTACTACTGTTTTGGCTGACACATATATACAGATCTACGTCTGACCTAATGCAACTCTTAATTATCTGTACAACAGTTGTCTGTTTTTACCTTTCCACCAAACCTGTTGGTAGGCTGACGTGTTCGTACTCCTATTATTAAACTGAAATCAGAAAGTTCTACAATAAGGTAAACCAAGGTAGGAAACCCTTTAAGCCCAGGACAACAGCTTGTCGTGACACTGATGGCACCCTACTTACAGAAAAGGGGAAGATCCTCGAAAGGTGGCGCAAGAACTTTGAAGCTCTTCTTTCTAAGAATGACGAGGTGGACAACTATGTACCACCTGTGCTAGAGGAACATAAACACATCGAGCCTCCGGTTGAAGATAATATGATAGCTGCAATAGAAATCCTTAAAAACAACAAAGCTCCTGGTTCTGATGATCTTCCTGCGGAGCTTTGCACAAACGGTGGCCCAGAGCTGGTTAAAACCCTTCAACACCTTGTCATTGATATATGGATAGAAGAGAAACTGCCAGCAGCCTGGCAGAAGACAGTTATATGTTCCACATGCTGATCAGGTGGTCGATATCAGTGTGGATTTAAAAGAGGAAAATCGACAATAGACCAGGTTTTCACACTCCGACAATTTCTGGAGAAAGGTAGGGAACATAAACTACAAACCCATCATTTCTTCATAGATTTCAGAAATGCATACGACAGCATTGACAGAAAAGAACTTTACACTGCTTTTGAAGAACTGGGCATACTAAAGAAATTAATAAGATTGTGTAGGATGACAATGCTGACAGTGAATGGCATGGTGAACATTCAGAATTACTTATCAGGAGAGTTCGACTATGGAAAGGGAGTCCTCCAGGGCGATGCTCTTGCTTGCCTCCTCTTCGTTCTTGCCTTAGAAAAAGCTATGAGAGATGCTGGAATAATTCCTCCGGGGCTGTATTCAACAGGTTGGTGCAGGTCCTAGGATACGCCGATGACCTAGATATAATCGGGAGGTCCCTTCGAGCAGTCACTGAAGCCTTTCTTGCTCTTGAAGGTCCTGCAAGTAGGCTGGGTCTCATAATAAATGAAAGCAAGACAAAATACATGGCTACAGGACAGGAGGCTAGAGAAGGAGAGCACATCCAAATTGGCATCTATTCCTTCGAAAAAGTCAAAAACTTTGTTTATTTAGGATGAAAAGTTAACTCCGATGGGGAAACAACAGAAGAAATAAAGCGAAGAATCACCTCAGCTAATAGGTACTTCTTTGGTCTCAGACCCCAAAGAGAGCAGAATAATTGCCAGGAGCATCAAGCTGCTTTTGTATAAAAAACTGATCCGCCCAGTTCTCACCTTTGGTTCTGAGACCTGGACCATTTCTAGAAAGTCTGAGTCAATCCTGCTGGTTCATGGACGCAAAATCCTCCGCAGTATATTTGGTCCAATATGTGTAGGAGGTGAATGGAGGAAAAGAACCAGCCAAGAACTGAACACTCTTCTTAATGATCCATATATTGTGAAAATTATAAAACTTGGTAGACTCAGGTGGGCTGGACACGTGATCAGAATGGGGGAGAATGAAATACCAAGGAAGGCACTCGCAGAACAGATCTATGGCACCAGGAGAGTTGGTAGACCCAAACTACGTTGGGAAGACGGTGTGAACTACGATGCGAGCCATATCCTTGGGACCCGGAACTGGAGAGCAGCTGCACTTGACCGGGACAACTGGCGGAGGCTGGAGGATGCCTTGACTCAGCAATGGGTTGTTGCGCCGCTGAACTGAACATTATTATTAAACATTATTATGTAGTTACTATTATTAACATTAGTTATTAATATTGCATGGTAATGTTTATTTCCAGGTCAAACGTAAAGTTACCTGTATTTTCTCTCATTATGCGTTTATCTTTGAATAGGTTTTTTGCATTAGCTCATCCGCTGTTCTTTTATATTGGCATCGTCCATTCTTTTATTTGTTACAAATTTTCTTGTAATGTTTTAAGTTTGTTCACATTATAATTGATATTTGTTTCTATTTGTTTTTAATCCTTCTAGATTTTATTTACGTATTTATTCGTGTTGTACCTACATTGCTGTATTTCGGCTTTGCTTATTTGAGGATACTTGTCTCTTAATTGTGTAGTCCCGTTTTCTGTCTGTATTGTGTTACACGTATCTTTACTGATCTATTTTTACTAAAATTACGGGTTTTTGGTTACTCTAGAGGTTTCTTCCTATAATATACTTTTTGCTTTTAGCAAGGCGCTCTTTGCATGCCTCATAGGTTTATTGCCGACCAACAATTTTCCTCTTCACTCTTATATCCTCATTTTGCTTATATATGTCTGTTTTTAAACACCATCATGTTTGTATGACTTTCTTTTGATGTACGCCATTCCAGGTTTAGTTCTACTTTAGCTGCAAGAATCTGGTTACTGTAAAAATCTTTCTCTGGGGAGCTCGTAGAGTCTTTAATTGTTTGGAAAGGTAGTAGAGTCCACCTAGTGATAACTAAGATGAAGTCTACTTGATTGCGAAAGCTACCACTAGGAGAACGTCATGAACACATAACTTTATGTGATGATGAACTTCTGGCTTACTAATAATATAAGTTGTTATCAGAACTGAAGTAAATTTATTGTTCACCTATTCATTTCGTGACGTTAATCCATTTTTTCCATAATTCTGATTATCTAGCCATTCTTTTAATTTTTGTATTTAAGTTTGTAAGTATAGTTACTCTTTACGTTAACAGTTTTTTACTGTCTCTTTCCAGTATTGCATAAAATTCTTCTTAATGTGTGTCATCAAACTCCAAAATTGAGTCATTTACTTGCTCTGTATGTATTCATGTTAAAGAGTTGAGAAGGGGTAGTTCAAGAACTAGTGAACTCCCGCTGCTAGCTTAGACCTAATACTGCATTACTTATGCTTTTATTTTTCCGAGATAGCTACACCAGTTCTTGAGCATTTTAAATTTTATAAATAAAGCATTATTATCTATAGAATCTTTGTATAGCCTATACGAGACTAACACACGTGAACATTGGTTTGCAAAGGGGTACGGCATAGGAATCCTCGGTACTTCTTACAAATAAAATTAGGCAGTGGCGCATCTATGGAAAATGTCAAGGGATCAACTCCCTCTCCAAAGCTAGTAATTAGTTTTCAACTCAACACAGGCCAATACCTGAGCCTACTGCATGCATCAATCTGCATCTGTCAAACCGCTTGCAAATAGCTGTTGAAATAAAGGCATTAACAATATTTTGTAAATTTGTGAAAGTAAATCAAAGTTTCATTAATAATGACTATAAATTAAATTTAATAATTAACGTTGAATTGAAAAACAGATTACTGAATAGCTTCACGTAGCGGATTGTGTTAAATAAACGGGAATATGAGTCTTCTAGATATGGTGTTGATTAGAGGCGTTTGAACCACAAAAAGTATAACTAGTCTAAAAGTTCCTAACTAAAGAGGACTCTCTTGGGCAAACAGTTTATTTTTGCTAAAACATTAACGTTTTGTGCGCACTGAAGAATCCGCTCTTTCGTTTTTATTGTTGCCTAATACAAGACCTCACTTATAATTAAACAAAATTGTTAGTTTTACTGTGTTTGATGCAGTTTTGTGTGTTATACCCTGATGGTAAATAATATACTACCTTTTCCCATCTAAGTTTGTATCTTTGAATCGGTCTTCCTTATTTATCTTTGCTTTATTTCTCTTCTACCTTCAACATTTGTTTTAGCCTTTTGCCTGCTCGTTTTATATCTCGTCACGCCCATAATTTTGTATTGTCTTGAATTTTCCATTCTGTTTTATTATATAAAACACTTTCAATTATATAAAACTATTATTTATAGGAAAACAATTTTTAAATATCAGATACAACAGTGTTATTTAGACACAGTAAAGTACAAGTTTCTCTTTCATTATATCTTCGTTTACAAATTTCCACGACAACTAAATGTGCAATGTCATTATAGGCTAATTGATATTTTTAAAAATACGACTTACGGTATGCAACACAGTGAGAGAAAAATCATAAATAATGTGAGCAAAATATAGGTTTTCTGTTAGAGCATTCCATTACAAATTTATTCTGTATAAATACGCAAAATTAAAAGTTTTTGGATGGCACTTTTGACGTTTTTTTCTCCGGTTACATCTTGCTTACGACAGTTTGGTAACTAATATGTCTCCTGAATATGTTATTTGCTTGTCGCACGGCAGTGCGATAGTGGGGTTGCCACCTCCGGGCTTAACGTCCAGCCCGATTTCTGTAGGTTGTCTCACATAAACTGACTATGTTATCATACTAAAGAGACCAGCTTTCCCTGTAAACAATAGTACAACCCATTAAATCCAACTTGATTCGCGCCTGTAATATTCCAAAGATAAGACAATCCAGAATCATTTCTCTTACGCCTCAACTTAGTACTGTTGGCTACTATTGATCTCCAAAGAATATTTATCGACCTTCCGGTCTAAATCCATACGGTTGAGCATCAGAAGGGTAATGGGTAACCTCTTGTAAGATATGGCACTTCATCACAGAGAACCGTCTTGGCTGGAGAGAGGCTGAAGACTTCTTTGAGAGCTAACATTACTTCATCCAACACTAAGAATTTGAGGACCAGTACCTAGTTAATCCGGTTCAACGAGTACCCAACCCAATTTTTTAATCAGCGAGTAAAGAAACACGCTTGAAGTTCTACAAGGTGACTCTTCCTTGTCTATGGGTGTGAGAATTCCGACTTATAAGAACAAATTCCCAGAGCAGTCGTTTTCAGGCGGTCTCAGACGCGTGATATTATATATTCTTCACAAATGCTGATCGCAAAAGAAATCGCGATGTATGGCAGGAACTGAATATTATATGTATATTTGATAGGACTGCCCATTATAGGCTAAAATGGTTGGAACTTTTAACCGAAGCGATGACTGAAGCATTCTCAAACAACTATTGAAAATTGTAAGCAGAAATCGACGGAGAGGTGTGCGGCGTCCCAAGAAGCATTGGAATAACCAGCTCTAGTCTATCAGCTTGGGCCCGGAACAAACTACTTTTGTATAACCCTTGCTGATCATGATGATGGTTATTACTTTTGACGTTTGCTTTTCCTCTAATTTATGGAATGGTAAATGAGTTTAGTGAAGATATCCAATATGGTTCTTATTAATATATTAATAAAACTTGGTTACTGAAATGTTGTCATTGATGTGACGAATTATTAGAAAGCTAAATAAAGTGTAGAGAGAACATTTCAATTTAGATTATTACAAGCAGAGTACATAATTATATAAATTTTAAACAAAAATATTTATTTTGAGAAAGTAATCAATGATAACTTTGTGATTAAAAAAAATTATAAACGAAAATTTTGAAAATTCAAAATTCTAATATAATGAAGTCTTCAAAAGTTCAAAATAAATGTAGCTAATTCAACGTTAAACTGCAGTTAGAATGAATAAGTCAGTATTTTTTACCTATTTGAGAATTATAAATTGTTAATAATTATGATAATTTGGTTAAACATTAGCGTTAATCTTTTTGAAATTTAAAAATCTTATGAGCACATTCAAGTTAGAATTTTAAAGCCTAAGAGTGGTGATGCAGGAAATACTAAGAAAACAAAGAGAGTAAAAACGTTTTTCAATTTAAAAAAATCATATGGCTGGAAAAAATAAGTTATGCTTATACAAATGTCTTGATAGTGAACTGCATCAAAGTAGAGCATCAGTACCCTATCATAACAAATTGGGACCGAGAGTAATTCGGGTACAAGAATATTTGGATATCCATACAGACATAAAATTTGTTAAATAAATAATTACCTTAATTTTATCCACTAAGTTATCTTCTTTTACTAAATTACAACATGTTTCAGGGCTTATATCCCCATCTTCAGGTAAAGACAAAATCTACCCTATTGTTAGGGTTTCGTTAAAAAGTTCACGAAGACACAAACACATAACACACTTAAATAAAATAACACAGAACATCGAGTTTGCATCGGAACGAGCTACAACCGAACCAGTGCACTGGCCGAAGTCCGACTTCCAACTCTATGTATAAGTCCGACTAGTAACTATGTATAAAATTTGTAATAAAATATATTAAAATATGAGGTTGGCTTCATACACTTTTCAGATATATACTTTAGTAGTGTCAATACTGCCAACTACTGATCTACGGTTTCTTTAATATATGTTTTCAGTACTCTTATCACACTCTACACAAAAAGTGCAAGTCATAATAAAATACTCAGTGTAATAGCGGAATGTTTTAAAAATGTATTTATAACTTTTAATGTTGGGACATAACAAGCATTGTAACAAATTGTTACAAAATATAAAGTTATAATAAGTTAACATTTGTCATGATAACAGTAGGCTTCTGATTGTCATGCTTCTGCTCAAGCCAGTACTATGGACACATCTAGTAAATACAGAGTATTGATTTTTTGAGAACTTAAAACAAATTGGTATTCATAACACAGACTTTAATGCCCTTATTTTCCAAAAGAACAATACTGAAAACTACTCGAACCGTTTTAAAAACTTCCTCTCGAGTGTTCTTTTTTTTTGAAGGAATTAAATACAAAATGCCAGCGAATGATATACTTGATAATAAATAGAATGAACTGAATGACAAGGAACCTACAAATTGTATAAAACATTTTGATTATTTACTTACCATCTAGTAATACCAGGTCTAAAAAGCTTCATTATATGTAATAAGAATTATGTTCCTTCTTTAATAGTGGCACATCGAGAACTGGACTGTATTATTACCTGATTTGACCTGAATTGTAAATTTTAAAGTATGAGTTTTCGTTATTTAAAGCATATCAGAGAAGAACACATGACAGTAAATTCTTGTGAATCAACGCCACTTTTAATCTTAATTTAAATTAGAACTTTGTAGTTCATACTTAATACAAATACATTACAAAACGCAATCGAATTTAAGTATCTTATTTTAATACATTTCGTTTAACGTTACGGTATTCTATACAATATGTTTCCCACGATAAGCAAAGTCTAAAAAAGGTTATATCTATAAAATATCCACGATTGGAGTCTCCAACATCATACTGTCGAAATGTCATGAGTTTTTATGTGTGTATGAACGCGCGCGCGCGTGTATTCGCGCATTTATTCCAGGTCATAAACTTAATAGCATTAATACAATACTGGCAACAGAATATTTCCTAAGCTTAAAGCATTTTAAACAAATAAACACTAAATTAAGAGATCGTTAGGTCTACTTTTGTTCTTATAAAACTTACGTGAACACTTAAATATTTCTGGAGTATTTGTGTAAATATGTAAATAAGTAGGAGTAGTAATGTAAATACTTGTTAGACTGTTACGTATAATTTATTGGTAAAAATTAGGTTTACCAGAAAATATAAATAATTTATGTAAAATGCACATTATTATTTTAAAATATCACTCGTTTTTACGGGGATTGCCTTCTTTCGTTCATCAACCTGTCTGGTGTTTATAATCACATAACAGCTGTGACTCCTTACGCAAGACCGCACACCGAATGAGTACGAGTTTGTTTATTCAAACAGGATTGCGTATTGTCTTCAACTGCTGGTGTGCGTATTATACACAAGGCAGCTGATGTCTGTTATTACATAGTTCTCCTTGATAGTACCACATCTGACAACAATTGCTGCATACCTTCACGAAACAAATTTGTTATAGTCATCAGTATGAAATTGTAGTAAGCAATTCGAACTAACCAAATACCCGGCCGTGAATTGATCACAGAACTTATCTGGACGTTATCGAGTAGTTATTTTCGGGAAAATATCTTGTAATAAATAGAATTTCTGTAAGAATGTATACAACTATTTCTTCAGGTTACAAATAAAACTTTCCAATGAGAGATTACTGTCTATTATGAAGCCAAGATATTTCATTTGTTTAGTTTGTTCAGTCACCAAGCAGCTATACATGCTTGAGATGTTTGACATGATGATTCATAAAAAACAATATGAAAATTCAACCTTGTCTCAAAAAGAAAATCATATATTTTTTTCACTTAATACCATACTTACTAAATCAATACTTCAGTTTATCTAATTCCATAATCATTTAACTGGAAAATAAAAGAATACGTACAATAGTTATTTATTTTTAATTTACTGTTTTAATAAACATTGTGCCATGTGGCTGACACTTCTCTGAAGAGTGCTCGGCTAAAACAATTGCGACAGGACTACTTGCCCAAACGTACTGTCTAGTGTAAACGGAGTTTCATACATCTGTCGAAATAAATTACGACACTGGCTCACGCAAGCACGTAGTGAAAATTTCCACTATCTCGCGGTAAAAACTGCGTCTTAGTGCAAACACCTATTGGACACTGCTTGCGTATTTCCTTTCAAAATTTTCTCGGAGTGTAAACATAGCTTAACAGTCGCATATTCATTCGCTAGCCTCTCCTCCTCCTCAGACGTCTTGGTAGTAATTAATGCACGTACTACACGTTCTTTTTACTTTATCTCTCTCTGCCTTCTGGTCTCTCCCCCCTCCCGTCACACTCTAATAGAAATTAAATTGCAAATGACAATCAAATTTCTAATATTTTTACTCTGTCACTAGCCCCTCTCACTCGCTCTTTCCCACAGCATGTGTCATTTTGTTTTACCTCTCTCTAACCCTTCGACAGAAATATATAACTTTTTAATATAAATATTATTCTCTCTCTCTCTCTCTCTCTCTATCAACACACACGCACACACACTTTCTCTTTCTTCACACAAAAATTAAACTGTTGTGAAGAATCAAATTTTTAACGTTTTTGCCCCGATCGCTCTCCTCTTCCTCTACCACTTTTTCTCTTTTGATTCAAGACTTGTACTATTGTAAAGCACATAATCAAACGGTTTATAAAGATTATAAAATCGAAACTGGGGACAGTAAGAGAAAGTAAAATGAGGTAAGTGGGAAAATTAACTCTTAAAATGAACATGAGAATATGAGAGAAACGAAGCAGATAAATAAAAAAGGACATAACCTTTGACCCACTTATCACAGTCTGCATCAGGATTGGATTGCGATTGTCATTTGACCCTGTGCGTTTACGCTATGACAGTGTTGCCATATCGACGGATTCCACAATGATTGTAAACGAAATGGAAAAAAGGCACGTAGAATGTATACAGACGATGGTAGTACTACGTGGTGGACAAACCATGAACTACATATTGAATATCAATTTTCAAAAGTCTGTCAACTTGGCACCCGCATGTAAAAATTTAAAAATTCATGGTGCCAAAATAATGAGTTGAAAGTTAAAAACATTAAGATGTTTCATTAGTGATGTACCCATAAAGGATGTTTGTGGAACTTATAAACTTTTATTCCACACTACACATTTTCTATAAGGGATTACATTTTGGCGTCCGATATATGGATGTTAAAATGTAACGGACGCCAGAATGATAATAAAATTTGATAATAGAAATGGTTGAAAAAATGTATAATAAATGTAAAAAAGAAGAGTTGAAAAGAATAGAAGAAATAGCGAAAAATAATAATTATAAACCAGGGATAGTAGAGAAAATTGTAAAAAGAATAGAAGGAAATAGTAGACAAGAAGAGAAGAAAGAAAAGAAATACATAGGATCATAACGTATCTAGGATTTCAAACGAGGAACATAATAATCAAGTGCTTTGAAAAACACAATATAGATGTAGTGGTGAAAGAGACAAAGACAGTTTTTGATTATATAAAGAATAGTAGTACTGAAATAACGCCTGAATTACAGAAAAGTGGTGTTTGTAAGTTGAACTGTAAACAGTGTGATAAGGTTTATCTTGGTGAAACGGCGTAAGTTCAAAATTAGATTGAGAGAGCATGCGAGAGGAGGAGACAGAACTATGAATTTGCTCTACGCGAGACATTTTAGTGAAACAGGGCATAGGTTTTTAGACCCAACAGAGAACGTCAAAATAGTAAGGTTAGAGAATAACATAAGTAAACGCAAATTGTATGAAGAATTAGAAATATTAAAAGTAAGGAAAAAGAATAGGAATGTGCTGATGAATATAAAGACTGAATTTAGTAATGAGGATATATTTTACTATATTTTGAAAGATTAATGTGTAAAAGGTGTAATACGGTTACAGGATATGTGTTCAGAAGGTACTAAGCTGTAGGAGATTTCTAGAGGGTAATGTATGTGACGAGGTCAAGTTGACTAAGGGGCGGGGCTAACAAGGACTGGGCAGTAAGTAATGCCTCCTATTGGTTGAATGTAACCAGTTATGTGTGGGAGGGTTAGTATATATATAAGGGAAGTAAGTCTATGAATTCCTACCTGTGCTTCGGTATTAGGTTACTAATTAATGATGACTGCATGTTCATAATAGTTATGGTATATCTTATAATGTGTATTTTATAATCATTTAAGGAATTTTTTCTGTATTCTGTTAAATAACCATATTTAATTACTTTTGAACAACAATTTTGTTTGTTAGTTTGTAGTGCTCGTTAGTTTGTTCCCTTGTAATACTAAAACGGCTGGACCAGTTTTGATGCACGAGGTATGAAGTCACTTGTCTTGATTTTAGGAGTGTCAACAAAGATATAAAATTTTGGAAAACGAAATGGTGGATGCAACAAATCATATTATGTAAAATTTAGGCAAACGTGTCATGCTGGGAGTTATTTTTATTAATAAAGAGCGTATTAAAAGATGATTACAACAAATGCGTTGCGTTCATCAACATGAGTAAATGTGTGTTACACTGATTTTTGTAAGTATGTTACAATTGTTATACTGTCTTCATGTCAATGACCTTCACGTTAGTAATTTATTTTGATTTAAATGGAATAACTCCTATTGTAGTCCCAAGCCACGTGTTTGTTAACCAAATATACTGTTACTCACCGTCTATGGCCTTTCTGTATTCTCGCGGAGGTGTACTTAAATTACTTTGAAAATTCTTTCTTGTTTGCAAACCCTACACATAATTACAATGTGGTGTTCTATGGTAGATATGTCGACGACACTTTTATGGTGTATAAAGGCACAAATTGTCAAATTGACAATCTCCACAATTACTTGAATGGCATTAATAACAAAATACAGTTTACTTTGGAGAATGAAGTTAGAGGTCAATTACATTTTCTGGATTTGACAGTAACTAAGGACATTGTTACTAAAAAACTATGTTTTAATATATTTAGGAAGCCCACGATGTCTGACGCTGTCATACATGCCTCATCGTTCCGCCCCATTTCACAGAAATTAGCTGCATTCCATAGCATGATACATCGCCTATTGTCTATACCCCTTGGCATCGAGGATTACATCGAATTAAACACCATTAAAGTCATTGCGTTTAACAACGGGTAGAACGAAAAAATAATAGATAATATTTTAAAAAAACAAAAGAAAAAGAAGAGTAACGCTATTAAAAATAAAACTAAAGATATAAATAATAGAAATGAGAACCTCGAAACAAAGGCACGCAAGTACATTGTGGCACCTTATACGCAGTTCATGCCAGGAATTTTTAAGTCATTAATAAAGTCAACAACATAATTGTTTCCTATAAGACCAGTAATAACATCTTAAATAATCTCCGCAGCCGTAAACATACCAGTCTTGAAAATAAAACAGGAGTTTATAAGCTCGTCTGCAACGACTGTGAGGCTTTTTATGTGGGCCAGACGGGTCGAGGTTTTTTGAAAAGATTTTCTGAGCATAGACCCCCTACATGAGTTTACAACTTTGACAACATCAAGTCAAATTTCGCCAGGCACCTTATAGACAATAATCACAGTTACACGGATTTTAGCTCGAATCTAATACCCCTTCATTTCTGCAATAAAGGGCGTTATTTGAACGCCCTTGAAGAATATGAGATTTATAAAGCATATAACGACGCCAGTACCGAGCCACACGTGTTGAACGACCAATTACAATATAAATCAAATATATTGTACAATACCGCTATGCAATATGGTCGAGATAAAACTTAGATTTCGTCAGTACGGCGCGTGTTGTCTTGCAAGGCACACCTAACATTGATGTGCTCATTTTTAAAACAAGTTCTGTACATAGTTTAATGCCGTATTGTGTTTTAGTATTCTGACACGTCATCATTGATGACATACATTAGTTTTTATAAAGTTCTGATGATGAGGCAAGTGCCTCGAAACATGTAAACAACGAAATAACAACATCACAGAAAGGCCATAGACGGTGAGTAACAGTATATTTGGTTAGTAATTTATTGTTTAAATTGCACAAGAAGAATCTATACGCAAAAGGTTATACGAATAATTCTTGCCTACAGGTTGCATTACAGTACTCAGTACTAATTTAATCTATCGGGTTGACTTCACAGTGATATTGATGGAGTAAGCCAGCGCACAAGACACTCATTTTCGTCAGTTAAATTATCAAACAGAATTATCACTGTTGCACACTGTAAAGGTACCGACTTCTTACCTTTTTATAATACTACACTCATCATAATACTCACCGCTGCCAGAATTTTACTTACCGTCATAGTCCCCGTAAAACTTACCTTTTGAAACTGCCTAGGTCGCCAACATGTTTTTTAGTTATACATGTAAACTTTAAACACTCTTGCCCTTATAAAAATCCCGCTATCTGACTGTAATAAAATTTCAGAAAACCCCCGTTACGTCAGACGAGCTGTCAGCACAGAAAACTAGGAAATGGTTATGGCGTAATAACTAGGCTAACACGTTTATAATAATTCAAATACTATTTTATTTAACATAAAAATTTACTTCTTTCTTTTCTTTTTTTTTTCTTTACTTATAATTTTTATCAATAAGGTTGCAATATCAAAATATGTAAATTATATATCTACTATACGAACCAGTACTCTCCTTAATGTTTTCTTTCTCCCCCTTTATTACCTCATTCACTCTCTCATTCTTTTTACACTTTGTTTTTAAACCCCACTGTTTGAGATCTCATTATTTATTTGTGTACACTTTATAAAAAAAACAAATGATGGATTATTATTTGATAGACTGTTTTCACTGCTGCTTATCTACACTTGGTCACGTACTGCAATTACGTCTTTTTACTCCAACAACAAAGTTTGTTTTAAAGCTTTTCGTATAACCGGTACTGTAGTTAGTTTACTGTTGTATTGCGCACTTTACTAGATAGGCCGATTATAGTACTTTCGGCCTATCTTGCACCCGAGGCCACTATTTAACTTACGACCGCTCTGGTTGAAGACTGCTATCTGCTACTGGCTGATGCAACAACTGGTGATAGACTGCACACTGTAATTCACAAAAAGCCTGCTGCTGGGGCAGTTACGCAATGCGTCTAGACTGTTGTTTAGACTAACAGTGTATGTTGAACTGGGGCTCCTCACAGGTGAAAGTTAACAATTTATTAATTACTGAATTAAATACTGATTAAAACTGAATTGCTAAAATAAAATCAAAACTGGGGTAGCACACAATTCTGTACCGTTACAATACCCCCCCAATAAGAGGTTGAAAGCCGAAGCGTTCAAACTCTTATTGCCTAAACCCTAAGAGGATCAGTGAGGATATGGCGCCGCAACCCCCCTGAACACTACTAATCATGGGTTCTTACCCCCCTAGTCCGGTGACTGTGGCAGCACCCATCCGGTCTTACTGGACTTCTCTGTTCGAGATCCCAACACCATAAGCTCGGACAGATACCCACCACAGTATCGCCTGACTTTATAACATTCAATTAAAATTTAATAAACGGCCTTCCATCACTCCATATCCCACAACTGATTTGTTTCCTCTTAGCCATACAGGCTCATTCTTTGCAAAGTACTGGTTTGGTTTAAAAATAATAATATAAACTTACAGGCTACCTACAGAGTTCAATCATATAATTTTTTTTTTTTTTTTTTTTTTTTTTTTTTTTAATACTACCCCCCTTTTAATCCCTTAACCCCTGATACCCGTTACATATTACTGTGTTCTGCGCTAGGCTTCTTGGCCATTGCCGGCCTCATCCTAGCCGTAAACCACATCTCCCTCGTGACCTGTAACTGGGTCACCCCCCATCCACACTCACTATTTCCCCCCCTGGACTGTGGCGCCCAGTTGCTTCTACAAGGACTGATACAGAAGGGGTGGACATTTTTTTCTTTTATTCCACCCCCATCCTTGCTTCGGCGTTACAATAAAATTCAGTGTTAACACTTACTAATAATGAATGATACGCCCCTAATGGACTACCACCCCTATCTGGGTGAAAATAGCCCTGTTCCAAAATTTGGTAGATTCCCCAAAAAATAACCCCCCTACTAAGTCTAACAAACCACCGGGTTAACAAAATAAAACAAACCACAAGCCGGTTATATCAAGTAAAATTTATGATTTGTCACAATTAACTACTTTCACGGTCATGATCCGGTGAGGTCATGGCCGCACTTAGGTGGGGAATCTACAGTTAAACATAAAGCATAGATTGTCATTTATAAAAGGTTACTTGAACAGTAATATACACCATCAAATTTCAGATCAAAATAGATTTAAAGTCGTTATTAAAAATTATCTTTTCAATTTATTTAATTACCTTTCATTAAATTTAATTCATATTGTTTTAATTAACAATTTCAAAATTAATTACATTTTTTAAAATGATCCGACAAAAATATTACCTACATTATTCAAAAAATTTACCTTCATTTCTTCAAAGCTGGTTATTTCTTTTTATTTCATAATAGAATTTTCCTACTGGCAACAATTCAGCTGAATACAACATTTTTGTTATTGTCACCAAGCATGACGGTAGACATTAGTCACAACATACAACCTACCTGTTTACATAAACAGATGTATGCCAGACTTGTTTGTATAAACACTCTCAATTTCAACATTCATGGTTACGTCATATACTGACACATATGCTTACTTCAACTGTTAATTTCTCTGAGTCTTGTAGTTAACATATTTATCAATTTCTATTTATTACAATTCAAACCAAAATTAATTTTGCTTCATTAATAATATTAACCTTTTTAAATTATTTGTTTAAATTGACCATTATTTAATAACCTCCACTAAAAACAATTTAGCTGTAATTATATTATTGAAAACATTTTTAATATACACACATCATACAAAATAGATTTAAATATTATTATGCCATTTGTTCTTATTACAAACATACGTTACCTATAAGCTATACTGTACATTGCAGCAAAATAACATTAACACAATACATTTATTTACAAATTTTCGTCATATCCAATTATTATTTGTCACACTTCAATACCTGATTCAGCCAAGTCATTACCATATACTAAAGTATTTAAAATGCCATACACTGCTTTTTTAATT
Organism: Magicicada septendecula; assembly: GCA_034769895.1. Taxonomy (NCBI): domain Eukaryota; kingdom Metazoa; phylum Arthropoda; class Insecta; order Hemiptera; family Cicadidae; genus Magicicada; species Magicicada septendecula. Next base: position 826,974,979 of record CM068368.1, read on the forward strand.
CAACCTCCATCGTCATGTATATACCTAACGTATTTATAGCATAAATCATTTTTATTTACATCCAGTTTATTATTATTATTATTATTATTATTATTATAAACCATTACCTCTATATCATTCATTATCCCTTTTATTATGTCATAAAACTTGTCACTATCAATTATTTTTGTCCAGTCTCCGTAAGTATTTTTTCTCAACATCAAGTCAGTTATTTTATCATTTATAACAGTTTTATTCAAATATTCCTCTCTCTCTGTTTCATAATGCAATTAACCCAAACATTTTTATTTCTCTTTCTCTTTCTCTTTCTCTTTCATTACAACACCTCTCATAACCATACTGAACTCTCCCATTCCATGCAAAGGGCACCATTAAATATTTATTACCTCTACTGGCTTTACCAGTTAAATCACAAAAAATACAGGGACCATCTGAAGACACCTTGTCTTCCATACAAATACAGGAGGAAACTCTGTCCTCATTAAACACCTGTGAAAACTCTGTTTCACCATAAACTTGGAGAACATCTGCCCTTTGCCCATTTAACCTCTCTACACACACTCTTATAACCTCATCAACACTTTCTCTGCTCACAACCTTACACTCTAACACTACATTTTTAATTTCACCACTGTTACTTACCGTATCATTCTTAGATACCCCATTTTCAGCTATATAATCATTATTCTTATTTAATGTTATTTCATCATTATAATTACTTGTATTACTCCCACTTACCTCAGAATTGTAATCACCATCATTATATTCACTAGTGAACACTACCTCTCCCACTATTTAGTCACTATTATTTATTAATTCATTATTAGAATTATCGTTATCACTCACCTGGTTAATTATTCCCTCACTATCATTAACAACATTATTATCGCTTACCTGTTTTAGTTCAACTTCTGTACTCTCTTTTAATTGACATCTATCTTCCTCCCACTTCTCGTCTGGTTTATCAAGAGCATTTTTTAGTTTATTAAAACCCTCATCCATTATTTTATTCAGATTATCAAAATGTTTGTTCATCATTTCAAAACCCTTAACCATCTCTGCTTTTATAAGGTTCAACATATACGTCTTATATTCAGATTCACTCATATTATCCCTACTTACCTTATTATCTGCCACCTGATCGACTTTATTTTTGTTAACTTGGTCTGTCTCTCTACCTTTATTTACCACCACCACACCATCATCATTATCACTAGGTCTACTTATTGCCTTATTTTCTACCCCTATTACTTCAACTATCTTACCTTTATCATTTGTTATCTTACCCCACTCCTCGTCGGTCATTTCACCTACTTCACCCATATTTATACTCGTACTTCAAAATTTATTTATAAACCCAACATTTACGCTACCAAAACATAACCTAATTTTCACAACGTAATTATATACGATTAATTTTACAAATACGCCGTTACCAAATCCTACTTTCTGTGCTTTAAAACAGGTCTAGTTCCTATAATATTTATACGAACATCCTGGCAGGGTCACCACTGTAAAGGTACCGACTTCTTACCTTTTTATAATACTACACTCATCATAATACTCACCGCTGCCAGAATTTTACTTACCGTCATAGTCCCCGTAAAACTTACCTTTTGAAACTGCCTAGGTCGCCAACATGTTTTTTAGTTATACATGTAAACTTTAAACACTCTTGCCCTTATAAAAATCCCGCTATCTGACTGTAATAAAATTTCAGAAAACCCCCGTTACGTCAGACGAGCTGTCAGCACAGAAAACTAGGAAATGGTTATGGCGTAATAACTAGGCTAACACGTTTATAATAATTCAAATACTATTTTATTTAACATAAAAATTTACTTCTTTCTTTTCTTTTTTTTTTTCTTTACTTATAATTTTTATCAATAAGGTTGCAATATCAAAATATGTAAATTATATATCTACTATACGAACCAGTACTCTCCTTAATGTTTTCTTTCTCCCCCTTTATTACCTCATTCACTCTCTCATTCTTTTTACACTTTGTTTTTAAACCCCACTGTTTGAGATCTCATTATTTATTTGTGTACACTTTATAAAAAAAACAAATGATGGATTATTATTTGATAGACTGTTTTCACTGCTGCTTATCTACACTTGGTCACGTACTGCAATTACGTCTTTTTACTCCAACAACAAAGTTTGTTTTAAAGCTTTTCGTATAACCGGTACTGTAGTTAGTTTACTGTTGTATTGCGCACTTTACTAGATAGGCCGATTATAGTACTTTCGGCCTATCTTGCACCCGAGGCCACTATTTAACTTACGACCGCTCTGGTTGAAGACTGCTATCTGCTACTGGCTGATGCAACAACTGGTGATAGACTGCACACTGTAATTCACAAAAAGCCTGCTGCTGGGGCAGTTACGCAATGCGTCTAGACTGTTGTTTAGACTAACAGTGTATGTTGTACTGGGGCTCCTCACAGGTGAAAGTTAACAATTTATTAATTACTGAATTAAATACTGATTAAAACTGAATTGCTAAAATAAAATCAAAACTGGGGTAGCACACAATTCTGTACCGTTACAACACCACTACAGAAAAATTATTCCGATTTGCGCTTTCAAGCTTCTCAGCTCATCTGACGGATTTCCGATCTGACGATGAGCTGAGAAGCTTGAAAGCGCTAATCGGAACAATTTTTCTATAGTGGTGTGCAACAGTGATAATTCTGTTTCTGATTATAACCACTAACACAACTATCTTAAGTAAAGTTAAATTATCATCATACTCACTGAATATTGCATTGTACGTCTCCTATAAATGCAATAATTGATTCTTCAGGCCGTCCTCTGGAAAATTTATCCCTTTTGCCTCAAACCAATTCATACTTTTTCCCCTATAAGATGTCGTTGGTACTGCTTTACATTGAAGCAAGACATTGCCCATAACAAGAACAGAATTGTTTTTAAGATACGGTGTCTCTACACTATTGTTCAAATTCTGGATCTCCGTACCATCACTGTAATTCGCAAAATTTTTCTGGCAAAAAAGAAAAATTGTTCGTCGCCTCCACAAAAAAAAAACATAAACCGAAGCGTTCTTAAATTCATGTCCTTCAGGCCTATTAGGACTGCCAGTCTAGCTTTTAATCCATCTTGAGGAGTTTTGATAGTCGTGTCCCTCCACATATTATTCTGAAAGACTCCCATTAACTGTAGTGTTACATTTATCATGCGGGCTATTAGGCCACCATTTATTGAATACTGAATTTCCAGATGTTTCTTCTATGCCCACTACGACCATCGTTAGTAGTGCAAGAACAAAGATAAAATACACATTATTAGATATAATATGACTACTATGAACATGTAGCCATCATTAATTACTAAACCTAATAGGAAGCTCAAGTAGGCCTACACAGACTTATACTAAGCAACATCAGCGCTCACATTACAGGCCTACTTAGTACTTAACCCTTAATTGCCCGGGCGGTTTGGCGATACAATTTTGCCCGGGCGGCGTACTGAGTACACCAGTCCATTTGTTGGTCTGTCCCACCAAATTATCATCAACTGCTTGTAATTTTTTAACACGTTGACTGAGAATGACACACCGTGTGTCATTTTGATAACAATTCCAAGTAATTCAGCTCCAGAAAATAAAACAATTTATTTTTCTCTGCTCTAGAATGTTTTTCGTTTCATAATATTATTTCTTTGTCCTTCAATGTAATTATCTTGGTTATAAACAAAATTGTAATTATCGTTTGTAAACAAACGAGCTAAGCCGTTGAGATAAGCCGCAACAAACAGAACACTACCAAGAGAACATGTTTTTTTTTTGCACAACGAAGTGAACGTGATAACATTGAAAAAGCGAAATAATAAAAAAAAAACATGCGGGTAATTATATGCGTTTATTGAAACGAAATATGAAAGAGGAAATGGCTGTCCTACATGTATATATATATATATATATATATATTTTTCTTACAAAAAGTTTCAAACAACATTTCAAAAATAAAAACAAAAGCACAAACAACGTTTTCAGTAATTATTGTCAAAAACTTAATCTTCGTCATCCAGTTCATTTTTATTGGCACATGTTCCGCAGAGATAAACTGTTTTCACCAAATGAGTTTTGCATGTAAAAGCAGAACATTCTGAGCAACTAATCGTAGTGTAGTTGTTTTTTGCTCTTCCGCATGAAGTGCATCGGCCTTTTCCCTTTTTTGCGGATGGTTGTATTTCCTGCTCCTCGTTTATTCCGTCCGAAGAAAGCACTCTACGAATTATTGCTTTTGAATGCACAGGTAGGCTTCTAAGTTTGCACGATCTTGAAGGTGTGGCTTCATAAGAGACGTCGCTAAGTTTTTCAAAAATATTCTTCTAAACTTGGGAGAAGCACTGGGTTCAGAGAAATTCAAAAGGATTTGTGCATTTATGCCTGCCACGTTTTGAAGCGCAAAAAAAGTTGCCATCGTCCATCTCTTTGTTTTACGGGCTACGGTGTAGTTGCCACCGAGTTGGTCTACTACATCCACTCCACCTTTGAACTTATTATAGTCCGTGATTATTTTTGGTTTTTGTGTCTCTGAATCAATTTTATCATCGTCGTGCACGGTGCTGAGAAGAATTACACATTTATTTTTTTTGGTCATGTAAGAAACCATCTTTTTGAAAACAAAAAATTGAAGTTCCAACTTCTCTTGTTTTCGTTGGCTGTAATTGAAAAGGGATTTCTTTTCTGTTCGTTTTTAGTGTACTCACGAGGGTAATACCACTGGCGAGGAGAGATTTGGCTAAAGGATAACTAGTGTACCAGTTATCGGTAGTCAGGTTTCTGTTAGAACCTTTATAGCGGCTAATCAGCCTATTGACGATATCCAAGCTCGCATTCGAAGCTTCATACGGTCCAGGAGGTTGAGTGCTACAGTACATTTCCAATTTCAAGCAATAAAAAGTTCGCGAATCAACAACTGCAAATATTTTTAGGCCATACTTGGCCGGCTTATTAGGAATGTATTTAATGAAAGAACACCTGCCACGAAATGGCTCTAACTTTTCATCAACCGTCAGTTGATCCCCAGGCGAATAAAATTTATCACAGTTGTCATTGAAAGAGTCGTAAAACTCCTGTATTGCGGCTAACTTATCGGCTGTTTTTCGAGTAAGTCTTGTGGATGTGTCATCGAATCTTATGGAAGCTAGAAGGTATCTGAATCGTTTCAGCCCCATCACCCCTTGCAATATTTCAATGCCAGTGCCATCCTGAGCCCATGCTTCGTCAAGATGTATTTTAGACATTTTTTTGTATCCTAATAAGAATAAAATCCCAATGACAGCCATTATTTCTGATCTGCTTGTGTCCTTTGCACTATTTTTTGAGATTTTCTTAGGGTCCTCCATTGTTCTGTTACGCTGTATGTACATGTTAGTGTATTTCACTAGAGAATCAATCATGTCTAAGTTTATAATCTTCAAGAAAGCGGAAATTTCGTCTTTCACGTCGGCACAGTCTTTGGAAGCTGGAAGTACTTGTTTCACAATATTTTTACTAGGTGTACGCGAAAATTTACTTTTTATAGGGCCCTTCTTCCATTTATAAATTTCACTGATTTCCTTTACGACCCTTCCTCTTACTTTCTTCTTTTTGTAAATAGTTTTAGTAAAAAAATCATTGTCATCGGTATCACTCACCTCGTCGTCAGAAGTCCTTGGAAGTGGTTGAGGAAGATCACCATCTATTTCGGAATCACTATTGTGGTCACTCTGTTCGATAATCTCACGTTCGTCAATATCAGATGATTGAACGTCAGTGTCAACGCCTGAATTTTGCTTCTCTTCGTAAAACACGTTCGAAATCTTCGGGCCGCACAATTTCATTCCGCAACATAGTTGGAGGGGTGGCGTACGGAGTACGCCAAACCGACCGGCAAGTAAAAGACGTCACTACTTCGGCTTGCAATAACAGACTGGTGAAATTAAAATGGATCATTGTGCTCGGAGGGAGTTGGTAGGAGGGTACTGAGGGGGCCGTGCCTCGATGATTGGTAGGTTTTTATTTACAGCAAAACTTGCGTGGGTGGCGCACTCTATACGCCTACCCGGGCAATTAAGGGTTAAATAAACGATTATAACACGATGTAACACATTTTTTATAAATTATAAAGTATTATACAATATAAAGTGCCCTGAGATTGTGTGACAGTTGAGATGAAAAAAGACCTTCGCTTTAAACTAAAAACAAAGGGAAACAAAAAAACATGAGATAATTGAGACTGACATACACTATCTATACTATTCTCTCTATCTACCCCTGTCTCTCTTTTTCTCTCTTTCTACATGTCTATTTACCTACCTATCACTTATATAACTACTTGTATAATTACTCGTATTATAAAGAAACATTTGGGTTGAAGGTACTAGAAGTCGCCGGATACCTGCACTGGTTGTAAATCCAGGAAAAGATTATTTTATGATACTGTTCTCTGACATGTCTATTGTTATATAGCATGTGGTTTCTCCAAAGGTTATAAACGTATGTGGCTACCAAAAGTGGCTTGAGATACATTTTTCATGCAGCCCGATATTTTCATGCAGAGAATGACGCAAATGATAAAAGATAAATGTTGTTACTTGTTTCAACTATTGCTTCACTTACTAAAAGCGGCCAGTGAGACCTAGTCGTTTTTTTACATCTATGTTTATATCTTTAAATCTATTTAATTTTGTTTAACATTCATTCATCAGAGTTGTGCACATCCGTATCTTACTAAAATGGAATACAAAAGTGATAATAATTTTCGGTGTTTCATTAAAAAAAAGGTTTCAGAAAATGTGTTTGTGATTGAAATCTTCTTCCGTTTTCAATAGAATGTGTAAAGTGTGATGGTAATATGTTAAAAAATGTGAATGGACAAAAAAAGTCACCTTCGGATGTGGTAGACGGAATTGCTGAGCTACAAAAAACATACATGATGACACTTTTTTCGGAAAAGCGTGTTCCTGCATTATCTGTAGCCTATTCCGTGTGTTAGTCGCATGGATTTTGAAATATCAAATTTCAGTCATTTCAAAAGAGCTCGACATAAACAGGAAAACTACGCGAAAATTAATAAATGAGTTCAGGGAGATCCTTACTGTCTGGGTGATGGATACCAGCTTAAAAATTGGCGGCCCGGGAGATACTGAAATTGATGAAAATACGTTCACTTGAAGGAAGTACAACAGGGACCGAATAACCAAAACTCGGTGGGTACTTGGGGGAATTTACAGGAGAATAAAGAAGTGGTTCCTAAAGGTGGTGGATAAACGCGATGCAAACACACTAAATCGTGTAATTTTAAATAATATAGAACCAGGAACCACTATAGTTGCAGATATGTGGCGTGGCTACATCTCGCGAGTACCCATACATACCCAAATACAGAGGGGCACCCAGGATTTTTTTGAGGGGGGGTTGAAAACTTGCGAACAAGGTGCACAATTTTGGTTTCCCTCATTATTTTCTCAACAAGCAGGGCTTGCTTTTTCCTAGAGGAATGACAACACAACTTATTGGGAGTCAATGCTGCAAGTGCAAGTAAAAATGATCCTTGCTTCATGGAATTTCACTCATGTATTTTCCATCTATAATGCCACCTATAATGCTGAAAAAGAGTCCTTCTTACACATAAATATTGCACAGGTAAGAATCAACATACAATGTTTGTAGGAATCACGAGTAAAAACCACGTAATCACAAGGCTTAGTAATTTGCATGTGCTGACTGAATAATATAAATTACTTAATGAGTAGACGGTGACTTTATTGAAATAATAATACAATAATATAGTAAAATAATCAGACGTGAAGCAGTCGCGCATATTGTAGAGGGGATAAGGCGGGAACAATGTAATACACGTGAATATAGAAAGGCTACAGTTGAATATTAGACTGCTCCCTGAACGACAAGTCTACGTACAAGTACGTGACAAGTTTTGTACTGTATCAAACAAATTGATTTTTTAATTACACCTAAGGGATTTTACTTTCAATTTAATTATTTTCTGAATAACTCCTTCAGGCGCCATCTTGTGTTGCCAACTGTTAGAAGAAAATTACCAAGGTTCGAATCAGCGAACCGGGAAGTGCAGAACTGGTTATTTAAGAAAGTACAACTGAATTACCATCACACCCATTTTAATTCATTTTTACATTACAAAAGACAACGTGAAAATATAGCCCTTAACATAATTCAAAATTTTATAGAGACAAATATTCCCCTTACTTTCTCTTACTTTGTTACGATCTTATAAAAAAGAATAATAACGTTTAATATGCATGATTTTCTTCTTTAGAATAGAAATATACAATAAACCTAAGATTAATTTTAGAACGGAAACCAGCACTTCATGATATATATATAATTAAGCAAAACCCCTCACACACTCTCACATTCAATCCGTTTTAAAATTTTCCCCTTAGACTCCCATTTTATTTAATTTGCCCCATGTGTTTTGGATTTCTGAAAAATATAATAAATTTTGATAATGTTGTGTATATCCTAGTAAGACTTATCTGCCTCGAGTCCGAATTTTAGTCCAGACGACGTCACATCGCTTTCCGTGCGCACTTTCACCTTAATTCATGATTTCCGAATTGTTATATTGTTTAAGAAAACTGTTAATCACATTTTAATAAGAATTTTGAATGTTTAGTCACATTTTGAAATATATTATTCACATTCTATTGGTTTTGCGGGCCCGCACTTACGTTCCGAAACTTTTTATAGGTACCACTCGCGCGAGTGATGAGATGAGACTGGGGAAGAGCCACCGGTGCTATTTTGTGAAGTCGCCGTAGTTGTGTGACCAAGTCCCTTTGTTTTACAGTTAGTATCATTCCGCCAGCAGACTGCTTTCGTTACATGACCGCATTCCATAACAAGGATCGGCTCTGACGTATATACTTACGTCAGATGGTCTGACATGGTTATATAACTTGTTTACAGTTTTAATTGTGTCATTGGTTGACCTTGACACTATTCCAGCTTATTAATGCTGCGTCTGTTGATATTCACATACAATATTGTCAATCAGTCGTACCACCTTCGCCACCGTCGCCTACCACTAAATTTACCTCTCTTTATAAATTTTTGTCCCTATCATCAAAAAATGTTATCTGTTTATAAAAAAAAAAAATACAAATTTTGTTATTACCCCAAAATAGGCCCGTTACAATACCCCCTCAATGAGATATTTTATGCCGAAGCATAAAAAATCTCATTGACACATTCATACTTGCTAAAGGGATCAGCCAGGATATGTCGCCACAACCCCCTGTATAGTTTATAAAAAAAAATAATCAACTCACCCTTGGTCCGGTGACTGTGACCGCATCTGAATGACAATACTGGACTTCTCTCTCAAGATCCCAACACCGTAGAGTCAGACAGATACTCAACGCCCCTGCTCTGACGTGCAGGCCAGCTCAGGTCCACCGCCACAGCATCACCAAACACTGAAACAACAAATCAAAATATCAAATAGTGGCCTTATACCAACCCTCGAAAATTGTTGGCGTTTCCCACTCGCCAGATACCGTTTCCGGGGGGGGGGAATAAAACTTTATTATTTAATATTTACCATGTACCGCTACATTATTCATTAGCCCAGTTTATATTCTGATAGTCCCTTATCGAGTTGAAGATGAAAAATAATTGATTAAAAATAATCAAGCTGGACTAGGCTGAGTGTTTCCTCTTGTGGCCACTAACATGGCGAAGTCCCGACGAGAAATACCATTTGTCTATTGCTACACCAGGGTTGAAATCTTCTAAGGGTGGTCCATTTACTGCCAGCTGCATTAGATCTCCTAATGAAGTGATGTCCAGGGAAAGTCTCTGTTTCACTTTTATCCTGTTAACGAAGCTAAATCCTCGTTCACAAGATGCTGTTGTTACTGCCATGCATGCAACGCCGTAAAATACTTTCTTTAGCTCACCAAAATGCTCAGGAAACTTGTACAGAGTTTTTAATAGCTCACCCAGTCCTTTTGAAGTTATTTGCTCTTCTTTAACCATCATTTTTAATTGAAGCCATTCCGATAGCAAAACATCCTCATTTATATCACCAGTAATAAAAACATGCGCCAATTGAAGAATCTCCTCATTGCCATATGCAGTTAGGGTGTCATCTTGAGGAAGGCACAAGAAATCCAGAACGTGGCACTTGGTGCCTACTACAGTCTCAAGTGTATCAAGACGGCACTTCAAGTAATGAACTGTGCTTTCGATCAGCTTATTACGGATTGATTTGTATTCTTCCTCCCCTTGAGACGTGTTTGTGAGAACAATTCCTTGGTCACCTTTGTATTTTGAGCAATTCAGTTTCTCTGAGTCTGAAGTGTCAGAAAGGAATTGTTTCACACTGGATCCTTCAGATGAAAGCAAGAACTGAACCATTTCCACCGTTACCATCATTGACGATCGTACCTGTGAGACCAGTAACTGTTTCAACTGTAAAACTTTACAAAATGGCTCTAGTTTCCCATACAGGTCAATCAAAAAGTTTAGTGTTTTTACAAACTTGTATGATGTAAGGATTTTTAGATAGCCTTTTGCTCTAGCTGCATCCGTAGCTTCTCCTGTTGTAGCTTTCCGGTTCGTTATATCCTCAAGATGGATGACCAGAGGTACGAGATCACGCCGCAAAGCTTTCAAAGCGTCAGATTTACTACATAGCCACCGTACATTGTGAATATTTCTGAGTTTTACTATCTCACTTTCTAAAGTTTTCGCGGTGTTTTTAAGCTCATGGAGGCGTTTTGAGGATCGTTTGTAAAATTTGTATATGTTCTTCACAGTTTCGTCAAGCTTTTCTAGGTAAGGGATGGAATTGGCAGCATCAAGTATGGCCAATTGTAGACGATGTGCGGCGCAGTGAATGCTAATTAAATGCGGAGCTTCTTCTTTCAAACGAAGTACGACACCTGACTTTGAGCCAATCATAGACGACGCCCCGTCAGTTCCCACACTAACCATGTACTTTTCTCTTCTCCAATCAAGCCCTAAGTTATCCAAGAGCCCAGTAACAGCAGTGAAATACGACTCTGCCCTACCGCTCTCGAGAGGCACAAGGCCTAAAAGGTCTTCTCTTATCTCCCCTTCACACACATAACGAGCATAAACAATCACATGTTCCTCAGCACTTCGGTCCGTGGAACCATCAATCAAAATACTGAAACACTGAGCATTTTTTAGTTTTTGAACCACATCTTGTAACTGTTTAGCAATAAAATTAATGAAAACTTGGCAGTTTTTATCGTTTACATATTGTTTTGTCTCCACATTTACACCTAATTTAGTTGCAAGGGCAACTTGCTTAGGGAAGTCAGTGAATGGTTTTTCATTGATGCCTATAAAATAGGCTATGTTGAATAAAGTTGTTAGATGCTCAAACATAGAAGACTCTATTTTCTTAATACATTTGGCAAGAGGAGCTTTTCCTGGTTCTGACTCTACTTCAAGACACGTTAAATTGTCCATATGTACTAGGCTTTTACCATGAAACACAAAAGTTTCCTTTTTCATGGAACCAGAAAATCCTGCTACCCATTTTGGGTCACTATTTTGAGGGTATTTAGCGCATATAGTACATTTTGCGCGGTCGGAATCGTAAGCTAGCCAGGGGAAGATATGCAGCCAAGCTCTTTGAAATTTTCGTTTCCCAGAGGAACCGTGAGTAGGCCTAAGTCCACTAGAACTCGCGTTTTCCATAGTAGGCATTTCAGTTTCCCTACTAGGCCCGGCACTTAAATCTCTAGCAATAAACGTCGCACTCAGAGACTCACTAGGCGTCGTCGTACTGACAGTAGAACTTTTTTTAAAGAAATAATTAAGTTTAATCTGTTTCATTATGAATAAAATAACACACGAAAAATAAAATACACGCTGAACACGAGTTTAGAAATTGAGAATACTTTTAGTACATGAAACAATAAATCACACGCGTAACACATCCGGTCAACTCAACAATAATTAGCAGACTGTACAACTTGGAAGGAGTGACAAAGGCCGGCGGCCGGCGGCCCACGCAGAACGGCGTGAAATTTCCGCTCCCCTCTCTCAGCAACACTATTTTGTTCGACGTGTTTCAAGATGTTTATATCCAACAGAGCAGTTTTGTTTATAAAATTGACACGGTGACAGCTAACTGACGGCCTATGACTTCAACACGCGCCTTTACTAAAACAAAAACATGACGTGTTTTGGTTTAATAGACGTCCTTCTTTTTTCCATTTTTCATTCTTTCTCTCCTCTTTTCTCCTTTTTTTCACAGTCAAAACCCACTCGCCACTGGCGAGTGGGCGAGTGCAATTTTCGAGGGTTGCCTTATACAACACCATATCCCCAACTGATCTGTTTCCCCCTAGCGGTGCTGGTTTGCGCTAAGAAGCACTGGTTTTGTTTTTTACTTACTTATTTCTAACATATCAAAATATCTAACCACAATATAACATAAGAACACATAGTACATTCATAATTCACATGGTTATTAATATCTTAAAATAAACAATTTGTATTTAAAATTTACACACTTTACATCATTAAATTTGCATATAAAATCATAAAATTACCTTTTAAACTCACTTTACTGTTATTAATTCGTTTCTCAAAATTTTTTTTTTTTTTTTTCAATCTACGTTTACCCATCATTTCATTTATTATTCCCTTTCATTAATTTGGGTGATTCTACATTACTCATTATAATTCACTTTATCAACTTGGCATTTACTCATAATCTTCCCCTTTTATTACTCTAACGTTCCCTTACAAAATCTTTAACTAGTATGACACCCCACTATCAAAAATTCTACTAACCCTTCTCTACCTCTAACTACTTACTACTTTAACTCCATTCGCCACCTTCTCCTCTTATATAAAAAAATACTCTCTAACCCTTTGTACATAGGATACGTGTTTCCCCCCCCCAAAAGCTCAATTCCCGTTCTCTGGTTCCTGGATTTTACCTAAGGCAACCCCTTCCCACTAAAACTATACCAAATCCCGTCCCAACCATTATGTTGCGGACTCCCACACTACACTACCTCCTACTACAAAATTGCCATCCCCAAAATCTCAATCTCATTACCTCACTACAACTACAACAAAATAACATCATCAAAATAAACAACAATATATCACTCAAAATTCTACATATCTTCTCCAATTCTACTGTCTCCACTTATACTTCTCAAAATTCTATAACATACATTAATTCAAAACAACATTACAATATTTTCATCTCTCATTCCCTTTAATACCTCAATATTTTTTAACTTGGACTGACTCAAACGTTTTACTCAAACAATTACTATCACCCATTTCTATCTTTTGCAACCATTTTAGCTATCACAAATTTATTTAATTGTTATTTAACATCTATAAACACATTGAAAACATATTATTATAATCCTTATTCCTAACATACTACATGCAATTAACACAATAAGCCTTAATAAACACATTATAGGAAGTATTTAGTGCATCTATATTTCAAATCAAAACAAAATTATTGAGTAGCAAATCATCATTATTAAAATACAACAAATTTCTAATACGTTATCCCCTTGGATAACCTCCCTGCCACACACACTATGACCCCCCTGGACTGTGGCGTCCAGTTGCGTCCACAAGGACTGAGGTTTTGGAGGAATGTTACATCTCCGTGTCCTTGCTTCTGCGTTACATTTTAAATATCTAGATATCATAATATCTTTGTCTATAGTTATGCACCCTTACTGTGGGTCTACCACCTGTCTATGCTACCCCCAAGCGGGCAGAGTGGCAGCCGCTGTTCCATAGTTCCGGGATTCCCCCTAGTTTCACCCCCCATTAATTTCTAATATAGACCAATTTCAAGCCAGCTATGGTCAAGGGATTTGATATGACCATAGCTAACCGCTCGCCAAAACCACGATTAGTGCTGGTAAGGCAGTAATCGCCCGAAAAGTCGGGGAAATCATCTCTTCCTTCAGGCATGTACACATCATCATTTATATGCACGACACGGCAATTTATCAAGTTACAATATAAAATTGTACAAAAGGGTGTGCCGTGCATTTTCGCCATGTTGGCCTCCGATGGAGGTAACACTCACTGTTACCCCCAACACTTTCCGCTATCTACTGGGGCACATGCCACCCCAGCAACAGCACCTTACTAACTAATTAATTAGAATTGACACTAAACTTTCTACCATTGCAGTTCCACACTCCACTGTTCTATCACTTCATTGAGCACCAAACTACCCCCCAAAATTATCCCCATATCTTGTATTGATAACAAGTTTTTTATTTTACTACACATTTCTTCAAAACGTTCCTATACTCACTGATACTAAAATCTGACAATTATATTTGGTCACTTAATTCTAACATTTAATCAAATTTAAAATTCTAAACATCCAAAACATCCAGCTTTACATTGAAAGCTGACTCTATCTTGACTTTCAACACGTAACTACAACCAATGGCTAATTTTAATTTTACCATTGGTTTTAAAACTTTTACATTTGTACGCACTGCCTTATATTTAAATGCAGCCTTCATTATATACAACACTCTAAGGCAGTGCAGGCACGTGACAGGTACACCGAGATTGTTGCACCTGGAGTGTATTAAAAAAAAATAATTTGTGTCACGTACCTGTTGGGGTCCCCCTCCCCGTTCAAATATGTAGTTAAGTTTTCTACTTTATACCAATTTTAGTGGAGCCGGACCATCGTTGTTTTCACCGCCCGAAGGAAGATCCGCCAACCATGGCCCGCCTCCAAGTTCCGAATTCCACGGCCAGGACTGGTAAGATCGTGACCGCCCGAAAATGGGGGAGGATCCCTTCTGTAAACATACAACAATATTTAAAAACTTATTTATAAACATATAAACATAATTAAAGTGACCGATATAATTTTAAATTCGTCGCATTTTGAGTACCTACTATTTCCTGCGTCGCTGGGTTCCTCAGCACATACGCATTCTGCATTTTTATTTCTACAACTTCATAAGGTCCTTCATAAAACAAGAAAAACTTCTTTATTTCTCTATCTTGAGCACTGGACAAATCATGTCTTTTTACTAACACTAACTGACCTACCTCATACTTGGTCCATTTACCCTTGGCATCATGTTTCTGTTTTCGTCGCTCTCCTCTCGTGAGTAAGTTCTCGTTTGCCAATCTAATTTTCATGTTCCTGTCCAAAACCTGACCTTCAGGTGGGTATTCGAAAAGTTGTTCCAATATTCTGGGCGGCCTTGTTCCCCTAATCAACTCATGCGGCGTAAATCCCGTGGACTCATGGGTGGTACAATTCAGCCACTCCTCTACTTTCTTTATGTAGGATGGCCATTCTGTGTGTTTGGCGTGACAGTACGCCCGAAATATCCTGCCAATCTCTCTCATCACCCGTTCTGCTTGGTTCGACTGAGGATGGTACACTGCCGTATGCTTGGGTATGATACCTTCCCATCCAAGCGTCTGCCGCCATTTGCCGCTGATAAACTGTGGACCGTGGTCAGATAATATAATTTTCGGTTTTCCAACATTAAGCATGTAGTCTTTTACTATTTTCTCACTAAGTACTTTACTGGTCGCCCTCTTAATGCTATATAACTTTACAAACTTTGAAAAAGTGTCTAGAACTACAAATACATATAACACACCACCTCTACCTCTGGGTAATGGTCCATACAAATCAACCGCAACTAGATCAAAAGGTTTATCTACTTTTATGTAATTCATCTCTCCTTCCACTCTATAATTCACTACTTTCGATTTTTGGCATAAATCACACACTCTCAACACTTTTCTAACTCTCTTCTCCATATTCTTAAATATACATGACTCTTTCAAAACATTAGCACACTTTCTCGCACCAAAATGACCATACCTTATATGACAATCCCAGACAATTTTATCTATTAACCCCTCGGGTATAACTAACCTCCAATCACGCTCCCCACCATCTACCTTTTTAAACAAAATATCTTGATAGACTTGAAATCGCTCATTATATTCAGATCCCTCTACATCTGTCTCTAAACTAATAATTATTCTACCCAATTTACTATCAGATCTTTGCATGTTTTTAATACCACTTAATTCCTCACCAAAAATTCTATCTTCTCTAGTTAGTCTAAATATTTCTATTTCTTTAAGGTCCCTACCAGTTTTATTATCTATAACGTCTACTCTAGAAAGTGTATCTGGTACCTTATTATCTGACCCCTTTATGTATTCCCATGAAAAGTTATATTCTTGTAAGGCTAATACCCACCTGGTTAATCTGCTATGTGTTAGCTTACATGAATTAAGGAATGACAATGCCTTGTGGTCCGTCCGGATTATCGTGGTATTGCCTAGGATGTAGGTTCGGAATTTACCCACGGCGAACACAATACTTAGAAGTTCTTTTTCAGTTGTAGTATAATTTTTTTCCGCCAACAGCAGCGATCTACTGGCAAAGGCGATCGTCAAGGTGTTCCTTGTCGCAGCTCTCCTGGTATAACTCTGCCCCTAGCGCTACATTGCTGGCGTCGGTCTGCAAATAAAAAGTCTTATTAAAATCGGGATGGTTCATCATGATCATGTGACTAAACTTTCTCTTAATTTCATTAAACGCAGCTCGTTCCGTATCGCCCCATCTCCACTGTTTATTCTTCTGCAGTACAGCACTCAGTTTGGATGTTGTGTGTGCGTAGTTCTCCTGAAATTTCCTGTAAAAATTCCATAGGCCTAAAAAACTTTGTAATTGCTTAATGTTTTTAGGTTCGGGGAATCGCATTATGGCTTCTACCTTGTCAGGGTTGGCTAATATCCCCTCCTGTGTAATAATAAATCCTAAAAAATGTATTTCTGTCTGCAGAAACTTAGACTTGTCCCAATTCACTGTTAAACCCCCTTTTTGCAGCTTATCTAATACGTATTCTATGTGTTCTAAATGTTCAGTGAATGTTCTAGAAGCTATCAAGATATCATCGACATATACAGTTAAAAAGTCTAAATCCTTCGGTTGTAAAATATTATCTAAACATTTGATAAAACTGGCAACACTGGTGTTTAATCCAAAAGGTAAGCGTTTGAACTGGCAATTCTTACCGTTAAAAAGAAAAGCTGTGTATTTCCTGCTCTCTGTTGCTAATGGTACCTGCCAGTATCCAGCAGTCAGGTCTAAGGACGTCATGTATTTGACTCCGCTAAACTTCTGTAAAATCTCATTTATGGGTTCCGGAGATTCCCTGTCAGGTATAATAATTTGATTAATTTTCCGAGCATCTAGACATAACCTTACCTTGCCATCCTTTTTGATCACTACTACCAAAGGGTTTGAATAGGGTGATACTGAGCGTTCAATTATACCTCCCTGCATCATCCGGTCTAATTCCTCCTGTACAGCCCTCCTCTTCGAAAACGGCACCGGGTAGCTCCTCTGCATGTATGGTGCGTGGTCCCGAACTTTCAGCTCGCAGATGTAGTCCTTCGCTTTCCCTGGTGATTCATCAAACACCTCTCTGTACCGCTCCACAACTGCCCACAGCTCCTCTCGCTGAGTATTTCCTACAACTGTATTTTCATTGAAAAATTTGTCAGCTGTATCTACCCATACACACTCATTACGCTCATGCATCTCTCTCTCCTCATTCTCTAGGCTATCACTCTCTATACATATATTTATTTTAGTCTCTATCTCTCTAGCGCTTATCTGCTTATGTAACATTTTTATTCCCGTGACTTTAGCTTCATTTACTACTTTCTTAAACTCTATTCTGACTGGTTTATTCCCCTTTTCTAATTTTACTATTTGTTTATTGAAATCTATTACTGCTCCGTTTCTTTCCAAAAAATCACTTCCCAATATTACATCTAAACTCAACCCTTTAACTACTAAGAAAGTGTTTTCAAATTCAACTTCATTTATTAAAATATTTAATTGTACTTGTCTGGTTATTCTCTTACTTCTCACCCCAGTTACCCCCACTACAGTAACCCCTGCAACTGGTAATGACGGTATATTCTTGTTAAACTCTTTTAATTCACCCATGACATTTTCAGAAATTACTGAGATCTCGCTACCAGTATCAATTAAAGTTTTATAATTCTTACCTTCAATGTTAATTATCACCTCAGTCAATCCTACTCTGCGTTCCATCACCTTGTTCTCCTCTTCTTCTAACAGTTCCTTCGCCATGTCCATCTTGATAACGTTGTTATGGTATTCGTTGATTATTTGGACCCTCCTGTTTTCCGTAGACAATGGTTGGGCCCGCTTCTCCATTGTCCTCCCTAGTTTTCCGTGGATGGACCTGCCACAGCTGGAGGATATCCTCCTCTACCTCTATTATACTGTCTTCCTCCTCTCGACGCGCCTCTATGAAATTCTCCTCCTCTCGTCTGTTGATTGGGTGGTGGGTTCGCTCGCTCGTTCCTGGCGCACTCCCTGTTTCGATGACATCTGAAACAATTTGTTCTATTAGCATAATTGTCGGTTTCACAGGCTCTACACCTCCAACTCTCGCCCCTATTATCAAAACTTCCTCCCCGCGCTCCTCTATGAAAACTCTGTGTACCCCTGTTCTGATGGTAATTATTATTATTATTATGGTGTGGTACTACTGGTGTGTTTGGACGTCGCCCTATGTCGCGTTCCCCTATGTTCTGTAGCACGTCTAGCATGCTCTCTAACTCATTAATATTTGTAATCTCTCTAGTCATTAACGTGATTTGCACCTCTCTGGGCAGGTGTTTGCTAATATGTCTTACAAATGACCGGAATGGTAATGGTGGTTCTAGATACTTAGCTTCGTTATATATCATCATCACATATATGGTTAGGTGGTTATTACTCCTACCAAAATTCCCAGTACCCATTATTTTGCTTCTTAAGATTTCTTGGTCTTCTTCTGACCAATATTTGTTTCGAAAAGCTACCTCAAAATCCTCGTAACTACCCCATTCGGTATGGTGTACTTCCGACCATATCTCGGCACTACCTTTAAAACATTTGATAATCTTCAGCAATTTAACCTCCCAACTACTACTATTAAACCGATTAAACTCCCTAACCCTATTTAAAAATTGCATTGGGTGTACTCTACGATTGTCACAATTAAAAGTTTCTAATTCTATTTCATTATTTGTGTCTCGTGTCATAAATATGCGTTCAGTAACATTGTTTACATTTTGACTTTTCACTAAACTTAATTCGTCTCTCATACTACAAATGTTTTGCTCAAGTGAATATAATTTTTTGTCATTACTATATTCAGACTGTACATTATTTTTTGATATTACTTCCATAGATTCATTTACTGCTTGTATTTCTGTCTTATAATTACTTTCAATTTCATTTATTTTAGAGTCTATCTTATTTTGGTGTTCATCAATATTCTGACTAATTTTTTCAACTGTCATTACTACGCTACTCAACTTACATTCAGTTTCAATATTACATTTATTAATTTTTGATTCTGTCATTGTTATACTCATTCATTGAATTTATTAGTATTTCATTATTTTCATTGATTTGCTTCTCAACTCTATCTATTTGGCTATCTATTGCATTAAATTTAACATCTATCTGCTGTATGGAATTATCTAACTTGGTTTCTACTTGGTTAATTTTATCAGTAAATTCTACTTTGGTGTTTTCACAACGTTTATTAATTTCTTGAATCTCATTTTTCAACTCGTCAAATTTGTCATTCTGGATATTAAATTTAACGTCAGAATCACTCTTTATTTCGTTAATTTGGTTTTTTAATTCTCTAAAATTACTATCTTGTTTTTCTACACTATTGTACATCATATCATACAATCTTGCTAACATAGTATCATTATCAGGTTTCTTATTTTGATTTCCTAAAATAGGTGTTGAATGAATCTCAACTGTCTGTATTATTTTTGACTCCTCAAGACTACTGTCAGTTGTTTGAATTCCGGAGTCGCTACTTATTTGATTTTCTATCTGACTATCAGATAAACTGATATCATTATTATCTGCCATTTTTCTTAAAATCTTTTAAATATATTTCTTTGCAAAATATTATCATAGGTAACACATACTTACTAACAAAAATATTTTACTCACCCATACTACAAAACATAACCTTTTACGTCTATTTTACGTAATTTTATCTTCAACTCAAACAACCGTTCTGCTTTCCAAGTAGGCTGTATTTATATAATTATATTAATTAAATACATAATTATTACATTATTATATTATATTACATTAATTAAATGTATAATTTATTATACATAATTAATACGTTAATTATTTGTATTATTAAATACATTATTAATTATACATTATTATATTTATTAATTGGCCCTGTTCCAGAAGCCAATTGTACTGTATCAAACAAATTGATTTTTTAATTACACCTAAGGGATTTTACTTTCAATTTAATTATTTTCTGAATAACTCCTTCAGGCGCCATCTTGTGTTGCCAACTGTTAGAAGAAAATTACCAAGGTTCGAATCAGCGAACCGGGAAGTGCAGAACTGGTTATTTAAGAAAGTACAACTGAATTACCATCACACCCATTTTAATTCATTTTTACATTACAAAAGACAACGTAAAAATATAGCCCTTAACATAATTCAAAATTTTATAGAGACAAATATTCCCCTTACTTTCTCTTACTTTGTTACGATCTTATAAAAAAGAATAATAACGTTTAATATGCATGATTTTCTTCTTTAGAATAGAAATATACAATAAACCTAAGATTAATTTTAGAACGGAAACCAGCACTTCATGATATATATATATAATTAAGCAAAACCCCTCACACACTCTCACATTCAATCCGTTTTAAAATTTTCCCCTTAGACTCCCATTTTATTTAATTTGCCCCATGTGTTTTGGATTTCTGAAAAATATAATAAATTTTGATAATTTTGTGTATATCCTAGTAAGACTTATCTGCCTCGAGTCCGAATTTTAGTCCAGACGACGTCACATCGCTTTCCGTGCGCACTTTCACCTTAATTCATGATTTCCGAATTGTTATATTGTTTAAGAAAACTGTTAATCACATTTTAATAAGAATTTTGAATGTTTAGTCACATTTTGAAATATATTATTCACATTCTGTTGGTTTTGCGGGCCCGCACTTACGTTCCGAAACTTTTTATAGGTACCACTCGCGCGAGTGATGAGATGAGACTGGGGAAGAGCCACCGGCGCTATTTTGTGAAGTCGCCGTAGTTGTGTGACCAAGTCCATTTGTTTTACAGTTAGTATCATTCCGCCAGCAGACTGCTTTTGTTACATGACCACATTCCATAACAAGGATCGGCTCTGACGTATATACTTACGTCAGATGGTCTGACATGGTTATATAACTTGTTTACAGTTTTAATTGTGTCATTGGTTGACCTTGACACTATTCCAGCTTATTAATGCTGCGTCTGTTGATATTCACATACAATATTGTCAATCAGTCGTACCACCTTCGCCACCGTCGCCTACCACTAAATTTACCTCTCTTTATAAATTTTTGTCCCTATCATCAAAAAATGTTATCTGTTTATAAAAAAAAAAATACAAATTTCGTTATTACCCCAAAATAGGCCCGTTACAGTTTGATTTTGATTTCTATTTCGACATGACAAACAATTCAAATGGACGTTTTGTAAGACGAAACAAACAATAGATACAACAGAGGGACCATACAGAGATTTCACCAAGTTATAAAATGTTTAATGTTTAGTACTGAAATTATTATGTAAACAGTGACTTGTCATGTTGTGTCTGTTACGGTGTTTCTCCTAATCTCCTAGTCGAATCTAGATATTAACAAACATTGTATATTTTGGAGTATACAACACTTTGTTATCAGACATGTTATGATTTAGGAAAAACTTTAGTAATATATAGTCAACATTGCACTGGCATCTTAATTTGTTTGTATAAGTAACATCAATAACAGGCTCGAATGTGAAATGACTGTGACTCTGGGGGTGTGTGTGTTTTAAAAACAAGCAGATGTAAATTAACCATGAATAACAGGGCAGACATTAATGAAAAAATTATACTAAAACTACTTAAGTAATATAGCACATAATTACTTACAAACAATTACAAATATTACGTCAATACTTCCACACCTTATTGCCATAATAAGTACGTCAATTTCCTTCACTGTTATCATCACTCAAATTGTCTAAAATGCTGCTATCCCATCGCTTATTAATTTAGAAACGATCTGTTACATTATACACTTTTTGGTCCGATTTCACATGCTCTTTTAAATTTTCAAGACGTGGTCACATTTTGATGTCCAGCGTGTGAGATAAATACACTCAAATTCCTTTTTTGCTAAGTTTATAACACGTCTACGAAAATAAACTTTTTTTGTTTTAACATGCTTTTCCACAGTTGCCCAAATCAGTTCTAGGATTAAGAACCGGGTAATAGGGTGGAAGTCGTAAAATGGAATGTCCATAGTTTGCTGAAATAGTGATTATTTTAAAAGTTTTGTATGTTGGGTTATTATTTCAGAAGATGGAACAACAAAGAATTACATAAAAAATAGGATACAACAGGGAAACACTATTGTAACACTATTCGTTTGCTAAACTCGTTACTTTGGTCGAACAAAATGAAACTTCAAACTAAACTGACAATCTACACAACTATTGTGGAGCCCATTTTAACTTATGGCTGCAAATGCTGGCAACTTTCAGGTAAAGAGAAAAAGATGATAGAAACTGTGGAAATGGACTTCTTAAGAAGATCGTGTAATATTTCTAGAATGCAACATGTTAGAAACGAAGATATAAGAAGGAAAACAGGGCGCATATTTACGACAGCAGAAAGAATAGACTCCAGACAGTTGCTATGGTATGGTCACGTAATGAGGATGGAGGAGAAGCGATGGCCAAAGAAAGCATTGACTTACACTCCACAGGAGAAGAAAAGGAAAACAGACAACACAATGGAAAACAGGAATTAGGAAATGCATGAGAGGTCGAGCTACTGAAGACGATGACTGGAAAGATAGGGAGAAATGGCGATAGAAATGAGGGATGCGGCATAGACTGAAGGACCCCTGCTAATAATAATAATGTTGGGTTATTTTGTTTAGCCTAACTATTAAACAGAGCTCAGGTTATAACATAAATGGACTAAAGGAATCCCATGATTCAGTAACCAGTTAATCATGTCTACCTTTTTGTTAATGATGTTGCAGGCTAATTTATTTATTTATTGAAATTTTCAGACACTTTCGTCATTGTCTGTCCAAATTTTGTAACCGATTTTGAATGGTGAAAACCAAAGTTTCGTCTGTGTATACTATAGACTACCGTTCTTCTCCAAATTGCTGTAATTTTCTTATATATCAACTCTTAAGATTTCAATGTCACGTTTTTCTATTTAAAAGTTTCCGATTGCTTTTGGCACGTTTCCGTCGAAATCCCATTTGACGAATAATGTGGTTCAGACTGGAAACACTACCATTATAATTAATTTGTTCTTTAAAATTGTTTAAATTAATTTTGAATGTTAATCTTTACCCTTCTATGGATTGACTTTTGTGAATAATTAGTCGAATAGTGGACTTTTCGAAATCGTTTAAATCAGTGTTTATTTCATTTGTTGAACATTTTTATGAAGAGTCCTGAAAGATTTTATATCACCCATATACCATGTTTCTTTAATAATTCTAGAAACACTATTTATAGACACGCCGCATGCCTGAGCTACCCGTTCCTGTAACTTTCTTTCTGATATATCCTTATATTCCGATTTAATAAACTTGTACGCCTACACGTTATAAATTATTTTCCGACTCTGACTATGTAGGCCTATAACTTTCCTTTGCACTGAAGTCGACAGGCGACCCAGATTGATCCATTTCACTCTCCAAACCGGAAAATATAGCAATAAAGTAAACTCTATGCTTTTAATGAAAACTGGTGTTTTTGAAAAGTACGAACACAATTACATATCATAAGAACAGTTTATTCGTGTCTGGTAAGCTTACCTACATTGTATTTTAGTTTATCTTACTACACAATTCTTACTACAGCCTTACTATTTGTACATTCATTGACTACACAATTTTTACCATATTTTCGGTAGGTTCTAACCCCCAAAACCCTCCTGGGTGCACCACTGCCCAAATGTATGGGTTATACATTTTCCTGTGAATCATTCGCTTAATTTTGTATGTCCTCGCAATTTTGCTGTTCACACCCAAACGATCACGAACTAATGGTCCAAAATGAAGCGTGATATACGGAGAAGAGTCGGCAGAATGTCTGTTAGTACATTTCAGACGTATTTACTTGAATATATTTGAAATGTTTTTCTGTAGAATAATTGTTTAATGATTTTTTTAGCTGCTGTTCGTTATTTTTACACACAATTTCTAAATTGAATATACAGTAATTTGTAGTCAAAAATAGTAAATTTAGCTAAAATACAAGTGAATTAGAAAAAATCTAAAAAATAAATAAAATTAAAAGGATGTAAAGATATTAACATAGATGTGAAAAACGACAAGGCCTTACTGACCGCTTTTAGTAAGTGAAGCAATTGTTGTTGAAATAAGTATCAGCATTTCTCGATTTATTATCGGCCGTGAGCATTCTCTGTATGAAAATGTCTCTTAAGCCATTGGATGTAACCACTACTTTTATAATCCGTGGATTATAATCCACAAGCCTATATAACAATAGATATGTCAATGAACAGTATCATAAAATAACCTTTTCCTGGTCTTACAAAACGTGCAGGTATCCGACGACTTCTAGTACCCTCAACCCGAAATATTTTAATATCGTCTCTCTCTCCCCCCTCACTCTGTCACACTCTCTCTCTCTCTCTCTCTCTCCCCCTGCCTGCTTCTCGCAACATCTTGCTATTATTTCTAATACAAATAGAACTAATATTATGAAAAGTTAATATAAAATTGTATGCTATCTCACAACCTTCTGTCTCCCATCTCTCCATCTATCTCTAACACAAGAAGTAATTATTATTATGTACATATATGCACAGTTGTGATCACTCTCCTTCCTTCTCTCGCTCTCTCTTTTCTTCCCTTTCTTTATATCTCTTACTAATAAAAATAGAACTTTTATTACAAAAAAAATAGAGTAGCTTTGTTTGTTTGTTTGTGTTTCTGACTCTTGACTCCCTATTAGTTCTCCCCCCCCCTATTAATCCTCTCTCTCCTCCTCTCTTACTTACGCACTTTTATCATTTTACTACCTCTCTCTCCCTCTGTGTCTCTCTCACTACCTATCTATACCTATCTATCTGTTGGTCTATCTATCTATCTATCTATCTATTTACCAGTCTCAATCCCAAACAGAACTATAGACTATTAAGAACTACAGAACTATAAACTAAAATTATAAAATTTTGTTAACCGCAAAATTGATACAAATAAGTGTTTTATAGCATTACTTCAAAATACTGTATGCATAATCGTGAACACTGACAAAAAATATAACTGATTATATTTTTTATATTATGAGCATAAGTTCATAACGTTTGGTATTACATTTATTATTTTTGACTGCCAATATGCATAGAAAATTTCTCTAGTAAATGAGATCAAAGTTACATTATCACCCGGTATCAATGCATGTGAGAAAATATTAACGTGCCTGTTAATTCTGTTAGTTAATCCGACGAGAAGTGGTCAATCTTTACATAATTTGAAAGGCCAGTATGCTACTTTGGCTGCTTCGTAAAACACAATAATTTTATTACCACGGTTAATAGAATTGGATAGTGAAGTTTAAAAATTGTTGATAAATATTTGACAGGAGATAAATATTTAGTTAAAATTATGATGTAAAGTTGGCCCGTGAACAAAGGAAAAGAATAATGGTCATTTGCCTGCAGTTAGTCACTCTTTCATACAAACAAATAAGCGTCAACGTAAATTGTGCAATACCCGGGGTTGAAAACTGGCAACATCGCTGGAAGCAAAAACCACGACGATTCGAAAACAGTATACATTTCAGACGCCTAATTGTCGGGAAATTGATAAGACGCTCTATTGCCGTAATTATGAAAAGATGCCATAATGACAGCGTTTTGTACAACAAAAATTATTTTCTTATATTAAGAGTATATTGAAATATAAAACGCAAAACATAAATAACATAATCACAAGAACGTAATGTTACAATAAAATTTCAATATACTCTTCGTTTTCGAGTAGACGTTTTGAAAAGACGCCAAAATGATAGAAAAATGTGTATATATATATATATATATATATATATATAAGGGAAGTAGGTATTTTAATTTTGTTGTAGTAAGAACTTGATAATGGTTGCAAAACCGAAAGGCCTCATTCGAGGGAAAATTGTACATAGCAGAGAAGCAACAAAATACGACAAAGTTGTTATGAAGACTGCTAACACAGATAAAATAGCTGATAAAGGATTTGTTGTATGCAGTAATGAACACATAAGTATTATCTCTTAAATAAACAAAGTGTGACCTTGTAATGGTACATTTCATTCAGGACCAGGAGGAAGATGTGTGGATGATGTAGATGAGACTTGAAATGACTAAGGGGTCAGAAGGTAGGGAAGAGTCGCACAGGATAAAGAGGAGTGGAGGCATGTCCAGGGGTTTTCAATTGTTTAGCATTCCAAAAACAGATTTTCAATATAATGGTGAAATAGATTTTCGTGTGTGAGAATGCATGCATCAGAGAGGATGGAATTTTTGTACTGGCCTGGGACCAGTATAGTGGAGGAGCGGGGAGAGAGACATGCAAGCATAGCGTAAGTCGGTCACAATCTTAACTCCAAGCAGTATGGATGGCAGTGGCAGCGGCAGTGACTCAAGAAGGCCGTGCCTTGATAACAAAATGTAACAGAGTAAAAACAGTGTCAGCAGTGCCTCGGGTGAAATGTAATTACAAACAGGTAAGTTCTAAAAGTATCACAAACAGTCAGACTGTGCACGCACATTAAAAGTACAGGGAATTGGCTATACAGTAAACCCTCGATTTAACGGACTAATTGGGGCTGAGGGGTGTCCGTAAAATCGAAAGTCCGTTAAATCACAAATTTTGTTTTTTGAGGATATATTTAAATTAAATAGGCCTATAACACTTGAAATTTTAATACTATTAATATCATGCAAATACCGTATTGTTCCGAATACAAGCCACACTTTTTCTCCTAAAAACCTGGTCGCTAATTTGGCATGCGGCTTGCATTCACGCACTAATGAAATTCGAAGTTATACCTGACTTCTGGCAGGACGAACGCTTTTGGTATCTATGAGTTGTTTACTGCCTAAGCAACAGCAGTTTGCCTGGCTGTAGTTAACTCTGGCGTTTGATTTATGACTACAACCGAATGTTTTAACAGCAAACTGAAGAAAGAATAGGAAGATAAAGTGTAAGTGCGTGTGCACATGTGCGTGTTCGCACCCTTCTGTAGGCAGCAAGACAAAGGATGAGTACAGGGGTGTAACATGTTTCTAAATAACGGGTAAACTACCAGTGTGGTTTTCTATTGTAACAGCGACAACATCGCTTATCTGTACTTTGTTTTTATTTGGCGTTTTTGTAGTGCATTTGCGGTATGAGTGATATTGTGGAGACTAAAGGCACGCTGTCAGATCAAATTAAACGTAACCCATACGATGCGAATTATAAATTAATTGTGATACAAAATGTAGAAAAAACATACAATCGCGACGCCAGAAGGAAATTCGATATTGATGAATCCTGTATTCGACGATGGAGAAAACAGAAGGAACGACTTTTAAATACAAATACTGTGCAACGAGCATTCGCAGGACCTCAAGTTGGGCGTTTTGTAGCAGTAGAGTCCAGCGTCTGTGAATACTTAACGGCTTTTAAGAAGGCAATGACTCCCTGTCACTAGACATGTTTTAAAATTAAAAGCTTTAGAAATCGCAGAAGAATTAAAAGTTTCCGGTTTCAAAGCCAGCTTCGGGTGTAAAAGACGAATGATGCGGTGAAATGGATTTGCGCTTAAATGACGTACATCACTCGCGCTAAAACTACCGAGTGACTACGAAGAAAAACTCCTACAGTATCAGCGGTTTGTCATTCATTTACGCAAGAAGCATAATTATTCACTTGAACACATGGGAAATGCCGATGAAATGCCAGTATTTTTTATTTGTTATTTACGTATATTTACTGTGGACCAAAACAGAACCAAATCTGTAACAGTAAAGATTACGGGAAATGAAAAGTTACGTGCCACTGCTGTATTAGCTGATGGACGAATATTTCACAGTGAAATAAGATGCATATCAGTGTATATTGTTCAGTGTTAGTTGTCGCGATGTCTTCCACTGAACATGTACGATGCCTGCATCAACGACAACGCAAAGACAGGGATTGTGAAGAATTAAATGAATTCTTGATGAATACTCCGTTCTCATCAAATACGAGAAATTCTCGTACAATAAGATGAGAAAATATGCGTGTTTCAAAACAAGAAGAAAAGAAACGAAAGAATGCTCCGATAGCCAAGCAATATCACCAGAACAGGAGAGTCTGCAGTTTATGCACATTATACGTTTCAAAAGCCTAAAAACATTATCATGCTAAGTGCATAGTATCGAAATCGTGTTGTGTGGGCGAAAAAGCATCTTGTGGAACTACAATACAATTGTTGGACAATTAACAGATATGTAACCAGAGTGGGAAATTATGAAGATATAATATAATAAAAATAATAAATACATAATAATGAGGAGTGTCAGAGGGTGTGTGTGAGAGAGATAGAATAAAGAAAAGGTACCAATTTGTATTGATATAATTTAATATACTTGTATTGTGTTATTTAACAGGCTTTTATTGATAATTACAGTAACGTTCATAATAACAGTGAAGTTTTTTCTAAATTCTCTCATGTAGAAGTTGATTGCACCACGTAAGGTAACCGTTCAAATAGGTTACATTATAAAGGACGATATATTTTACAAAACATCTCATTATCATTTGTGGTTCATATTAGTAATATCAATGAATAAATTTGTGTGAATTATAATGAATATGAGTTAAGTTAATTTTTTACATCACCCTCGCCCTAACCTTTAATGTGCTCAACGAGTTCGTCTAATGTGTTTTGAATCTTCTGAAGGTAAGTAAGTAAGGTAGTATTGGGGCTTCTTTTTTTCGTATTATTTGTACGATCACAACATTAAATTAGCCTTCAAGTTATCAAAAGAACATGTATATGCAATTAAAATTTTGATTTCAATGTAATGGCGCAGATGTCATTAAGTGTAAAGGTCTTTGTTATTTGGCTGGTTACGTGTTTTTTAAACTGCAAGAAAATTTTCCTGATCTAGGTAAAAACAGCAGCACTGTTTGTGAAAACAATAAGGAATTTCCATGGATACAAATCGAGTCAAAAGGAGGCCTTCCAGTTCCTAGTGCCCAATAATTCCACTGTGGAAACTAATTGAAGAAAGTTTTATAAAGTTTCACGGGCAGACTGACAAGTGCCGAAGATTGGTGTGATACAAAAAGTAAAATCCATTGATAATGATAAGCTTCAAGGACTTAACATCCCTGATGAAGCAATGACTTGTTTGATACTTATGCGCACATACATCAGACTGTGGCATCTAAACAAATCTGTTTATCAAGAGGGGAAGTTAATCAAAGAAAACGGTCCAAAAATATCCAAAAGTTCACCATTAGTACAGCAACATCAGTATATTTCCGGTAGGCCTATCTGTTGATAATTTACATAAATTTTTTTTTTTTTATTGGAGATCTGTAATCTGTTCGACTAAGCGAACATTTAACAAATTGGCTGACAACACACATACAGGATTATGAAGAGCTGACCATTGCCATAAATAATGTTAACTTAGTTTAAAGATATATCCTCTTGAAAATATGTAAACAGAAGGTTATGATAATTTTAACACATTTTCCATTGTGAGTACGCCTAAACTGTTAGTTTTTTGGTTCACAAATATAATGTACGCCTTCTTACGTGTTACCCATGTAAGTCAATACTGAACTATAAAGTTGGCATTCTTATACTAATAATAATAAAGCTGTTATGTCAATAATAAAACTATTAACATACTAACTTTAGTATTGAATTGCCAATATCTGAAGTTAGTGAGTCCACTATGTTTGTTAATTTATATCAGAGAGAGAGAGAGAGAGAGAGAGAGAGAGAGAGAGAGAGAGAGAGAGAGAGAGAGAGAGAGAGAGAGTGTGTGTGTGTGTGTGTGTGTGTGTGTGTGTGTGTGATTAATACATACTTTTATCACAATCAATTACCAGGTCATCAGTACCTACCAAGAATGGATTACAAATTTACTAGGGCATTAAACCCCCAATAAAAAACAACCTTCCATTCCAATCTCACAATATCAAAACAGCTGATTTACCCAACTAGACCTGTATACACCACTATTTACTTGCTTTATTCAATCAGCAATTCATTTAATTTTTACAATTTTTAATTTAATTCACATCCAGTTTTTCAACTAATCAAGCCCAAACACATTGTGGTGCTCAATTCTATGCGATGTATAGGTTTTATGTAGAAAAAGTAGCCGAGCTATATGTTATTAAAATGTAGTAGAATTATTAATAATGCTATTACATTTAATAATCTACTAAGCTTTTAATACAGTTTATACAAAATAATTAATTTTTAACTATTAAAGTTTGTAATTCACTAAATTGTTGACCTTTGATACACATATTCTGCCCGGCCCCTTGGTCGGGCATGAAGATATCCCTAACTGCTGTTTGCTTCTAATTAAAATTATAATTAGCGACTTCATCTGGTGTCAGTTAATCTGTTTCCACTGACAAGACGACCCTGAGACTGTCATAACATTTGGGTCGGAAGTGGAATAGATCCTGTAATAGTAAAAACAGCAAACACTTTGTAGAAGTCTTGACAGTGGTAACTGAAAAAAAATTGATACTAGTCACATGATGCAAACTTTCCAAGTGCTGCTACTGCAAATGGAGGTACAATAATGACAGGAGGCAGAAGAAACACAGAAATTGAGAACCACAGGAATCAGAAGAGTATCCCTGCTTGACAGAGAATGACTAACATAAGAAAGTAAGCAAGCAACAGAACATTGATATAGGAACAAAGACATTTGCAAGAGCATACTACTGCAGAGTTGGGTCTACCATGTGGAGACATGGGTGAATTACACGGTGATCTCAATGGGCAAGAGGTAAAATTATCTGTAGTGGAGGAGTGAATTACAAACATAAAAGAACGGGTAAAAACAGAAGTTGAACAGTTAAACTGAACCATGGGTTTCCAATCAAATTCCTGAACAGACTGTACGAATGGTAAAGTCCAAAAAGATACAAAATAAGATAATAAAGAAAGTTGCATTGCCTGCAGTCGGGGCCAATTCATGTCAAGGCTGCAACATTTGATGGAAGCACTCATTGGACAACGTATCTTCGCCAATTTGAAGTCACCAGCACACATCATTAGTTTCACTTGTTCTCGCTTTAAATGACTTGCCTTAGAGCTACTACAGAAAGCGTCACCTGACAGCCAGAGCTCTTATGCAGAACTGATTACAGCTCTAGAATTACAGTATGGTGATAAACATCTGCGTGATGTGTACTGCACTCAGTTAAGAGCAAGGTGACAGTATTCCGGAGAGAATCATAAACAGTTTGAAGCAAGTATTGACTTACTAGTTAGACTGGTTTTCGCTCATGATAAATGAGCATCTGATGAAGCTTATAACAAGCAAAAACTGGTTCAGACTATAAGGTAAAACTTTTACGGTTTTACCTATAAAAAACTTTGTATTCAGAGTCGGTAGTGATTTAAGTATATTTAGTTAATCAACGGACACATCTAGGACAACGAAATCCAAGCATTTTATAAATTGTTGATTCCATTCCGGTGTTGTGTTAAAAAATTTGCATTCCAAAATACTGAAATTTCTAAAGCTCACCACTAAATTCAGATTTTAGTTAATATTCCTCTTGATATGCCACATGTCCAATAATCCCTTTGAATTTTTAGAATTTTATCAGAATTTTCCCCCACTTTTTGTACCCTGGCACCCCAAAATTTTGAGATTTTTAAAAATAAAATTCATAATAGTTATGTTCTCTTTAATTTAACATTTCACATGAACTTTTGCAATTTCTTTCAAAATGTTCACCCTCGCACATTTTTGCCACCTGCCCACCTACATTTTGTGAGATCAGTGTAAAAAATAATAGGGTTCTTTAGGGTAGAGATACAGACACACAGGCCTAGGTTCACGAAAATCAGTTGATGTCTTGAAAAGTAATTGTGAGACATACCCTATCAGACAGAAAGACAAATGCCAAAAAAAGGCAAAAACAAAATTCGATTCGTTCATTCAATTATTAACATAATACACTGCATGCCGCTTATTGTGATCACTTTAGGACATAGCTAGCCTGATAACATTAACCGATTGATAACAATGAACAAAAGAACCAAGTAGAACTTTGGAAAGTTGTTTATTCACTTCCTAGTACACTACATACAGTATAATGAAACGTAGTACAGTACAACAAAAACTTACATGTAGGCCAACTGTATCGGCATCAATTAAAAAAGTCTTTTATTGTTGTTTGCCTCTGGGTTTCTCTCAATAGATCATTAATAAAGTGTTCATACTCATAATGTTTCTGAAAATCTACTGACCTGTGCTGGACACCGCATCATAACACTTTTAACAGCTCTCTCATTTCAGCGTTTGTTAGAGGTTGAGGAGGTTCAGTAGTAGCATCATCAACTTCTGCTTCAGCCTCTTCTTCTCCCACTTGTGAGTCTGAGGATGTGGCAGCTTCACACATGTCGTCTTCTGTCGGTCTAGCAGCAACAATTGTCTTCGTCGATCTCCATCCATTCTTGAAATTCATCTACCGTCATGTCTAATGGACGAATGTCTGCTGTATCTTCAGATTCTGGGGCCTGTTTTGAAAATCCTCCATGCTTGAAGCAGTTCTGAATCGTACTTCCTGAGACATTATTCCATGACATGGCCAGGAGATGCAGGGCCTCAAGAACATTGGTTTGTTTTGCAAGGTCATTTGCACTCAGTTCTTTTGTATTCTCCATGTTTTCTACGATTCTTGTGCGCATCTCATGGCAATAATATCCCTTTAGGGTTTGAATGATCCCCTGGTCGCATGGTTGTATCAATGAAGTCGTGTTGGCAGGTGAGAACACAAGATTGATGTTCTTTAACTCAGTTTACATTGTGTGGTGTACAATTATCAATCAGCAAGACGATCTTCCTGTTTAACCTACTATCCCATTTTAATAGCCATTCTTTGAATATTAATGCAGTCATCCATGCATTAGAGTTTGAATGATAGTCTACTAGAAATTTCTTCACACCTTTAAAGCATCGTGGGTTCTTGCTTTTGCCAATTACCAGAAGCCTTTCTTTGTCACCATTCATATTTATGCAGCACAAGACAGTTAACCGTCCCTTGGATGTCTTACACCCTTTAGCACTTTCATTCTTGAACAAATAAGTATGCTCAGGCAAGGCGCAATAATACAGTCCGGTCTCGTCTGCATTAAACACACAATCCGGAGAGTACATGGATATAATTTTTGGCCACTCCTCTTCTATCCATCTTACAGCACCAGAGAAATCAGCATCCTTCTGTTCACCATGCATTCGTTTGTACACAATGTTCTCTCGTTTCTTCCAAGGACGAAACCATCCTTCAGTTGCTACAAAATCATCTTTTCCCATTTTCTTAGCAAGTTCTTCTGCTTTTTGTCGCATCAGAGGTCCATCAACACGAGCATCTTGTTCACGAACATTAAGGCTCGTTTACACGGTTCAAGTTTACTGGCTTCAAGCACTTGATGTTAAGCTACTTTCCTTATACTATCCCTGTGTAAACGGTTGTGGAAAGTAACTTTCCACTGTCCGGACAGTGGAAAGTAGAGTTGGCCTAGCGTCAAGTTTTGTTGCCACTTGCAAGTCACGTGACTCACTTTCCCGCCCTACTGTCTCCTCCGTCTAAACGGCTCCATGACTACTTGCCTTCAAGCAGTCAAGAGAATCGGTCTTACGTCCTCAGTGGGCAGTTGGCTTTTAGTGTATTGTTTGCTCTGTGAGGTGATTCTGCAGTTCTCGTTAAAATATTTCAAGTCATTAATTTTAATATTAACATGAGTAAGTGGAATGCAAATGATATACATGAGTTTCTTGCTATATACAGAAAATATGACATTTTGTGGAATATTAAGCGAAGTGACTACTCTAACAAAAATGTAAGGGATGTAGCTTTTCAAAAACTTGTCAGTGAAGTTAAAGAAACAGGTTTAGACGTCACAATTACTACTGAACTATTGCGTAAAAGAATTAAAACCGTAAGAACAATTTATCGCTAAGAACTTGCAAAAATCCTAAAGTCCGAAAAGAATGGGGCGGCTACTAATGAAATAAATAAACCAAAATTAAGTTGGTTTAAAGCAGCAGACGCAGTTGATTTCCATCCTTGTTCTTGAGGGAATTCCATTTCTCATGGTAGTATTTGTTCTACTTATTTTTGCTTCAACGTTTCCTAATAGCTCCTTAACTTTCTGTACTGTCATCCTTAGATGAGTTTTGTAAGACGAAGGATCTTCATCTGCCAACTCGCGTAACAGTGTTGAAGAGGCACCATACATTTCCCTTCTAGCTATCCATGTTCTCACCCACCTCCGAGTTCGGTTTCTCTGTCTGTTAACATTTTCTGTTGTATTGTTGCGTAGATTTTTGCAAAATGAGTTCACTAACAGTTTAACTGCAATACGACATACCTTTCTACTCGACATTTCAAAGAAAAATGAATGTAGTGACGTCAAGTACTGCCGCTTCCACTTTCCTCATGTAGACAGAATTCAGATGTCAAGTTTACTTGACTTCAAGTACTTGAAGCCAGTAACCTTGAACCGTGTAAACGAGCTTCTTTTCCAGCCCTCACAATACTGTCCCGATTTTTTAACAATTTGCACAGAAGAGGTTGTGAAATCTGTAACTGCACTGCCGCACTGCGTTGACTCATTTTAGGCAATTTGTCATAGCGTTCTATGATTGAAAGTTTTTCTTTAAGGTTTAAATCTTTACGTTTATTCTCCACACTAGCCATAATTTCACTGCAATAACGTAAACTTCACAATGTAAAAGCTGTAGCTATACTGAAGGGTTGAACATGGGTTTATTGCTCGAAAGTGAAAGTTGAGCGGGTGAATGGCCGACGCACCCCCTTCTACTTTGTCCTTCAGAACTTGTAAACACTATGGGACAAAGAGTCGCAGAGTGTAATTCGTTTTGTGAATGCAGTACAGTCACCCCAGATATTCTCAGACAAAAGTTTTATGAAAGCAAAAATGTGATAACATAAACCGAATTATTGATTACAATAAGCGACATTTTTTCAATGTTTTAATATTCGTCCGGACAGGTCTTCATGGAAGTGATAAGAATATCCAAATGATAACATTATCGGTGATCACAATAAGCGGCGTGCACTGTATTACAATGTATCCAAATTAACTGTTGATAACAATCATCAACCTACCCATTGCTCAAAATGAACAATGATGTAGAAGACAACATTCAAGAGTTTCATTGGTATAGGAAATTCAATGTTATTGTATAAACTAACAACTGATATTGAATCACCAACCCCAATGAACTAGCACTCAACCTGTTGGGTGACACCACCAATGCAAGACATCTCAGGTGTCTCCATGTTTTAAGACTGAATCTAGTTTTCAACTACAAATGATCAACTTCAAAAATATTTTGTTAATTGACAGCCTTCAATGGAAGACTGCTCTATCATGAATCTCACTCGTTCACCTACTTATTGATGGAAGATTGATTGTATATTTTAAAAAATCTTCACCTCTTGTGCATTCTCTTCTTTTTCCACTTCTTCTAAAACCAGTTCATCCTTTATAATTGTACTGATCTCTTGCAAATAATACTGTAACAAAAAAAATATTACTTACCAACAATTAGTTGCATGCATCAGTCTTTCTTTTGATTTAAATAAGGCAAAGCGTGACATTTATATTTACATCTGAACTACACCTGTGCTTCTGTTGACCATAAAATATCTACCCACAAAGAAATTATTAATTTTCCAATGGAATACTGCCTTTATAGGTGTTTTAACAAACTATACACATTTACTACAATTGTTAAAATTGGTGATATATATATATATATATTGCAACGATACAGCCATAGCTGTATTAGGCATTAATTTAAATAAATGTAAATTTTGTATAATTTGTATAAGTTACGGGTAAATGGACAGGTCTGAGATTGCA
Source organism: Magicicada septendecula (assembly GCA_034769895.1). NCBI lineage: Eukaryota > Metazoa > Arthropoda > Insecta > Hemiptera > Cicadidae > Magicicada > Magicicada septendecula. Next base: position 827,011,308 of record CM068368.1, read on the forward strand.
GAAATATTTCATTGTTAGATTAGGGTAGCTATTAACCTGTTCCGACACGCAGTGAACACCTGCTCAATTGTATGTGTGAGTAGAGGTCAGATCTGAGATAAGACAATTTATTTCAATATAAGAATATTTAAATTTTATAACAAATTAATAACAATTATTTAACATGTTTAGATATAAGATTAACATGTTTAGATATAAGAATTTTTTAAATATTGCATATCGTAAGATATAAACATTAAATAATGAGCAATATCGTGACCGACAAATTAATGATGTTTATGAATAATTGTAATAATGAAAAAATAATAAATATGAGTTTTTAATACTGATAATAAAAATACTCTTATTATATTTACACCTGAACCCCAAATACACGTACATGTTGTTAGTAATGTTATATAAAGTGTATGAGTTCAATTAATGTACCAATTAAATTGCACAGAATATATAACTTGTTACATTTTTGTCGCCCTTGATGTGTGGCACGACACGCTTACATTTAATAACATTGTATCGTATAAAAAATGGTGCTCCAAGATCGTGGGGCTCCACAAATTTAAATTATATATAATAAATTTGTTGTATAAAAAATGGCTCCCAAAGAACGTGGGGCTATACAAATTAAATTACATATAAATTTGTATATACATATCGTTGTATAAAAATGGCGCTCCATAATCGTGGGGCTACACAAATTTAAATTATATAATAAATTTGTTGTAAAAAATGTCGCCCATGAACGTGGGACGCGAAACGCCTACATTTAATAGTTAATGTATGCTCTATGATTACCAATGTTTGATGAGTTATATGATATAACTAATATTATATGTAATAATTATTTATAGTAAACATTAACTGTATGTTATGTTAATTGTTGTGTACTAAAACACAACTAGCGCTCAACAAAATAAACAGGTGTAAGTGTAACATGAGTAAATAAAAATAAATAAATAATAACAGTTCAACAATAAATAAATAAAAGCTTGCATACGATTCACTAATAATCATAAATTATAAATAAATATTTAAATACAAAATAATTCAACATGACGACTCCAGGAAATTTAGACATGGAGGCATTTCAGACAATGATGCGTGCCTGGGTCGATGAATTAAGCACAAAACAGACAGAAAATTTAAATAAACAGACAGAAAGTTTAAATGCTAGAATAGATGAGTTAAAAGAATTTAATAAGAACCAAACAGAAAGTTTAGAAAATAAACTAGAACAACAGACTGAAAATTTTAAACAGGACACCATAAAAATCACGTAGAGTTAGAAGAATTAACAGAAAAAATTGTTGATACTAACTTACATATTGACACGATCACAGAAAATGTCTGTGGAATAATTGATAAACAAACAAAGCTAATATGTGAAGAATTCATACTAGTTGAAAATACGTTTGTAATTACTAACGATAAATATAAAAAAGTAATTAACATTAAGGAAGAGAAGCAAATAAAGGTTAATAAAACGTACCTTATTAATAGCGATATCCCAACTATGAGACACACACACACTAGTAAGTCACATAAGATGACACAGGTGAAACACTTAAGGCACCACACTTATGGAGATAAATATCACTGTAGACCTAACGAGAAACATAGTAAATTATCTATACGAAACACTACACAAAATTTTGGTAAATATGATGCATGCCTGGGTCGGTTGGTATACACACGAGAAATATAAAGTGAACGATAATTATAACTATAATTATAGTAATTACGATGAATATTATCGTAAACGACGCACAAAAGAATGTTCAAATATGTATGTAAAACGCATACGAACTAGTAAGAAATGCGTTCGTCAAGAGCAGCAACGCCGAGAGAAAGAGAGGGAGAATAAAGTTTTCACCCTATAGACAAGTGGACCACGCGATACAGGCAGCAACAATTCAACGCAGCGAGGAACAGGTGACTTATACGATCAAAACGGATGTCGCAGCGATAGAATGGAATGCGGACGTTGTTTACACGGTGAGTACAATGAATTTCCTGTGTGCAACAAACAATGGTTATAAGAGGGGTGTCAGATCGAACTAGACACTGCAACTCAGAACTCAAGGCAAATGAAAATAAATAATATTTTTAAATGAGAAAAATAATATTACTATTAATTATTAATAATACGTTAAGAGAGTATAATTAAGAAATGTTATTTATTAAGGATAAGATAGCAAATAAAAAGAAATATTCGTGAAAAAAATACGGAATTAAATAATAAGGAGTGTTATGCTAAATAAAAGGAATATTATTTTAAAGGGTTAATTAAGAAATGTATTATTAATGGTAAGGAATGATAGTGTAGAGAAATATTTAAGAAAGTAATGGTAAAAGATGTTAGTGTTGTTACTGGTATAAAGAAAGGATTAGAGATGAGCAATCAATGCTATATTTGTCAGAACGGCTGATCAAGCGAACACTTAATGGAGATACAAGGACACAGAAGAAAGCGAGAGTGAAAAGTCAAAAGGGCAGAGACTACTTAGGATTAAGGACTTCGAGAAAAATATCGTTGTTTCCCAAGACAGTTCCTCTGTAACCAATCATGCAACACACTACAAAGCTACAAGAGTATTCTGTTATGGAAGTGTATTTCAGGAAAGTAGTAGCGATCAGAAAGGTAATGTTAAAGAAATGTAATAAAAGGTAATGAATGTTAATGTAATGTAAAAGTAATATAAGAAAAGTTAAGAAAGATAAAGTAATGTCATGTTAAGAAAAGAGTTAAGGAAGATTAGAAGCGAAGGTAAGAATGTATGAGTAGGATAATGTAAAATTAAAGAGCGAATCTACATACGTAGAAATGCAGAGCATCCAGAAGGAGACCAAGGGAGAGCTAATTGCAGTGGATTTTCTTGGAACACTCCCGAGATCATGACGGGGGGGGGGGGAACACATACTTGTTTGTATAGATGTATTTTCCAAAGCCGTCCATCTGTATCCAATTATGCGACCCACAACTAAAGTTGTTTTAAAAATACTCTTGCAGAAATACATCACTGCATATGGTAAAATGAAGAAGGTACTTAGCAATCAAGGAGTACAGTTCCAAAGAGAAGTATGGGAGAGAACTCTTCATGAAAATGGAATCCAACCTGTACTCACATCAGTACGACACCCACAGAGAAACCTGGTGGAAAGAGTAAATAAAGAGTTAGGTAAATATCTATGAATCTACTGTCATGATCAACACAACAAATAGGAAGAGTACTTACCTTTCTTTGAGAAAGCAATAAATGAAAATTATAGCGAAGCAACGAGTTATATACCAATCGAGCTAGACGAAGACAAGAAACCTGTCAGATTCTGGACCAAATATGTAAGCAAGCCAGAGAATCAAAACGTACCTATTCCATTGAGTGTAAAGGTGGAGTATGCTAAACAACGCATCATAGAACAAGGTAACACGAGGATAGAAAAATACAATAGAACACATAAATTACAACGATTTGATGTAGGAGAACAAATTCTGTTGAAAGCTAATCCTGTAGGAAAACGCAGTGACAACAAAGCAAAGAAATATTTCTGATTATACAACGGACCTTATACGTTGAAACAACGCGTAGGAAGACACACATTCATCATATACGATGAAAGGATAAGGACATTGGCAAATATCATGCGACGTCATTCAAAAAATTCTACGTATGAATAATGAGAAGAGAGTAAAAGTGGGACAAGGCCACTGAAGCAGGACAAGATCAACTGTGTAATGGGGGGTAAATATTACATACCACCACGGTGAACGTTAGGCTGACTTACTCATTATTATGTGTTTGTTTAACAATGTAAACTTAAGTTAAGTTAATATAACATGATTGTATTTGTCTAGAACAAATAGACAAAAAATTTAATAAATAAACATTTATTAAATTTTTTCTCTCAGGCAGAGGAATAATGCAATGATACAGCCATAGCTGTATTAGGCATTAATTTAAATAAATGTAAATTTTGTATAATTTGTATAAGTTACGGGTAAATGGACAGGTCTGAGATTGCAGAAATATTTCATTGTTAGATTAGGGTAGCAATTAACCTGTTCCAACATGCAGTGAACACCTGCTCAATTGTATGTGTGTTACACGTGTATCTTGTGTGTGTGAGTGAAGCAGGCATAGACAGGAAACTCAGCAACCCGCCCCAAGTAATTAATAAAATAATTGTTTTAATTCACTGTGAGAAAACTAATTAATGTATGATCAAACCAAAGGCACCAAAGTGTGGGTAAAAATTATAGTTATCCCCAGTGAAAAGATGACGTTAATAGAACACGTTATGCGAAGACAGTGCAAAATAAACGTGCTAAAAAAATACGCAAATTACCCTAAGATGCTCAAATTAATATAGTGAGTGATTAATCGAAGTAGCTACGATTTGTGCTATCTCGATTCTGTGCAAAACAGTGCTATTTACTAATAATTGCAAATAGATGAACAGGTTCGGTAGTGGGGGCTGTCACGAGATACGCAGGTATCGACAGGACGATTTTGGAGCCGACCAGCACAGAATCTCGAGAGGGTATAAATTAAGGGTTCGACCAAAAACCCTTCTCTACATTTCAAGACTCAGTTGCAGCCGGACATGCTGTCCGTCGGCAAAACAGTTTATATTTTTTATCCTATTACAAGTCGCAGTAACAAATGAAATGACGTTTATGAAAGTCACGACAATATTACGGGAAAAGTAAATACAGCAATAGTTAGTCTATCAAGAGTATATCCAGGAAATATGCTGTGGATCGACGCTGGACTCTAGACGTATCCAGGAACACAAAGCTGCCGTAGATCGACGCTGGACCCTAGACGTATCCAGGACCACGCCAGGACAAGAGGAATGGAAAATTAACTGTAGGCAACGCTGGAACCCCGGACAACAGTCGTAAGATCATCAGAAATCGAGGTGACATGCTTAATGCATTTTAAATGATTTATAAAAACAAAAGAGCTCATAAAGACGATTTCAAAAGACAGTAAAATGAAATAAAGAAAGTTTATATTTAGTAATAATATGTTAAAATGTAAATAAATGTTTAGTCATAAGAATGAGCGATCGCATATACATAAAAGCAGTAATAAATGAAAGAGAATTTAAAGTAAAGATAGTAGAGTTTATTATCAAAATAAATAGTAAATTTGTTTTTATCAAAATATTCGATATTTGAAGAATAGAAAGATTAAATTAAAGTTGAAAATTAAAACAAAAGCCAATCTACAAGAAATTAATATAAAGTTAAATTGAAGTCAAAACATTGGTATAGACTGAGCGAGTAGAGGTCAGATCTGAGATAAGACAATTTATTTCAATATAAGAATATTTTAATTTTATAATAAATTAATAAAAATTATTTAACATGTTTAGATATAAGATTAACATGTTTAGATATAAGAATTTTTTAAATATTGCATATCGTAAGATATAAACATTAAATAATGAGCAATATCGTGACCGACAAATTAATGATGTTTATGAATAATTTTAATAATGAAAAAATAATAAATATAATAAATATGAGTCTTTAATACAGATAATAAAAATACTCTTATATTTACACCTAAACCCCAAATACACGTACATGTTGTTAGTAATGTTATATAAAGTGTATGAGTTAAATTAATGTACCAATTCAATTAATGTACCAAAATAATGTACCAATATCATTGTAATATATATATATATATATATATATATATATATATATTGTAACGTGCGTTTTACTGGGTGTTTAAAATAATTAGTGTTGTTATAAGTTGTTCTATTTTCATATAGTAAATGTGTGCGTGTCGAGCGTCTGTTAACTCGCTCGTTGGGTTCGTGGTATAGTATGGGTGTATGATTGACGTTATTAATAAGTTCAATAAATTCTGTCACTGTTATTTGCATGCAGCAAGTCGAATTGTACCTTCTCTTACCATTTACGGGTAAACCGTATCTCTCGGCGTTTGGTTTGAATATTGCCGCCTCGCCACCTGATTGGCGCACGCCTTTCTTCAGTGTCGACTTCGCTAACGTCTTGTTTTGATGTTTTCACTTCAATAAATTTTTATTTATTATCTTAATTTGCTCGAATCAAACATACAGTGTTGCAGAATAATAATATTTATTAACACTTTGATAGTTTTCAGTTAGAAGTACATTATTTTATCTTAGCACCGGTTTTTACATTTGCTCAGTTGGCATGCTCAGTTCAATGTGTCAGGTACACGCCATCTTGGCGGTTACCGTTGGTTTACAATAAAATGTTTTACTCAGGGGTGTTAATAAGTCCGTTTGGCTACAGAAGTATTGGACTACAGCTAAAATGCACAAATTTATAATAATTCTTAAAACTAGGTACACAAAAATTAATACTTTAATACACTCGAGTAAGTAATCATCAATGAGATTTAGTAAAATTTTTGGTTACGATTTGTCAATTAGTTATGTTTGTTAACTATTTATTATATCTCAGTTTAAATAATTATCAATTGATTAAAGTTTAAATAGTGATATTACAAATACCTTCAGTTCTAAATCAGAATAGTGATCAGTGAAGTGAAAATTGTGGTTTGTTATTTTTGATAGCAAAATTTGGAATTCGTTTTAATGGGATTATTGTTTATACTCATCAATTCTCGATGGAGCTTCTGCGATGCCGTCTTCTTCTTCCGGATGGATCCAGTCGTCTTCTATTCTTCGGAATCTCATTAATCTCGTCCAGACGGTTTTTTCCGTACACTTCGGCTTCGTCCTCATTCGGCGATCGTCCGTCTTCTTGGGTTGAAGTAGGTCCCTATGGTCTTCCTTCGGGATGAGTCGTCAGCTATTCTTCCAGACGTCTTCTTAATTTCCTCGGGTAATTATGGGTTGTGAAAAAATTTAATAAATAATATATTATCAGGTATTCCCTGGACTGCTATTACTATCTTCCTTTCCTTTGATTTTAGTCAAAATTCACTTATTTGGGATTAAATTTGGGGTGAGAGCTACATCAATCCGCCCTCGGCGTCGGTCAATAATGGACTAACGAAAATCCAATGGTTTTTTGGCAATAAATTTCGGTTGCTATGGTTACCTAATAAATTATGCTAATTCTCATTGGTCATTAATTTATGTCATTGTTATATTTGAACGTCTTATTTTAGTTTAATTTTACAAAATATCTTCAAATGAAGATTTCTTTCTTATGTTAATAGCTACGTTTATTACATGAATACTATTGTTCATAATTTTTGATAAGGGTCATTTTGATACCCCTCATGGTCACTTTTGAGTAGCTAATTACATTTTTGTTATTTTTCTTATTTATATTTTATATACATTTTAGTCAAAATCGGCTGTTATTTATACATTTTGGTATTAGGAATACTCACTTAACTTGTTTTAAACATTTGGTATACTCTGCTTTGATATTGGACTATTATTTGTTCTCAAATTTACAAAATTCTTTATTAACAGTTAGGCCTAGAGCCTAGATTTTCCTATACTACTATCTAACATTCCTTTGTAACTTCTTACCTTTATATTTGGTATTTTAAAACAATTTTTTAACAGAAACAAGTAATAAACATTGGTGTTCCTAACTACACCTCTTATTATAACAATAAACAGTTTCCTTGATAGGTTCAAGCCTGAAATAACTTCTAACTACCTTTCTGTTCCCTTCTACTATCTGGTTCAATTAATAATTCATTACATTATATTGGTTCTTTTTAAACAATAATAACATCCTTATTATACTAACATTAAACTATACTTTACACAATATATACTATTCCCCCATTCCTTCACTAGAAAAAAGTGTGTATCGTTCTTGTTTGCCCTTCATTCTCATGACTTAATTTCTATCTTATCCTATAATCCTTATTACCTATGGCTTACCTTAATCACATTATAATGAGTTCCTCTTACTTACTAGTACAAAGTTTATCACTGGTCTTCCTGTTATTCTACTACAGTTTACTAATTAGAATACTTTTTGAAGTTCACCAACCACACTTTTTCCTTCATAGAAGGTTTTTTGACTTATACACTTTCACTTACTATATGCAACATGCTATCACTACATGTCACCACTTTATACTAATATACTCTTTCTTCCACTCACTTGATTATTCACTGGGTTGTTTATTGATGTTAATATCATCATGGGGTTACTGGTTATAATTGTTTATTTTATTTTCCCTTCACTAATGATCACTTTTGGTAATTAACTGTGGCCTTTATTTGCCTTAGGGTATGTCTACTAGTTTTGATTATATTTATCACTATTTATTAGGGTGTGTGTATTATTAATTCCCTAACTTATATTTATAAACGCATTCCTTCATCAATAAAATATACATAACATTACTATATTTCTTATTTGTCATTGTTACCCTAGGTAAATCTCATCTACACTCTAATTACATTAGTTCATTTATTAACATACATTTTAATGGTCATGATTAGGGATTTACAATGTTCATTCTCAATGTCTTGATTACATTTGGTTCTTAGCTTCTTCTTCCTTGTTCCGTTGTTCTTTTTGTATTTATCCGATCTATTGTGTCAGGTCATTGTCAGTTTATCAGTCATTTGTCATTTGGGTTATTAATCTCTGAGTTTATAAGTTCTTGCCTTTTATTCTTGTCTTCAGCTTCTTTAATTTATAGTTAATTATCATGGATCTTCACTACCTTATGTCATGTTACATAATGCATCACCACCAAAATTGATTATTTCGAAACAAAGATTATTATGTTTTTTCTGAAATCATCAATCTAGTTCATTTAATCAAGTTGTTATTATACAGGAATTCATCCATCGCTACCTTCTTCTTTATTCGTTTTCATTAATTCATGGTTCATGATATGGTATTTGGTATTATTTTATTACGAGTGTTATCCCTTGTATGTTTTATTTCCCTAAAATTTTTCTTCTCTCCCCTTCATATAAATTGGTACTAGCCAGAGGGCACGTGTGGCTCTATTACTCTGCTATCCATTTATACACATTTTGAGTTCAGAGGCCTTGCCTATCTGCTCAATAACATAAATAATTGTTGGACGTATCTCAACATAAATCATCACATAATAATATTCATAATAATTATAATAATAGTAGTTCATTTCCGACTCGCACAATATCAATACAATAAAACACTTTTTGTGACGATTTCATTAATAAAAATATGTTAATTAATTAAGTTGATAATATACAATCGGAGAAATTTTAAATTCTTAATAAAATCTCACATTGTAAACTAATTCTTATGGCAATCATTTAATAATAATAATATTTAATATAAGTCTAATAATAAAATTAAAAGGGAATGGAATTGTACAGAAAGGGTAAAGCTTATTAATTTATCCTGTATAAACAAGAACTGACCAGAAGTAACTTGTTTTCTGACCCCTAAATAAACTAAGTATTATTGTAAATTTGTTATTATTTAAATAATTAATTAAGACCATTGTTACGTACTTTGATAACTTCTGCAACTAAGAATATCACGATTTAATTATTTAATCAACCGTAGTCCTTTAATTAAAATTAGAAAAACGGAACTACTTTTATGTTGCCTAGTAATTGTCTTGAGATTACTACGCTCCCCTTAACTATTTTCTTAGACTTGTAATGGAGCGCTCACGCCGTAAGCAGCGTAAAGCGTTGTTTCGCTACGTATATTTATAAAAATGTGAAAGGGTTGATACCATGACTATTTAAATAAGTAATTTGTGTGGTGATGACATCTCTCTATATTATAAAATAACGGACTATGTAATTTATACAGTATTACAACCTAGAAGGTGATAGTCAACTAATCTATCATCATGTGAAGTGTATAACAGTGAAACAAACTTTCTATCTATGCATTCTAACTACAAGAATTACTATGAATAACTACAGTCGCCGGAGATGAATGTACCACACCAGGAATGATTTCACATACTTCTAGAACTTCACCATCACAGTATGATAAGGTAACGACCGAACTTCAAGAAACATCAGGAGGACCGAAGATCTAATTCTGCAGCAACTTCAGGAAACACACAGGTGACATGGAGGCTTGTCTTCCATGGTTAAGAGTTACAAAATTATAAACCCAAAAAGACAATTTAAATTATCATATTAAAGACTTTAAAACTTATGTTTAAATGTAATAACATTAAAGACTTTAGAAACCTGACATTTTAGGTAACATGTAGTATAAAATCTAATAATGCTAGTTATAGCAAAAAGGTAAAGTTTAAACTAAAAGTTTTGTTGTTTTAGAAGATTAGTAAAAACCATTCTTCAAATGGTTAGAGTTTCAATATTGTACATGGCAAGGTGACCATAATTCATTTAATATATTTAATCCCGGATCCGTGGAATTAATCAATAAGATGTACATCATATTTTGAAGCCCCTTTGTAAAGTAGTAATTTATATATTTAATCATATAGTAAACTATATTGTTTGAGAACTTTCAATAGAGAACTTAATCACCAAATGTAATAAAGAGATGTCATCTAAGTACCAAGTAAAATGAGTGCATATATCAACAGTCTCCCCTTTCAAATATCCTGCTATATAAATTGTTTATTTGTTGTGATTATTTTCAGTGCTTCACAACGAAGGCAGCCGGTATAATTGGCACATCCAATTATTACTGGTTCCCTACGTTATAACTCAAGAGAAGAGGTTATAATTTGCGCGACTCTGCTTTACTGCTGTTTTTGCTATTCTGCTGCTATTTTGCGAATTTGCTAATTTTGCGTAAGAGAAAAGAAAGAAGTAATTGCGTCCCGATATCCCACGCACAAAAGCTGTTGATCTATACACTCATGTATTTCAATATGTGTCAGAGTTTGAAATAAGTTTAAAAAAATAATAATTAATATTATAGTAATATAGTATAAATAACTTTATTAGTAAATATAATATGTGTAACGTAATATTAGCATATAATCCCATGTAAACAAACCATGTCGGTACTTGTTAAGAGTCCCATTCATAAACGTGCCACATTCTCGACAATCTCGGACGGGTAGTTTCCTGCTGCCGTTTGTTTAAAATTGTCATTGTTTAGTTGAGTTGAAAATAAGTCACCCTCCTTGTGTGGTCTATTGTTATAAGAAGCGTGTCTGTTCATGTGTTAGTAACCGAAGGGGGAATCTTTTGTCGTACGCATATTCATGCATGTGTGAAATTTCTCTCTCTCTCTCAAAGTAAAACGATAAAGGTTGTCATAACATTTTATGTGTTTATTTGTAAAAAAAAAAAAAAGGAGTAAGAACACGATTGGTTTATAGTTTTATATTTTTGTGTAAAAGAAAAAGAAAGCGTTGTATAACAATTAAAACAAATAGTAGAATAATTAGTTATAGCCGCTCATGTTACTAAAATGGCCGAATTTAATCCTGATCTGTTATTAAAAGATGAGCTATGCTACGAGGCACTTTTACGAGGTCTAAAACACGTAAATGTAACCGTGTCGGAGTTACGAAAATCATTACGCCAAACCGGATCAGATACACTATCGCAGTTAGATAGATTGCGTGAACTCGATTATGACGGCGAACGAGAAACCTGTTATGCGAAATATAGGGAATTGATAGTATTATCTCAAAACCTTGAGGACAAGAAATCACCTACGGAATTTTTGCGCGTTACGCAACGTATAGAACATTTAACCTGCCGGTTAAATAATTTATTAAGCTGGCCCGACGTCACCGTAACCCCCCCCCCCGATGTGCAGAAATTTGCAGAGGAGGCATTAAGCCAATTACCCATAATTATCAATGACTTACGACGAAAACCAGACTCATCGAGAATGGAGGAAATTGAGCACGATTTACAAAAATTATATATCTCCCCAGTTCAATCCCCTACTTTAGAACACCCTCTCTCCACCTCGAACCCCGAATCACCCACCGTATCGAAGATACAACCGAGTCATGAACAATTACCTAGTAGAGAATTAAATACCCACACTATGTCAGAACCCCCACCGCCAAAAGTTCAGCATACTCGCACTAGTAAATATGCGATTACAAATCCTAATGCAAACACCAATCTTTCGAAAAGTATACCTAACGTATGTTTTAATGTAGACCTCTACGGAAAGATTTCCCACCCAGTAGAGAAAATAATTAATGATATTCCTTACACCGATGGCTTAAGCATCACGACTCTATTGACTTTTATCAGATATCTACTGCAAATAAAAGATCTACAACTATTGAGCGATTGGCAAATACTGCAGGTCATCTTACCCAAATGTAAACCACCTTTACGAGATCGTGTGCTCGAAACATTAAACTCGAATCTTCCGGTAGAACTTCATACAAATATAATCAAATATTTTATTCCCACTGGAATATATGAGGAGATAAAAAGAAATACCGTACTTCGAGTACAAAGAGCTCAAGAAAGACTGGCCCACTATATCGCAGACATCAGAGAATCTTCACGTCTACTGCAAGTCGACTGGACTGAAAAACAATTGGTCGATACTATATTGGTAGGCTTATCTCCTGAAGAACGCTCCCGTTTAGCTCTAATAAGTAGACCCCTTACTTTCGCTGACCTTGAACAATGTAGTGTGCACTCTTCAAATGTGTGGTATGCAGATCAGCATCGACATGCACCGGTATCCACAACACCACATAGAAAGGAAACGCAAGCCCTATCCTTAGATACAAGAAGTCTACGAGAACGACGCCCATTTCGGCGACCAACCTATGTTCATGGCCACGGTAAGTCCAAAGAGCCACCACCTAGACACGAAACCAGTGAGACCCCGCGTAAAGAATATATATGCTATAACTGCGGAAAACCTGGACACCTCAGTAGAAACTGTAAACGGAAACAGTATCATCAGAGAACTCATTATCCAAAAAACATGTAAGGCAGGGAGATCCAAAACCCTGCGTCTTCCGCAGCATCGTGAAAACAGGTAAACCCCTGAGAGACCACAAGTTAAAACAAAATAATAATAATAATAATAACAAAAGAAAATTAGACCCCTATGTTAGGAAATTTATCGATAAATGTAACTCTATTAGTAAATGTGATTACAATAAGTGTGAATTACCGTATATACAAGTTGACCTTGGTGTTACATCCAGCCTCGGATTAATTGATTCCGGATCCACGCGAAGTTTAATTAGTCAAGAGCTAGCCGATCAATTATTTAAACACAATTTAGTTAAACGCAGTCAATCAGTAAATATTAGATGCGCTACAGCTAATAAGCAAAACTTAATGATAAAGCTTATCATCACTTTTAAAGTAAAAATTAAAAATCTAACGTGGTATTTTCCAATGTTGGTATGCGACGAATTAGGACCCGAATTAATATTGGGAGCTGATTTTATCAGTAAAACAGGAATAATTTTAGACATTCACGAGAAGATATTTTACTTTGGATTCGATCGTTCACGGAAATATAACTTGCATGATAATGCAAATAACAAAGAAAGTACTAGCACCACTTCTACACATATAAAGCATCACGAACCTGAATTAAGTCATCTAAAAAGTAAAGATAGACGGAACATACAGACTTTAATAAAACAATTCTCCAATGTCCTCACCCCAAAGTTAGGACTGACGGATCTGATAGAGTACAAAATAAATTTGAGCGACAACAAAGTAATTCGTTTAGCCCCATACAAATTATCACCACCGAAAATGGAAGTGATGAGGAACCAAATTAATAAATTGTTAGAACAAGGAGTCATCGAACCCTCTACGTCATCTTATTCATCACCTGCGTTTTTAGTACCCAAAAGTAACGACAAACATAGATTAGTGGTGGACTACAGACAACTAAATAAACGGATAGAATTTGAATCTATACCACTTCCCGACATCCACAGTGCATTTCATTATTTTACTAAAGCAAAAATCTTTACCATTATGGATTTAAATCAGGCATTTCATCAGATACCTCTTTCGGAAGAATCAAAACGTCTTACCGCCTTTGCCGTCCCTTTCAACCTGTACCAATTTACAAGGGTACCTTTTGGTATATCCCAAGGTAGTTCTGTATGTAGCAGATTATTAGAAAAATTATTTCATGACATAAAGTTTAAATATGTGTACCACTACCTAGATGACATTGTTATTTACAGCGAGTCAATTGAGCAACATCTTGAACATCTACGTGAAGTACTAACCCGATTGGAGAAAGCTGGATTAACCGTAAATCCCAGTAAAGTAAATTTTGCTGTGACACAATTCTCATTTTTAGGTCACATCGTAAAAGCAAACGGAAAGGTAAGCATAGACCCAGAGCGAACCCGTGCCATCAGAGAATTTTTACCGCCGCGGGATGCGAAAGGAATAGCCCGATTTTTGGGAATGATAAATTATTTCCATAAGTACATCCCACATCTAGCTGAAATTGCAGCACCGCTAAATACCTTAAGAAAGAAGGGAATTAAATTTGAATGGAATGAGCAACACCAAACCGCATTCGAGAAATTAAAAGAAAGCATAATATCACCCCCCGTACTACAATTAGCCGACTTTACAAAACCATTTGTAGTGCAGACAGACAGTTCTAGTGTCGCACTAGGTGCAGTAATATATCAGGAAGTAGATAACTCAAGGTTACCTATTAGTTACGCTTCTCGCACCCTAACTGAGCAAGAAAAGAAATACTCCGCATACGAATTAGAATGTTTAGCTATAGTTTTCGCTTTTGAGAAGTTCAAACCATTTTTAGAACATAAGGAGTTTTTGTTAGAAACAGATAATCAAGCGTTATCTTGGCTACTAAATCACCCAAAACAGTTAGGTCGTATCGGAAGATGGGTATTAAGATTAAATTGTTTTAAATTCAAAGTACAACATATTAGAGGCACCCAAAACGTAGTTGCCGATACACTGTCACGTATGTTCCAGCCTAGTAGTAATACTTACGAAAACAAGAGTAGAGAAATGCCTATTATTAATACTTTAATTACCGAATTTCCTCTTGCATTTACGGATTTAGCCCAGTATCAAATACAAGACCCACGTTTGAGTCCAATTATTGAACAACTTGAAAAAGGAAATAAGTCAGAGAAATACATATTAAGTAGGAGAGTATTATGTTGTAAAATAGCGAACGGAAAAGATCTACGAATAATTGCCCCTGATATTATTAAACCTATGCTGATGGAATATTATCACTCTTCCACCATTGGAGCACATATGGGAATAAATAAAACTATACACCGAATTCGTAAAGAATATCACTGGGAAAATATGAACAGTGAGATCGCCAATTTTGTAAAAAAGTGTAAGTTGTGTGCACTCAGCAAACCCGCTAGAAACAGCCAAATAAGTCAGTTAATCTCTGAGATTCCTGCTACCCCGTTCTCCAAAATTTATTTAGACTTTTCAGGACCCTACCCGCGTTCCAAATCAGGAAATACAATGTTACTAATTTGTGTAGACTCTTTTAGCAAATTCGTCTGGATGTACCCCATGCGGCGAGCCTTAGCTACAACCACAGTAAATATTTTGCAGCATAGATTATTTAAAGAATTTGGTATTCCTGTCCATCTAGTGTCGGATAACGGACCACAGTTTAAGTCCAAGGAATTCAGGAACATGTGTTTCAAACTAGGTATAAACCATATTACCACTACAGAGTATCGTCCGCAAGGTAATATAGCTGAGAGGTATTTGCGAAACCTAAAATCTGCTTTAATTGCCTACCATGCTAACGACCATACTTCTTGGGACCAGAACTTATCCTGGATACAGTTCGCTTTTAATTCTGCATATCATGAAGGACATAAGTCGACCCCATTTGAATTATTGTTCAAATATAAACCCAACCACCCATTATCCACTAAGTGGAAAATACATGAATTGTTACCCCTTGAAATTAGGGATAAAAATATTAGGAAAATATGGAATGAAGCGCGCGCTAATTTGCGAACAAACTTAGCGAAATCAAGGAAATATCACAAGCGAAATAAAAATAATGAAGTAAAGTACCAAATCGGTAACTTAGTTATGTGTAAAACACATCCTACGAGTAGTGCAATCGATAAGACCACTTCCAAGCTATCATACCGATGGTGCGGTCCTTATCAAATTCGCAAATATTTAACTCCAGTAACCGTAGCACTGTATGAACCCTCTACTCAAAAATATGTATGAAGGACACATATTTCTCAGATAAAACATTATCACAAAGAAGGTAATGGTACAGTGCAAGTTAAATAAATGTAAAGAAAAAGAAAGGTATATGTTTTGTACTCAACTGCAAAGGAGTACTAGAGTAACGTTTAGCTAGCTAATGGTATAGATAGGTACGAGGCCTGATCACCCTTGAATCCTATTCTTCGAAAGTAGAGCAAAGTAAGAAGTCAGCTGACAGCAAATATGAGAAATAATTAAGTAACAAATTACTTAATGAGTAATTCTATCACTAGAATAACTCCCAACTAAAGAAAAACCCGGTAGTAGTCATAAGTAGTAGTGTTAAGAAAATTAGAATGTTAACTATATGTTTTATAATGTGTGAATTTTATGTACTATTAGAATTAGTCTGTAAAGTATGATATGTAGATAGTAAGAATGAACAACTCGAGACTGACGTGTGTAACTCATAATTACATACAGAGAGAAACGGGTGAGAGAAATTACACACGGAAATCCCTAAACATACTCTCGGTATATTCAAAAAAATTATACCGGCGTCTGTGGCTTAAGCGGCGGAGTATGTGACGATTTCATTAATAAAAATATGTTAATTAATTAAGTTGATAATATATAATCGGAGAAATTTTAAATTCTTAATAAAATCTCACATTGTAAAATAATTCTTATGGCAATCATTTAATAATAATAATATTTAATATAAGTCTAATAATAAAATTAAAAGGGAATGGAATTGTACAGAAAGGGTAAAGCTTATTAATGTATCCTGTATAAACAAGAACTGACCAGAAGTAACTTGTTTTCTGACCCCTAAATAAACTAAGTATTATTGTAAATTTGTTATTATTTAAATAATTAATTAAGACCATTGTTACGTACTTTGATAACTTCTGCAACTAAGAATATCACGATTTAATTATTTAATCAACCGTAGTCCTTTAATTAAAATTAGAAAAACGGAACTACTTTTATGTTGCCTAGTAATTGTCTTGAGATTACTACGCTCCCCTTAACTATTTTCTTAGACTTGTAATGGAGCGCTCACGCCGTAAGCAGCGTAAAGCGTTGTTTCGCTACGTATATTTATAAAAATGTGAAAGGGTTGATACCATGACTATTTAAATAAGTAATTTGTGTGGTGATGACATCTCTCTATATTATAAAATAACGGACTATGTAATTTATACAGTATTACAACCTAGAAGGTGATAGTCAACTAATCTATCATCATGTGAAGTGTATAACAGTGAAACAAACTTTCTATCTATGCATTCTAACTACAAGAATTACTATGAATAACTACAGTCGCCGGAGATGAATGTACCACACCAGGAATGATTTCACATACTTCTAGAACTTCACCATCACAGTATGATAAGGTAACGACCGAACTTCAAGAAACATCAGGAGGACCGAAGATCTAATTCTGCAGCAACTTCAGGAAACACACAGGTGACATGGAGGCTTGTCTTCCATGGTTAAGAGTTACAAAATTATAAACCCAAAAAGACAATTTAAATTATCATATTAAAGACTTTAAAACTTATGTTTAAATGTAATAACATTAAAGACTTTAGAAACCTGACATTTTAGGTAACATGTAGTATAAAATCTAATAACGCTAGTTATAGCAAAAAGGTAAAGTTTAAACTAAAAGTTTTGTTGTTTTAGAAGATTAGTAAAAACCAGTCTTCAAATGGTTAGAGTTTCAATATTGTACATGGCAAGGTGACCATAATTCATTTAATATATTTAATCCCGGATCCGTGGAATTAATCAATAAGATGTACATCATATTTTGAAGCCCCTTTGTAAAGTAGTAATTTATATATTTAATCATATAGTAAACTATATTGTTTGAGAACTTTCAATAGAGAACTTAATCACCAAATGTAATAAAGAGATGTCATCTAAGTACCAAGTAAAATGAGTGCATATATCAACAGTCTCCCCTTTCAAATATCCTGCTATATAAATTGTTTATTTGTTGTGATTATTTTCAGTGCTTCACAACGAAGGCAGCCGGTATAATTGGCACATCCAATTATTACTGGTTCCCTACATTATAACTCAAGAGAAGAGGTTATATTTTGGGGATTAATGATTCTCTCTTTTATACATCTCATGACATTTTCATCTCAGTGACTTTTTGAATTCCTTTTTCTAAGCTTATGGTGATATTTAATAAGCATTTTGCATTGTTTCATTAGCTTATTTTATATGGTAGTGATTTTATTTGTTATCACTTTATTTTTCATTTATATTCACACTTAACATGGTAGCTGGTTTCTGGCTCACTTATATTTTTTCATTGATTGTTCAGTTAATCTGTCGGTGTGATTTTTTATTTGATTGTCTTGTCTTTTCTTTTGTGAAACGTTAATTTTTTATTATTCCCTTTTGTGATAGGGTTAGTTAATGATGTTATGTAGCGTCATCATTATTTGTGTAACATTTTATTATTTTATATTAATTTTTTTTTTTATGATATTTCATTATACATATTTTTCAAAATTACATGGGTTTACACATTTTGTTTTACACTTGGTTGTAAGTTTGTACTTACTTTGTTTTGAATTTAGCTTATCTTTCTTCTAAATTCCTTTTCATTCATATAATGATATCAATCAAATACTTATTGTAAGTTGTGCTTACATTTATTTTGAATTTTGATAATGGTTACTCTCCAAATTCTCTTTAGCTTTCTGACATTGTTTCATAATATTTTTTCAAAGAAGACTGGTTGTAAGTCCCTTTTATTTTCTTGGTTGTTATCTCACTTATGACATAGGTATTGTTTTGGTTGTCTTTTACAATGAGATAGGGTATTTATGGTACTGTACAATGGACCCTGTTATATATATCCCTTTTTTTTCTTGTAAGTTAATCTTATCCTTTATACATTAATTGATTCGCATGGTCGGTCTACTTAAAATCAGTCCCATTTCTCAGTGTTCCTCCGCACTTGGTTTAGCCGTGGTCCATGATTATATGAGTTGCTCCTGTTCGGATTGCTGTCGTTTTCAGAATGACTTCTGTTCTTGTCCACTTTCTTGCTACTATCTTGTATTTAAATGTTTCTGTCATAACATTTTCACTCGTTTCCATTGCTATCTCAATCATTTCATTATTTTGTTTATACAACGAATAGGTCAATGCTATTTCCATTGTAGATGCTATCGTTGATATTGGATTATGCATGTCTATTAAGTGTCTTCTCCTTCTTATTCTGTTACACACTATTTTGTAGTGATTCCCTTCTAAAGTTTCTAGTAAGTTCCTTCTGTTATTTTTAAAATTCATTCTTTCATTCTGGTCATTAATTAGTACATTAAACATCTCAAGTAGTCCATTCTTCCTCATCTCCAACTCTTCTCTGGTATTTATGAGTTTCCTTGGATGCCTCTTCTTAGTCGTCACCTCCATGATTAGGATGTTCTCCTTGTGGCTGTTATTTTTATTTGTAGATAACAGTATGCTTTTGTCTTCTTTAAATTCTGTTTCCTTCTTACTATCTTCTGTTTTCGTAATTATCAGTTCCTCAACACTTTTGGAATCCCTGTCTAGTGTTTCACTCAATTTCTCGAAATTCTCTTCCCTTGGTTGTCTTAATTCCTCATTAAATCTGTCCAATTTTTCATTCATCCTTTTAAAATGGTTATTAATTGATTCAAATCCCTTGTCCATAATTTCATCCCGTTTCTTGACTGCGCCTTCAATTAATTCCCATAGTTGTTGTATGTTCATGCCTGCTCTGGCTTCCTCCTGTTGTGTGGGTTCTGGCATTTTCTTCGGTTGCTTCACTTCCACGTCCTTGACTATTTCTTTTTGTAATTGACCATTAGGTTGTTCCAAGTTTTTATTATTTGGTGTTTCGCTGAACCCTTTTATTTGATTATGTTTCTTCCTCCAATTACACATATCTTCTCTGGATAGCTCGAACATAACCCTTATCCATTCTCTTAGCTCTGTGTTTTCTGTTTGTATCGGTTTTTCTGGTAGTTTTATTAACTGTCTCCATTGTTCATACTCCTCCGGTGTATATTCCTCCGTCACCTGTGCGTATACTCACGTTCTTTCGTTTTTCATTTGTTTTTTATTATTGGACAATCTCTTCCAATCTTCTGCAATCATTCTTTCCACCTTGTTATCGCCTTTTTCGTGGGCTGTTCTGATAGTCTCCTCTTTATTGCATTTGGTTTCCAGCTTCCACATTTCATCATAAATTCCTTTCAATGACATTTTGTTGTATGGCGGTTCCGTTGTATTCGCGGGACTCATTTGTGCTCGCTCATGGTCAGTGGTGTTCCTTTCGATGTACTCCATCTCTCTGCTAAACTTTTTAAATAGTGCTGTCATCCATTCTGCATAGCTGACTCGTTTTTCTTCTATCTCCTTTTCCGATCTCTTTGTCTGGTATATCGTATCGTGCTTTGCCGGTTCCATTTCTGTAGTCGCCGCTAGGATTTGTAAGGTTTAAAGGAATGATTTTTTAGTTATCCTAGCCCTACTAGTTGGCGCGCCACTTTGTAACGTGCGTTTTACTGGGTGTTTAAAATAATTAGTGTTGTTATAAGTTGTTCTATTTTCGTATAGTAATGTGTGCGTGTCGAGCGTCTGTTAACTCGCTCGTTGGGTTCGTGGTATAGTATGGGTGTATGATTGACGTTATTAATAAGTTCAATAAATTTTGTCACTGTTATTTGCATGCAGCAAGTCGAATTGTACCTTCTCTTACCATTTACGGGTAAACCGTATCTCTCGGCGTTTGGTTTGAATATTGCCGCCTCGCCACCTGATTGGCGCACGCCTTTCTTCAGTGTCGACTTCGCTAACGTCTTGTTTTGATGTTTTCACTTCAATAAATTTTTATTTATTATCTTAATTTGCTCGAATAAAACATACAGTGTTGCAGAATAATAATATTTATTAACACTTTGATAGTTTTCAGTTAGTTAGAAGTACATTATTTTATCGTAGCACCGGCTTTTACATTTGCTCAGTTGGCATGCTCAGTTCAATGTGTCAGGTACACGCCGTCTTGGCGGTTACCGTTGGTTTACAATTTTTGTTTTACTCAGGGGTGTTAATAAGTCCTTTTGGCTACAGAAGTATTGGACTACGGCTAAAATGCACAAATTTATAATAATTCTTAAAACTAGGTACACAAAAATTAATACTTTAATACACTCGAGTAAGTAATCATCAATGAGCTTTAGTAAAATTTTTGGTTACGATTTGTCAATTAGTTATGTTTGTTAACTATTTATTATATCTCAGTTTAAATAATTATCAATTGATTAAAGTTCAAATAGTGATATTACAAATACCTTCAGTTCTAAATCAGAATAGTGATCAGTGAAGTGAAAATTGTGGTTTGTTATTTTTGATAGCAAAATTTGGAATTCGTTTTAATGGGATTATTGTTTATACTCATCAATTCTCGATGGAGCTTCTGCGATGCCGTCTTCTTCTTCCGGATGGATCCAGTCGTCTTCTATTCTTCGGAATCTCATTAATCTCATCCAGACGGTTTTTTCCGTACACTTCGGCTTCGACCTCGTTCGGCGATCGTCCGTCTTCTTGGGTTGAAGTAGGTCCCTATGGTCTTCCTTCGGGATGAGTCGTCAGCTATTCTTCCAGACGTCTTCTTAATTTCCTCGGGTAATTATGGGTTGTGAAAAAATTTAATAAATAATATATTATCAGGTATTCCCTGGACTGCTATTACTATCTCCCTTTCATTTGATTTTAGTCAAAATTCACTTAATTGGGATTAAATTTGGGGTGAGAGCTACATCAATCCGCCCTCGGCGTCAGTCAATAATGGACTAACGAAAATCCAACGGTTTTTTGGCAATAAATTTCGGTTGCTATGGTTACCTAATAAATTATGCTAATTCTCATTGGTCATTAATTTATGTCATTGTTATATTTGAACGTCTTATTTTAGTTTAATTTTACAAAATATCTTCAAATGAAGATTTCTTTCTTATGTTAATAGCTACGTTTATTACATGAATACTATTGTTCATAATTTTTGATAAGGGTCATTTTGATACCCCTCATGGTCACTTTTGAGTAGCTAATTACATTTTTGTTATTTTTCTTATTTATATTTTATATACATTTTAGTCAAAATCGGCTGTTATTTATACATTTTGGTATTAGGAATACTCACTTAACTTGTTTAAACATTTGGTATACTCTGCTTTGATATTGGACTATTATTTGTTCTCAAATTTACAAAATTCTTTATTAACAGTTAGGCCTAGAGCCTAGATTTTCCTATACTACTATCTAACATTCCTTCGTAACTTCTTACCTTTATATTTGGTATTTTAAAACAATTTTTTAACAGAAACAAGTAATAAACATTGGTGTTCCTAACTACACCTCTCATTATAACAATAAACAGTTTCCTTGATAGGTTCAAGCCTGAAATAACTTCTAACTACCTTTCTGTTCCCTTCTACTATCTGGTTCAATTAATAATTCATTACATTATATTGGTTCTTTTTAAACAATAATAACATCCTTATTATACTAACATTAAACTATACTTTACACAATATATACTATTCCCCCATTCCTTCACTAGAAAAAAGTGTCTATCGTTCTTGTTTGCCCTTCATTCTCATGACTTAATTTCTATCTTATCCTATAATCTTTATTACCTATGGCTTACCTTAATCACATTATAATGAGTTCCTCTTACTTACTAGTACAAAGTTTATCACTGGTCTTCCTGTTATTTACTACAGTTTACTAACTAGAATACTTTTTGAAGTTCACCAACCACACTTTTTCCTTCATAGGTTTTTTAACTTATACACTTTCACTTACTATATGCAACATGCTATCACTACATGTCACCACTTTATACTAATATACTCTTTCTTCCACTCACTTGATTATTCACTGGGTTGTTTATTGATGTTAATATCATCATGGGGTTACTGGTTATAATTGTTTATTTTATTTTCCCTTCACTAATGATCACTTTTGGT
This sequence comes from Magicicada septendecula, assembly GCA_034769895.1. Classification (NCBI taxonomy): domain Eukaryota; kingdom Metazoa; phylum Arthropoda; class Insecta; order Hemiptera; family Cicadidae; genus Magicicada; species Magicicada septendecula. Next base: position 827,034,446 of record CM068368.1, read on the forward strand.
AATTAACTGTGGCCTTTATTTGCCTTAGGGTATGTCTACTAGTTTTGATTATATTTATCACTATTTATTAGGGTGTGTGTATTATTAATTCCCTAACTTATATTTATAAACGCATTCCTTCATCAATAAAATATACATAACATTACTATATTTCTTATTTGTCATTGTTACCCTAGGTAAATCTCATCTACACTCTAATTACATTAGTTCATTTATTAACATACATTTTAATGGTCATGATTAGGGATTTACAATGTTCATTCTCAATGTCTTGATTACATTTGGTTCTTAGCTTCTTCTTCCTTGTTCCGTTGTTCTTTTTGTATTTATCCGATCTATTGTGTCAGGTCATTGTCAGTTTATCAGTCATTTGTCATTTGGGTTATTAATCTCTGAGTTTATAAGTTCTTGCCTTTTATTCTTGTCTTCAGCTTCTTTAATTTATAGTTAATTATCATGGATCTTCACTACCTTATGTCATGTTACAATATATATATGTGTATATATATATATATATATATATATATATATTGTAATGTAACAGAGTTGAGGTTCCCGACGTTACATAAAAAACTTTTAATGAAGAAATTTGTGTGCATTAAAGGTACCTAGTAAGGTTACTAAGTAATAAAACATCAAAAAAGTACCTAAATCTAAAATATGTAATGAATAGTATGAGATGTAAAATATAAACACTGTGTCTAGTGGGATGAGTTTAATGTGTAGGAGTTGAGTATAGTATACTGTTCAATTAATATTTAATATGTTATAAAATGTACTTGGTGTTGTACTGTATCATGATATAGTGTTTACAGGATATTTATTTTATGTTTTGTGTGTAGTAAGTGTAGAGCTGTTACTTTAAGGAAGTACTAAGTCATAGGGACTCATGTTATTCATGTTAAAATTGTATTTAAATAATTAAATACAAGTACATTTATTAAGTATGATATTATGTTAAATGTATTTACTTTAATTGATTAATGAAGATGTTTAAAATAGTATTTGTAAACTTAGCCAGGAAGACAATCAGTGTTAATAAGTTGGCAACTAGTTCTTATAATTATGTTAAAAACCAATGAAGGGTTCAATGATGAACTAAATAATATAATGAATTGAAACCAGGAAATTAAAATTGATATAAGTGGCCATAAGCCAGTGACTATTTGTACAGTAGGTCAGGTAAAGAAAAATTAAATTAAAAACAAAGCAAAATTATAACATGTGTAATAAAACCAATAGGCCTAAATTTAATATTTGTAAAAGGAAATTAATACCTTTTTAATAAGTCCAGTCAGATGAAAATGTAGTAAAATGTATATGGTTTAATAAGGCAGATTAAGTGAGAGTTTTATGTGATTTGGTGTAATTCCAAGCATGGATTATTTTATTAAATAAGAGTAGTAATATTTTCTAATTCTGGCTCTAGGATATCAAATATTATCCAATGACAGGAAAAGTAATGGTTGTTAGGGTAACAGAAATGCAAGAAATTTTGTTGATTTCAACATTCAATTGTTAGGTGTGAATGGGTTAAGTTAAATTAATATGAATCCAGAAAAGAATTTTAAAAAAACCTTTCAATTCGATTGTTATATGCTATTGGGAACAGTTCAGCAGACAAATTTTAAAAAATAAAAATAGAATAAAATGAATACACTTCAATAAATCAAATGTCTTAAAGCCAATCCATTAAAAAAAAAAGAACTGAGTAACAACTAATAAACTAGATTTCAGGAAATATAATTCTACACATCCTCAAAGTTTACGGAATTAATAAATCCTTCTTCAAACTAATTCCAGTACAGGAATGATGATGAACTCGATTTACAATTAAACCAAGATTCTTCTTGAATGGACAAGAAGTCAAAATGTTATAATATTTATCAATACAAATACAAATAAATATGAAATTATTTATTATTACACTTACCTTAAAAATCTTCTCCCAGGGTTACGTCACACGAACGTCTAGATGCAAGGGTGATTAAGGTTATTTTAATAACTGACGCAACTCGCATTTTGTGAAAAGATTAAAAGTTTTTTTAATATATAATTATTTCATTTTTGTATTGGTCTCTAATCATGACATACTCTTTCCCAAAAAATCAAGACAAATTAAAAGTTCTTTAAATTTTAGCGAAACATCTTATATTAACAAAGTTAAAATCTACATGTTATATTTACCTAAAACAGCCCAGCCTGCCGCACTCACATTCATTCAATAAAATAACATGAACCCCCTTTTTGATTTAAATACGTCCCATTTTATGCAATATATTTCGGTATTCTGAGATACGTTACTCACTACCCCTGCCGGCAACGTGGAGTCTCCTCAACCTTGTGATGCATCACTTATAAAACTCGATCAGTATGTCCAAAAATAATTTAGGATGTCATTCTTCGAAAACTGTACTCACTTCCGTATTTTGACAAAACGGCACTCACTTTATTGATGTTTAAAATGTTTTGATGAGCCTTGTTTTGCGGGCTGCCTGCACAGGCGAGCTTCAGTGAGAGACTGCCAGAGCATCTCTAAGTCCCCACTACTAGATTTTTGGTTGTAGAAGACGGAAAGCAATGCCTTGTACTTTTTAGTCATTGCGGTGACACATTCAACACATGGTTTTTTGTGTTTTCGACGTGGACGATATTGTGTGCTCACTGGTCGACGTCACAATTATGGGCTGGGCTTAAACTTACATCCGCCGTCTCAGACCACGTGGCGAAAAAATATTGTCTCCAAGCCATCTTGAGCGCCTTTTGGTTAGCGTGGGTATGCGCGCCGCCGATGTCAGTGCGTTTGGGTGTAGATGTCACACAGCCGCAAAGTTCTAAGAATTGTGTCACCCGCACATTCCATTACAATTGTTTCACCACAGTTCCTTTGTTCTAACTGCGAGTTAGATTCAACCGGGGGCTGGCCACACATATGAAATAAATTTTTGATATTTTAATAAAATAAAACCCCAAATTTAATAAAAATAAAACACCCCTCACTTTAGCCCCATTACAATACCCCCAATGAGATGTCTTCTGCTGAAACAGAAGAAATCTCATTGCTAAACCCCTAAGAGGATCGGTGAGGATATGGTGCCAACAAACCCCCATTTGTTCTTATGCTTCATGGGTAAACAACCCCCCTGGCTTGGCGACTATGGCCGCATCTGAACAAGATCACTGGACTTCTCTATCCAAGATCCCAACACCATAAAATCGAACAGACACGCCCCACAGCGCACCTAGAAGCTAACATGCCACCCCAAAAATCCAAACCCCTGGTCTTATACCATGCCAGATCCTCAACCGATATGTTCCCCTTACCATGCACACTGGGCTGCCTTTAGCAGTTACTGGGCTCGTACATGCTCTTGTAATATCTTAGAAACAAACTCATCATTTAAAAGTCACAAAATATTTATCTTTCTTGGATTTCGTTGTCCATGACGTGTCCGTTAGTTATTTATCTTTCAATTCACTATTCTTTTAAGTTCAAAATCAGGTTGTTATATTATTATTATTTTCATTAAAACCAAAAAAAAAAAAACTTTTATCTACATTTATCAATTTTCTTCATTACTATTTATACTCAGAAAAACAAACAAATTGAACATTGACTCATCTATCCTAACATGTAATTGTACATACATTCTAAACAATATAATTCAATAAAACCCTAGTAATACACATAAACAACACTACAATCAAAATTCACATCAATTAGATGGCAGGCACAAAAATATATATATATATTTTTTTTTAAATATCCTTTTTTCAATCTTCAAAAAAATATTTAAAATTATTTAAATCAATCGGGAAACAAGATTGGCATCACTTCATTGCCAAAACGGGTCTAGTATATAACATCAACCATCAGCTGATCAAACTGGGTCAAGTCAACAACCTTGACCTACACAGGTTATACATAGGCTACATCAGAAAATACATTAAACATCTTTTAAAAATTCTATCTTCAAACACAACAACATAATAAAATAAGACATTTAAAATTACCATAGTATTATTACAATTAACAATAAAATTGACCTTTAAATTACTCAAAATTACACATTTTCCAACTTTACTTTATTCTCAAATTCTATTAAAATTGTCACTTATTTCAATTAAAATTCTATATTTTACTATGACTCTCTTTCTATACTATTCTCACTCTCCATTAGTTTGGGTGATTTAATTATTCATAATGACCTGATTTACCACTTGGCATGTATACATTTATAATCTTTACCCCTCTGACTCTAATACCACTAACAGCTTTAACTAACATGACACCCATCTCTATCAAAAACATCTATCAAACATCTCTAAACCCAACTTACTACTCAACTCCATTCACATCATTCTACTCTTATATAAAAAAAAATACTCTCTAACCCTTTGTACTCAGGATGGGTGTTTCCCCCCCCCAAAGCTCATTCCATTATTTGGTTCCTGGACTTCATCCCAAGGCGACCCTTTCCGGCGCTAAACGGTCCCTTCCCGTCCCAACCCTTTTATTGCGGACTCCTACCACACCACCCCCTCTTACAAAATTCCCATCAACTAATTACCACTCTCATTACATCACTTCAACTACAACAAAATATATCCACTTATTTATTACATCAACATATCAATCAATACTCTACATATATTCCCCATATCTACTGTGTCACTATCACATCTCCAATTCTACATTACATTATTCATAACAATATTTATTCATCTCTAGTACCCCTTTAAACTTAACTTGGACTGATCTACCTGTCCTAACAAACTATTAATCACCCAAAATCTACCTTTTACTATCTTTCACAAATCATTTAAAATTCTCAACTATATCAAATTATTTTCATCATTTAAAATAAAATCTTTAACACATTAAAATCACTATTCAAACATTAGTTACATTGGAAATTAGCAAACAATTTATAAGTGACATTCTACAGTGGATCAGCTGATTTTCTTAGCAATGTGAATGACCTTACCATAAACACATTTCAAAATTATACAAATTACACATTTTATCAACACTTACCTCTAACACAATAAACTAATACATTTATAAGATAAAATAAACACAGCATAATAAACATCTAATGCAATTATTTCTCAAATCATGATACTATTATTTAATTATTTCAGGAGCGAGTCATCATCTTTAGGTTACAAAATTTCAATTCGTTGCTCACCTGAGCAACCCCCCAGCCACACACACTATTGTTTTTTTCTGTTGGACTGTTGCGCCCATGTGCTTCCACAAGGACGGCATAGGTGGAGGAATTTTACATCTCCGTGTCCTTGCTTCAGCGTTACATTTGAAAGATTTAGACATCAACATATCTTTTGTTACATAATTACACACCCTTAATGCGGGTCTACCACCTGGCCTTGCTGTTCCTCCTCGAACAGAGTGGCAGCCGCTGTTCCATAGTTCCCGGGATTTCCCCTAGTTTCACCCCCCATCAATTTCTAATATAAACCAATTTCAAGCCAGCTATGGTCAAGGTTCTTAATTTATGGCCATAGCTGACCGCTAGCCAAAACCACGATTAGTGCTGGTAAGGCAGTAATCGCCCGAAAAGTCGGGGAAATCAACTCTACTTTCAGGCATGTTATCATCATCATTTATCTGCACGGCACGGCAATTTATCAAGATACAATATAAAATTGTAAAAAAGGGTGTGCCGTGCATTTTACGCCATTTTGGCCTCCGATGGAGGTAACACTCTCTGTTACCCCCAACACTTTCCGCTATCTACTGTGGCACATGCCACCACAGAGACAGCACACTAATAACTAAATTAAATCTTTCTACAATAGCAGTCCCTACATTCCATTATTATATCACTTCTATAAACACCACTCTACCCCCCAAAATTTACCCACATATCTCGTATAACATAATACACATTGACCTTGAACACTGACATTTTTACATTACTAAACAATTCTCATTTAAATAATTTAAATAATTATAAACGTTATCACTGGGAATTTTCATTAACTCTTTTATATATCATCATTCAATTATTTATTACTTACTACAATTAGATTCCTCAAAAAATTTCAAATTTATTATTCACATTTGTTTTACATCACCTTTCAGTTATTATTATTTTTAATTATAGTTTCTATTTAGTACAATTATCTCAAATTATTTTCATTATTGAATTAAACTCTTTTCATTTGAGTTAAACACATGTAAACATTTTATTCTATCTGACTTGTATTATAAAATTTATACTTACAGTACATTATTCACCTACTGACATAAACACAAAATATACACACCACACACACCAATACCTCCACGTAACCTCTGAAACATTTAACAACAGTGTTATTTCATACCAAACAATTTAACATTTATCTATTTATTACTATCAAATTCACATCTCATAAAATAATTTTAACTTATTAGAAAAATTCAATTATATCACATTTAAATCAATCAAAATATTTAAACACATCAAATTTTTAATTAAATTAATTATTGAAAACACAACATTTTAATTACTTTCACCAATTACAATAATTACAATTCATTTGTTATCCTCTTCAAAATTATTTTGTTATTTATTTAGACTGCAAAAACATTATTATTATTATCACAACAATTTCTACTGCATACACACATTGTTTACCTAACATTTTACAATACACACAATTAATTTCACGATCAATTATTTACGAATTATTCGTCATTATTATTCAATTTTTTCACACTTCATTGTCCAAGTTTGCAAGGTCAGAACCATAAATCAAAATATTTATATTGTCCATTTATTTAGTTCATGTTCAGCCTCCATCATCAAAAATTAGTCTGGGTTTCACATAACAGTTTTCAATTTTATTTATACACATCGTATGGCTATCCTGTGCGTAATAACCATAAAATGTTAGTTTATTCATTTTACCACAATAATCATATATAGGGTTACTTCCTATTATAATTATTTTATCATAAACCAAGTCAACGCTATTTATTTCTGTCCAGTCTCCCTCAGTAGTTACATTCAATATAAGGTCAGTTATTTTCTCATCATAAGGTAAATTATTATTATTATTTAAACAGGTATCATCAAAATAATTCTCACTCTCTATTTTAACAGGTAAGTATTTCATATCAATTATCTCTATCGCTTCTAACATCTCTTTCAACTCATTATAATCTCTCTTTAATTTATATACTTCTATCTCTCTATCAATACGCAACTCTCTATCTAACTCTCTCTCATCATAACACCATATCACCTTTTCAACACCATTCCACACAGAGGGTACTAACTTATACAAAAAGGGGAAACAACTCAAAAACCTCATGTCTTCCAATAACAAGGGACTCTTGCCCTTCAACAATAACACTTGTGAACACCTTGGTTCATCATAAATAAGGGGAAACTTTACCCTCTGCCCTACATACTCATCTAACCTCTCTTGCCACTCTTTCTCTAATTCATCAACACTAATTACTACTCCGTTACAACCTATTACTCTCTCTCTCACTCACTATCTATTTTCAACGTATCACTCTCTGATACCACATTCTTAATTATATTACCATTTTCGACATCATCATTATCATTTGTTACCTTATTCTCTAATACCACATTTTTATGCATTTGATTTTCTACTGACTCTACCATTTTCTCTATACTCTGTTCTACTCTGTTAAAGCTAGTTTCTATTATCTCATTAGTATTCTCAAAACGTTTATTAATTTTGTTTTTTAATTCATCAAATTTATTATTTTGTATCTCTAATTTCTCACTTACACTACTTTTAATTTCTTGGATTTCATTTTTCTGTTCATTAAATTTTTCATCATTACTATCAAATCGTTTACTGAGAAGGTTAAATAAGTCATTCATGGACATCTCTTTTTCTTTTGTTTTAATTGTTATGGGAGTGGAATTCGCTCCCGGCGCACTAATTACAGATTCTTCTACATTACAGTCACCTACTGATAGTGACTCTGTTTGAATACCTGAGTCGGTATTTATGTGACTTTCTGTTTGACTGTCAGAGAAGCTGACTTCGTTATTTATACTCTCATTATTATCCATTATTTATTATTTTATAAGACTTTTTAATTTACTCTACTTAACTTATTTCCTCATGACACAATTTTAATCTTAAGTGGACAATGCGTAAATTACGTACTTCTACGTCGCTACTTTAACCCCAAATCACGCTTGCATCTTTTGTAGGTGTGGAATTTTAATTATTAAAAATTCGTTCCAGTTCGTGGCACCATTGTTATAATCTTTATCAATACAAATACAAATAAATATGAAATTATTTATTATTACACTTACCTTAAAAATCTTCTCCCAGGGTTACGTCTCACGAACGTCTAGATGCAAGGGTGATTAAGGTTATTTTAATAACTGACGCAACTCGCATTTTGTGAAAAGATTAAAAGTTTTTTTAATATATAATTATTTCATTTTTGTATTGGTCTCTAATCATGACATATTCTTTCCCAAAAAATCAAGACAAATTAAAAGTTCTTTAAATTTTAGCGAAACATCTTATATTAACAAAGTTAAAATCTAAATCTTATATTTACCTAAAACAGCCCAGCCTGCCGCACTCACATTCATTCAATAAAATAACATGAACGCCTTTTTGATTTAAATACGCCCCATTTTATGCAATATATTTCGGTATTCTGAGATACGTTACTCACTACCCCTGCCGGCAACGTGGAGTCTCCTCAACCTTGTGATGCATCACTTATAAAACTCGATCAGTATGTCCGAAAATAATTTAGGATGCCATTCTTCGAAAACTGTACTCACTTCCGTATTTTGACAAAACGGCACTTCACTTTATTTGATGTTTAAAATGTTTTGATGAGCCCTGTTTTGCGGGCTGCCTGCGCAGGCGAGCTTCAGTGAGAGACTGCCAGAGCGTCTCTAAGTCCCCACTACTAGATTTTTGGTTGTAGAAGACGGAAAGCAATGCCTTGTACTTTTTAGTCATTGCGGTGACACATTCAACACATGGTTTTTTTGTGTTTTCGACGTTGACAATATTGTGTGCTCACTGGTCGACGTCACAAATATGGGCTGGGCTTAAACTTACATCCACCGTCTCAGACCATGTGGCGAAAAAATATTGTCTCCAAGCCATCTTGAGCGCCTTTTGGTTAGCGTGGGTATGCGCGCCACCGATGTCAGTGCGTTTGGGCATAGATGTCACACAGCCGCAAAGTTCTAAGAATTGTGTCACCCGCACATTCCATTACAATTGTTTCACCACAGTTCCTTTGTTCTAACTGCGAGTTAGATTCAACCGGGGGCTGGCCACACATATGAAATAAATTGTTGATATTTTAATAAAATAAAACCCCAAATTTAATAAAAATAAAACACCCCTCACTTTAGCCCCGTTACAAAAATTAATGCAAATATAAACCAAACATACACGAAGAACTTTTGACATTGAAGTACTAAACCTCACTTTCAAGAGACTGACGAAGTTGTAATACTACACCAATTCCACTGGGGCCGGCAACCACTAGGATCGCGAAGAAGAAAGAAGAACAGAACCGAACTCCTGTTACACTCCTGGACATCACCTTTCAACCTTTATTGATAATCTGGATGCAGTTTTTGGGTCGAGAGTAACCTCATCAGTACATCTTCAGTCGGTTATAAACGGACATGGCTACCTTGAGTATCGCATTGTACGGTAACAAACCAGCTTATATTTAATTTTACACATTAAGAATTAATAACCATTTGTAATACTTAGTAACCTTAATTTTGCATTACCTGGCCTTACTAATCGTTAAAAGAATCACATGTACCCTGGGATAAGAGATAAACCGAAAATTATATTTAAATTGTATTATACATCATTAGTCCACTAACAAATCGATTCAGCATTGTACGATCGCTATTACGATCCAGTAACCTATGAAGACTGTTGAAATTTAAAAAATAATATAAATAAAGAATCCTTCTTGTATGTGATGATGTTCTGTGTTATTGTAGAATAGTTATTGTATTTTGATTGTGGAGTAACTTACAGAGAAGGAAAGTGATAAAACTGTCAAGTGAAGCAAACTAACCTATGAGAACGAGTCAATTACTAATAACAGCGCTCGTTGCAGCCAGCTGGTGAATACGGGAGAGCGCAGAACTAACGTATTCTCTTCGCCAAACTTGGGTCAATTTAAATGATACAGGCCGAACAGTGTTGGAGGGAATTACCGAATTATTAACTATAATACCTGTAATATAGTGTTATTCTATGGTAAAACACATGGTAATTAACTAACACAGATTAATGTTCAACATACGAGTCGTAGCAACTATATAATAAATTTTTTTTTTTTTTTTTTTATAAATTAATATTGAGTTTCAGGAGGTCTCATCTGTAACAACCTAATAAATATTTTCCTTATAAACAGATTGGTTAATTCAACGTGGGCTGAATTAACGATAAACCCGCAACCGTATTACACTCATAATAAATTAGTAACATCGTTTTAAAGTTGTTACAATTTTGCGCTCAACGAGTGGGCTTTAGTTAAGTAAAAAATTTGACTATTACTTAACTGGAGCAGACAACTATTAGAGGCACAGGAATGCATACGAGAGGTGTTTCTAAAAGGATAGCGAAAGACCAAGAAACAGAAGAAGATAGACGGGAAGAAGAAGTGGAGATAATTACAGACACCGAAATGGAACAACCAGCGGGCGATAAAGAGGAAGCCAGAGGAGGACTAAATTGGGAAAAATTAATGGAATTAATGAGTAGCATGAAGGAGGATAATAAACAAACCAACGAGAGAAACAAACGTTAGAAAAGCTTAAAGAAAACTCAGAAAAGCTAGAAAACAAAATAGACAGTATTAAAGAAGTTTCCAAGAAACAAAAGGAAGAATTAAATAAAAAATTTGACGAAAATTCAGAAAAGCTAGAAAATAAAATAGACAGTATAAATGAAAACTCAGAAAAGCTAGAAAACAAAATAGACAATATTAACGAAAACTCAAAGAAACAAAACGAAATTTTGAGTGAGAATTTAATCAAACTAATGAATGAGAAGTTTGACAAAAATAAAGAGGAAACTGATGAGAATAACCGGCTGATAAATGAAAGCTTAAACCAAATTAATGAAAGGTTTGACAGGAATGATGAGAGCTTAAAGCAGGTTCAGGAAAATAACAAACAAATAGACGAGAAAATTGAAAACAGTAATAAGGATTTGCGGCAAATTATAAATGAACAAAACCAAGCATTGAGGGAAGTCATCAATGAAAGGGTTGCAAATGTCAATGAAACACTTAACAAAAGGGTAGATAATTATGAAGAGAAAGTAAGACAGCAAATAACTGAAACCAAGGTGTCTAGAAAAGACAGATGAAACCATCATACAACTCGCAGTGGAAGTAGAGGCCAAAATTAATCAAGTGGAAAACAATAACAAAACTAGAATAAAAGAAGTACAATTAGAAACCCAAGAAAAATTGGACGAAGTGCAAATTAATATAGCTGGTAGAATTGAGATAGTTAACAATGAAATAACACAAATAAAAACCCAAGTGGATCAAAATAAGGGGACCGTCGAGAATATACAGAATCAGGAATTGATTAATATAAAGGAGTCAATAGAAGTTTTACAAAATCGACCAATGTATCTGGCACATCACATAGCCCCTGAGCAAAAAGAAAATATCAATTTCAAAATTAATAGAGGAACCCCATAGAATTTCTGGAGAGAATAGATGAATGGTTTAGTAGGATTAAAGTGACCCTATGGAACATAATAAAAAGTTTGTTGGATGATTGTTTTAAAAGCATAAATGATAATTGGTGGTCAGCGGTCCAGAATGAAACGAGTAATTATGAAGAGTTTAAAAAAGCTTTTAGGTCGAAATACTGGTCGGATTCCGTACAGAACATGATTAGGGACAACATTACCAACGGGAGATTCAACATTAATCAAGAGCAGTCCCCAACTACCTACTTTTTGGGAAAGGTGTGTTTGGCGCGTCATTTGGAACCGCGAATACCAGAGGAATGTTTAGTAAATAAATTATCTTACCATTTTGAAGAAGAGATAGTTCGTGCCAGACGCAGTGGACAAGTGAAGACAGTGGGAGCAATGGAAACCTTGTTGGCCAGTTACGAAATGGAAGACTATTATCAAAGGTCTCGAAGGCAAAGTGAATATTCCAACAATAGGAGGGAGGAGCCAAATCAAGAGTCGCGTCCAGGAACAAATAGATTTAACAACAATAATTATAACCGAAGGGTTAATGACCATTTTATAAATAATCGTTACCGTAATAATCATTACCAAAGCAATCATTATAATAATTATAATAATAACAGATACAGCGCAGGCTGCAGGAATTTTGATAACGGGAGAGACTATTGGAATAATAACCGTACAAACAACGACCAACGAAATCAAACCGGTAATAGAAGTCGAGAGGAGGATCTACCTAGACACCAAGAAAATCATAGAGAGTTCAGACCTGATGATGGCAACCCAGGAACCACTGCTAGAGACGATCGTCCGCAGGATAGGGTGGAAAACTAAATACAGCAGTGGAAGTATCAAGTAACCCCTCACTGCTGGGATTGAAAGGGCATGTACGAACACCAAAAGAAAACAACAAAATTATAAACATTACAAAGAGCAATTATTTAAAGGACATACGAAATGATTTAACTGAAGAAGGGTTACAGTCAGGGAATAAAACTGACAATCAAATTATATATATAATGGCAGAATTGCAGGGAGTTATGACAGATATGGTGATTGATACCGGAGCGAACGTGTCACTCCTGGACAAAGTAGAATATAACCGAATAAGGGAGATGTATAAGAAAAATATATCAACATTACCAGTTAATAACATGGTAATAATAGGTGCTACTGGCAGACCAAATAAAACAATACGGCAACAAGTAATGATGGAAGTATCTAGTGAAGGTAAAACTATTCCTATGGTGTTTATGGTAGCTCAAGGATTACCATTTAAAGCAATGCTAGGGTGTGATACGCTGCGGCGCCACTCAGCTATTATTGATATGGGCAGAGGAAAAATAACCCTGTACCATGAAAATGGAGAATGGTCAAGTGAAATAGTGGATCATAAAAATGCCACTCACCACCGACATTCTTTTACTCTAATGCGTGATGATGAAATGGAATATAGAACACCTTTTGAGGAATTAGCCTGTGTTAAGGAGGATGAATGGAAAGAAAAATTGCAAGAAATTTATTTGTTTAAAACTGCCAATAATAATGGAGTAACACCTGAACAAAAAAATCAGTTAATAAAAATCTATAACAGATATAAAAAAGTATTTTCGGATTTGCCAGGAAAGGCTAAGAATTTTATTTGTGAATTGTGAATTTAAACAACCCATCAATTTTAACAGGAAATCATATCCTATACCCCAATCCCTAAAACCAGCAGTGAGAAGGGAAATACAGAGTATGATAGAACAGGACATAATTGAGTATAGCTCATCACCATACACCAGCCCTATAGTAGCCATAAAGAAAAAGGATGGTACCGTACGCTTATGTTTGGATCCCAGGGAGATAAATAAAAATATAATAAATGATAGAACCTCACCAGGGGAAATTGAGGAGTTAATGAAGAAATTTAAGAATTGCAAGTATATGAGTATTTGGGATGCTGTTTGTGGATACTGGCAGGTGGAGTTACATCACAACAGTAGAAATTACGTCGCCTTTATATTTGAAGGTAGAAATTATCATTTTAAACGTCTTCTTTTTGGATTAGTAAACTCTGTGGCGGTTTTTATTAAATGCATGGACCAGGTCCTAGGTAAAGAAGTATTAGCCTTCACAACAGTATACGTAGATGATATATTGGTAACTTCAACCACATGGGAGGAACATTGCCAACGTGTGGAAATGGTATTAAGCAAGTTGGAAAAGAGCAACATTACTCTGAAATTGAATAAGTCAAAATTATTAACCAATCAATTACAATTCCTCGGTTTCATACTCTCTGAAAATGGAATATCCACATCCCCCGAAAAAGTGGAAGCTATTCAAAACTTCCCCAGACCTAAAAACATTCGACAGTTGCAATCATTCCTAGGAGTGTGCAACTACTACCGAAAATTCCAAAGGAATTATTCCCAATTAACAGCAAGATTTAAACACTTACTGTCATCTAAACATAAATGGAAGTGGAAGGAGGAAGATGATGAGACATTCATTTTAATTAAGGAAAAATTTTTACAAAACATCATTCTGCATCATCCTGATTTTGATAAGAAATTTTTTATAAATTGTGACGCCAGTGATGTGAGTCTGGGTGCTGAGCTGTACCAGGAAGATCAAGAAGGAGATCACCAAGTAATAAGTTTTGCCAGCAGGGTATTAAATCAGCGTGAAAGAAATTACAGTGTCACGGAAAAAGAATTATTGAGTGTGGTATTTGCATGCAGTAAATTCCGCACGTATGTATTAGGTTATCCCTTAACAGTACGGTCCGACCATAAGTACATATCATTCATACAAAGGTGCAAACTAAGCCATGGTAGACTAACTCGTTGGATATTGGCTCTCCAAGAATATAACATAACATGGGAATACGTACCAGGTAAACAAAACACTGTAGCTGATGCTTTATCTAGAGTGAACCTGGAGAATGGTACTTTTGAAGTTGAAAGGGAGGACGTTGGAAGAATATATCATGTAATATTAGCTACAGAAGAACTAGTAGAAGTATTAAACAAAATTCAGGAAGAACAGGCAAGGGATCAGAGATTATCCACCATACGAGAATGCCTCATCAGTAATGATGCTATAATTGTGCAATATTATCAAAACTATAACGGGTTAATTTTCATAAAATCCCCTGTTGTGAAAAATAAGTGGAAATTGTATATTCCCAAATCTACAGAGTCATTAATAATAAATAATTATCATCAAATGTATGGACACATGGGTTCCATCAAAGTAGTAAAGGCACTGGAGGAGCATGTGTATGTTAAGGGTTTAAACAAGAAGGTAAGGGAATTAATAAAAAGATGTGGAATATGTCAAAGGGTTAAGGTAAACAATGAGCGAAAGGAAGGGGCTTTAATAACAATTACTTCAGAGAGGAAATTAGAAAAAATATTTCTTGACATTTGCGGGCCTTTCCCACGCAGTGGAGGCACGCGCCGATATAAATATATTGTAATCATCCTGGACCATTTCACACGTTACACTAAACTGTATCCTATCAGTAAAGCATCCACCAATGTTATATTAAGGTGATCGCAGAAAAGTACCTCATAGATGTGGGAAGTCCATATTCTATAATAACGGACCATGGAACCCAATTCAAAGGTCGAAAATGGAAATTAGAAATGTCAAATCGAGGAATCAAAACCTACAAAACTTCTATTTACCATCCTAGCAGTAATCCGGCGGAGAGGGTACTCAGAGAGGTAGGGCGAGTCCTCCGTACTTATTGTTATGACAATCATAGAAAATGGAGTGAATTCATAAATGAAACTGAAACCTTTTTAAATATTGCTCATCACTAAACTATTGGTGTTACGCCATACCAAATGATGTTTTCAAAACTGCTACCTCGAGAAATTACCAAATTGATACAATTCCCTGAAGGACCCGAAGAACTTGACCTTACCCATGTATATAATAGATTACTCCACAAATTGGAAACTAGAAGGAAAAAACAGAATGCTACCCGAAAAAATATCATCAAATACACCGTTGGCGAAAAAATTTTAATAAGAAACCGTCAACAACCAAGCAGTTCTGAAGGAATAGCAAAAAAATTATTGTTATTATATGTTGGACCTTTTGTAATAAGCCAGGACAATCAAAACAACACATATGTGGTGTCTGACCCAATAAGTAATAAGGTGAAGGGTACCTATAACCAAACGGAAATAAAAAAATACTCTGAGTAAAAGGATAACCTTATCAGGGACGAACTATAAGTTTATTTTAACTAAACTTTATTGAGCCAAAATAAACTTCTTTCGAAGGGGGAGTATTATGTAACGTAACAGAGTTGAGGTTCCCGACATTACATAAAAAACTTTGTAAACATGACTTAAAACAATGCCCAAAGTATGTTATAATTAAATACAAGAGGGCCCATCTCAACTGAAGAATGCATTAAAGGTACCTAGTAAGGCTACTAAGTAATAAAACATCAAAAAAGTACCTAAATCTAAAATATGTAATGAGTAGTATGAGATGTAAAATATAAACACTGTGTCTAGTGGGATGAGTTTAATGTGTAGGAGTTGAGTATAGTATACTGTTCAATTAATATTTAATATGTTATAAAATGTACTTGGTGTTGTACTGTATCATGATATAGTGTTTACAGGATATTTATTTTATGTTTTGTGTGTAGTAAGTGTAGAGCTGTTACTTTAAGGAAGTACTAAGTCATAGGTACTCATGTTATTCATGTTAAAATTGTATTTAAATAATTAAATACAAGTACATTTATTAGGTATGATATTATGTTAAATGTATTTACTTTAATTGATTAATGAAGATGTTTAAAATAGTATTTGTAAACTTAGCCAGGAAGACAATCAGTGTTAATAAGTTGGCAAGTAGTTCTTATAATTATGTTAAAAACCAACGAAGGGTTCAATGATGAACTAAATAATATAATGAATTGAAACCAGGAAATTAAAATTGATATAAGTGGCCATAAGCCAGTGACTATTTGTACAGTAGGTCAGGTAAAGAAAAATTAAATTAAAAAGAAAGCAAAATTATAACATGTGTAATAAAACCAATAGGCCTAAATTTAATATTTGTAAAAGGAAATTAATACCTTTTTAATAAGTCCAGTCAGATGAAAATGTAGTAAAATGTATATGGTTTAATAAGGCAGATTAAGTGAGAGTTTTATGTGATTTGGTGTAATTCCAAGCATGGATTATTTTATTAAATAAGAGTAGTAATATTTTCTAATTCTGGCTCTAGGATATCAAATATTATCCAATGACAGGAAAAGTAATGGTTGTTAGGGTAACAGAAATGCAAGAAATTTTGTTGATTTCAACATTCAATTGTTAGGTGTGAATGGGTTAAGTTAAATTAATACGAATCCAGAAAAGAATTTTAAAAAAACCTTTCAATTCGATTGTTATATGCTACTAGCAGAACCCGGCTGACGTTTTCCTGCCTGTGTATATTTATTTATATAAAAATGGATGGTCTGTATGTAATCTAGAATCTATAATGCATTGTGTAAAAATGTGGAAAAATGAAAGATGACTCATACTGATGAAATTCCATTATTTTTATTGGTATAAATAGATGATGAACTATATAAATCTTTATGAATAATTCACGTGAATGACCAATATTTTTGACTATTCCATTCACTATATAATTGAACCAACTTAAAATAATTGAAACTAATACTAACATCTAGCGTAACGCAAGTGGATAAACAATATTTTTGGTTTTCTGATTTGGTGTATAGATGTACAGAGTTTCTGGATTTCCTACTCTGGAGCAAGCAACATATAGTTGACCATGAGAAAAACATGGATTTTCTAAATTTAATCCGGCAACGCGCAGCGACTGCCCTTGAGCTTTGTTGATTGTCATCGCGAAAGCAAGACGCACAGGAAAGTGTAATCGTTTGAATGTGAAGGGCAACTCAGTGGGAATTATTGGAATGCGCGGAATCAGCACATCTTCTCCTTTACATTTGCCGTTAATTATTGTTGCTTCAATCATATTAGGCATCAGTTTTTTCACGGAAAGTCTGGTTCCGTTGCACAACTTTGGCGTGTTCAGATTCCGAAGGAACAGTATTGGTGAGCCAACTTTCAATGTCAATATGTGCAGTGGCATTCCAGGAGGCTCCAATGAATTGAGAAATTCGACTGGATAATTAACAGCTTGATCCTCTTCTGTAACTGTGTCAATGTATTTGTATTCCGTAACCGCACAGGAATTTTCAATTGAATCTTATTATTGATTCGATTGATGTCATCATTTTTTGGAGCTAAGATAGCTCGCTCGCAAAGCCAATCGTGATTCCTGAAGTTGTTGGCGATGTTCGGGAAAACCTTCTTTTCAAGATCTTCAATTGATGACAGAAGTTCGGTGGGAACGATATCTCCTGTGTTGCAGGATCAACCAGAAGTTTGCCGTCGCCCATATACAAAAGTTGCTTGGCAAATGTTTGTGCAGAAACATGTCCAAGTAAAAGCACATGCATATTGGTCGACAGCGTAATTTTCTTCACATGTCTCCAGAGAGCCGAATTCATCAGGCATGCGTTCAGCTCGTCTGCTGGTGTTGATCTTGGAATGACGGGCAAAGTTTGACGGAAATCACCGGCGAGCAGTATCAGAGCTCCGCCCATTGGACGTTGATCGTTTCGGAAATCTCGCAGAGTACGATCAAGTGCCTCAAGTCCTTTCTTATGGGCCATGGTACATTCATCCCAAATAATGAGTTGGCATGTTTTCAATACAGTTGCCATTCCAGATGAACAATGGTTATGCATATCGACGTCCAACACTCAACACAATTCGAATGGAAATGGTATTCCATTTGAAACTCACTCACCAATTACTAATCACAGTCACAATCACTATTTGTTATTATTGAGGATTGAGGACAATATTATTGAGGATTGATGACAATATAAAGGTTAGCGCGAAAATATTCCCCGTGCTGAAATACCTGTGTATACCAATTTTCATGGCGTTCGGTTGAACGGTGTAGAAGTTGATGCGCTGCAGCGCCATCTAGTGGTGAGTTACAACAAAGTGGACAGCATAAAAACCTTCTCCATGAAAAAATACTTATATGTGCCAACTTTCATGGTGATCGGTCAAGCGGTGTCGGAGTCTATATCACGAACTTTCATACAAACTTTCGTCCCCCGTATTTAACCCCTTAGGGGATGAATTTCCAAAAAGGCTGAAACAGAAAACTTTTATTTTTTACCGAATGCCTAAATACCAGTTTAACATTTCTAACTTTAAAAATCATGAAATTTCTTCCAAACTTTCATCCCTTGTTTTACCCCCTTAGGGGTGGAACTTCCAAAAATACTGTCTTAGGGGTTTCCTACACCCTATAAGGAACCTACACGCCAAATTTCAAGTTTGTGGGCTTTATAGTCCCTGAATTTTCGTGATTTCGCTTTCAACTTTTTTCATCCCATTTCACCCCCCCATTTTACCTTAGGGGATGAATTTCCAAAAGGGCTGAAACAGAAAACTTTTATTTTTAAACGAACGCCTAAATACCAATTTCACATTTTAACTTCAATAATCACGAATTTTCAGACAAACTTTCGTCCCCCGTTTCACTCCATTAGGGGTGGAATTTCCAAGAATACTTTCTTAGCGGCTGGCTGCTGTAAACTGTTATATAAAAGTTTGGTATAAGGAACCTACATGCCAAATTTCAAGTTTGTAGGCTTTATAGTCCCTGAGATTTCGTAGGCTTTATAGTCCCTGAGATTTCGTGATTTTGCTTTTAACACTTTTCACCCCATTTCACCCCCCTTTGGCGAGTTACAACAAAGTGGATAGCATAAAAACCTTCTCCATGAAAAAATACTCATATGTGCCAACTTTCATGGTGATCGGTCAAACGGTGTCGGAGTCTATAAATCTCAAACAGATATACATATATATATATATTTATATACCAACATCCATTTTTATATATATAGATTGGGAAAAGAAGAGCAAGAAGTGGGTAGAAACCATTATCCAGAATGTCCGGAAATAATTTGTAAGATCAGTAATCTACTAGTAAGAGCGCTTATAGACACTGGCAGTGAAGTTACCTGTGTCAGCTCAAAGTTTGTAGATAATTGTCAGTTGCGAAATTGTCCCAGACTACCCGTAAAACATTGTAATGTACAGGGAGCCACTGGAGCCATAATGCAAAAGATAACTGAACAAATATATTTACCTGTCAATTTAAATGGTAACCAAACCCAAATTGTAGCTCTTATAGTCCCGAAACTCATTCATGATTGTATTATTGTATGATTGAAGATACGTTACTTGAATGGAAAGCAAAAATAAATTTTAAAAGAAATACCATTACGATGGAAATAAACACAAATAAAATTAATGTAAGTATTAAAGAATATAAGCATTGGAAGTCAGTAAGTGTAATAAAGAACTGTAAGCAGCTAAAGTCACTTCTAGGTTTAGCTAACTACTATCAGAAGTTTACAAGTAAATACGCGGAAAGTACTGTTCCATTGTTAAAGTTGTTAAACAAAGGTATTAAATGGAAGTGGACAAAGGACCACGATGAAGCACTGCAACAAGTGAAAAGTCTTTTTATAAATACTGTTGTATTAAATCATCCAAGGATAGGAGAAAGATTTTACTTGCAAACAGACGCCAGCAATATTGCTTGTGATGGTACAATCATGGTACATTTTGTGATTACTTTAAATATGGTAAATAAAACCATAACTATTGTATTTTCTTAATTTGGTCATAATCAAACCAACCTTAAAGAACCAATATGAATATATAGTGAGTGGAGTGTATAATAATATTTGTCAGGATTTGAACCAATTCATAGCAAAAACTGTGAAGCATCACAAAAAACAGTATGCAGTTTGTGGCGATAAGAGTGCCGAACCTTAATTACGTCAGAGGCTGAGAATGTGTTTACATCAACAACACGAGGCTGTCAACAGCTTAACAATGGAAGTGTGACGTAGGTTCACCCCACCTCAGCAAAATCTCTACAAAGACTCTTGGTCATTTCAACTGCAGCAGTGATCAACGCCGGCCGGCAACCCATTCACTCACTAGTGAATTTTACCTTTTTAGCCACTGTACGTGGTTAATAAACAGTATAAATATCGTGAATATGTGCTGAGGAACGTTAAAAAGTTCGGCTTTGTGTAGGCGTCATCGGCCGATGAATCGTCCCATGGAGATCGGCGTATAGAATCGGTCCGAAGGGTTACGTAGATCGACATGACGGTGCGCCGTAAAACGCCGTAAAATTTTACCGATTGTGCTAATCGGGACGATACTAGCAGTGCGAGGAGGCCTACACGAAATGGGTGAGAACGTTCCATCAACACCTTAATATCCTTATTTTATTTCCAAGTTTCTTTCATGTAAAATGACCAAATCACAAATCATATAAATTCAAATATTCAAAATTTCAATTACATAAAATGAGCTCCTAAAATAATAAAATTTGTACCATGAGAGAGAGAGAGAGAGAGAGAGAGAGAGAGAGAGAGAGAGAGAGAGAGAGAGAGAGAGAGAGAGAGAGAGAGAGAGAGATTGCGTGTGTGTTGAGTAATTTCTAAGTGCTGGGTTGGGCACAACTACATATATTACTATTTTATAATTACTAAAGATATGTAAGGATATAGTCACGTAAGTACATACTATTAGATAATCACATATTTACTTGCATTATGCTTTTGGAGGGGTTAGAGTTTGTTTCACATTTGCAAAACTGTTATGTAAGAGGTAGATAAAATAAAAAGGGTATTTCATTGGTAAAATTTATAAACAGATGTTTTATTATTTCAAGCAACTTCCGTTCA
Organism: Magicicada septendecula; assembly: GCA_034769895.1. Lineage (NCBI taxonomy): Eukaryota > Metazoa > Arthropoda > Insecta > Hemiptera > Cicadidae > Magicicada > Magicicada septendecula. The sequence continues at coordinate 827,056,020 of CM068368.1, forward strand.
TCATAACTTCGCATAACGAATTCCTGGCCTATAACATATGTAACAAAGATGGCGCCCGAATTTTGTAAACATAATCATAAGTGTAACATACAATATATCGTATACATAAAATCAACCGAATCGTAAGATCACATGCTATTGGAGCACACTTGTATCAGATTGATGAGAAGGGCCAAAAAGCGGTATTAGGATTTGTAAGTCGCACACTAAAAGGGGCAGAATTAACCTACTTTACAACAGAAAAAGAGCTATTAGTGATAGTGCATAGCCTGTCAAAGTTTAGAAGTTATATTCTGGGTGCTAAACTTACTATAATCACCGACAATAAGGCGTTAGTATTTTTATTAAAGTGTAAATTGCTAGGTGCTCGTCTGACTCGTTGGATCTTGGCTATACAAGAGTATCAATTTGAAATACAATATTGTAAAGCGAAAGACAACTTGGTAGCATATGTACTCAGTAGAAATCCACCATCAGAAAACAACATGGAAACAGATAACATTAAATGTAGTAGCAATGATATTGCTATTTACGCGGTAAAGCATATAACGAAACCTGAAGTAGTTAGACGACTTAAGGAAACAGGGACTCATCAACAACAAGACCCTAGGATTAGTGTAGCTTGGAGGAGTGCAGTTACCAACACCAAACCAGGAGTTTCTATATATGGAGGTAAGCTATATAAGCTATGTTCCCATAGGAGGAAGAATAAACAAATTATTGACCCATAAAGAAATAGTAGTTTGAGCCAATAAGGTATGTGAGTCAAACATGGTCAAATAAAATAAATAAATGTTTTGAATCAAGGTCAATGATAATAATAATAAATTTTATTTAAATAAATGTTAGTATTGTTATTTAAATTAGTGACATTAATTAAGCCAAAATGATGATTAAAATATTAATGGTCATATAAATTTCCAATATACCATGTTAGGTTAAGCAACATTGTAATCTTTAGTTATAAGACAGATGTAAGCAACATTGTAGTAGTGCAAGTTTGTGCGGGAAAAAGTGCGAAAGTAAATGTGCAAATTTTTAATCAGTGTAAAACTGTACATTAGAAAAAAAATTAATGTTTAAATAATCAATTTTTTTTAATACCAAGTGGGGGTATATATAACGATTCATAATAGCGTCCTATCTGAGCGTTATATGAAAGTGATAGACGGTACGAGTGTAGCGCCGTAAGCAAGAGAGAGAGAGCGTATAATAGCAGCCATCTCGCTCTAACCACGTCACCGCGACATCAGAAACCAGTACAAACATGTAATTTTACTCAAAGCAAATTATCAGTGTAACGGTACGAAATTGTAGGGCCAAGATAACATTTTAAAAATTATATTCTCCATGCAGTCATTGTTCACCCTTGTAGAACCCCGAGTTAGTCAACCAAATAGGCTGTGTTTATGACAGAACCAAACGTCTATGTTTTGTCTCCGCACTCAAGCAGCGTAGACCAATTGTGAAACAACACCCAACTTTGCATCAGCCGTGAATCACGGAAGAAAGTAATGTAATTCCATATTGCATAAGGCGGCAAAGTATTGCTAAATCTTACGGCTATGTTATAGCGCTCTTTTAACTGCACCAATGGGAACGCAATCTCACGATCACGTGACCAGAAAACCAAAAAACTTTGTGTGCTCAGCTGTAACCGAACTAACCCCAGTTCCATTGAAACTCATGGCCGTGCGGCCAGCCTACAACAACATCTAAGTGCAACAAGTTATGTCGGCCGACTTGAGCATATTTTATAACGTGAGATCAGTAAATCAGTGAGAACCATGAAACAAAAACCGTAAAATCAGTACCAACAGTGGCGTGAGTGCGAGAGAACTCAGAAATCGGTCAGCTAGTGAACTTGTGTCACGGTTATTACATGTGAATAATATGGGTGTGCATTGGAGTGAAGCCATTATTAGGATGAGTACCACTTTTTAAACTTTAATTATTATATTATAAAATTTGCTTTTATAGACACCTTAATAAGAAACGGAGATCTCTAAGAGAGGGGAGTCTATTTAAATATTAACAAAAAGAGAAAGAGTGTGTGTGTGTGTGTGTGTGTGTGTGTGTGTGGTTATATACTGGTTCATTTTCAATCTTCTTATATGTACTTAGTAATGTCAATTATCATAGTAGTTTAAAACAAAATTTAACAAAGACACTGTTATTTGTAGAAAGTAAAAGAAGGGTGCGATTTTCGATACATAAAATAAGTATGTATTTTAGACAGTAGAAAATGAGTTAGCGTAATCAATCCGCACTTCTACCCAGATAACCTTGTCTGCAGTGGATTTTCGTCTGTAAGACCCGGGAAAATACAACCAAAGGTAAGAGTGTATTTACTTGAAAAACATATTGAAATCTTGAGTCTGAAGTAACTTATAGAGTTTCACTGGCCCCGACCAGGGACGGCGAGTATGATTTGTGATTATATTCGCCAGACCTAACCAAGCTGCAGAACAGGTTATTTGGAAGTGAGGGCGAGTGTGTAGTTTATGAAGTATATATTTACTAAAAAATGGAGAATGAAAACATGTCAACTGAGTCGGCCAATAAAGGCGACTCGGGAATTCAAACGAGTGAAAATAATGATGAAGTCAGCTGCACTGACAGTAATAGCCAGTTAACAGAATCAAAAATAATGAAAAATGTCGAACATCAATCGACACCTATCCAAGGTAAAAAATTTGACGATAGCTATGAAATGTTTAGAATAATACAGGCAATGATAGAAAAACAGAGTGTAAAGTTTGATGAACAGAAAAACGAAATCAAAAGTAGTTTCAATGAGAAATTTGATGAACAGAAAAACGAAATCAAAAGTAGTTTAAATGAGAAATTTGATGAACAGAATGTTAAATGCAATGAGTTAAAGGGTGACATAAATAATATTGATATAAAATTTGATAAGCGTTTATGTGAAATGAATACACAAAATGTTAAGTTCGAAATCAGTATGAATAAACGTCTAAATGAGATGGATGAGTGTTTCAACACATTTAGAGAACAAGTGATAGGATCAGTAAATGAACAATTAAATAATCATATCATTAATGTAAACAAACAAGTGTCAAAGACAGTCAAAATACAAGTTCATGAGCAAATTCAAGAGATGAAAGATAATTTTGAAAGTAAAATAAATAAGTGTAACGTTGATAATGAGTGTAAATTTAATTATGTAGTAGAGAAAATAGAAGAAGTTAGAGATAACATTAAGACATATGAAACTAATGTTAATTTCAAAATAAATGAAATAGAAACCAATTGCAACAGCAAAATAAGTGAATGTCAATTGAGTTTTGCAAATAAAATGGTAGAAATTAATGAAAATGTTGATAGTAAGATTAGTGAAACAGATAGTAGTTGTAAGTCAGAAATACAGCTACTAAAAGGTGCTGTAGAAATGGTAAATAACGCCAGTATTCAATCTGAACGCGTAACTAACAACAAGTTTATTTTAATGGAACAAAAACTAATTAATGTTAAAAATGATATAAACATGGTAATAAATAAAAAATTAAACAGTGTCAATGAGCAAGTAGTAATCACCCGAAATGCAGATAGCGAAATATAGTTAGAGCCATTTACTGGGGATAGGAGGGGGGTACACCCTATGCAATTCCTAAACAGAGTAAGAGACTTTAATAGATTCTGTAACAGTAATTGGGAGATGAAATTATTGAAAGTTATGAAATGTTTTAAGGGAAGCCCCTCAATTTTGGCGGAGGTACACAAGGGAGATTGGTTAGATTTCCAAAGTTTTGAAGGGGATTTTAGAAGTAAATACTGGTCTGAAGAGGACCAAGAAGTACTTAGAAGTAAGATAATGGGGTCGGGTAATTTTGGGACTAATGGTAACAATGTCACCATTTATGTAATGAAAATGTACAATGAAGCTAAATACCTTGAACCACCATTACCGTTTAGATCATTTGTACGTCATATAAGTAAACATTTACCAAGGGAGGTGCAAATTAACCTAATGACGCGGGAAGTGGAAGGTATAAATGATCTTGACAAATATTAGATATTTTCCAAAATATCAGGGACCGGGAAATAGGTAGGCGCTCAAACCCGTCAGGGGTACATAACAATGAGAATCATAATCATAATCAATCTAGTGGGACACCAACCACAGATAGAGGGACAAGGGGAGGCTACAATAATAACTATAGACGTGATGACTGGCGATGTGGAGAGTGTCATTGCGAGAACTATGGTATTAGAACAACTTGTTACAGGTGCCATAAAGAGAGGAGTTGCCAAAGCATTAATACTGTACATAACCAAAATAGTCAACCACAGAGAGGAGGGAGCAGCAACCGAGGAGCACCGGGAAGCAGTGAAACTTCCAACAGAGGTCATGGGGGGCACACTCCAGGCCGTGTAACCACTCAGACGGAAAACTAACAAGGACAGTGAGTGAAGGGACCCCACCATTGTCGTTAAATGACTGCGGGACCCAAGGCAACAATGACTATATAAATAACGTCATCTGTACTGATATGTCCAAGGAACTGATGGAGGAAGAGGACTTAGAGACAGCAAGACCAGAAACCGGACTGACAGAGGTAAGAATTCAACTTGAAGGTAAGGAAGTAAAAATTTTAGTAGACACAGGTAGCGAAATTTCTGTTATTTCCGAACACATATTAGAGAGTTTGCAAGAGACAAACAAAAATATCCCAATTTTGCCAGTAGCGGGGGTGACCATTGTAGGTATTACCGGGGTTAGGAGTAAACGTGTAACTAAACAAGTACATTTGAACATGGTAATTAATGGAGTAGAGTATGACAATACATTTTTAGTAGTACGGGGACTAAATTTGGAGGTTATTCTGGGGAATGATTTTTTGATAAAACACAAGGCGGTAATTGATTTCCAGAAGCGGTCGTTAGTACTTAATAATGAAGGTAAACCAGTTGAGATTAGCTTTGAACGGGTAGTAGATAAAGTCAGAATTTCGGGTGTTAAGATGATACTAAATCGGGCTAATAAAATAGAAACGGAAGTTAATACATATGTATGTAGAGAGGGAGAGTTAGGGGGTAACATAAATAAACGAATTTGGGAGGATAGAGCGGTGAAATTTTGTAGTGAAAGGGGTGACGTAGGGAGTTCTCAACGCAAAGCGTTGTGGCAGGTAATAGAGTGTTTTCGAGAAGTGTTTGCTGATGTACCAGGGAGGGCAAGAGATTATGAGTGTGAATTAAAAGTAAGGGAGCACGCACCCTATGTACAAAGAAGCTATCCGGTACCTTATTCAAAAAGAAGGGCGGTTCAGGCGGAATTAGATAAAATGCTAGAGGGGAATATAATAGAAAGATCAGTATCACCATATTCTAACCCGCTAGTAGTAGTCATTAAGAAAGATGGCCGTGTTAGATTATGTTTAGATGCCTGTAAGATTAATCAAATAATTATCCCGGACCGGGAGTCACCCGAAGCAATAAATGAAATCTTTCAAAAATTCAGTGGAGTTAAATATATGACCTCATTAGATTTAACTGCGGGGTACTGGCAAATCCCGTTAGCATGTGAAAGTAGGAAATACACAGCATTCTTGTTTAATGGAAAGAATTACCAATTTAAACGATTACCTTTTGTGCTAAATACCAGTGTGGCCAGCTTTATAAAATGTTTAGATGAAATACTCCAGCCACAAAATTTAGATTTTTTAACCATTTATGTAGACGATATATTGATAGCATCACGAACATTTTCCGAACATGTGGAACATTTAGAATATGTATTAGATAGACTGCGTACAGGGGGGGTTGACTGTCAATTGGGAGAAATCTAAATTCCTACAGAAAGAAATACATTTTTTAGGGTTCATAATTACACCAGATGGGATAAAAGCTAACCCAGAGAAAGTAGAATCAATTTTAAAATTCCCAGAACCTCGAAATATTAAGCAGTTACAAAGTTTTTTAGGGCTATGTAATTTTTATAGAAAATTCCAGAAAAATTGCGCCCATATAACTTCAAAGTTGAGCGCAGTGTTACAAAAGAACAAACAGTGGAAATGGGGGGAAAGAGAACGAAAGGTGTTTATCGAAATAAAGGACCATTTTAGTAATATGATCATGATGAATCACCCTAATTTTGAACGCACATTTTATTTACAGACCGATGCTAGTAACATCGCACTGGGTGCAGAACTGTACCAGGAGGACGACGAAAAGGAGCATCACACCATCGCTTTCGCCAGTCGTACCTTATTAGCTGCTGAAAGAAACTACACAACAACGGAGAAGGAACTATTAAGCATTGTTTTTGCGGTGAAGAAGTTTCGAACATATCTACTGGGAAATTCCACTATCATCCGGACTGACCACAAGGCATTATCTTTTTTAAACACCTGTAAGTTGACACACAGCAGGATAACCAGGTGGGTGCTAGCTTTACAAGAGTACAATTTTAGTTGGGAGTATATAAAAGGGGTAGAAAACAAAATACCTGACACTTTATCTAGGGTAGATACAGAGGGAATGAGAACAGGGAGGGATTTAAAAGAAATAAAAATTTTCAGACTTAGTAGGGAAGATAGATTGTTTGGGGAAGAATTGAGAAATATTAATAGCATGCAAAGAACAGACCCTAAATTGAACAAAATAATAACTAGCTTAGAGTCCAATTCAGATGAGTTAGGGTATAGCCGTTATTTTCAAATTTATCAAGGGAGTTTGTTTAAGAAAGTAGAGGGGGGAGAGCGTGATTGGAGGTTAGTCATACCGGAAGGGTTGGTAGACCAGATAATATGGGATTGTCATTTTCAGTATGGGCATTTCGGTGCTAGGAAGTGTGTAAATGTATTAAAAGAATCATGTTTATTTAAAAATATGGAACGGAGGGTTAGAACTTTACTCCGGGGGTGCGATTTATGCCAAAAGTCAAAAGTAGTTAATTATCCCTTAGGCTTTCACGGCCGGTGTCATTTGAATTATGAAAGATATCCGGGCTGTTTGGCCGTGGTCCCTGGTTAAAAACAAAACCAAACGTTTCGTTGGAGATCCAACGGAAGGATGGAGATCCTATGGCGCTGACGATGGGTCTGAGCGGGACGTCCGGCTTGTGGATTTTGGGGAGCCCATAAAGCCTAGGTGGAAGGGCTTCCGAACACCGGACGGCTGCCTTCACATCAGGCTCCAAGGAAGACCGCTTAACCAGAAAATCGGTCCTTTTTAGGACCACTGCGGTCGGATCTCTTCTCAATTTTTTGTAGTTTTCTGGGTCCAGCAGTTCTCCGATCTTCCGTTGGTAGTCTTCGGTGTTCATTACAACAGTCGCACTCCCCTTATCCACCGGTAATATGATGACAGACTCATCCCGCCTTAATGTCCTTAGTGCCCGCAGCTCACTCACTGGTATGTTGCATCGCGGCGGTTTCGCTCTAGCCAGGATCCTCGATGCTTCGATCCTGACTTCATCTGCCTTTTCACGCGGCAGCCGCCGCACTCCAGCTTCAACGTTGGCAATGATGTCCTCCACTGGAATCTTCTTAGGGGCCACTGCAAACTTCTCCCCCCTCGCCAAGACAGCAGTTTCGGTGGTGGTAAGCTGGCGGTCCGACAAGTTCACTACTGTCCTGTCCGTCTCTAAGCTGCTTCGCTGTTGTCCCTGGTTGTTCTCCTCGGGGCTATCTCTCCAGTACTTACTCTCATGGCGCGATCGAACACTATCGCGAACGGCCTTGGAAGCGCTGGAACTTAGGCTATCCTAAGTGAGTCACATAATGGCGTAGCTTGGTGCGAGCCAATCATACACCATCTCTGTTGTGATTGGTTGATGGTGTCATATTTACCTGTACGTGGGACTTTGCTGAATTTATATGTACAGGTAGCATGGCAGGACAGCTTTAGTCTATACCACAGTACTGTGGGCCTGCACGTAGTCACCCAAAGTGCAGAAATTTTATTCCACTGATGATGGCAGCCAGTGGAGCTTCCGAAACGTTTGGTTTTGTTTTTAACCAGGGACCACGGCCAAACAGCCCGGATATCTTTCATAATTCAAAAGTAGTTAATTATTGTTTAGAGGGAGAGATGAGGTGTATTAAAGTAGAAAAGCCTTTTGATTTAGTTGCGGTAGATTTGTTTGGCCCTCTACCAAAGGGAAGGGGAGGCGTAATGTATATTTTTGTGGTACTAGACACATTCTAGAAATTTGTAAGATTATACAGTGTAAAGAGGGCCACTAGTAAAGTACTAAGTGAGAAAATAACGAAGGATTATATGATTAAAACAGGAAAACCTAAAATAATATTATCTGACCATGGACCCCAATTTATTAGCAGAATATGGCGACAAACTTTGGGTTGGGAAGGTATCATACCAAAACACACGGCGGTATATCATCCTCAGTCGAATCAAGCCGAAAGGGTTATGCGAGAATTAGGGAGAATTTTCCGGGCATATTGCCATGCTAAACACAGTGAATGGCCAGCCTATGTGGGAAGAATTGAAGAATGGTTAAATTGCACCACCCATGAATCAACGGGGTTCACACCATACGAGCTAGTCAAGGGAAAACGTCCACCTAGGATCCTGGAACAGCTGTTCAACTTTCCACCGGAGAGCAACCCAAGAGATCTGGAGGTAAAACTCAAACTCGCCAATGAAAACTTATTAACTAAGGGAGAAAGAAGAAAACGGCTTCATGATGCCAAAGGTAAGTGGATTAAGCATGAGATAGGTCAGCTGGTATTAGTGAGAAGACACGATTTATCAAGTGCACAAGATAAAGAGATTAAAAAATTCTTTTTGTTGTATGAAGGACCGTATGAAGTAGTTGAAATCAAAATGGATAATGCCTACGTTCTACGAAACCAAATGACTGGGGAAATAGTGGGTACCCATAATGCCACCAATTTAAAAAAGTATTGGTCAAAATGAAATAATAATAAATAAAATAATACATTAAATCTTGTAATTGAATATAAACTAAATAACTATAAAATTAGGAATTTAATATAAAACAGTAGTGGTAGCGGGTAGATGTTCCCCACTTGTCCCAGTGGGGTTCGTCTATTTCAGGGACGCGCCCCTGCCCATGCGAGCCTTGGTTTTCTCCATTTATCCCTATTTTCGGAGGAAGCTTTGCCCTTACCTTTAGTCCTAGTTCTTGACCTTTTAATGATCCTTACCCTTTTTATTTTCCCGATTTCCTTAACCATCCCCTTAGAGAAAACATAACAATAGTCACACAAATTGGCACACTTTTTCGAACCATTTGATTGCCTTAATTCTAAACAATACATTAGGGTAATCCTCAAAATTAAATAAACTGGCGTTATTTATGAATTGTAAACTCATCCCTTAATTAGGTAGGTAGTGAAGAAGTTTTGTGGCTGAGTAGACAAACAAAATAATAAATTTCTGTACAGTCTAATAGAATTATCGCCTATAGAGATGGGGTGGTAAATTAGTGGTTGTGGTTTGTTTTGGAAAAAAAAAAAATAATAATTTTTGGAAATATTTTTAAAGTAAAAGCTATGTAACCAAAAGGTTTAATTATTATTTTGTGGTACCTGCTATGTTAGGTTATGAGTAGAGGATAAATGGTGAATAGAATGTGATTACGGAGGAAGTCAAAAGGTGATTAGAAACAAATGACTTAATGTTTGTAAAAAAATATTGAAATACTAAGAAAGAACTACACTTTAAACCCATTAGAATTATTTCGAAAAATGTACGTAAAGTAACTGAAATTGTTTTGATTATATGAAGAGACTAAATTAAATTCAAAATGATAAATTCTAGTAATGAAGCAAAATTAACTCTGATCTGAATTGGTAGAAATTGATAAATATGTTAACAAAAAGATTTAGAAAAAACCAAATAACTGAAGGAAGTATATATGTCAGTATATGATGTAACCATGAATGTTGAAACTGAGAGTGTTTATAACACCAGTCTGGTAGACAACTGCTAATGTAAACAGGTGTGTTGTATGTTGTGACTAATGTCTACAGTCATGCTTGGTGACAATAACAAAAATGTTGCAGCTTGATGAATCAGTATCTTGAGTAAAATCCTATTGTGACATAAAAGAATTGAAGTTAAATTTTTACAGACAAAATAATAATGAGGTAATTCCTGTAACTTAAAGTTTGAGAAATTAAGTAAAATTAAATTAATTTGGTAATTATATTAATTGGAAAAATGATTTTAATAAGAAATTTAAATTTATTCGGATTTAACTTTCAAATGTAATTGTGAAATAAATGAAATATGTACTTTATTTAAATGGGAACCTGAAGGAAATTTTGTGCGAACGCCATCAAAAATGTTTGAGAAACTTAGAAGTGTATATTACTGCTCATGTAAATTTTATTAATGCTAATCTATATTTTACGTTTAACTGTAGATTCCCCACCTAAGTGCGGTCATGACCTCACCGGATCATGACCGTGAAAGTAGTTAATTGTGGCAAACCATAAATTTTACTTGATATAACCGGCTTGTGGTTTGTTTTATTTTGTTAACCCGGTGGTTTGTTAGATTTAGTAGGGGGGTTATTTTTGGGGAATCTACCAAATTTTGGAACAGGTCTATTTTCACCCAGATAGGGGTGGTAGTCCATTAGGGGTGTATAAATCAAGAATAGTAGGTGTAATACCGAATTTTATTGTAACGCCGAAGCAAGGATGGGGGTGGAATAAAAGAAAAAATGTCTACCCCTTCCGCATCAGTCCTTGTGAGAGCAACTGGGCGCTACAGTCCAGGGGGGGTAATACTGAGCGTGGATGGGCGGTGACCCAGTTACAGGTCACGAGGGAGATGTGGTTTATGGCTAGGATGAGGCTGGCAAAGGCCAAGAAGCCTAGCGCAGAACACATTAATATGTAACGGGTATCAGGGGTTAAGGGATTAAAAGGGGGGTAGTAGAAGAAAAAAAAAAATGTTTGTTTAATCTATATAAATATAGCAAATAAGGACATAATTTGTATTTTAAGTACGATTATTGTGAGCTAATGTAATCCTGCATAATTAATGTGTCATTTTGGCTGGGCAATATTGTACGGGGAATATTATTCAATTTGACTGGAATTTATGTGTACTACTGTAAACCTATATTGTTTTATTAACACTATTTTCTAGGGTTTATAATATAAAATGAGCCAGTACGTTGTCAATGAACCAGTACGGCTAAGAGGAAACAAATCAGTTGTGGGATATGAAGTGATGGAAGGCCGCTTGCCGATTTTTTTAATTGAATGTTTCAAAGTCAGGCAACACTGTGGCGGATATCTGTCCGAGCTTATGGTGTTGGGATCTCGAACAGAGAAGTCCAGTAAGATCGGATGGGTGCTGTCACAGCTGCCAGACTAGGGGGTAAGAACCCATGATTTTAGTAGAGTGCTCAGGGGGGTTGCGGCGCCATATCCTCACTGATCCTCTTAGGTTTAGGCAATAAGAGTTTAAACGCTTCGGCCTTCAATCTCTTATTGGGGGGGGGGTATTGTAATGGTACGAAATTGTAGGGCCAAGATAACATTTTAAAAATTATATTCTCCATGCAGTCATTGTTCACCCTTGTAGAACCCCGAGTTAGTCAACCAAATAGGCTGTGTTTATGACAGAACCAAACGTCTATGTTTTGTCTCCGCACTCAAGCAGCGTAGACCAATTGTGAAACAACACCCAACTTTGCATCAGCCGTGAATCACGGAAGAAAGTAATGTAATTCTATATTGCATAAGGCGGCAAAGTATTGCTAAATCTTACGGCTATGTTATAGCGCTCTTTTAACTGCACCAATGGGAGCGCAATCTCACGATCACGTGACCAGAAAACCAAAAAACTTTGTGTGCTCAGCTGTAACCGAACTAACCCCAGTTCCATTGAAACTCATGGCCGTGCGGCCAGCCTACAACAACATCTAAGTGCAACAAGTTATGTCGGCCGACTTGAGCATATTTTATAACGTGAGATCAGTAAATCAGTGAGAACCATGAAACAAAAACCGTAAAATCAGTACCAACAGTGGCGTGAGTGCGAGAGAACTCAGAAATCGGTCAGCTAGTGAACTTGTGTCACGGTTATTACATGTGAATAATATGGGTGTGCATTGGAGTGAAACCATTATTAGGATGAGTACCACTTTTTAAACTTTAATTATTATATTATAAAATTTGCTTTTATAGACACCTTAATAAGAAACGGAGATCTCTAAGAGAGGGGAGTCTATTTAAATATTAACAAAAAGAGAAAGAGAGAGAGAGAGAGAATGTGTGTGTGTGTGTGTGTGTGTGTGTGTGTGTGTGTGTGTGTGTGTGTGTGTGTGTGTGTGTGTGTGTGTGTGTGTGTGTGTGTGGTTATATACTGGTTCATTTTCAATCTTTTTATATGTACTTAGTAATGTCAATTATCATAGTAGTTTAAAACAAAATTTAACAAAGGCACTGTTATTTGTAGAAAGTAAAAGAAGGGTGCGATTTTCGATAAATAAAATAAGTATGTATTTTAGACAGTAGAAAATGAGTTAGCATAATCATTCCGCACTTCTACCCAGATAACCTTGTCTGCAGTGGATTTTCGTCTGTAAGACCCGGGAAAATACAACCAAAGGTAAGAGTGTATTTACTTGAAAAACATATTGAAATCTTGAGTCTGAAGTAACTTATAGAGTTTCATCAGTTCAACCTGTGATAACTTCAAAAGATATAAATATACGGCAATTCTGAAAACAGCATTGTATTCAGCAAGAAAAGCTTTATAAGTAGCCGCAATCTCAGTTAATATAATTAACAATTGAAGAAGTTATACGGATGATGCACGCCAACAGGAATAACGAGAGAATTATGCTACGTAGGAATTAGGTGTTTTCACACACACACAGATAAAGACCTAAGCAACAATATTCTGTGGTCAGATCTTTGAAAACACATTTGCAAATACCTGTAATCAATCGATTTGCAAACACAGGAAGTACGATTTTAACTAGAAATTCTCTGCAGTTTGAAACCTGTCAAAGGGTGTTTGCTCGACCTGTTCGAGATTGTCAAAACTGGAAAAACGCATGATTTATTTGAACAACCAATCAGCAGCCCGTATTTAAAACTGATGCCAACTCAAAGCGAGGGGTAGCATCACTCTTCGATCGGATCTTCAATACGCTAGACGTGTATAAATTACGAACAGAAATTTTTCAATCACGCAAAAGTGTAATTTAAGCATCAAATTCGAGAAGTAGTCCGCAGTGTAGGTGAACTAATACCGTTCAACAACTCTAGCTGCGTAAAACAATGTTAATTAATTAAAATTTTAATTAATTAATCATCAGCCGTGAAGGACCTATGCGACAGAAGGCTACAGCATCTGTAATTGCCAGGGCATCTTCTCCAGCATTGATCAACATCAATTCTTCTGTGCAAAACCATCAAAAGGAGGACCTCTACGGATTCCTATCTTTGGTCAACGCATCAAACAGTAAGAAATAGATTCATTGATCAATGAAATAAGCACTAAACAAATAATAAAACAATAAACAATTTTTAAAAGACACTAAGAACTGCACACTTTGTATTTTAACTATAAGATTAGCTCTAACATAGTACAGGAGCGTTGAATGGAAAGTGAGGTATAGTATTGGACGTGCAAATTATTGTAGACCTGTTCTTTAGCACTGGTTTGGGAGATAGCAATCTCTTAATCAAACCAGATAAGAACAATAGGTCGTTTGAACGTCTTAATCTTGACTTTTCACACTCACTCAGTAATTATAAGTGTTAGGGTAGAAATAAGTCCTACCATTAGCAATTTCAAGTTTAATAACAATTGATTAAAACGTTAATTAAAAATAATCAAGCCAATATTAAAGTGTTATTTGTAACGATTCCCCTTGAAAACCACAATCACTGAACGAATCCTGAGAAAGAGTGTCTCCATGCGCTGAGCTAAGCTGAAACCGTGTCATTTGTATCTGGGATTTATTCTGGCGCCCAGGTAAAGTAATATCACGGGTAAGTAACATTTTATCTAACATACAAATATTAGATAATTGTGTTAGTTGAAATAAGGCGTCGTAATATATATATATATATTGAAATAAACCGTTAATCGTGATCAATAAAATTTATTTTAGGTTTCGGGGTTTGACCAAGCTCCACGTTGGTATGCGCCAATTTGTAACCAACTACGTGGTTTCTGTGTTTTATTTATTTATTTATTAATGAATATATCTATTCGGTTGTTACCGATGAAACTTCCTGAAAATATATTATTAGGCAAATATAATGATAATTATGTTCCTTTAACTTATAATCGTACTACGATATACGTTTAACTTAGTATTCAGTAGTTGGGCAATATTAACGATATATATAGTGTATTGACTGAATGTAATGAGTATTCTTGTCAACCCTAGTCCCTCGATGTTAGAAAATTCTATTCAAATTTTGTACTGAAAACACGCTAGTTCGGCAATCTCCCGTTCCACCAGCTGTAAGCAATTAGCGCTGTTATTTGTAATAATCGTGCTTCTAGGTTAGCCGTTCATCGGGTTTGAATCAACCTTTTATTGTAAATTATTCCACCCACTACTTATAGTATCTATTCTGCAATAACTTAAAACGTTATCTCATACAATAAAGATCCTTTATTAATTTTATCTATTATTTCACAGTTACCGTTATCTCCACAATAATAATATTATCAAATCGATTATACAAAAATATATCGATTGTCAATTGATCAAGTTACTTTGACTTATACAAATTAAATATAACAATAAATAATTCTTATCCCAGGGTTCGTAAGATTCTTTGAACCATTAGTAAGGCCAGGTAAAATGCAAAATTAAGGTTACTCAAGTATTACAAAACAAAATTATTAACTCTAAATATATTGAATTTAAAATAGGTTGTTTTTTACTGGGTTGGCAGAACTCAAACTGGCACTGATCGTCTGTAAACAGTGAAGATGTTCGGCTTAAGTTACATTCATCCAGGAAAACTTGTTTTGGCCCTTATAAAATTGATAGTGTAGTATCTGGGGAAGCTATCAGGAACTCTTCTAACTGCTGTTCTTCTCCTATGATCTTGATAGTTGTCGGTCACGGTGGAATGAAAATAGTATCCCAGCTTCTTCTGCAAGTGAAGGTTAACTCTGCAAAACGAGATCTTCGTATGTCTTCTCAATAATTCCGTTAGCTTCGGCCTTTATTTCTCTTAATTAATCTTCTGGTTATAGGAGAAATCGGTTTAATACCGAATCCAGCGGAATTATTCTGGTGAATGAGGTGAGGGGTTTTCAACTCTTTTAAATGTATTCAGTTATAATTTGGAAGTCTAATTAGTTTTATTACTCATCAGTATTATGATAGAATTAGGTTTCAAAGAGGGTTTTTTAATTTTGATTCATATTTTCTTCAGAATTTATTATTCATTTTTTTTAAATGTATCTGCCCATCTCAACTCAATAGCTTGTAACAATCGGAACGAATGATTCAATATAAACAACTCATATCCATTTCAGTTGCCTTAACAACCACTTTTTTCTGTCATTGGGTGAAATTAGATATCCTAGAGCCAGAATTATAGAATATTACTACTCTTTTTCAATAAAATACTCCATGCTTGGAATAATACTAAATTACCTAAAATTCTCACCTAACCTTCCTTCATAAACCATGGAAACATAACCTTCCAGTATATGTTTTACCATAGTTTCACTGGACTGGACTTCTTTAAAAAGGTATTAATTTCCTTTTACAAATATTAAATTTAGGCCTATAGGTTTTCTTACAACTGTTATAACATTGTTTGGTTTTTTAACTTAATTTTCTTTTACCTGACCTACTGTACAATTAATTATTGGCTAATGGTTATTTACATTAATTTTAACTTCCTGGTTTTTATTTTATTACCTTAATTAATTCGTCTTGGAACCCTTCATTAGTTTACAATATAATTATCAGAACTACTTGTCAAACCTTAAACACAGATTGCCCTCCTGGCCAAGTTTACAAACATTAATTAAAACAACTGCATTATTCAATTTTAGACAATACTTAAAACTTAGTATAATGCCTAACACAGGTAACTATACTTGATTGTCTAAAGACAAATTTAACATAAATACAAACATAATCATTGATGAAGTATTCCTATTAAACAACATCAGTTCACTCTTACCATACTCAAAACATAACATAAATATTCTGTGAACATTAACATGCTACAGTATAAAAACAAGCACAATTTATTATATTAACTATTAATTGGTATGGTATTTCATATTCAACATTAATTATTGCCTCTTTTGACTTGAGGTACCTCTCAGATGCATTAATTACTGAGCAACCTTAATTCAGGGTATGGTCCTTGACCATAGTTAATTCAATTTTTTATGTAACGTTGGGGACCTGAACTCTGTTACGTTACAATATATATATTGTTACAACACAAATAAGCCAAACCCCGTACCAGTGATAAAAAAGATAATTCTAAATGTAAAAATACTTCATATAAAATAAAATGTTTAAAAATGAATAAAATATAAATATTATGACACGACGAACGACGATATTACCCAACCCAAGTGATTGACCCAACAACAGAAACACAAAGAAGGGAACCACGAAACATACACAGAGACAAAAGGTGATTGACCAAACAATTAGGAACTAACATATAACGTTAATTACATTTTCATACAAATAGAAATACATAAAATTATTTGATCTTCCACCTACCTTGTTTCGTCTTCTACCAGGGTCCACAACACGAACGTTAAGATGCAAGTATGATTATCAGGTTAACAAACGTACGCTACACTCATTTGTTTGATGGAATAAAAATTGTATTATCTAGTTATTTAATTATCTAATTATTTCCTTTTAAATAGAATTTCAATTAGAACTCAACTTTCTCTCCTTTTACGACAGATACCACATGCACATTTATTTAAACATTTTTCTTATTCTAATATACTTTTAATTAATCAAGGCGAACCCAGCTTGCCACACTCTCACATTCAGACCTTTAAAACCCCCTTTTTAGAGAACATAAGAATATATGTAAAAGAATAGTGTTACTTTCCTAAACAGCGTCACTGTCGACCACATGGCGCGTCCAGTAAATTACTTGCACTATGTCCAAACTGTTATTAGTTCATTTTTTACTCCGAACTCACTTGATTTTATGGTGTTAAATGTCCACCTCACTTTTTTAAACTGCTTTACAACTCCGATATAAGCTCGATTAGTCGGCCGACTTGATGGAACAAAATTTTGCCCGGGTATAAGTTTTAGGCGACCGCGCGCGGTCAGTGTTAGTAGTTGACTGGGAAGAGAGCTTTATCTGACGATGTTACATCCGGGCGGGCATCACTGCCTTGCCGGCGAACAAATGTCATCGCCGCACACAGCCTTAGTTGTCCAAGTTTTTAGTGGCTGTACACCTGGCACACAAGATTTACGTGTGCTGTAAGTCGACGATATTTCACTGCCTTTATTTTCGTCACATAAATGGGTGTGGCTTACAGTCATGTTTCCGGCATGTTGAGAACATGTGTTTGACAAAATCGCATCAAGCCATGTTTTGCGCCTGTCGTCTAGCGTGGGTTAGGCGCTCCACAGATGTTGGTGCTTGCGCATTTGTGAGTGGTTTTCACACAGACGCAAAGTTCTTAGAATCGTGACAGTCGACAACATGACATTCCTTTATAAATATTTCATAACAGCTATTACGTACTGTTGCATTATTTAGACTGCGAGTTAGATTCAACCACGGACTGGACACACATATGAAGTAAACTGTGCCATTTTAATAAGATCAGAACCAAAATTAATAAAAAAATAAAAAACCTTCTAATTCGCCCCATTACAAACAAAAGAAGATAAGTAACCAGAATTAACGAAGAATCAAGGGAAGTGAACAAATTCCTACGACTAAATAGAAATTAAAACCAGATGAGAAGAGGAGAACCGAACCAAGATGAAGACAATTGAAGAAGATGAAGACGAAAAAGAAGAGGAAGAATGAAGAGGAGACAGGTTGAACCCAAAGAGAAAGTAACACCACATATAAAGGGGAGAAATAGTAGACTCAAAGATAGAATACTGTAAATAAACCCCAAATAATTATCCACTAATGAAACAAATAGTATTGTTGTAATTGAAATAACTTATATACCTATTTTAAGACAAAAGACAATTGTAAAGTAACGTAGTGTAGAAAAGTACACTAACACAATTATTAAGGTTAGATTTAATGAAAGATAAATAACCAAATATTATTAATAATAAGAATTATGTTATAAAGAAATAGTGAGAAATAATAGGAGAAATAAGTATAGGGATTACCCATTAAGTAACACTTAATACAAACAGTGAACCAAAGTAAAGTGCAATAGTGAAAGTGTAAATACCCTAAAAATAGTGAGAGTGTATCAGTGATAAGCCTCTGTTAATTAAAGGTGAAGGTGATACATGGAAATAGATATTTTAAGCAATAAAGATGTAATAATAAATAAGAAAACACTTTATAAAGCACTGATAAACAGTCAATGATTTGAGTGATCTTGTGAACATTTATATATTAAGAATAATTAACAATAATATTTCAAATAAAGATAAGTAAAACGTGTGATATTATTCAGGGAGAAAGCCCAGATAAAAACAGTTTGTATTAACATGGAATGGAGGAGATAGTAGTATAGAAATAAGATTTTGTTTAAAATTAGGAATACAATGAATAAAACACCCCATGTTAAAAGGGGAAATAACTTTGATAAATTTGTAAGAAGTAATGATGTTTATCACCCAAAGTAGTAACAAAAGAATGAAATTAATGTTAAAACCAACAATAACTAATAACTTATAAAGAATAGTTTGTTTCAATGTTATGAAGAGGATATGGCTGAAAGGAACTTGCAGTCCATAAGCCTAATTGTTATATTTTAAAATATGTATAATGAAAACTGTATTGAATAGTAATTAAAACACAAAAAAAAATCAAAACACAACACAAACAAATATGATAACAAAGTGAAGCCCATCAGGCTGAATTAAAAATGTAATTTAAAAGAAATAAACCAAAAACCATCATGGCTACTCTTGGCTATGAAAACATCTAACTGTCAGACACACACAAATGTCAATTGTAACCAATTCACAAGGAAATTTATTAATCTAAGACCAGTAAATGGCCAGTAATTATATGTAAATCATTTTAACAGAGAAATGTTATTATAAAAGTTTAATTTAAGAGAGATATGTAATTTATTAAATGTCAAATATTTAGACTAAAGCTAATGTATAATAGAATATGACCTTATGAGGTATCATTTTAAACTTTGAAAGGAAAGAAATACAATAGTGATATTATTTATTACCCCAAAGGAACGATA
This sequence comes from Magicicada septendecula, assembly GCA_034769895.1. Lineage (NCBI taxonomy): Eukaryota > Metazoa > Arthropoda > Insecta > Hemiptera > Cicadidae > Magicicada > Magicicada septendecula. The sequence continues at coordinate 827,075,388 of CM068368.1, forward strand.
AAGGAATAAAATCATTAAGAAAATACATAATAAATTTGAATACAAATTCAAATCTCTTAACAATGCTTTTGAAAGAGGCCTTAACCAATCAAAGGGTTACTGTTACCATAGTAACGTATGTGTATAGTATGTGTTAGTTTTTTGTGTATTTTCAATGTTGAGTGCTTTGTTTATTGTGGCATGTTTTGTATTGATTTGTATTTGTTCAGGTATTAGTTTGTTTTCTGTTTTATGTTTGTATATTTGTAAATTTTCCCAAATGTTCATTATGGTGCCTTTGTGTGGTATATGTTTTATTAGTGTTACATTGGTTATGTCTGGGAATTCATGTCCTGTGTTTATTGCATGTGTGGCTAAATTGGATTTATATATTTCTGGTTTTTTGTATGCATTTAGGTGTTCAAAATAACGTTTTTTCAGCTGTTTTTTTGTTTGTCCTATGTAACATTTGTTTCAATCTTGGCACTCAATTTTGTATATACCATTGGTTGTTGTATTATCTTTGTTGTGTGAGCTATTTAGATTTTGTAATTTATTTTTATTAGTTTTGTATGCTATTTTTATATCTGTGTTTTTAAATAGTTTTGTTAGTTTTGTCATTTTATTATTTATGTATGTGAATGTGGCCCATTTTTTGTTGTTGTTATTATTGATGTGTTGTTCATTTTTATTAATTCTTAATTGTTCAGTTTTTATTTTATATTTGATTTTATTTTCTATTTTGATCACAGTATTTTTATTGTATCCATTTTCATAACCAATTTGGTATATTATATTTCTTTCTTTGTCAGTTTCTTGTTTGTTTAGGGGAATTATGTACATTCTGTTAAATAGCGAATAAAATGCTGCCATTTTATGTTGTGGTGGGTGTCAAGAAACGGACTGTAGCAGAAAGTGACTAAATATATATAGCAACGATACATGTTGCTACGACGGTCTACTTCATCATTGTAGGTACAGTGGAAAACAAAATACAAGACACCAATGAAATCACTAATTAGCAGCTTTAATTTTCACAGTTAACAGTTCATAAGAAACAACACAGACTCTTGCAAATACAAAAAAAAATTGTTCACACGAAATAAAACTTCAACTAATAAAAAACACAATTGTATTACAATTATACCGCCCTATTATAAAACACAACACTTCACTAATAAACACTTGAACACACACAGTAATATCGCCAGATAATAACTGAAATGCACTGTAATTTATCGCAACTATAACTGAAAAACTAAGGCCGCTGCCACCTAATATTTATACAACGCTCACAGACCAGAAGATTCCAAACTCCGTGTTAGCGCCAGTGTGTACAACATAATTAATTGCAGCCTTGACACAGTGCGAGCGAACATGCAAATTCTGGCACAGTCTAGCAAATGCATCGAGAAGCACGTACGCCACACGTATTACATTCCGGATCCTTCTGGAACATTTGATAAACACATTGATTGTTCTGTGATGTCATAACACTGCCCCCTCCTTAAGCCTGTTCATCCCGAACTGGCAAACCATCCCTGAAGTAATACTCGACCAGGCGATCTAGGTGGACATCCTTGCAAAAAATAATTCTCCGGTTCTTCGAATTCAGTCTCGTGTGATCCGAACATCAAGTTCCCAGGAATGCAAGTCTTCTGCTCAACCACTAGTTTTGCTGGAATCACTCCCGTTGTGACATGTACTGATGACCTAAACACCACTGGCTGATCCAAGTCTGTTTGGTTCTCGTCAAACAACATCTTGCGTAACTTCATCTTCAGCAACTTTTCCCCCAGGCGTTTCTAACAGCTCAGGAACAAGCAAGAATCTTGTCTCGACACCCATACTTGGCTTTCCAATCATTTCTTTTGTCGTTACACTTATTTGTACTTCTCTGCTAGTTCTTCCTCCATTTCCACTTGCAATAGGGTGGGTTCCTCTTGACCATGTAATGGGTCTAAATTTACATAAATATTATTGTATAATTTTATAAATTCTATAATATGTGAAGATGAGGCCCCTTTGAGGTGAGACGATAGCAAGTAAATATTTTCATGACTATATATGGTTATGCAGCAAATAACGAAAATCTATTTATAGCCAGTGATTAACTCCGTTAGTATGTTGTTGACGAGAAACAGTTAATTACGAATTAAAAAGGTGATACTAAACTCAGCGGAACGTTACAGTACTGAGGACGAGACGAATAGCGGGGAGCGGGGTGAACCAGTTTGAAGACGAAACGAACGGAAATTGTTAACACTAAAAGTCAGTCGACCACCATCTTTTGTACTGTGCAGTAGCAATTGCGGGTGCCCGCATAAACAGCATAAGACGTAAATTGAACAATGTGAGATTTCAACCAGTTTTGGACTTTTCAAAAAGTATAAATAATGTATTAACCAGTGATAAATACAATAAACAAACAGTTCGGCCGTAAGATATAAAAGTGCAAACAACAGACAGTGTACACAACGGGAGACGTCACGCAGGATGAAACCATACGCATCAACAGGAAAGTAGACATTTCAAAAAATAATTAAATACTGTAAATACTGGCTTTTACCTAAATTTTAAAGTTAAGCTCAACAAAAAACCTAAAAGTATGTAAATGTGTATGATTGTGTGTGTGAAGAATATGCCTATAGGCCTAACAAGAAGTGTTGAGTTTGCATAATCTTTGATATACGTATTAGTATTTTGTGATAATTATTGGAAATCAGTTTTACGCCTTAAGGCGGAATAAGTGTGTTCATGATCTTTTTTATGTTCTCAAAGGAAAATAAATAATGTTATATTTTACTTGATTTGCGCATTATGTTATTTGTATTTGCCCACTGTTCTCTGCCTAAGTACACTAAACAAATCCCTAGACTAAACATTACATATAATCATATTAATTTAATTATTAATAACCGATAAGACTTTAGCTGACATCTGAAAAGGTACAAATTTGAATAGTCAATTAATGAGTAAGACTACAACCAGACCTGTTGACTTTTTCTTCAGCCAATGCAACTTACATTCCGGATCCCTCTGGAACATTCGATAAAACATGTAGATTGTTCTGTGATGTCATCACAATATGTAGCATATTCGACCAGGGTAATTTATTTGTACATACAGAATAAATATAAACAGTTGTACATAGTTTACAAATTGTACATAGCGTAATTACATCTATTTAAATAATTAATAAAATTTAAGTATGTAATTGTAACATCTGTTTTAGAGTAATTTTTCTAGTTAGTTAAAATCGGTGCACAATAATGAATATTTATTGAAATAAAGTAAATATTATTTTTGATTATAATACTACAACTAAACATCTCATTTTTTTATAATAAAAATTAAATTGATGTATGATTTGCAACACTGAAAATAATTACTTGAATTCTACATTTTTTTTAAAACAGACACCCAAGTAATTGAAACAATTTTATAATTGTTTTTATAGCAATTTTACAATTGTTTCATACACACACACACACACACACACACACACACACACACACACACACACATACACACACAAGGTGTATATCAAATACCATGCAAAAACTGCGAGAGATCTTATATCGGCCACTCTGGGAGAAATATACGTAAACGCGTCCGCGAACATGAATTGGCAGTAGCAAAACAAGAAGATAACACATCCCTAACGATGCACGCCAAGGAAACAGGACACACTTTCGATTTCAAAAACACAAAAATCTTGGTACGAACCAACTATAAGAAAGTCAGACAGTGCAGAGAGGCCATTGAGATATACCGGATGCGAGGGGGAGTGGTCAACGACACAAACAAATATACAAAACTAGTGACAACTTGGAAATTCCTAAATTAACAAACAACATATGGCCACAACACACTCACCCCACGCTCTAATCCTCCCATAGCAAAAATCACAAAGGAAGCGAGATATAGAACGCGCAGCGTAATAAAATCAACATCAGTATGCCTCATAAAAAAAACGTCATTTTGAACATCTAAACAGATACAAAAAAACAAATATATAAATCTAATTTGGCCACACATGAATAAACACTAGACATGAATTCCCAGACATAACCAACACGACACTAATAAAACACATAACACACAAAGGCACCATAATGAACATTTGGGAAAACTTCTGGATTATATTTGGGATGTATGTTATTGATTTGTTTTAATATGTTATCTGCATTTGTGTTTTTGTTATTTGATACATATAGCCCATCATGTAGTCTACATATCTTATCCATATGCCATTTGGATCAAATGAATTTATAATATTTTGTATTTTAGTGTCTATGTGTTATAAGAATATTTCTGCTATTATGCTAGATAATGGAGATCACATTGCTAAACTTTCTTGTTGTTGATAAATTTTGTTATAGTATTAGTTGGAGGCTATTTTTTATTTCAGTTATATATTGTGTGTCTTCATTTTGTTCTCTTGTGCCGTACCTAGGAAGTACGGCGAATTCTGAAAATTGGTTATATCGTATCTGAGATTTGGACTGTGGACTCTCCCGCCATCTAGGAGACGTTGCTGTAACTTCGGACTACGGTATCTTTCCTTCCCGCTGCTAGAGTGAGCCTACGGTACTTCGTCGTGGTTTGTAGTGCGCCTTTGGAAATCGGTCGGTTAGTTATCAGCTGTGGAGAGAGATTGTTTCTGACTCAAGTAGTGGGTTGGTCTATGGTTTTTTTTTCGTTGAGTGGAGAGTTGCGTTTTTGACTCGAAGGGTGGGTTCCGGGTCAGCTGGGTAGAGAGAGACCAGCTGTTGATTCCTGTTGAGCTGTGTGGAGATAGACCGGGTTGTGAGTTGGTCAGCTGTTCGACACCACATGTTGGTCTCAATTGTAGAGAGCTGAAAAAGTTTTGTGGGTTTTTTTTTATGCCGGCGTCTTTTGAATTCATTATGTCAGGCTAAGGAAAAGTGTGCCAGGGGGTCTATGGGGCCGGCGTCCGTGATCCTGTGAAGACCAAGATGTGATTTATGTGATATTTGTGTGTGAGTATTGAGGAACACCGCACATGTGAGTATGCATGCACAGCACGTGTGCATGCATTATGAACAGGTATGGAAAAATAAAAATTATTAAATTTTTGCCCTGGGACTTTATGGGTCAAGTGGGGCCTGGCCGTTTTTTTTAACCAACAAAAAAAAAATGAAAAGGGGAACAATAGTTTCTTGATTCTGGAGTTTTGTTACTTCACGGTACTCTTGTAATCTAACATGCAGGTTTCTGCAGAACTTGAATAGCTTCTGATATTTCTCTCTAATGCTGAGTAGCTTCGCCGCTGTTTGCGGTGACAGTTATTTTATGTGCAAAACTCTTTTTTCCACAAAAAAATAAAATAAAAAATAAAAACTTAAGAAAATGTGTTAGGAATTGGCCAAGGTGTTCATTTGGCCTAGTGAAGTAAAATTCAGTCGAGTTCCTTAATTGTTCTTTGAATGATTCAGTGTGATAATTGTCTTGTGTTGAATTGTCAAAGCATGTAATGTCCAGTACAATTTTTTTACAATAATCTGTGTGGAACTTATATTGTGGCTGCCTTTTTATTGGAACTTGTAAATAGGATTATGAAAAGAGTTGCAGACCACCTAGAGTTGTAACAATACATTACCTTGTGCTAGAACAGTAATTCGGAAGTATTCAACCTATTAAATAAAAATGACTGAACTGTTGTACAAGAGGAAATTTTCACTATTTATATATTTATAATGTTTGTAGATGTATATGCTCATAATTTTATGCACCACATATTTTTACCTTCTGAGAGATATATGTAACTGATTATCTGATAGTTTTTTTTATATAATTGTGCACTCTGAAATCTGTAAGCCTTGGTGCTACTCCAGTTTATTCAAGTTTAGGGCAAGGTGAGCACATGCACTTGTGAGTTCCACACAAGTATATAATTATCTATCTTATATTGCATGATACTTTATTGATTAGATGATTCTCCTTTCTAGCGTTTGATTTAGATTTCAGGGGGCGCATGTTGTTATGTAATATAGTTGTTTAAATTGTTGTGGCTGTAATGATTGTTGTATGATAGAATTGCTTTTGAAATGGTTTATAAAGTTGTTTATATTATTGAAAGCTGCATGTCAATGGTGATTTGTATGCCATGTAAGAGATTTTAAAATGTATATATTTTATATAATTTTCATGGAATATTTCTTAAATATTAAATGTTGAATATTTTGAAATTTTAAATTCTGGATGCCCTGTCATAGATTTTAAATATTTACATCTTTTCTATAGTTCTAATAGAATACTTTCAGTCTGGACACTATGAATCATTGTGAGAAAAACATGTAATATTTTGCAGATATTTTACAGATTTTATGTATTTCTCATGGTATACTTTTAAATATTAATTTTTTCCCAGGTCCCGTTATGTGCCGTTGAGACGGGACACCCATCCGGGGAGTCCGATCCCAAGCCGATTCGTCCGGGTCTCTCCGTGTGCCCATTTTTGGAGCTGGAGGTTGGGAAAGGCCGGGTTAGGGCCCTGGTGGACTCCGGATCGGCACGGTGTCTTATCTCCTACCGTGTTTACCAGCAGTTGGTCCGGGAGTCATTGATCCGGTCGAATTCTCCTTCGTCGGTGGTATGTTGGACGGCCTCGAGGGAGGTTTTGCCGACCTCCAAATTGGTGGCTTTTAAATTTAAAATAAATTATTTTTCGTGGGTTTGGGAGTTTCTTGTGGCCCCGAATCTGAGCGTAGACTGTATTGTGGGTGCGGATTTTATTGTGAAAAGTGGCCTGGTTCTCGATATCCAGGGGCACGTATGTTTCTTTAAGTTCAACCGTGCCGTACGCATCCCCTTTCTTGGATATCGGGATGAGGCGGGGGAAGGTCTTGAAGAACTTCAACCCCCAGCGTACATTAATAATTTGAGCCCATCTCTACAGACCACTTTCCATAAATTGTGTGATGAGTTCCCTGAGGTGCTGACCGCCAACCTCGGACTCACTTACAATTTAGAGTATCGTATCCGTCTGTGCGACTCCGCGGTTGTCCGTTCGCACCCGTATAAATTCGCTCCGCCCAAAATGACCATCTTGCGTGAGAAGGTGCAAGAATTGTTGGACCAGGGGGTTATTGAACCTTCCATGTCGGCCTATGCCAGTCCAGCATTCCTGGTGCCTAAACCGGGAGGGAAGCATAGGCTGGTCATTGATTATCGAAAATTAAATCAAAATATTGAAGTTGAGTCGGTGCCCCTCCCGGACCTGCATTCGGCCTTTGATTGGTTTTCGCAGGCCCGTTATTTCACCATTTTCGACCTGAATTCAGCATACCACCAGATACCCTTGCACAAGGATTCTTGGCCGTTCACTGCCTTTTGCGTGCCGTGGAACTTGTACCAATACAAGAGAGTCCCCATGGGACTGGCAGTTGGTGCCCAGACGTTAACCCGTCTACTAGACTCTGTGTTCCACGACATTAAATTCCAGTATGTGTTCAATTATCTGGACGATCTCCTCATTTACAGCTCCACTTTAGAGGAACACATGAACCATCTCCGTGAGGTGTTGTGTCGCTTGAGGCGCGCGGGGCTTACGGTGAATCCCGACAAGGTGAAATTTGCCCAGGAGGAAATTTCTTTCCTCGGTCACCTTGTCTCTCATAAAGGGGTCACGGTTGATCCAGAGAGGATGCAGGCAATCCGGGATTTTCCTCCCCCTCGGGATGCTAAAGGGGTGGCCCGCTTCGTGGGTATGGTGAATTTTTACCGGCGGTTCATCCCGGGGGCTGCGGAGATTGCGGCTCCCCTAAATTCATTAAGAAAAAAAGGGGCCAAATTTGTGTGGGGAGAAGCGCAGCAACGTGCCTTCGAGTCCCTAAAGGAGTCCATTTTGTCGCCGCCCGTGCTTCGGATGCCCGATTTCACGAAGCCCTTCATTGTGCAATCCGACGCCAGCTCTGTGGCGATCGGGGCAGTGCTCTCTCAGGAGGTGGATGGTGCTCGGCAGCCGGTCGCATTTGTATCCAGGACCCTTACCAACCCTGAAAAGAAATCCTCGGTATACGAGTTAGAGTGTTTGGCGGTAGTCTTCGCCCTTGACAAGTTTAGGAGGTATTTGGAACATGCTGAGTTCCTATTAGAGACCGACAATCAGGCTCTCTCGTGGCTTCTGGCGCACCCCCGTCAACTGGGTAAACTTGGCCGCTGGGTGGTCAAGATTTCTTCTTTTAAGTTTCGGGCACAACATATAAGGGGGACCCAAAATGTTGTTGCCGACGCTCTGTCCCGTATGTATCACCTACCCAGTGAGGAGCCAATAAATGAACCCTGCGCCGTACTCCTGGAGTTCCCCCTCGCCTTCACTGAAGTTATCCCTCATCAGCTTGCTGATGAGGTGTTAGGTCCCATCATCGATAAAATCAAATCAGGCGAGATGAAGGCTCCATATCATCTGTCCAAGGGCGTCCTCTGCTGCAGGGAACGTGGAGGACGGGTCCCTAAGATAGTGCTGCCGAGCAAGTTGGTGCCCATGGTCTTCCAATATTATCATGATTCCCCGGTTGGAGGCCATTTGGGTGTTTCAAAGACCATCGCCGCGATCAGAAGAAACTTCATCTGGAAAGGCATGGACCGGGACATCGCCACCCGGGTGAAGTGTTGTCATCTGTGCAGTCTGAGCAAGCCCGCTCAGAACACTAAGTTGGGGTTGCTGTCTTCTGAGGTGGCTGGCAGACCGATGGAGAAGGTTTTCATCGACTACGTGGGTCCTTTCCCGCGTAGCAAGGCTGGGAATTCGTTCCTCCTTGTTTTTGTGGACGCCTTCTCCAAGTATGTCTGGCTACTTCCCTTGCGTCAGGCTAGTACTGCCAATACCATCATAGCCCTTCAGACCAGTATTTTTCAGCATTTCGGGCTTCCCTCCATCATTGTCTCAGACATTGGCCCTCAATTCATCTCGAGGCAATTCTGGAACATGTGTTTCAGGCACGGCATTCGGCATGTAACCACTTCCCCTTACCACCCGCAACCTTCCCACGCTGAGCGATTCAATCGCAACCTGAGATCTGCTCTTATCGCCTACCACGCGGAGCAGCAGTATACGTGGGACCAGAATCTCCAGTGGTTACAGATGGCGTTCAATTCGTCCCTTCATGAAAGCCATCGTGCCGTGCCTTTTGAGGTCATGTTTGGTTTCTCCCCCGCTCATCCCCTTGGTAATTTGTGGAAACTGGAGGATCTTCTCCCGGATTCGCCGAACGAGGGGGTCGCTCACAGGTGGAAAGAGGTGAGGAGAGCCCTGCTCCGATCGCACGAGCGCGTGCGGCGTCGCTATAACGCTGGGAGAGTCCCCAATCCTTTTAAGGTGGGCCAGTTAGTTTATTGCAGGAGCCACCTGCTCAGCTCTAAGGTGGAGGGTCGCGCTGCCAAGCTCTGCTATAGATGGTTGGGACCCTTCCGGATTTCTGAGTTTGTCTCGCCCGTCACTGCCAGCCTGGTGGGTCCGGAGGATGGCATGAAGGTGAGGGTGGCCCATGTGTCCCATTTGAAGGCATGTGCGCAGATGGAGCTTCCTTGAGAGGTGAATTGGTATTGGTTACCCCTGTTGGGATTAGTTAGGGTCCTCGGGTTTGGTTTTCGGGGGGGCTTCGCTGGAGGGATTGTGTTTTATGGTTTTACTTTTTAGCGTTTTGTTTTAATGTTTTATCGGTATTTTAGCTCCTCTCCTTTCCTTTCTTCTTCCTGTTGCTTTAGGCCACGGCCGCTCACCCTCCCCGTATCTTCTACACTCACACACACCCAACTACACACACACACACACACACATACACACACACACCTTGTCCTTCCTTCTGGTGTCCTTTCGTTTTCAATTTCCGCCTGGTTTTAGCTTTTTTATTGGTTTTTAGTCAGTCCCCGCTTTTCCTCCAGTGGGGGCAGTCCCAGTGTCGTCCAACCCGTTGGACTCCTTTTGTTGTGGGGGTGTGCCGTACCTAGGAAGTACGGCGAATTCTTAAAATTGATTATATCGTATCTGAGATTTGGACTGTGGACTCTCCCGCCATCTAGGAGACGTTGCTGTAACTTCGGACTACGGTATCTTTCCTTCCCGCTGCTAGAGTGAGCCTACGGTACTTCGTCGTGGTTTGTAGTGCGCCTTTGGAAATCAGTCGGTTAGTTATCAGCTGTGGAGAGAGATTGTTTCTGACTCAAGTAGTGGGTTGGCCTATGGTTTTTTTTTGTTGAGTGGAGAGTTGCGTTTTTGACTCGATGGGTGGGTTCCGGGTCAGCTGGGTAGAGAGAGACCAGCTGTTGATTCCTGTTGAGCTGTGTGGAGATAGACCGTGTGATGTACTAATCGATCACATTTATTATTATTACACCCAAATTTCAAATTAACTTACTTACCGGCACGATAGCTTCAACAAGGTCGCAGGATTCGATCGCATGTAGCTGGATACAAACATGGTCTATGGGTTACGCAAAGCAATGACACAACTCATGTTTGAAGAGAATTACTATTTATTATCAATTACTTTTGAGTTGTTATAAGAATTTGGAAGGTTCATTTAGATACACTTCTAAAGTCGTGCAACGCTAACATAATCAAACTTATGGACTACAGCTTACCTTGTATGTCACATAAACACAATTATTAACACAGATACAAACGGAAAGCAGCCCAGCTTTGCCACACTCACATTCAGACAAAATTTTAAAACCCCACATTTACTTAATTTAGGCCTTCATAAGAAAATATTTGAATGGAATAAAAAACCTTCTAATTCGACCCATTACAACCGGGTTGTGAGTTGGTCAGCTGTTCGACACCACGTGTTGGTCTCAATTGTAGAGAGCTGAAAAAGTTTTGTGGGTTTTTTTATGCCGGCGTCTTTTGAATTCATTATGTCAGGCTAAGGAAAAGTGTGCCAGGGGGTCTCTGGGGCCGGCGTCCGTGATCCTGTGAAGACCAAGATGTGATTTATGTGATATTTGTGTGTGAGTATTGAGGAACACCGCACATGTGAGTATGCATGCACAGCACGTGTGCATGCATTATGAACAGGTATGGAAAAATAAAAATTATTAAATTTTTGCCCTGGGACTTTATGGGTCAAGTGGGGCCTGGCCGTTTTTTTAACCAACAAAAAAAAATAAAAAGGGGAACAAAAGTTTCTTAATTCTGGAGTTTTGTTACTTCACGGTACTCTTGTAATCTAACATGCAGGTTTCTGCAGAACTTGAATAGCTTCTGATATTTCTCTCTAATGCTGAGTAGCTTCGCCGCTGTTTGCGGTGACAGTTATTTTATGTGCAAAACTCTTTTTTCCACAAAAAAATAAAATAAAAAATAAAAACTTAAGAAAATGTGTTAGGCATTGGCCAAGGTGTTCATTTGGCCTAGTGAAGTAAAATTCAGTCGAGTTCCTTAATTGCTCTTTGAATGATTCAGTGTGATAATTGTCTTGTGTTGAATTGTCAAAGCATGTAATGTCCAGTACAATTTTTTTACAATAATCTGTGTGGAACTTATATTGTGGCTGCCTTTTTATTGGAACTTGTAAATCGGACTATGAAAAGAGTTGCAGACCACCTAGAGTTGTAACAATACATTACCTTGTGCTAGAACAGTAATTCGGAAGTATTCAACCTATTAAATAAAAATGACTGAACTGTTGTACAAGAGGAAATTTTCACTATTTATATATTTATAATGTTTGTAGATGTATATGCTCATAATTTTATGCACCACATATTTTTACCTTCTGAGAGATATATGTAACTGATTATCTGATAGTTTTTTTTATATAATTGTGCACTCTGAAATCTGTAAGCCTTGGTGCTACTCCAGTTTATTCAAGTTTAGGGCAAGGTGAGCACATGCACTTGTGAGTTCCACACAAGTATATAATTATCTATCTTATATTGCATGATACTTTATTGATTAGATGATTCTCCTTTCTAGCGTTTGATTTAGATTTCAGGGGGCGCATGTTGTTATGTAATATAGTTGTTTAAATTGTTGTGGCTGTAATGATTGTTGTATGATAGAATTGCTTTTGAAATGGTTTATAAAGTTGTTTATATTATTGAAAGCTGCATGTCAATGGTGATTTGTATGCCATGTAAGAGATTTTAAAATGTATATATTTTATATAATTTTCATGGAATATTTCTTAAATATTAAATGTTGAATATTTTGAAATTTTAAATTCTGGATGCCCTGTCATAGATTTTAAATATTTACATCTTTTCTATAGTTCTAATAGAATACTTTCAGTCTGGACACTATGAATCATTGTGAGAAAAACATGTAATATTTTGCAGATATTTTACAGATTTTATGTATTTCTCATGGTATACTTTTAAATATTAATTTTTGAATATTTTGAAATTTTAAATTTTGAATGTCAAGTAATATAGTGAATATTTCACATACTTATATATTCTAATGGAATACCGTCACTGCCTGATTTTATGAAATTTCATTGTAACAAAACAAAATATGATAGCCTCAATAAACTTGTTATTTTTCGAAATTTTAAAATTGAGGTCACCTCATTCGTCCAATTCCCCAATGGTTACCAGCATGTGGACATTCTTCCACTAGGAGGCCTCTCCTAGTTCAAGTGAACAAGTGAGCCGGTCATCAAGGTAAGTTGTAGATTTTTTTTTAATTTTTTTTTTTTATGTCAAACTTTGAAAGTTAAAATTTTGTTGTGACGTCATGGGTGATGAGTGGCTCACTCTAAGTTTGTTTATTATTATGTCTATTGTTTCATCTACTGGGATGTTGGTGTACATGTTTGTGATATCATATGACATGAAAAATGTATTTTTATTTATATTTATTATTTTTAGTTTGTCTATTAATTCATATATATTTTTTATGATACGAGGGGGTACCCAAAAATAACCAGAATTTTTTAAAGATATGTATTTAATTTTTTTACAAAACAACCTTATCACCTTCAAAGTACTCTCCATTACACTTAATACATTTGTCCAATCTGTGATCCCATTCCTAGAAACATTTTTCAAACTCGTCTGTTGTGATGGCCGACAGCTCCTGCCTTGTTTTTTTCTTTACTGCTTCCCCGTCATCAAAACGTTGTCCTTTCATGTCCCTCTTCATTCGCGGAAACAAGAAGAAATCGCACGGAGCAAGGTCAGGTGAGTAAGGGGCATGGGGCAAGGGAGTCATGTTGTTTTTTGCTAAAAACTGGCGCACTGAAATGGCTGCGTGAGCAGGTGCATTGTCATGGTGGAAAAACCAATCCCTCGTCTGCCACAAATCGGGCCTTTTTTGTCGCACGTTGTTATGCAATCTTTTTAACACCTTCAAATAGAAAGCCTGATTACCAGTCTGACGAATTCAGAATGCACTACCCTTCTCACATCGAAAAAACAAATGAGCATCGTCTTGATGTTCGATTTCACTTGACGAGCTTTTTTTGGGCGAGGCGACAATGAAGTTTTCCATTGGCTTGACTGTTGTTTAGTTTCGGGGTCGTAACCATAGCACCATGACTCGTCACGCATAATGGCCTTGGAAAAAATCTGGGTCGGTTCGGAGCTGGTCTTTCAATGCACGGCATGTTTCAAATCGATTCTCTTTTTGCTGTTCAGTCAGGACCCGAGGCACAAATTTTGCAGTGACCCTTCTCATCCCCAAATCTTCTGACAAAATTTGCTGAACCGAGCTCTAAGTTATTCCAGATAACTTACTAATATCTTCAATGGTCTGTCGTTGGTCTTCAAGCACGATTGCATGAACTTTTTCAACATTTTTGTCAATTCTGAAGTTGACGGATGTCCAGAACGAGGTTTGTCATCAATTGACATTTCACCTTCTTTGAAACGAGAAAACCATTGGTACAGTTTTTCCCATAGCACTATCCTTGTAAGCTGTTTTCAACATCACAACACTTTCTGCAGCGTTTTTCCCAACCAAGAAGCAAAATTTCACAGCAGTGCGCTGTTCACTTAAATCCGCCATGACAAAAAATGAGAAGCAAGCGAAATTGCTTTTACAAAGCGAATTACTGTGACGGGACACAACCTTCCCAGGCGACAACAATGATGGCACTGAACTCGGAACGAGTTGCGCTACGCTTGCCTAGCGGGAGAAATGCGTACTACGTAAGCTCCGCCAATCGCAGCGCTATTCCGGTTATTTTTGGGTACCCCCTCGTATGATGATTATTTGTTAGATAGTTAGTTTTTAGTTTTTGTGCTATTATTTTTGCTATTTTGTACGTAGGTGCTTTTTTGAAGTTGATTAATGGACGTATTGGGTTGTTTTCAATAGCAAAATTTATCAACAACAAGAAGGTTTAGCAATGGGATCTCCATTATCTAGCATAATAGCAGAAATATTCTTACAACACATAGACACTAAAATACAAAATATTATAAATTCATTTGATCCAAATGGCATATGGATAAGATATGTAGGCTACATGATGGGCTATATGTATCAAATAACAAAAACACAAATGCAGATAACGTATTAAAACAAATCAATAACATACATCCAAAAATACAATTCACAGAAGGAAAAGAGAAACATAACAAAATCAACTATTTAGACATAACCATCACAAGAAACAACAACCACCTACAATATGCAATATACAGAAACCAACTTCTACTAACATCAATATACGTAACCATTCTGACCATCCACCACAACATAAAATGGCAGCATTCTATTCACTTTTTAACAGAATGTACAAAATACCCCTAAACAAACAAGAAACAGACAAAGAAAGAAATAGAATATACCAAATTGCTTACGAAAATAGATACAATAAAAATACGGTAAACAAAATAGGAAGTAAAATCAAATATAAAATAAAAACTGAACAATTAAGAATTAATAAAAATGAACAACACATCAATTATAACAACAATAAAAAATGGGCCACATTCACATACATAAATAATAAAATGACAAAGCTAACAAAACAATTTAAAAACACAGACATTAAAATAGCATACAAAACTAATAAAAATAATTTACAAAAACTAAATAACCCACACAACAAAGATAATACAACAACCAATGGTATATACAAAATTGAATGCCAAGATTGCAACAAATGTTATGTAGGACAAACAAACAAAAAAACAGCTGAAAAAACGTTATTTTGAACACCTTAACGCATACAAAAAACCAGAAATATATACATATAATTTGGCCACACATGCAATAAACACTGGACATGAATTTGCAGACATAACCAACATGACACTAATAAAACACATACCACACAAAGGCAATGAACATTTGGGAAAATTTGCAAATTTATAAACATAAAACACAAAACAAACTAACACCTGAACAAATACAAATCAATACAAAACATGACACAATTTTCAAAGCACTCAACATAGAAAATACACAAAAGACTAATATATTCTCCACAATCACATACAATAATACCAATTTAAAGCGCCAGAGGCCAACAGGAAACCACAGCAAAAGCCAACCAACACACAAGTACCTCACAAGGCTCAAAATCAGGAAGGCTGAAGATGGGAACAAAAGGCTTCCCGAAACATGTTCCAAATAAGAAGAAACATCTTGAGGTAAAGTCTTTATAAATATTAAATATATTTGATACATCAAGAAACAGACTGTAGCAAAAAGGGTTTGAAAACACACACACACACGATTTTGTTTATTATTTACATGTTCATATCTGTGTTTTGTTTACTTTATTTGTTTGCATATTATTTATGTGTAATTTATAAGGTGTGTACTATGACTACAGTCTTCCCACAAAATTTGCAAAATGAATTTCCCTGACATCCAAAAAGTTCAAAAAGATTACACACATTTTTAAAATAATTATTTTGTATTAACTAGGCCTACAATACATTTATGTTAAGAGATACAACTCAAAATAGAGTATTAAACATGGAAACATATACTTAACATTTAAATATCAAAACGTAAACATTGTTTTGATTATAAGATATAATCAAATTGTAAAGATTTTTATTATATCAAACTATAAGATAATTACAGTAACAATCACTAATAAGAGAAGTAAAACAGCTTCTCTTAAAAGGCAAATTTTAATACATATTTCTGTTTAAATTTTAAAGAATTTGTTTTCTTAATAAATTACTGTTTTATTACCATTTATTCCATACCACAAAATCTTCCTCCTCTGTTCTCACATAAAATTTATTGTGCAACAAAAGGGACTTAACATTATGAACACAAAAGTCCAATGACCTAGCTGGCAGGTTATTAGATAGTTATGTTGAGTATACTTCAATACATAAATTGTAATGTTGCAATATACATATATATTATTTGTATGGTAGAGAAATTTTTGTGAGATGTCTGAACAGTGCTATGAAGAAGTATTGAGTTAACAATTGTGAATCTACTATCTCTAATAGGACTTCTATAGGGCAGTTGCAGAATTACGGTGTCAATTTAGTTCATGTGGGATACCACCAGTCTTGTGGTATCCCACCCTTGTCACATGGTACTCCCACCATGCCCATGTGATACCCCTACTCCGGGTACGCACTACCCCCCCCCCATGTCACATAATCTCAACCGGACATCATGTGGTACCCCCACCACCATGACATCATCAATTACAAGTTTGCCATGTGGTGGTGGGTTATGTGACTTCCGCTCAGAAATCTCTGTTCCACCCTACTAAAATAAAACGATCATGGAGTCAGTCCAAAGGCAAATTTGATTAAAGCATATAAATGGTAGGAACGTACCAATTTAGCAAGAAGATAAGCCCCAAATAATTCATGGCAAAGAATTGATAAAGACTTCACAATGCCACTTTGTAAATTACAAAATAGTAACTGGTAAGTGTTTTGGCTAAATCGTATGGACTGAAAGTGCACATACAAATGACTTCCATGGGACACCAAACGGTCTCCAACAGTTTTAACCGATAAGTTTCCAAATAACAACAATGCTGCTCATTACAACAATAAATGCTTGTTATTACAAACAAGTGTATAACTACATACTATACCTGATCAACAAACTGTTCACTCTCTTCTTTGATTTCTTCTTTTACACACAGCTGTTCTTTTAGGCCAGAATTTACAACTGGCAATACATCCTGTAAATTGAACAATTATAAAATTTACTTAGTCTTCTCAATAGAGTACAAGTATATAAAGGGGTGATCAATACTAAATATGAAATATATAGAATCATCCATCAATTTTTGCAATAAATAATCCATACTCTCTACTTACATGTGTGTGTGTGTGTGTGTGTGTGTGTGTGTGTGTGTGTGTGTGTGTGTGTGTGTGTGTGTGTGTGTGTGTGTGTGTGTGTGTGTGTGTGTGTGTGTGTTATAACCAAACGAATATTAGGGGTTGTGTTTAAACTTATTAAGTTTATTTGTTTATAGTAATTATATTAAAATAATGTTTAACTTCCGTTTAAAGCCACACGGTTGGTCTAACCTATTTGTAATAAAATGAAAACGTGTGTGTTTACAATTAACTTGAAATAAAATAAAAGAGTTGTTATTGTTTAAACTTATGTTCGTGGTTAAAATATTAAAAGTCTCGTTAAAACAAAGTTCAACTATGTGTGAAGTGTTCTTTTGAGATAACTCAATGTTGAGAATGATTGTTTCTAATTGAAGGTTACTAATGTAGTATAGTAATTTAAAATAAAACATTCAAAGTTACTCACAGTGTTTACAATGGCTTAATAATACTTGTTTTAAAAAAAAATTCCCTTGTATTAAATAAATAAAATAGTGAAGTTGATTATACTTAAGTGCTAGATTAACTTAAGTTAAAACATGAAGTATAGCAGTTGGTTGCTTGATAATAGTTCTCGTCTGGTTGAAACTGGTAGTAAAAACTTCTTCTCCAGGTTGCAGGTAGTCTGAGTATGTCACGTCTCGTAAAGTCTGGACAATATCATAAACAAACATATGCTTTTACGTACCTGATTGTGTTTACTAGAAGTTCACTAAACTGTCAACTCAGCTTACAATCACCAACTCCCTTTGGTTGCAAGGTTAGGTTACCTTGTTTATTAATTAGTGGGCGCCACACGGATTTATTCAGGGAAAATCCCGTGTAAAACCCACACATAAAAATTACTGGATGATTAGAAAATTTAAAATAGTTGAGTACCACCTTTTGGCAATGCTATTCCAATATGTTAAACACAACAGATGGTTACACCTTGGCTGGTTACTTCCAACCTAACTTGCTTTTTTACTGATTTATTTTGTCGTCCTGTAGCCCCTATCAGGATGATGTTCGTAACAGGTAACGTCGGTATGCTGACTCTGCTCTCCTCCTGAATACGATTGAGCTCGGTGCTATCCATTAGGGAAACATTGGCCCCGGTGTCGACCATTAACATGACAGTTACTTTGTTAATGGTGGCCGTCACGTATACTATATCGTGGGTGTGTTGCTGGTGATCGGTTACTACTTCCTCTAGCAATTCCTGTCGTATATTTTTCAAGTAATGGTTAAATAAGATAGTGATTTTATTCGTATTGTTGCCGTAATCAAACCCAATAGAGTGGTTCAGCGAAGGGTTTATGTTACCATAATTTTTCACTGCCGCGAGGAGTTTAAAGAGCTTGTACTCTCCTCGTTGCGTCGGTCTTGATCATTTCCACTACTCCTATCGTCCATCATGGTACGTCCTCCTTGCTGGACGGGTTCCTGGTCTGGAACAAAATGTACATGCGGTCGGTAGTCGCTATTGCGGTCGTCACCCTCAATGCTACTACTCCTCCATCGTCCTCCTCTCATGCTTCCTCTGTCTCCACTGTAGCTGTCTCTACGTTGGTATCGTCGCCTTCTATCGGAGTCGTAATTGGCTTGTACATAATTTGTTCGTCGATATTGCGACGGTTGGTTATTCCCGCCTTGTTTGGTGGTCGATTAGTGTTGTTATTAAAATTGGGTCGCCGGTTATTGTTATTATTATTGTTATTCGGGTTGCCATTATTATTACTGTTAATATTATTATTCGGGTTATTCGGCCTATTATTATTGTTATTGTGATTAGCGTTATTATAATTTTGGTTTGTCTGACCATTATTATTAAAATTATTTCGAGAATTTCGAGGGTAGTTATTATTATTATTGTTCGTATTGCCGCCCACGGTATTAAACTGGTCATTTCGTCGACGACTCCTACGGTAATATCCCTCGTGCTCCTGATCTTCGAGCAGCGCTGACATAGCTGCTATTGTCTTAATCTGTCCCCACTGACGTGCTTTTGCAACACCCTCTTCAAAGTGATAAGACAATTTTGTGACAAGACATTCCTCCGGTATCTTTGTTTCTAGGTTTCTTGCGAGACATACTTGACCTAAGAAGTATGAAGTCATGGTCCCTCCTCGGTTCGCATCGTATCTTCCGTGACATATATGGTCTCGTACGATGTTTTGCGTCGCCTCGGACCAATATTTTGCGCGGAATTGAGTTTTGAATTCATCGTAACTATGAACCTCGTGGCGCGTTGCGGTCCACCAATTGTCGTAGATTTCTTTGAAGTATTCGTCGATCAAACTTTTTATGTTATTCCACCTAGTTTCTCTAATCCGCGCCAAGTGTTCTTCCACACGCGCTAAAAATTCGATGGGATTACGTCGATAATTTCTAAAATTGATCGCGTCGCGGTTATCATTCGGTAGTAAGTACTGACCTGGTATCGGACGGTTGCGGATAATCTCAATCTCCTCCCGCATTTGCACTATTTCCTGCTGTCTAAGTTCTTCAATCCTCTCTCGATTTGCGACAGTTAAATTCCTCACTGCATCTACGGAGGTACTCACTTCTTCGCAGCGCTCACCTACGTCTAACCTTACCCTTTTAATCTCCTCTTGATTTGTCCTTTTTAAAGACTCTATCCTTGCTTCGGTCACCTCCTCCATGGTATTGAGTCTCCCGTCGACCTCTTCTCTGGTTCGCTGCAAGTCCTGGTCGTGTTGTTCGCACCTTTTATTTGTTTCGACGATTTCCTCCCTCACAACGGCAATCTCCACGTCTATCCTTGTGTTTATCTTATCATTGCCTTCTTCCATCCTCCTGCTAATTTCGATCAAGGTGGTGTTCAATTCTTCTCTAATGGCTTGACGGTTATCGTCGATTTTACTGTTCAGCGCGTCTATAGACTTATGAGTATCGTCAATCCTTTTATTTAGGTCCTCCTTTATCGACTCTATATTTCTATTCAATAGCTCAATATTTCTTTGGTTCTCTTCCCGGGATTTCTTACCTTCTTCCCTTAAAGTTCGATTATCTTCCTTCAATGCTTCCATATTTTTGTTCATCGAGTCATTCAGTTTTTTATGGGATTTCTTACCGTCTTCCTTTAATGATCGACTATCTTCCTTTAATTCCATCATTATCTTCATCATTGCTTCCCATCTCATCTCTTCAGTCGGCTTGTTTGGTTGTGGGAGTTCTTCAGGCCGTCTGGGTTGGTTGTCGACAGTCACTGCTATCTCTGGTTCTATGTGAGGTGTTTCGTCGGTACTAGTTTCGATATTATTGATTGTAATAACCTCCATCTCATCTGTGGGTTGCGCTTCGTATGTATCTACATCCCGTTGCATCTCTCCTACCCTACTGTCCTTATATCTTGTATCGTATTGGTGGGTGTGCGGCATGTTAATTTTTCGTGTCTACCGGGCTAATATAAAATATAAAAAAATATATTTATTTAATATTTTTTAAGCCACACTAGTTGGTGCGCCAATTTATAACCAAACGAATATTAGGGGTTGTGTTTAAACTTACTATTTATTTGTTTATAGTAATTATATTAAAATAATGTTTAACTTCCGTTTAAAGCCACACGGTTGGTCTAACATATTTGTAATAAAATGAAAACGTGTGTGTTTACAATTAACTTGAAATAAAATAAAAGAGTTGTTATTGTTTAAACTTATGATCGTGGTTAAAATATTAAAAGTCTCGTTAAAACAAAGTTCAACTATGTGTGAAGTGTTCTTTTGAGATAACTCAATGTTGAGAATGATTGTTTCTAATTGAAGGTTACTAATGTAGTATAGTAATTTAAAATAAAACATTCAAAGTTACTCACAGTGTTTACAATGGCTTAATTATACTCGTTTTAAAAAAAAATTCCCTTGTATTAAATAAATAAAATAGTGAAGTTGATTATACTTAAGTGCTAGATTAACTTAAGTTAAAACATGAAGTATAGCAGTTGGTTGCTTGATAATAGTTCTCGTCTGGTTGAAACTGGTAGTAAAAACTTCTTCTCCAGGTTGCAGGTAGTCTGAGTATGTCACGTCTCGTAAAGTCTGGACAATATCATAAACAAACATATGCTTTTATGTACCTGATTGTGTTTACTAGAAGTTCACTAAACTGTCAACTCAGCTTACAATCACCAACTCCCTTTGGTTGCAAGGTTAGGTTACCTTGTTTATTAATTAGTGGGCGCCACACGGATTTATTCAGGGAAAATCCCGTGTAAAACCCACACATAAAAATTACTGGATGATTAGAAAATTTAAAATAGTTGAGTACCACCTTTTGGCAATGCTATTCCAATATGTTAAACACAACAGAAGGTTGTTTAAGCTTATTAAAAGAAAATATTCAATTATCCTATAGAAATAAATCAAAATCAGGTGATGCTGTTAACAATGGGTTTATTTACACCCTTATAGAGAATTAAAAAAAAACAAATATAATGCAAACATACAAAGTTGTACAATTAAAAGTCAGTTATTATATGCTTTACACGGCTTGCTCAGAACATGAATTATAAATCTGGTTAAGTTCAGATGCTATTTATTTTTAATATTAAAATTATGATTATCTCAGTTGTGAATTCTTTGAGACACGAAAGAAAACAATTATGCCTACACAATATCCAATAATCCTTTTGATATAAAATTGATCAACAAAGTTTTAGGTTACTTTCGCAAAGTAATTAAAAAAAAAACGATCTGTTGAAAGATCGCGCGTTTCATCAACGCTTGCTTTTTTAGTGACAATATTTATCAAGTGAGAACCCTTACAACTAACATATAGCTTAATTACTAATAACAAATTTGTATAATAAATCGAGACGTGGTGTAATCTAAAAAAATGTTTTTGTGTTTTGCGTCAGTACAGGTTATTGTTGAAAAAAGCACAGGTTATGGCGCTCAGATCAAGATTAGTAATGATTGCACTTTTACCTTCTGAGTTTTAATTATTTAATTAAAACTTATTAATCACTTAAGTAATCGGATTATAATGATTACTGGGTTTCGGCACTAAATTCGCACAAGAACAGAATAATGCGATCCTCTTCTGATTAAAATGGATCGTGAATAATAACAATAAATTATTTTCTGTTCGTTATTCCCGCACAAAATTAACATGAAACTGCACTTAATCACTGTAGCTTGTTGTGGATGAACTCGAAGTAGTCGTTTCTTGTTGTTGAACTATTGGTTCCAATGTACTATGTAAATGACGCTAAGTGTTATTAAAAAATGTAGAGATGACGGGCACACGTCTGTGCTACACGCTAGTTAGTAAAGGTCTGTCTCAAAATTCGCTGTTTCGTCTTTATATACCCTCTTCTTTGATCGGCTTTAGGTAAAAATGTTGATTACTAACTAATTTTCTGATTGGCTTTGGTAGGTGTGTTGGTGTGACGTGTCACTTTTTGGCAGTTGATAACGGCTTTTTCTAACCGTCGAATGTTGCGGTGACAGCTCGTTGCCGTTTTTGTTATTATTCTTAAACAGTTTCCCGATGTACATTTTTAGAATGATGCTAACATCTCTCCCGCACTAAATACAGTTGCGATTGGGTTAATATTACTATCAAATTAAATATTGTTCTTTTTCCTTTAATTTGATATCACTTGTTCTCGAATTACTTTCACTTTGACCGACATTGTTATAAAACCAACGTTCGGGTACATTACTCTTACTGTCGTCTGCTATTTATGAGTCGCCGATTTTACACTTTTGGTTAACATTGCTTGTATTCACATAACATTTTATTAATCAAATGTTTATGCGCGAACACCATTAATGCTGTACTGACATTTTTTGCTGAACATTACTTGTACACCTAAACTCTATACATTGTAATAAATGATCCTACTGACTATGACATTTCGTTTTATGCTAATTCGTTTTAAACTACTATTTAACAATTATGATTAAACCTATTGTTTTAATAATATTTTTTGTTATGTCAAGGCATAACCATAGTTCTGTGTATTTTACTTTACACTTGTGCTAATCCTCAATAGCCATTTTACTGACTAATGTTTGGTCTAAGCTTGCTAAGACATATCGCCTACATTGAAATTTGGCCTTAATAATGCCTATTGGTTCTCAATTCGGTAAATTGTGGAGACATCTTATTTGTATAAGATTCTCTCTTATAAATAGTTCTCTTTTCTAACAAGTATATTTGATGCTGAAATACATCTTAGTTCTCACTATGTAGCCATTGTTAACATTAGTTTTGGCATTCATAATCTACTGGTCATTGTCACATCTATTATCAGCAAAATGCTAATTCTGCTTTCACAGTATTTAACTGCTCATTAGTTCATTTTTTGTTTACATATGACATTCGGTTTACATCAACTATTTACTGAATTGACAGCTGAATGTAAATTTATTCTGTCCATTAGTTCGTTTTAGTCTCAGTCTAGTTGTAGTGTCAAACAGCCCTTGGGTTACTGTTTCATGTGGCACTTCTGCTTCATTTTTCTTGGTTTCTTCTTTCTTGGTTATTTCTACTATTATATACCTATTTACATGGTTGTTTTGTTTTTATAAAATCTGATAACATGCACTTAGGTTAGGTGACATCTTGTGATGTTACATATACACCCTCTTTAAAATTGATCATTTGAAAAAATTTATTTTTTGTAAAATTATCAATTCATGTCAGTTTCTTAGTATACTTCAATAAAAAATTTTTCTCTTGTACTCTTTGATTTTTAAACATACTATTGGTGTATTACTCTAGGTTGTTTTTTTTTTTTCTTTATCCAATGGTACAATCCTTAATTTACTAGTATTTTCAAGTTGCTTACTCTCTAAGTCATTTAACTACAATTGATCTTGTTTCTCAAGTTAACTATTCCCTGTCTTATTCACATTCTACTTTCTCATCACATATCTTTGCATTCGTGATTATCTTAATGGTTATTATAATTCATACCTCACAGATTCTTTCACAATATTCCTTGATACAATAAAACAATATAATTCCCTAACTGTTGTAGAAGTTTCGGAATCAGGGTGGCTCACTATGGCTAATATCCTCTGCCGTTCCTCACTACACATTCTCAGATTCAGAGGCATTACTCTTCTCTGTCTGAGAAAAAAATAAACATTGCACCTGGCAATAGTTGCACTATCACAACTCAAAAAAAATATCACATATCATTCATATTCAATAATATAATATATTCACTATAATATTCAAGGTATCAGAGGTTTTCATTTAGATCACATTTCCATCTTTATACTTGCTAACATACTTTCTTTCTTACAGGTAATTACTTCTTTTAGACTTGATGTTTTTCAGCTATGCTTTTATCAGCTATATAGTTACTTATGTACTAGTTAACAATTTGTTTTGGTTCATTTAAATATTCTTAAGATTATACACTTGTTTTGATGTTTACAGTACTTATGCATTTGGTTTGCTCTATCTAGAGTCTACAATATTTTTGTTTTCACAATAGTCCATTAAATCTTTCTTAACGAGTTATATTCATCCTGAATTATCAGGGCTTACATTGTTTGTATACTAAATGGTTTTTTTTTTTTTTGGTGTTTTCTGACATATTCTGATGATGTATAATATTTGATAATTGACAAACATTTTTCTTTCCTTTCATTCCATTATAACAATAGTTATCTTTACAATTAATACTCTTTGTTATTTTTCTTCTCTACTCCTTCAAGTGATGGTGGTTTTCACTTATTCTGGATGGTTTTATTTACTATATACTATGCTGTAATTACAATTTCATTTGACAATATAATAACATACTAATATCTAATTTCATAGACATTTTTGGGGTTTACATGGTTTGTTTCACAAATATTATTTTTTTCTTTCCTTACATTCCATAATATTGTCCTTCTTTTTATTTTACACACTTTGTTATACTGCCTCTCTACTCCTTCAAAGGTTAGTTGGGTGAACCTTTATTCTGGACGACTTAACTTAACATTTGAGTTTTATGAGAGGTATACAATAATCATTTTATAAACATTAAGTTACATAGAATATCCATCTGGATACATATTTTTTCTCTAGGTATAGTACAGTAGTTGTATTTTCTTATTAAATCATTTGATTGACCTTATATAATTTTCTATCCCTTGGTGTGATAGATCTGGTAACTTTTCACCAGTAACAAATGGTTTGGGCTTACATCTTAAATCTACACACTTTTGTAACTTGATAAGGCAAATTGACTAGTTATAGTTAATTAGTTACCTTCAACATTTTTGTAGTTTAACAACAAATGAGTTTGTTTATAGTAGTGGTTTTTTAAATATATATATTTTATCTTTTATACCCTAAACGTTCGGGTGAGAAATGTTGCTTACTATTACATATTATCCGTCCTTAATATTAATCATTTTTTACTAGTTCATATTCATGGGGTTATTTGTGCTCTTCCACTCTATTGGGTCTATAATTGGGGATGATTACGTTATACAGGTATCCTTTCTCATATCAGTTTTTTAGTATTACATCTTTGGAACATTTGGTATTTTGTAACCACTTATCCTCCTTAATTTCCTTTAACTATAGTACTTTTTTAACGATGTTTGATTGTATGTCCCTCTAACTTTTTTATTTACTGTGTCAGTGAGTTCATAGGTATTGTTTTCATTGTCCTTGGTAATCACATAGGGACCTACATATAACAACAATAATTTCTTTGTTATGCCCTCCATTGTGCTGGGCAGTTCTCTATTTCTTAATAGTACTTGTTCTCCTACTTTATATTTAATTATTCGGGCTGGTGCTTGCCGTTTATACTTTCTCCTACGTTGTTCTAACTTTTCTATGATCTTATTATGGTATTGGACTTTATCAAATTGATATTCGGGACTTGGTGGGAATTTAATAAGGTCACTGATCTCTCTGGGTGGAGGCTTTTCAAACATGGCATTGTATGGGGTTGTATCAATTGATTGGTGATATGCTAGATTGATAAAATCCTCTGCAGCTGAGACATACTCACTCCACTGTCTTTGTTGAGTTGCACAATAAGTTCTAAGTATTCGTCCCACTTCTCTTAATACTCTTTCCGAAGGGTTACTACTGGGATGGTACACTGCAGTTTTGTATGTTTTTATTCCACATTCCAACAGTGTGTCCTTCCACCTCCGTCCTTTAAATTGTGTACCGTGGTCGGTGATCAATGTCCTCGGACAACCTACCTCGGGTAAATAATTACGTATTATTAAGTGGAGTATCTTTTGGGTAGTTGCTCGATTCATAGGGTATAGTTTTATATACTTAGTGTAATGGTCTAAGATAATCAATAAGTACTTGTACTGGTGGCGACCTCCGCTCCTAGGAAATGGGCCGCAGATGTCTACAAAAACTTTTTCTAGTTTCCCCGAAGATGTTATGGGTATCATCTGTCCCTCCTTTCTTTCATTCGTGCATTTTACCATCTGACAAACTTGACAGGTTCTGATGCACTGCCTCACTCTTCTATTCATATCTTTTATATACATATGTTCTTCCAACGCCTTGATTACCTTGACAGCACCCATGTGCCCATAGTGGATGTGGTAATCTATGATTATTTCTTTCTCTAAGGTTTTAGGTACACATAATTTCCAACCGTGATCGTGATACTTAGTTTTAATGAATAATATATTATCAATTACACAGTAATACGGAGTTATTTTTACATCTTTATCATCCAACCTCTGGAATATTTGTGCCAGTCTACCGTCTTGTCTTTGATGTGACTTTATTTCTTTGATAATGCTTTCCAATTCTGTCCGGCTTTTTAATATGCTATACACTTTAGCTAGTGTCTCCTTTTCGCCTTCATAAGTCTGATTTGTAAGGTTTACCCGTGATAGTACGTCGGCGGCTATATTCTTTCTGCCAGGGACATATTCCCAATTAATGTTATATTCTTGTAGGACCAAAGTCCACCTTGCTAACCGTCCATGACTTAATTTGCAGCTCTTCAAAAAGGATATGGACTTGTGATCTGTTCTAACAGTAACCGAGTATCCTAATATGTATGTGCGGAATTTATTGCATGCGAATACTACACTCAGGAGTTCTTTTTCAGTGACATTGTAGTTTCTTTCACATTTGTTTAAGGTACGGCTTGCGAAGCTTATTACCAGGTGGTTTCCTTCGTCGTCTTCTTGGTATAATGTGGAGCCTAAACTGATGTCACTGGCATCACAATTCAAATAAAAAGGTTTATCAAAATCTGGATGGTGCAAGATTACTGTTTCTAGAAATTTCGTTTTGATCCTTTGAAATATACCTTCCTGTGCTGGACCCCATGTCCATCTATCCTTCGAGGACAATTGCGGAGACAATTTGGTAGTTAGTTCCGAATAATTACTTTGAAATTTTCGATAGTAGTTGCACAATCCTACAAAAGATTGTAATTGTTTTTTGTTCTTGGGGGTGGGGAACTTTTGAATAGCTTCGATTTTTTCTGTCGAAGGAGTTATCCCTAATTCGGTGAGCTGAAAACCTAAAAACTGTACTTCTCTTGCAATAAGTTGGGATTTCTCCAATTTTAGAGTAATATGATTCTCTGATAGTTTGTTCAATACGTGTTCTACTCTCTGACAATGTTCTTCCCAATTGGTGGACGTTATGAGCAGGTCGTCCACATAGACGGTCGTGAATTTCAGTGCTTCCTGACCTAACACCTGATCCATACATTGTATAAAAATGGCTACTGAATTTATTAGCCCGAACGGCAACCTCTTAAAATGATAGTTGCGTCCCTCAAATATAAAAGCGACATATTTTCGACTGTTGGGATGCAGCTCGACCTGCCAATACCCGCAGACCGTATCCCACGAGCTTATGTATTGTACACCATGGAACTTCTTTAGAATCTCTTCAATTTCGCCCGGAGATGTTCGGTTATTGACTAGGTGCTTGTTTATTTCTCGTGCGTCTAAACAAAGTCTTACCTTACCGTTCTTTTTCTTAATAGCCACTATAGGGCTGGTATAAGGGGACTGACTGGGTTCTATTATGTCATCCTCTATTAACTGATTGATCTCGGACTGAACAGCCTCCTTAAGGGAATATGCAATGGGGTAAGATTTGCGATTAAAATTTACTGGTTCCTTGAAATGCAATACACATTGATAATTTTTAACTTTTCCTGGTAGGTCTGAGAATACATGTCTATATTTATTATATATTGTTATTAATTTATTGAGTTGGCCTGAACTTGGCGATTTATTTCTATCAGTTGACTGGAATTGTCTTATTTCTCTGATTTTTTCTGCCCATAGATCATTGTTATCATCATTGTACTCCCGCTCGTGCCTAAATACTTGGTTTCTAGGGTTGGTTGTTCGCTGTATATGGAATATCGTTCTTTCTAGGGGAGCTTCTCGGTTTCCTACAATGTCTGCAATCCAATCCGCGTCAGTCGTTTTCAGAGTTAATTTGTCTGAACTTAAATCGATTATTGCGGAGTGTTTACGTAGAAGGTCGCAGCCGATCAAGCTACGGAATGGTAGACCTGTTGCTACTAGAAAAATCATTGGAATGGTTACACCTTGGCTGGTTACTTCCAACCTAACTTGCTTTTTTACTGATTTATTTTGTCGTCCTGTAGCCCCTATCAGGATGATGTTCGTAACAGGTAACGTCGGTATGCTGACTCTGCTCTCCTCCTGAATACGATTGAGCTCGGTGCTATCCATTAGGGAAACATTGGCCCCGGTGTCGACCATTAACATGACAGTTACTTTGTTAATGGTGGCCGTCACGTATACTATATCGTGGGTGTGTTGCTGGTGATCGGTTACTACTTCCTCTAGCAATTCCTGTCGTATATTTTTCAAGTAATGGTTAAATAAGATAGTGATTTTATTCGTATTGTTGCCGTAATCAAACCCAATAGAGTGGTTCAGCGAAGGGTTTATGTTACCATAATTTTTCACTGCCGCGAGGAGTTTAAAGAGCTTGTACTCTCCTCGTTGCGTCGGTCTTGATCATTTCCACTACTCCTATCGTCCATCATGGTACGTCCTCCTTGCTGGACGGGTTCCTGGTCTGGAACAAAATGTACATGCGGTCGGTAGTCGCTATTGCGGTCGTCACCCTCAATGCTACTACTCCTCCATCGTCCTCCTCTCATGCTTCCTCTGTCTCCACTGTAGCTGTCTCTACGTTGGTATCGTCGCCTTCTATCGGAGTCGTAATTGGCTTGTACATAATTTGTTCGTCGATATTGCGACGGTTGGTTATTCCCGCCTTGTTTGGTGGTCGATTAGTGTTGTTATTAAAATTGGGTCGCCGGTTATTGTTATTATTATTGTTATTCAGGTTGCCATTATTATTACTGTTATTATTATTATTCGGGTTATTCGGCCTATTATTATTGTTATTGTGATTAGCGTTATTATAATTTTGGTTTGTCTGACCATTATTATTAAAATTATTTCGAGAATTTCGAGGGTAGTTATTATTATTATTGTTCGTATTGCCGCCCACGGTATTAAACTGGTCATTTCGTCGACGACTCCTACGGTAATATCCCTCGTGCTCCTGATCTTCGAGCAGCGCTGACATAGCTGCTATTGTCTTAATCTGTCCCCACTGACGTGCTTTTGCAACACCCTCTTCAAAGTGATAAGACAATTTTGTGACAAGACATTCCTCCGGTATCTTTGTTTCTAGGTTTCTTGCGAGACATACTTGACCTAAGAAGTATGAAGTCATGGTCCCTCCTCGGTTCGCATCGTATCTTCCGTGACATATATGGTCTCGTACGATGTTTTGCGTCGCCTCGGACCAATATTTTGCGCGGAATTGAGTTTTGAATTCATCGTAACTATGAACCTCGTGGCGCGTTGCGGTCCACCAATTGTCGTAGATTTCTTTGAAGTATTCGTCGATCAAACTTTTTATGTTATTCCACCTAGTTTCTCTAATCCGCGCCAAGTGTTCTTCCACACGCGCTAAAAATTCGATGGGATTACGTCGATAATTTCTAAAATTGATCGCGTCGCGGTTATCATTCGGTAGTAAGTACTGACCTGGTATCGGACGGTTGCGGATAATCTCAATCTCCTCCCGCATTTGCACTATTTCCTGCTGTCTAAGTTCTTCAATCCTCTCTCGATTTGCGACAGTTAAATTCCTCACTGCATCTACGGAGGTACTCACTTCTTCGCAGCGCTCACCTACGTCTAACCTTACCCTTTTAATCTCCTCTTGATTTGTCCTTTTTAAAGACTCTATCCTTGCTTCGGTCACCTCCTCCATGGTATTGAGTCTCCCGTCGACCTCTTCTCTGGTTCGCTGCAAGTCCTGGTCGTGTTGTTCGCACCTTTTATTTGTTTCGACGATTTCCTCCCTCACAACGGCAATCTCCACGTCTATCCTTGTGTTTATCTTATCATTGCCTTCTTCCATCCTCCTGCTAATTTCGATCAAGGTGGTGTTCAATTCTTCTCTAATGGCTTGACGGTTATCGTCGATTTTACTGTTCAGCGCGTCTATAGACTTATGAGTATCGTCAATCCTTTTATTTAGGTCCTCCTTTATCGACTCTATATTTCTATTCAATAGCTCAATATTTCTTTGGTTCTCTTCCCGGGATTTCTTACCTTCTTCCCTTAAAGTTCGATTATCTTCCTTCAATGCTTCCATATTTTTGTTCATCGAGTCATTCAGTTTTTTATGGGATTTCTTACCGTCTTCCTTTAATGATCGACTATCTTCCTTTAATTCCATCATTATCTTCATCATTGCTTCCCATCTCATCTCTTCAGTCGGCTTGTTTGGTTGTGGGAGTTCTTCAGGCCGTCTGGGTTGGTTGTCGACAGTCACTGCTATCTCTGGTTCTATGTGAGGTGTTTCGTCGGTACTAGTTTCGATATTATTGATTGTAATAACCTCCATCTCATCTGTGGGTTGCGCTTCGTATGTATCTACATCCCGTTGCATCTCTCCTACCCTACTGTCCTTATATCTTGTATCGTATTGGTGGGTGTGCGGCATGTTAATTTTTCGTGTCTACCGGGCTAATATAAAATATAAAAAAATATATTTATTTAATATTTTTTAAGCCACACTAGTTGGTGCGCCAATTTATAACCAAACGAATATTAGGGGTTGTGTTTAAACTTACTATTTATTTGTTTATAGTAATTATATTAAAATAATGTTTAACTTCCGTTTAAAGCCACACGGTTGGTCTAACATATTTGTAATAAAATGAAAACGTGTGTGTTTACAATTAACTTGAAATAAAATAAAAGAGTTGTTATTGTTTAAACTTATGATCGTGGTTAAAATATTAAAAGTCTCGTTAAAACAAAGTTCAACTATGTGTGAAGTGTTCTTTTGAGATAACTCAATGTTGAGAATGATTGTTTCTAATTGAAGGTTACTAATGTAGTATAGTAATTTAAAATAAAACATTCAAAGTTACTCACAGTGTTTACAATGGCTTAATTATACTCGTTTTAAAAAAAAATTCCCTTGTATTAAATAAATAAAATAGTGAAGTTGATTATACTTAAGTGCTAGATTAACTTAAGTTAAAACATGAAGTATAGCAGTTGGTTGCTTGATAATAGTTCTCGTCTGGTTGAAACTGGTAGTAAAAACTTCTTCTCCAGGTTGCAGGTAGTCTGAGTATGTCACGTCTCGTAAAGTCTGGACAATATCATAAACAAACATATGCTTTTATGTACCTGATTGTGTTTACTAGAAGTTCACTAAACTGTCAACTCAGCTTACAATCACCAACTCCCTTTGGTTGCAAGGTTAGGTTACCTTGTTTATTAATTAGTGGGCGCCACACGGATTTATTCAGGGAAAATCCCGTGTAAAACCCACACATAAAAATTACTGGATGATTAGAAAATTTAAAATAGTTGAGTACCACCTTTTGGCAATGCTATTCCAATATGTTAAACACAACAGAAGGTTGTTTAAGCTTATTAAAAGAAAATATTCAATTATCCTATAGAAATAAATCAAAATCAGGTGATGCTGTTAACAATGGGTTTATTTACACCCTTATAGAGAATTAAAAAAAAACAAATATAATGCAAACATACAAAGTTGTACAATTAAAAGTCAGTTATTATATGCCTTACACGGCTTGCTCAGAACATGAATTATAAATCTGGTTAAGTTCAGATGCTATTTATTTTTAATATTAAAATTATGATTATCTCAGTTGTGAATTCTTTGAGACACGAAAGAAAACAATTATGCCTACACAATATCCAATAATCCTTTTGATATAAAATTGATCAACAAAGTTTTAGGTTACTTTCGCAAAGTAATTAAAAAAAACGATCTGTTGAAAGATCGCGCGTTTCATCAACGCTTGCTTTTTTAGTGACAATATTTATCAAGTGAGAACCCTTACAACTAACATATAGCTTAATTACTAATAACAAATTTGTATAATAAATCGAGACGTGGTGTAATCTAAAAAAATGTTTTTGTGTTTTGCGTCAGTACAGGTTATTGTTGAAAAAAGTACAGGTTATGGCGCTCAGATCAAGATTAGTAATGATTGCACTTTTACCTTCTGAGTTTTAATTATTTAATTAAAACTTATTAATCACTTAAGTAATCGGATTATAATGATTACTGGGTTTCGGCACTAAATTCGCACAAGAACAGAATAATGCGATCCTCTTCTGATTAAAATGGATCGTGAATAATAACAATAAATTATTTTCTGTTCGTTATTCCCGCACAAAATTAACATGAAACTGCACTTAATCACTGTAGCTTGTTGTGGATGAACTCGAAGTAGTCGTTTCTTGTTGTTGAACTATTGGTTCCAATGTACTATGTAAATGACGCTAAGTGTTATTAAAAAATGTAGAGATGACGGGCACACGTCTGTGCTACACGCTAGTTAGTAAAGGTCTGTCTCAAAATTCGCTGTTTCGTCTTTATATACCCTCTTCTTTGATCGGCTTTAGGTAAAAATGTTGATTACTAACTAATTTTCTGATTGGCTTTGGTAGGTGTGTTGGTGTGACGTGTCACTTTTTGGCAGTTGATAACGGCTTTTTCTAACCGTCGAATGTTGCGGTGACAGCTCGTTGCCGTTTTTGTTATTATTCTTAAACAGTTTCCCGATGTACATTTTCAGAATGATGCTAACATCTCTCCCGCACTAAATACAGTTGCGATTGGGTTAATATTACTATCAAATTAAAGATTGTTCTTTTTCCTTTAATTTGATATCACTTGTTCTCGAATTACTTTCACTTTGACCGACATTGTTATAAAACCAACGTTCGGGTACATTACTCTTACTGTCGTCTGCTATTTATGAGTCACCGATTTTACACTTTTGGTTAACATTGCTTGTATTCACATAACATTTTATTAATCAAATGTTTATGCGCGAACACCATTAATGCTGTACTGACATTTTTTGCTGAACATTACTTGTACACCTAAACTCTATACATTGTAATAAATGATCCTACTGACTATGACATTTCGTTTTATGCTAATTCGTTTTAAACTACTATTTAACAATTATGATTAAACCTATTGTTTTAATAATATTTTTTGTTATGTCAAGGCATAACCATAGTTCTGTGTATTTTACTTTACACTTGTGCTAATCCTCAATAGCCATTTTACTGACTAATGTTTGGTCTAAGCTTGCTAAGACATATCGCCTACATTGAAATTTGGCCTTAATAATGCCTATTGGTTCTCAATTCGGTAAATTGTGGAGACATCTTATTTGTATAAGATTCTCTCTTATAAATAGTTCTCTTTTCTAACAAGTATATTTGATGCTGAAATACATCTTAGTTCTCACTATGTAGCCATTGTTAACATTAGTTTTGGCATTCATAATCTACTGGTCATTGTCACATCTATTATCAGCAAAATGCTAATTCTGCTTTCACAGTATTTAACTGCTCATTAGTTCATTTTTTGTTTACATATGACATTCGGTTTACATCAACTATTTACTGAATTGACAGCTGAATGTAAATTTATTCTGTCCATTAGTTCGTTTTAGTCTCAGTCTAGTTGTAGTGTCAAACAGCCCTTGGGTTACTGTTTCATGTGGCACTTCTGCTTCATTTTTCTTGGTTTCTTCTTTCTTGGTTATTTCTACTATTATATACCTATTTACATGGTTGTTTTGTTTTTATAAAATCTGATAACATGCACTTAGGTTAGGTGACATCTTGTGATGTTACATATACACCCTCTTTAAAATTGATCATTTGAAAAAATTTATTTTTTGTAAAATTATCAATTCATGTCAGTTTCTTAGTATACTTCAATAAAAAATTTTTCTCTTGTACTCTTTGATTTTTAAACATACTATTGGTGTATTACTCTAGGTTGTTTTTTTTTTTCTTTATCCAATGGTACAATCCTTAATTTACTAGTATTTTCAAGTTGCTTACTCTCTAAGTCATTTAACTACAATTGATCTTGTTTCTCAAGTTAACTATTCCCTGTCTTATTCACATTCTACTTTCTCATCACATATCTTTGCATTCGTGATTATCTTAATGGTTATTATAATTCATACCTCACAGATTCTTTCACAATATTCCTTGATACAATAAAACAATATAATTCCCTAACTGTTGTAGAAGTTTCGGAATCAGGGTGGCTCACTATGGCTAATATCCTCTGCCGTTCCTCACTACACATTCTCAGATTCAGAGGCATTACTCTTCTCTGTCTGAGAAAAAAATAAACATTGCACCTGGCAATAGTTGCACTATCACAACTCAAAAAAAATATCACATATCATTCATATTCAATAATATAATATATTCACTATAATATTCAAGGTATCAGAGGTTTTCATTTAGATCACATTTCCATCTTTATACTTGCTAACATACTTTCTTTCTTACAGGTAATTACTTCTTTTAGACTTGATGTTTTTCAGCTATGCTTTTATCAGCTATATAGTTACTTATGTACTAGTTAACAATTTGTTTTGGTTCATTTAAATATTCTTAAGATTATACACTTGTTTTGATGTTTACAGTACTTATGCATTTGGTTTGCTCTATCTAGAGTCTACAATATTTTTGTTTTCACAATAGTCCATTAAATCTTTCTTAACGAGTTATATTCATCCTGAATTATCAGGGCTTACATTGTTTGTATACTAAATGGTTTTTTTTTTTTTTGGTGTTTTCTGACATATTCTGATGATGTATAATATTTGATAATTGACAAACATTTTTCTTTCCTTTCATTCCATTATAACAATAGTTATCTTTACAATTAATACTCTTTGTTATTTTTCTTCTCTACTCCTTCAAGTGATGGTGGTTTTCACTTATTCTGGATGGTTTTATTTACTATATACTATGCTGTAATTACAATTTCATTTGACAATATAATAACATACTAATATCTAATTTCATAGACATTTTTGGGGTTTACATGGTTTGTTTCACAAATATTATTTTTTTCTTTCCTTACATTCCATAATATTGTCCTTCTTTTTATTTTACACACTTTGTTATACTGCCTCTCTACTCCTTCAAAGGTTAGTTGGGTGAACCTTTATTCTGGACGACTTAACTTAACATTTGAGTTTTATGAGAGGTATACAATAATCATTTTATAAACATTAAGTTACATAGAATATCCATCTGGATACATATTTTTTCTCTAGGTATAGTACAGTAGTTGTATTTTCTTATTAAATCATTTGATTGACCTTATATAATTTTCTATCCCTTGGTGTGATAGATCTGGTAACTTTTCACCAGTAACAAATGGTTTGGGCTTACATCTTAAATCTACACACTTTTGTAACTTGATAAGGCAAATTGACTAGTTATAGTTAATTAGTTACCTTCAACATTTTTGTAGTTTAACAACAAATGAGTTTGTTTATAGTAGTGGTTTTTTAAATATATATATTTTATCTTTTATACCCTAAACGTTCGGGTGAGAAATGTTGCTTACTATTACATATTATCCGTCCTTAATATTAATCATTTTTTACTAGTTCATATTCATGGGGTTATTTGTGCTCTTCCACTCTATTGGGTCTATAATTGGGGATGATTACGTTATACAGGTATCCTTTCTCATATCAGTTTTTTAGTATTACATCTTTGGAACATTTGGTATTTTGTAACCACTTATCCTCCTTAATTTCCTTTAACTATAGTACTTTTTTAACGATGTTTGATTGTATGTCCCTCTAACTTTTTTATTTACTGTGTCAGTGAGTTCATAGGTATTGTTTTCATTGTCCTTGGTAATCACATAGGGACCTACATATAACAACAATAATTTCTTTGTTATGCCCTCCATTGTGCTGGGCAGTTCTCTATTTCTTAATAGTACTTGTTCTCCTACTTTATATTTAATTATTCGGGCTGGTGCTTGCCGTTTATACTTTCTCCTACGTTGTTCTAACTTTTCTATGATCTTATTATGGTATTGGACTTTATCAAATTGATATTCGGGACTTGGTGGGAATTTAATAAGGTCACTGATCTCTCTGGGTGGAGGCTTTTCAAACATGGCATTGTATGGGGTTGTATCAATTGATTGGTGATATGCTAGATTGATAAAATCCTCTGCAGCTGAGACATACTCACTCCACTGTCTTTGTTGAGTTGCACAATAAGTTCTAAGTATTCGTCCCACTTCTCTTAATACTCTTTCCGAAGGGTTACTACTGGGATGGTACACTGCAGTTTTGTATGTTTTTATTCCACATTCCAACAGTGTGTCCTTCCACCTCCGTCCTTTAAATTGTGTACCGTGGTCGGTGATCAATGTCCTCGGACAACCTACCTCGGGTAAATAATTACGTATTATTAAGTGGAGTATCTTTTGGGTAGTTGCTCGATTCATAGGGTATAGTTTTATATACTTAGTGTAATGGTCTAAGATAATCAATAAGTACTTGTACTGGTGGCGACCTCCGCTCCTAGGAAATGGGCCGCAGATGTCTACAAAAACTTTTTCTAGTTTCCCCAAAGATGTTATGGGTATCATCTGTCCCTCCTTTCTTTCATTCGTGCATTTTACCATCTGACAAACTTGACAGGTTCTGATGCACTGCCTCACTCTTCTATTCATATCTTTTATATACATATGTTCTTCCAACGCCTTGATTACCTTGACAGCACCCATGTGCCCATAGTGGATGTGGTAATCTATGATTATTTCTTTCTCTAAGGTTTTAGGTACACATAATTTCCAACCGTGATCGTGATACTTAGTTTTAATGAATAATATATTATCAATTACACAGTAATACGGAGTTATTTTTACATCTTTATCATCCAACCTCTGGAATATTTGTGCCAGTCTACCGTCTTGTCTTTGATGTGACTTTATTTCTTTGATAATGCTTTCCAATTCTGTCCGGCTTTTTAATATGCTATACACTTTAGCTAGTGTCTCCTTTTCGCCTTCATAAGTCTGATTTGTAAGGTTTACCCGTGATAGTACGTCGGCGGCTATATTCTTTCTGCCAGGGACATATTCCCAATTAATGTTATATTCTTGTAGGACCAAAGTCCACCTTGCTAACCGTCCATGACTTAATTTGCAGCTCTTCAAAAAGGATATGGACTTGTGATCTGTTCTAACAGTAACCGAGTATCCTAATATGTATGTGCGGAATTTATTGCATGCGAATACTACACTCAGGAGTTCTTTTTCAGTGACATTGTAGTTTCTTTCACATTTGTTTAAGGTACGGCTTGCGAAGCTTATTACCAGGTGGTTTCCTTCGTCGTCTTCTTGGTATAATGTGGAGCCTAAACTGATGTCACTGGCATCACAATTCAAATAAAAAGGTTTATCAAAATCTGGATGGTGCAAGATTACTGTTTCTAGAAATTTCGTTTTGA
Source organism: Magicicada septendecula (assembly GCA_034769895.1). Taxonomy (NCBI): domain Eukaryota; kingdom Metazoa; phylum Arthropoda; class Insecta; order Hemiptera; family Cicadidae; genus Magicicada; species Magicicada septendecula. The sequence goes on from CM068368.1 coordinate 827,113,463, forward strand.
TCCTTTGAAATATACCTTCCTGTGCTGGACCCCATGTCCATCTATCCTTCGAGGACAATTGCGGAGACAATTTGGTAGTTAGTTCCGAATAATTACTTTGAAATTTTCGATAGTAGTTGCACAATCCTACAAAAGATTGTAATTGTTTTTTGTTCTTGGGGGTGGGGAACTTTTGAATAGCTTCGATTTTTTCTGTCGAAGGAGTTATCCCTAATTCGGTGAGCTGAAAACCTAAAAACTGTACTTCTCTTGCAATAAGTTGGGATTTCTCCAATTTTAGAGTAATATGATTCTCTGATAGTTTGTTCAATACGTGTTCTACTCTCTGACAATGTTCTTCCCAATTGGTGGACGTTATGAGCAGGTCGTCCACATAGACGGTCGTGAATTTCAGTGCTTCCTGACCTAACACCTGATCCATACATTGTATAAAAATGGCTACTGAATTTATTAGCCCGAACGGCAACCTCTTAAAATGATAGTTGCGTCCCTCAAATATAAAAGCGACATATTTTCGACTGTTGGGATGCAGCTCGACCTGCCAATACCCGCAGACCGTATCCCACGAGCTTATGTATTGTACACCATGGAACTTCTTTAGAATCTCTTCAATTTCGCCCGGAGATGTTCGGTTATTGACTAGGTGCTTGTTTATTTCTCGTGCGTCTAAACAAAGTCTTACCTTACCGTTCTTTTTCTTAATAGCCACTATAGGGCTGGTATAAGGGGACTGACTGGGTTCTATTATGTCATCCTCTATTAACTGATTGATCTCGGACTGAACAGCCTCCTTAAGGGAATATGCAATGGGGTAAGATTTGCGATTAAAATTTACTGGTTCCTTGAAATGCAATACACATTGATAATTTTTAACTTTTCCTGGTAGGTCTGAGAATACATGTCTATATTTATTATATATTGTTATTAATTTATTGAGTTGGCCTGAACTTGGCGATTTATTTCTATCAGTTGACTGGAATTGTCTTATTTCTCTGATTTTTTCTGCCCATAGATCATTGTTATCATCATTGTACTCCCGCTCGTGCCTAAATACTTGGTTTCTAGGGTTGGTTGTTCGCTGTATATGGAATATCGTTCTTTCTAGGGGAGCTTCTCGGTTTCCTACAATGTCTGCAATCCAATCCGCGTCAGTCGTTTTCAGAGTTAATTTGTCTGAACTTAAATCGATTATTGCGGAGTGTTTACGTAGAAGGTCGCAGCCGATCAAGCTACGGAATGGTAGACCTGTTGCTACTAGAAAAATCATTGGAATGGTTACACCTTGGCTGGTTACTTCCAACCTAACTTGCTTTTTTACTGATTTATTTTGTCGTCCTGTAGCCCCTATCAGGATGATGTTCGTAACAGGTAACGTCGGTATGCTGACTCTGCTCTCCTCCTGAATACGATTGAGCTCGGTGCTATCCATTAGGGAAACATTGGCCCCGGTGTCGACCATTAACATGACAGTTACTTTGTTAATGGTGGCCGTCACGTATACTATATCGTGGGTGTGTTGCTGGTGATCGGTTACTACTTCCTCTAGCAATTCCTGTCGTATATTTTTCAAGTAATGGTTAAATAAGATAGTGATTTTATTCGTATTGTTGCCGTAATCAAACCCAATAGAGTGGTTCAGCGAAGGGTTTATGTTACCATAATTTTTCACTGCCGCGAGGAGTTTAAAGAGCTTGTACTCTCCTCGTTGCGTCGGTCTTGATCATTTCCACTACTCCTATCGTCCATCATGGTACGTCCTCCTTGCTGGACGGGTTCCTGGTCTGGAACAAAATGTACATGCGGTCGGTAGTCGCTATTGCGGTCGTCACCCTCAATGCTACTACTCCTCCATCGTCCTCCTCTCATGCTTCCTCTGTCTCCACTGTAGCTGTCTCTACGTTGGTATCGTCGCCTTCTATCGGAGTCGTAATTGGCTTGTACATAATTTGTTCGTCGATATTGCGACGGTTGGTTATTCCCGCCTTGTTTGGTGGTCGATTAGTGTTGTTATTAAAATTGGGTCGCCGGTTATTGTTATTATTATTGTTATTCGGGTTGCCATTATTATTACTGTTATTATTATTATTCGGGTTATTCGGCCTATTATTATTGTTATTGTGATTAGCGTTATTATAATTTTGGTTTGTCTGACCATTATTATTAAAATTATTTCGAGAATTTCGAGGGTAGTTATTATTATTATTGTTCGTATTGCCGCCCACGGTATTAAACTGGTCATTTCGTCGACGACTCCTACGGTAATATCCCTCGTGCTCCTGATCTTCGAGCAGCGCTGACATAGCTGCTATTGTCTTAATCTGTCCCCACTGACGTGCTTTTGCAACACCCTCTTCAAAGTGATAAGACAATTTTGTGACAAGACATTCCTCCGGTATCTTTGTTTCTAGGTTTCTTGCGAGACATACTTGACCTAAGAAGTATGAAGTCATGGTCCCTCCTCGGTTCGCATCGTATCTTCCGTGACATATATGGTCTCGTACGATGTTTTGCGTCGCCTCGGACCAATATTTTGCGCGGAATTGAGTTTTGAATTCATCGTAACTATGAACCTCGTGGCGCGTTGCGGTCCACCAATTGTCGTAGATTTCTTTGAAGTATTCGTCGATCAAACTTTTTATGTTATTCCACCTAGTTTCTCTAATCCGCGCCAAGTGTTCTTCCACACGCGCTAAAAATTCGATGGGATTACGTCGATAATTTCTAAAATTGATCGCGTCGCGGTTATCATTCGGTAGTAAGTACTGACCTGGTATCGGACGGTTGCGGATAATCTCAATCTCCTCCCGCATTTGCACTATTTCCTGCTGTCTAAGTTCTTCAATCCTCTCTCGATTTGCGACAGTTAAATTCCTCACTGCATCTACGGAGGTACTCACTTCTTCGCAGCGCTCACCTACGTCTAACCTTACCCTTTTAATCTCCTCTTGATTTGTCCTTTTTAAAGACTCTATCCTTGCTTCGGTCACCTCCTCCATGGTATTGAGTCTCCCGTCGACCTCTTCTCTGGTTCGCTGCAAGTCCTGGTCGTGTTGTTCGCACCTTTTATTTGTTTCGACGATTTCCTCCCTCACAACGGCAATCTCCACGTCTATCCTTGTGTTTATCTTATCATTGCCTTCTTCCATCCTCCTGCTAATTTCGATCAAGGTGGTGTTCAATTCTTCTCTAATGGCTTGACGGTTATCGTCGATTTTACTGTTCAGCGCGTCTATAGACTTATGAGTATCGTCAATCCTTTTATTTAGGTCCTCCTTTATCGACTCTATATTTCTATTCAATAGCTCAATATTTCTTTGGTTCTCTTCCCGGGATTTCTTACCTTCTTCCCTTAAAGTTCGATTATCTTCCTTCAATGCTTCCATATTTTTGTTCATCGAGTCATTCAGTTTTTTATGGGATTTCTTACCGTCTTCCTTTAATGATCGACTATCTTCCTTTAATTCCATCATTATCTTCATCATTGCTTCCCATCTCATCTCTTCAGTCGGCTTGTTTGGTTGTGGGAGTTCTTCAGGCCGTCTGGGTTGGTTGTCGACAGTCACTGCTATCTCTGGTTCTATGTGAGGTGTTTCGTCGGTACTAGTTTCGATATTATTGATTGTAATAACCTCCATCTCATCTGTGGGTTGCGCTTCGTATGTATCTACATCCCGTTGCATCTCTCCTACCCTACTGTCCTTATATCTTGTATCGTATTGGTGGGTGTGCGGCATGTTAATTTTTCGTGTCTACCGGGCTAATATAAAATATAAAAAAATATATTTATTTAATATTTTTTAAGCCACACTAGTTGGTGCGCCAATTTATAACCAAACGAATATTAGGGGTTGTGTTTAAACTTACTATTTATTTGTTTATAGTAATTATATTAAAATAATGTTTAACTTCCGTTTAAAGCCACACGGTTGGTCTAACATATTTGTAATAAAATGAAAACGTGTGTGTTTACAATTAACTTGAAATAAAATAAAAGAGTTGTTATTGTTTAAACTTATGATCGTGGTTAAAATATTAAAAGTCTCGTTAAAACAAAGTTCAACTATGTGTAAAGTGTTCTTTTGAGATAACTCAATGTTGAGAATGATTGTTTCTAATTGAAGGTTACTAATGTAGTATAGTAATTTAAAATAAAACATTCAAAGTTACTCACAGTGTTTACAATGGCTTAATTATACTCGTTTTAAAAAAAAATTCCCTTGTATTAAATAAATAAAATAGTGAAGTTGATTATACTTAAGTGCTAGATTAACTTAAGTTAAAACATGAAGTATAGCAGTTGGTTGCTTGATAATAGTTCTCGTCTGGTTGAAACTGGTAGTAAAAACTTCTTCTCCAGGTTGCAGGTAGTCTGAGTATGTCACGTCTCGTAAAGTCTGGACAATATCATAAACAAACATATGCTTTTATGTACCTGATTGTGTTTACTAGAAGTTCACTAAACTGTCAACTCAGCTTACAATCACCAACTCCCTTTGGTTGCAAGGTTAGGTTACCTTGTTTATTAATTAGTGGGCGCCACACGGATTTATTCAGGGAAAATCCCGTGTAAAACCCACACATAAAAATTACTGGATGATTAGAAAATTTAAAATAGTTGAGTACCACCTTTTGGCAATGCTATTCCAATATGTTAAACACAACAGAAGGTTGTTTAAGCTTATTAAAAGAAAATATTCAATTATCCTATAGAAATAAATCAAAATCAGGTGATGCTGTTAACAATGGGTTTATTTACACCCTTATAGAGAATTAAAAAAAAACAAATATAATGCAAACATACAAAGTTGTACAATTAAAAGTCAGTTATTATATGCCTTACACGGCTTGCTCAGAACATGAATTATAAATCTGGTTAAGTTCAGATGCTATTTATTTTTAATATTAAAATTATGATTATCTCAGTTGTGAATTCTTTGAGACACGAAAGAAAACAATTATGCCTACACAATATCCAATAATCCTTTTGATATAAAATTGATCAACAAAGTTTTAGGTTACTTTCGCAAAGTAATTAAAAAAAACGATCTGTTGAAAGATCGCGCGTTTCATCAACGCTTGCTTTTTTAGTGACAATATTTATCAAGTGAGAACCCTTACAACTAACATACAGCTTAATTACTAATAACAAATTTGTATAATAAATCGAGACGTGGTGTAATCTAAAAAAATGTTTTTGTGTTTTGCGTCAGTACAGGTTATTGTTGAAAAAAGTACAGGTTATGGCGCTCAGATCAAGATTAGTAATGATTGCACTTTTACCTTCTGAGTTTTAATTATTTAATTAAAACTTATTAATCACTTAAGTAATCGGATTATAATGATTACTGGGTTTCGGCACTAAATTCGCACAAGAACAGAATAATGCGATCCTCTTCTGATTAAAATGGATCGTGAATAATAACAATAAATTATTTTCTGTTCGTTATTCCCGCACAAAATTAACATGAAACTGCACTTAATCACTGTAGCTTGTTGTGGATGAACTCGAAGTAGTCGTTTCTTGTTGTTGAACTATTGGTTCCAATGTACTATGTAAATGACGCTAAGTGTTATTAAAAAATGTAGAGATGACGGGCACACGTCTGTGCTACACGCTAGTTAGTAAAGGTCTGTCTCAAAATTCGCTGTTTCGTCTTTATATACCCTCTTCTTTGATCGGCTTTAGGTAAAAATGTTGATTACTAACTAATTTTCTGATTGGCTTTGGTAGGTGTGTCGGTGTGACGTGTCACTTTTTGGCAGTTGATAACGGCTTTTTCTAACCGTCGAATGTTGCGGTGACAGCTCGTTGCCGTTTTTGTTATTATTCTTAAACAGTTTCCCGATGTACATTTTTAGAATGATGCTAACATCTCTCCCGCACTAAATACAGTTGCGATTGGGTTAATATTACTATCAAATTAAAGATTGTTCTTTTTCCTTTAATTTGATATCACTCGTTCTCGAATTACTTTCACTTTGACCGACATTGTTATAAAACCAACGTTCGGGTACATTACTCTTACTGTCGTCTGCTATTTATGAGTCGCCGATTTTACACTTTTGGTTAACATTGCTTGTATTCACATAACATTTTATTAATCAAATGTTTATGCGCGAACACCATTAATGCTGTACTGACATTTTTTGCTGAACATTACTTGTACACCTAAACTCTATACATTGTAATAAATGATCCTACTGACTATGACATTTCGTTTTATGCTAATTCGTTTTAAACTACTATTTAACAATTATGATTAAACCTATTGTTTTAATAATATTTTTTGTTATGTCAAGGCATAACCATAGTTCTGTGTATTTTACATTACACTTGTGCTAATCCTCAATAGCCATTTTACTGACTAATGTTTGGTCTAAGCTTGCTAAGACATATCGCCTACATTGAAATTTGGCCTTAATAATGCCTATTGGTTCTCAATTCGGTAAATTGTGGAGACATCTTATTTGTATAAGATTCTCTCTTATAAATAGTTCTCTTTTCTAACAAGTATATTTGATGCTGAAATACATCTTAGTTCTCACTATGTAGCCATTGTTAACATTAGTTTTGGCATTCATAATCTACTGGTCATTGTCACATCTATTATCAGCAAAATGCTAATTCTGCTTTCACAGTATTTAACTGCTCATTAGTTCATTTTTTGTTTACATATGACATTCGGTTTACATCAACTATTTACTGAATTGACAGCTGAATGTAAATTTATTCTGTCCATCAGTTCGTTTTAGTCTCAGTCTAGTTGTAGTGTCAAACAGCCCTTGGGTTACTGTTTCATGTGGCACTTCTGCTTCATTCTTCTTTCTTGGTTTCTTCTTTCTTGGTTATTTCTACTATTATATACCTATTTACATGGTTGTTTTGTTTTTATAAAATCTGATAACATACACTTAGGTTAGGTGACATCTTGTGATGTTACAGTGTGTGTGTGTGCACGCGTGCGTGTGTGTGTGTGTGTGTGTGTGTGTGTGTGTGTGTGTGTGTGTGTGTGTGTGTGTGTGTGTGTGTGTGTGTGTGTGTGTGTGTGTGTCAGGGAATTAAGATTACTTTTATACAAATTTATTAACATTACAGGAGAATGCTTTATAAGAGGATATGAAGGAAATAATAAAGATGCAAAAGACTCCAATAACGTTTCATGGAAAGAGTACAAAAATGTCAAGTTTTACTGATGATATGTTTTTCAATTGTAGAAAATATGGTGAATTTAGAAATAGTATTGAATATCGTAGAAAAATTATTAAAAGAATATAAATCAGGAACAAAAGTAGGGACTATGTAAATATTAAAACTGGGAAGGTTAACTCAGAGGAATCAGTATCACGGTGTAGGCCAAATGGAGAATCAAATTTGCTATTATCAAATACTGGATTAGGAGCTAGGGAAGAAATGCCTCAAGTTATGTTTCATAATGTTATAAAAACCTAGACAATAGGAAAAGGTGAAAGACACAAACACAGAAGCATTTGAAACCTGCTGCTGTAGAAGAATATTAAAAATATACTGGATGGACAAAGTAATTAGAAAACAAAAATGAACAATTTCTGGAACAATGGGTGAACAGAAAGGTTTGTGAAGACGAGGCAGTATGGTGAGTCACCAAGCAGTAATGACTTTGCTGATGGAAGCCCAGTGAGCGAGAAGTACTGCAGAGGAAGGCAGAGGCCCAATTGACTGAAGTACCCAGGTTGACTGTTGAGGTTGTGGGATGCTGTACGCATTAACAGATAAAGACGCTGGCTCAAGATACGAAGAGTCTGAGAATCGCATCAGACCAATCAAGTACTGTTCGTTACACCATATCTGTCTCATGAACAGCTGCTGTAAAGCATCATGTTGGTCTGCTGCATTGTTAATTAAAAACAGACATGTAAACAAAGTCAACTCTCAGTGCAATTTTGAAAACAACGAAGATTCAAATTGAGACCTCACAAGTGTGGAGTTCAGGAGAATACCAGTAAGACTTACAGATTGGACAACACAGAGAACAAGTTGGCAAGGAGAAAGACATAACACAACCAATACAAGAGAATGAATGATTATAGAATAGTACGAGTATGCTGACAATTAGCCAATGCAATAACGAAGGACTGGCAGATCAAGGAAAAGTTGGAAAGATACTTTGCACCTAACAGACTATGAGCCTAAATTGAATGAGGGAGGAGGAGGAGAATTGGTTGAAAGTTAGGAGGTTATTGAAAATACATATTCTCAATATGAATCCTACACAAAAGAATATATATAAATCATATTCTGTACAGCAATTAATTACAAATGAACATTGTAACCCCTCTTTAGAATTTTTATGCTTTATACAAAAAAATTTTTTTTTTTTTTTTGAAGACGGGCCACTAGTTATTTAAAACTAGGCCAAAGCCTAGAGAAGCCAAAAATTCGCTGGGTCCAGTGGGACGGGACTTGCAATTAAACTCTCTGTTATAATCAACAATATCATTTATTGAGTCATTGTGTAAATGTAGCATATAACGTAACAATTGGTTTTCTTTTGTTTTTATAAATGCAAAATTTTTGTATAAATCTTCCCCGTACATAACCCATAAAGTAACACATACATAATTGACATGACCACACATATAAATATAAATCTATATCTCTATCACATCTACATTTTCAATCTCACTATATCAATAACCAACACCCATATAATTTTTAAAGCATAGCCACTCGCCTACATACATTTTTTGACATACATATATTGCCTCCATCTGAAAGAAATAATTACTAATTAACTGGAAATTCAACCACCCTACCTCTACAGACATCCGAATATGTATAAATATATCACTTGTGCTCCCATGAACCTGGATTGGCCAGAATGCCAGATACAACTTTAAGGTGCTCTTAAACTTGGTAAAACTATAATCAATAAGTCAGAAAAATTATAACTGACGATAATAAATAGGAAAGAAGGTAAGCTACAATCTTTCTGTGACCTGAACTGTATTTGTGAATTTGGTGAGATAATAAATTTATAAAATTTTTTGTGTAAGAAATATAGTTTATCGATAACCTTTAAAAATTTACAATAATTATATGACCTAATACGTTATGTAACATTTTAAGAAAACTGAATTGACAATAATGTATTTAAAAAACTTTTACGACAGTGAGGTGACATACTGGTATATAACCTTTTAAGAAAACTGAATTGGCCCGGCGGCCGACAAGTTCCTAAGCCTGGAGCATGTATATGTCTGCATACAAACCTGCCTACACAGGATTAAACGGGGGCCTGACTGTTACTGAATCAGAAAGCTTATTACCCTTACATAACCCCAAAACGTAATTTAAATATGTGATCTAACCTGACAGGAATTATAGCGGAACCCTACCAGCCGGTGGGGTTCATCCTGTCACCAACGGAACCCCCTTACATGTTTGAAATACCAGTCCCCTAATATTTGAACCACCCCCTTTTACTGAAAGCGAGAAAGAAAAATTAATAAGTGAATGGATTGTAATAAGACTTGGATACCTGCCAGCCCCCGGGCTTACACTTAATACAAAGTTAGTACATAATATACAAAATTCCCCCAAAATCCGCGCACAATTCTGTTCAGTTAAACTGAGGCCCAACTAAAACGTTTGAAAGATGAAAGAAATATAATAGTGTGTCACTCATACCCCACAAGTGTTATAAGGTGTTAACGGCACAGATCCGGGTGTCTGTGTAGATCAAAATAAAATCATAATAATTGGTTTGAGGTCACCTGGTGGAGTTTGAGTTCCTACTTCCAGTGCCTGTGGTGTTGGTTTGACGTGGTCATGTCGCTATCCCCTCCGGCAGGCGAAGTCGAGAGCCTTTGGTGAGCGTTCAGGCGGAGATGTTCATCCTGTGCCAGCGTCCACGTCTAAGACCGGGAGCCCTACGGATACATAAATAATTAGAGGACTGTCCCAACACTTATTCTCACTCTATAAGGCACCACGCACACTGGGTAGAACCCGTATATAACAATTTCGAACCGGCCTCCTCTTAACCCTTTAAACTCCTTTCGTTTTAGTTAAAAAAGTTAAACTCCTTTAGTTAGACTTCCCCAAAACCAACATATAATTTTTAAGTACTTGATTATGCCATCGATGTATAATAATACTGGATAGCGCGCTAGGTGGGAGTAAACGCGTGAAAAACGGTCCGCCGAGTAAGCAGCAGCCCCCCACCACAATAAGGCAAGAAGCCGTCACTAAGCACAAGATTATACATTCTATGCAGCCGTCCTTCCGTGTTTTGTTAACTACATACTTAATTCAGTTCGGAAATTTTTCCGTGTTTATTAGCGAAACTGTTATGTAATTTTTATTATTTAATTGTATGTAATTTTGATTATTGTGATTATTAGTTTTGGATAATGGTAACTTCCTGCGCTGCTTACAACTGCACTAACAGATACAAGAAGAACAGTGGAATATCATTTTATAGGTAAGTACTGTATTTCGTTTAATTCCTTTATAACTTTTATTAGACTAATATAAAACATTAATTTTTTTAAATCTCTACAAATTAATTACTGATTAAATTAATTATAAATTGTTATTTTTTTAACGTTGTATTCTTTTTCATATAAATTGTGAATTGTCTATTACAGTGTATTGTCTGATAGCATTATTATATTATCAACATACCATAATATAAGAAATGCAAATGTCTAAGAAAAAACTATGGTTTTTCATTATTTTACGTAAAGTACAGTATTAAAAATAAGGAAGACCGTACTATAATAACATAATTTTTTCCAGATTTCCACAAGATCAAGAGCTACGAAAGAAGTGGATTATAGCTACAAAAAGAAAAATGTTGTTCCTTCAAAACATACGTCACTTTGTAGCAAACATTTTGCTAAAGACCAGTATCAGTTCAGACCCAACTGTAATTACCAACTGTTGAAAAGCGATGCCGTGCCAACGCTCTTTGACTTCCCCGTGCATCTTTCAAATCCTCTGACAAAAAAAAAAAAGAAGGACCATTATTAAAATCTAGGTAACATTTAACACTAATTTTTGCGAACAAATGCCTAGATAGATTGTAGGCATAAAATACAAATAAAACTTAGTTAATATTACTCTTATAGTAGTCATTTTTCTACTCACTCTTCTGCTATTTTCATTCGCTTATGATAATAATTAATACTGATTTTATTGACAGCATTAAAGAAGACACATTATTCTTAAACAATTCGTAATTATGTAAGCCTAATTCATTTACAGCGTTACAATTACAATAATTTTATTTCTAAAGTAATTTTACTACCAAAATAATTCATTGTTCACAGCATGCTCCTAGACAAAATAAGTTCCCGCTTGAAACATCTTTATCAAAAAACCTAATCGATGGCGATGCTCACGCGGAGCCTGATAAGAATGATCCTACTGAGATTCCTGGTACATGCCAAACAATCATGAAACCACAACAGGGACGACATTAAATTTTATCTATTTCAACTCTGGTCTCAGCTACCGATTACTGATTATATATCAATGGTTTTAACTAGCTAAAAATATCAATGATTTCAACTAGCTAAAACTGCCATTGTAAAGCTAGTTATTTAACCAGCGGTTGTATTTGCATCCCATAAGAAATAGGCTATTATTGATAAAATAAGTAGATCTATTTAACAGTGTATTGTCAGATAGCATTATTATATTATCAGCATACCGTAATAATAATAATAATAATAATAATAATAATAACCTTGTTTGAAGTAATTTCATTAAATGCATTGGGCAAAATTGGAGAACGTTGTTGTTGCCAATGAATAAACAGCATAGCCAAAATTAAGTCCTGTTTTTTATTTTTCAGTTGTGTGTATCGCCTACTGAAAAATTTCTCCGCCTGAAGGTGAAAATACTGCAACAGCGTTTACACAGAAGGGATGCTAAAATTAAATCCATGAAAGATATTATTTTAGTTTTAAAGAAAAAATTAAATTCTCCTGAAAGGTTACTAGAAATTTTAGAAGATAATTTTTCTGGTTTTCCGTTAGAAATGATTATTAATAACTTTAGCAATAATAATAGAAGTAAGTTTAAGAGGTTTTATTCAGACAAAATGAAGGAGTTTGCTTTAACCATTTATTTCTATAGTCCCAAAGCTTATAAGTATTTGAGAAATCTAAACTTTCAGTTACCTAACCCATCAACTTTAAGGAGGTGGCTTTCTAATTTTAATTGCTCGCCCGGTTTTTTAGAAGAGATTTTTATATATTTAAAACAAAACGTTCAAAGCAAGCCACATTTACAACACGTTAACTTGGTTTTTGATGCTATGAGCATAAGGAAACAAGTAATCTACGATCCACGAGAGGGGAAGAATTTTGGGTATGTGAATTTGGGTAATGATATAAAAGTAAATGAACACGAAACATTAGCTAGTGAAGCACTAGTCTTTCAGATTGTTGCACTACTCACAACCGTACCGTGCCGTTGGTTATTTTTTTATTGATAAGATTAGTTCAGAAATTTTGTCCAAACTAATACAAATGTGCATTATTAAATTATACGAATCAGGTATCCATGTACATAATGTAACATTTGATGGTACTAGTACAAATATAAACGCTGTTACAAAACTTGGTTGCGAATTGCCAGAAAAGCCTTTTTTTCAATGTGAAAATAAACAAAGAAAATGTAACAGTTTGTGTAATGCTAGATGCTAGCCATATGATTAAATTGGCTCGCAACACATTAGCAGATAAAGGTACTTTACTATCTACAGATGGTGTGATAGATTTTAAATATATTCAACGACTAAACACTTTATAAAAAGAACAAGGATTAAAGTTTGCCAATAGCCTTTCAGACATACACATGCATTATGGCAACAGAAAAATGAACGTGAAAATTGCGGCCTAAACCTTAAGTGCCAGCGTAGCAGACGCCATAGAATTTTTGATGTATAAACAACATCCTGATTTTATTGGTGCTAAACCAACAGTGCAATATATTAGAGTTATAGACAGGCTATTCAATTATTTTAATAGCAGGGACCCATTTGTGCAGCACTTCAAACAACCAATAAAGAAGAAGAATTTAGAAAATGACAATAAAATGTTAGATAATTTTTTGGCATATTTAACGACGTTAAAAACTGAAAATATTCAGGTTCTACGGCATCCTAGGAAAACATTTGCACTTGGATTTATTACGAATATATAAACACAATAAAGATTCTGTCAAACAGATTATTAAATAGTTTACAATTCAAGTATATTTTGACTTATAAGTTTTCTCAAGATCATTTGGAACTGTTATTTTCCTGTGTAAGATCTTGAGGGGGACATAATAACAATCCCAATGTCAAGCACTTCCAATGGGCCTTGAGGAAACTTACGTTCAGGAACAGCGTTTAAGCGTCTGACCAAAGCAACTGTTTGAGTTTTGACATGACATTTCAAAACTCTGTTATGAGTTTTGCAGAAGCAGAAGAAACAGTGGACCTAAATTCAGTCAACATCTATGAAGAACCCATTAAAAACGTTAAATGTCTGCTGGAAAATAAAAACTCGTATTATAAAGATAATATTCTTTTCTACTTGTCTAGATTTATTGTCATAAAAATTAGTTCTAAGTTGAAATGTGAAGAATGTATAAGGCTTCTGATAACCGATGATAGCAACCTTAGCCCTTACACCCATTTTGTTGATTATATTTCAAAAGGAAATTTGGTCAGGGCTTCCTCAGATGTAATCAGGATAGTAAAATTTATGTACTCCCTTTTAAAAAATAAACAAAACGTTGACAAAAACAATTTAGACACAAAAAAGATGATTATATTAGCGTGTAGAACCTTTACTAATAACATATTTAAAGGTCATACTTCTAACAATGATATGGTGAAGACACTCACGAAATTAGATTAGTAATGTTAATAGGTAGTTTATTTTACAAAATTGTATGTTTTAGTATAGCTAAAGAAAAGACATCATCAGCTATGTTTTTGAAACTTGGTGTGCGTCAAAAATTAAATAAGTTAGTTCTATTTAGCAATGTTTAGCCCAGAATTGCAATATGTTATTCATAGCAAATGTAGTTTTATATCAAATGTAATATATTTTGATTAGAAATAGTAAGATACGTTGTAATTATATGCAGGTAGGCTGTAAACTAAGATTTGTTTTGTACATATTCATCAATGTAAAAAAATGTAAAGCTATGTAATAAACAATTTCGTTTTCATTTGTATTCTTGTTTAGTCAGTTTCCTTTATTTTATTGACAAAATAAAAACAAACTACTACAAAAAAGAGGTAATTATTATACCCTAACCAACCGGTATAGTTAGCGAAAATATGTATGCATAACTTTAATGTTACCGATAACTTGTTTGTTGTTTATAGATCTGTACCGACAATAAAAAGTTTACGAGCTTCTATTATGAATAACAGAAATTAAATTTATATTTACATTATTTTTAAATTAGTATCAGGTGTTCCATTTAATCTGATTAATATAAAATACACAATTTTCATAACAAGACTGTTAATGCGACGATCAAATCGGTTAAACTAATATTAAGATAACACTGCGAGTATGAAGGCGAAGTGGCTTTTGCCTTAAAGTAGTGGGGGGAGCGTAGAGTTGAGCGGACCGAATTCAGTACACGCAGCTGGCAATCCAGTGTTATTATACATCGATGGATTATGCTTATGTGGGCAAAAGTTTGACACACTGTAACCTGTCTACCTGTGCACTAGCACGTGTTACTACTTTTGAAAACTATTACATCAGCCAAAATTGCAGGATTTTCCAGCACTACAGTGATACAGGCAAATATTGTCTCTTAATTACGATATTGGTTATATTGAATACTTCAGATATATTAGATATTGACTACTTCAGATGTACGCCATGCGGTATAAAAATTATCAACTTCCTTTCACACTTTCAATATTGAAATTCACATTTTATTTTTTATGAAACGCATAATATATGTGTTAATGCAACTTACCGCAGTTTTGTGCGAGTTTATCTACCCATCCTGGGTGATAGAATCCTTTCAAAAAATTGACTCCGCTCTGTCGAAGAGGTACGCGATGTTGGTGGTTTGGGCTTCGAAGCAAGACAGAACAAAGACGGTCGGTACAGCGCAGTACCGAATCCCAGCTTCCAGGCGAACGCTAGGGTGCGTGGCATGT
Organism: Magicicada septendecula; assembly: GCA_034769895.1. Lineage (NCBI taxonomy): Eukaryota > Metazoa > Arthropoda > Insecta > Hemiptera > Cicadidae > Magicicada > Magicicada septendecula. The sequence continues at coordinate 827,128,636 of CM068368.1, forward strand.
ACCACGGCGAACTAAATTTCACCGTTCCGTTAAACACCGAAACAGCTAAACAATTTCGCGTTATTTAATATTATTTATATAATATAATAAATATACAATATAATACGATTTATTTTTCGTATTTAATCGCCGGTTTGTAAAACGACCGGCACAACATGATGATAAATAAAGTATTATTAAATTAAGAAATGAATGTGTGTATAAGTATATACAGTATAACATATGTATCAATTTCATACATAGGCATATACTAACAGCAAAAAATGTTTTTTATTTTTGAACTTTATACCTTGTCCTCCAACTTGATCTCTTCCATTTGTCTTATGATGGATAAATTGTTCTTGTTAACACCTGAAACAAATGAAAATAAGTTGGCAGTCAATAAAGACTAAATGTACATCACACACAAGTTAGCACAATAATAACATCCGATTAAGAACACTTTTCAATTAAATGAACATATCTTTATTAATACATAACGTCTTCCCATTGTCAGTCCTCAGTTTACAGTTTAATCAATAAGGATGCCTTATCTTAGTTTGGGTACGGTACTTCATTATTACAATAAAGTGTTCCTGACTGAAAGGAGGATAGATACTACTTATGTAGAGGATAAATCACATTAATTCTGCATACGCACTGGGATGAACTAATGTATAGAAGAGTATTTAAACCACAGTGCTAACTATAATGACGTTTAATGGAAAATGTTTTCCTTATAAAAGTACACTTTTCTTTGAAGCCATACAACATGTGTACACAGTTTTTTTATCAGTTTGTCATATTATGTTGTATATTTTGACATAGACTTTGTTTTAAATTCCTATTTAACAGAAATTATAAGACTTTTGATATTTTAGAATTATTTTGAGAAGGAAAGTCTAGTCTGGACTAGAGGCGTGCTAAACTAGTATTTTAAAATAACAGGTACGAATGATATTGTTCCAAAATAACAGGTAGAAATACCTGTTATTATATACTTATACATAGCCTATATTATGTAATTGGTTATAAGAAATAAATTGAAACTAAAAGTATTAACACGTCATGGACAACGAAATCCAAGTATTAACAGTGTTACTTTACACTGTGACTTTATTAAACTATTACTGTTTAAAAGGAAATAAGAAACAAGAGAATTTATAGGCCTATCTCCCTTTGGGAATACTGGGAATACCAATTTAAGTTTTCACAATTTAAGTATGTCATTTAATGTTAAACAAACTAACATTGGTTAGACCATTTACACCTAATTGTGTTATCTGTTATGCAGTTTGTTATTTTTATTTCTTTACTAAGTGGAAACTACTATTAGTCAAATGATAAGTAAAGTGATAGAGACAACAATTTTAAATCAGCAGTTTAGATAAAAGGAACAAATTTATGAAAACACCTCAAGTTTTAGGATAGCGTTATCAGATCAATAAATATTTAATGAACAGGAGTAGATAAAGTGGATAAATGTCCGTCATAAAGTCGATATCCTATCTTAGAACAAGCTACAGGTCTCAGTACAAAAAAAAAACTACTTTGTAGTGTTTTACAACAGGAACGTTACAACAATCTCATCATTTATGTGAGATACACAGTGAAGTTAAAATCATCTCCGAAATCACATTAACAAAAAGTATAATATGACCCATCAACTAGCAGCCACTCTGTAGGTTATAACACAATATAATTCAATTTTTCAAAATTTACCAAGTTGGTAACTAGTATAATATATAATTTGTTATTATAATCTGTATTATACATCTGCATAACACATGAGAATAAGTGTAACATCAGTATGAATTTTTTCATTTATTAATAACAGCTTCGTCTCTTTGGCATAAAGATTTTCTGAACCTCGCTGTTTAGCTTCGTTTCATACTTGTATGGCAATCGGCATATGCGCAGAATTAAGTATTCAGCACCTAAAAGTGGCTTCGTACTCGTGTACTCGTAATACTCAGTAATACTTGTAGTACTCGTTTAATTGTTGTTACTTGTGTACTCATTGTTAGTTGCGTAGTGGGTCCCGCGACTCGGAACTGCGAGGCTGCGAATAACAGTTGAGCATTCAACTTATCAGTGAATGTTATATATTTATATAAAAATATTGTTCCAAAATGCCTGTTATACGTATATCGGCCTGCCTCTAGTCTGGACATTGTGTGTTGTTTACAGTAGAGGTGGGAAAGTAGTTCATCCAAACGAACGTCTCATAGCTAGGTCGCTCACACCAGCGAACTAGCATATTGAGTTAGTTCACTAGTTCAATGTGTCGAACTAGTCTTTTTCTAAAATTTTTATAAATATTAAAAGAACAGAAATTGACATCTTTGTCGAAATAACAAATATCAGACAATACAAAAACTTTTCAGTCTGTTCTATCACCTCCTATCGATTCATCATGACTGATAAGATGTTTACTTTTACAAATCCTTGTCTTAAAAAATAACTTTACACATATATAAATTAATTATTTAACGGTATAACAAAATAATTAAAAACTTAAAAATATGAAGTTTGTAATAGGCCTACTACAAACACTCTAAAAATACACTGCAGTCAAAAACAGTAAACGAATTACACAACGGGCAGAAGAATTATGGTGTAACAGTCGTTGTTCATTCGCAAACGACTTACTGAAAGCGAACTACCTACTGCATGTGAACAAGCTGCTGCAAACAAATGACCTCAGTAGTTCATTGTTAGTTCAGTTGTTCCCTTGCAGTCTGGTTGTAGCTTCTAGTAGTCAGTAGTTCACTTGACGGAGTAGTTCTTTTTGGCTACGTCGTTCGCGAACGACCCACCACTTGGGATGAGCATCGCCAGAAAACCATCGATGTTAACATCGTGAAGAGTACATCGATGTTAAAAAAACATCGGTATGAAAACATCGATATTTTAAGACTGAAAACATCGATGTTTTTATGCCAATGTTGCAATTCAAATAAAAATCTATGCTTTTTACATGTTTGTAATAGTACAAATAATTGGGGATGAATAATAAATAAAAATAATTAAAGAGAAGAATAATATACCCCGATACTTTACTCACTTACCTTATCAGAAGATTCTGAAAAACCAATAGCCCTTGGGTCACCACCACATTTTGATAGGCGGAATGTGGAAACCTCAACACTGTACCCGAGAAAACAATTTAAATACATCTAACTTCCCCGTATCAGAATTTCCAGGGCCGTTGACGAACTCGTCGAGAACAGGTTAGGTAAAGGCGATAATTATGAACGATGCCGATGATATTAAAAATTCAAATGTAAACTATTTAAATTATGTTCTAACACTATCACAATTAAAAGAGAAAAACGCTATACCCAGTATGAAAAAAAACTAAATAATCTAAAACTAAATGAGAATGAAAACCAAATACGACTAACGTAAAGGGTAAACCGTTATTTCGTACGTATGTAAGCTAAAGCTAACTTCGAAATAGGGATGCGACATCGATGTCGATGTTTTTAACATCGATTTATTGGAGCCGATGTTTTTTTAACATCGATGTTTTGTGTTCTATGTTTTATGTTGTCGATGTTTTTTTTTTTGAATGAAAAAAGTACCATAATAAAAAAAATAAGTCAGATAAAGACTCTACCCACTTACCACTATGCTTTGTAACACTTACTACTTACCATTAATCTTAATTTAACACATTGCATAGCTCACAAACTTGCACAGCTGTCGACCTTCATTTCCTATACTATTTTGTATGAAGAATGGTCGATTTATTTTTAGTACCGGTAAATGAGTAATCTTACATGGGCATGAAAAATTAATTCAAAGTTGATATAACATTTACATACATTATCTGTTAAATTTATATACATTTCACATTAAGGCGGCAACAATGGAATGAAAATAAATGATAACGAATTTAATATCTTTGAAATGTAAACTAAAATACAGTTTACTGGGCTCGTTACAGTATTTTAATACAGAACGGTTTGTTATGATTAAGCCACATGATGCTATATCATATACAGTTTAACACTTTCAACTGCTGTTTGAATACGGTAACAAACAAATGTAGTTTAGGGGCACAGTATGGAAAGCTGATGAAATTACATAGAATTTTACCATAGATTCAAAAGACCAAGTTCAGGTAAGCTTTCTCTACCTGTGTAACGGTACTGGAGTAGAGTACTCTTGATGTATAATGGTATAGATAAAGATAAATAATGAATACAATTTGTAAAGTAACAAATTTCCCATGCATTTTTATTCCAAAACATCAAAATCTCACTAAATGTGAGTTAGTAGAGCATTTTATCAAAAACTTTATAACATTCCTCTCAAGGGAATTTTGGTGCCTGTAGTTGGCATGTGTTATGTCGCCAAGGACAAACACCGAAAGTCCAAAACCATACACATGTTGTCGAGTACTGTTAACAATGTATTGTGGTTTGTTGACCTCACTGGTCTATTCGGGTAAATTACATATTAAAAAAAAATGGTTTAATAAGAGAAAAACTGAGACATTCCTACTGTACTGAATAATCAGCAGACCAGAACTATGAGGTGAAAAACATTCTGTGTGTAACCCTGTTGTGATTTTGTATTTTGAATACTGTCCCAATAAAGTGGCTGGCCCAAATAACCAGTAGCCTGATTATTAACTGGAATAAATGTGTGTATGTGTGTACACATTGTCACCGGACAAAAGGCTTGCCGCATGACAAATGGCGCCAATCGTACACTCTAGTTATTTTGGTGGCCCTAAAAAGGACCGAGTGGCGAGAACGGTGATGTTGGTAGTGCCGCGCTAAGATGTTCGGCGGCTGCGCCCGCTGTTCGTGGCGTACTGCAATCCTCTTCTTTCGGCACCGGTTGTAGAGTCGGCTACCGGCCCAGCGAAATCCATCGCTGGCGCGGAACTGGAGGGCGAAGACGCAAGAACGTCGGTTCTATTCTTCGGCCGTTCCTTCCGGCTGACTCTGCCTCGATGTCGTCCGAGAGAGGAGAGGAGATGAAGTGCGTCCGATGGCGTGGCGATGAAGTGTGCGCAAAATTTTCTGCCGGCCTGGGTTTTATTAACTAACCGGGATCGCTGATTGGCTAGCTCCGAACAAGCAGTTGGTCACGTCTCGGCGGCTGCTGATGCCGGATTGGCTCGCTCCAAGCACGTAGTTGGTCACGTCTCGGCCGCTGGTAACGGAGAGCAGATGTTCGCATATCGCTACCGTCACAACTCCCCCGGGTCTTGAATGCTGTCCGGTACCCAGCCTACTGCTCTTCTCCGGATGTTGTAGAGGTGTCTGTTGGGCGCCATGTTGATTGGTGTGCCGGCTGGTAGCTCGCTGGCGTGGCTGGATCTTGCATCCACAAGATGATCGTCGCCCCACGTTGGGCGCCACTTGTCACTGGACAAAAGGCTTGCCGCATGACAAATGGCGCCAATCGTACACTCTAGTGTTTTTGGTGGTTCTAAAAAGGACCTGGTGGCGAGAAAGCTGAAGTTAGTCGTGCCGCGCTGAGTTGTTCGGCGGCTGCGCCCGCTGTTCGTGGCGTACTGCAGTCCTCCTCTTCTTTCGGCACTCTTCATCGCCACGCCATCGGACGCACTTCATCTCCTCTCCTCTCTCGGACGGCACCGGCGCGGAGTCAGCCGGAAGGAACGGCCGAAGAATAGAACCGGCGTTCTTGCGTCTTCGCCCTCCAGTTCCGCGCGAGCAAATGGATTTCGCTGGGCCGGCAGCCGACTCTACAACCGGTGCCGAAAGAAGAGGAGGACTGCAGTACGCCATGAACAGCGGACGCAGCCGCCGAACATCTCAGCGCGGCACGACTAACTTCAGCTTTCTCTCCACTAGGTCCTTTTTAGGGCCACCAAAAACACTAGAGTGTACGATTGGCGCCATTTGTCATGCGGCAAGCATTTTGTCCGGTGACAACATATATAAATGTGTGTGTGTGTGTGTGTGTGTGTGTGTGTGTGTGTGTGTGTGTGTGTGTGTGTGTGTGTGTGTGTGTGTGTGTGTGTGTGTGTGTGTGCTTGATAATATTCTACTAGAATCACTTGATAATAAGTGCTTGTTCTTATACATTACCCAGTAACTCTGGCAAATACTCGCTAATTTCAAAAGGCGATGACAATCATGTGACGGTACAACTCCTGGGCATTCTTTTATTCAATAAATGTAATAAATTTCAACCTGTAGGGGGAACCCCTCTTTCTAATCCACATGTGCAAAATTTGTTGTGAAACTTCGTCTGTGTTAGTGTTTGGCGTCAGTCCGTCTAGACGGGATTACGAAATAGTCACACTCATGATTTTAATCAGCGTTGCCCAAATTTGTGTGAACCACAGGACTTGTGTTAATCTCGTCCGAGGACCATATGCAACTTTAAATCAGCCAATGAGATGCAGCTATATAACCTCGCAAACACCCTGCATGTACGCAATCGGCAGGACATACCCGGTAACAACAAGCAGAAAGTTGGAGCTCTGAGTCTGAAAAGGACGAGTACAAAAATTTTTATTATTTTTTTCAGATATACCTTTTTTTAATGCTTCCCTCAAATTCACATAAATTGATGAGCAGTGGTCAATCTCAGGATTATCTGCAACAAATTCATGTGTAGGAGTTTGGATGCTAGACAAGTTCTTTATGACTTTGGCCCTATCAATTTTTTTATAGCAATAATTTCTTCTTCAATTTTCTCAGCTATGGGAAAAGTGATAAAAATGCATCATGGAAATTCTGTGATTTCGCTGACTCTAGCAACCAAGTTTTTGTCATTTGTGACAGCCCAATCAACGAGTAAACTTAAATCCCCCCCCCCCCCCCCGTCGAGCTAACAGTAATGTTAGAGGTTACTAAACCAGTTTAAAAAAAAATGGATGTTTAAAAACATCGATGCTTTTTGGGCAATGTTTTAATATTGAACATCGATGTTTTGTAGTCGATGTCGCATCCCTACTTCGAAACTGTTGAAACCTATGTAACAGCCTCCTATAAAATGGTTTTGTTTAGTTTTACCATATTATTACGTCACTACGCTACTACGTAGCTCATAAACATAGTACTTATCATTTACCTAGGTTAGGGAGCAAACTACGTAGCCATTAATATCTAAAATAAAAATTTGTTGATTTAAAATAAACTAAGGTAATTGTTTACGATACTACGTAAGTTCAAATTGCGGTGAAATATTTCTTTTCATATTCTTCTATACTATATAAACACGAGAAAAATAATTTTAAACGGTGGTTGAACCTATTTACGGAGAAAAAAATTAAATAATTACTCACATAAGAACGCATGCATCAGCCAGTGAAAGCCATTTTCAGTTTGTGTAATGTGTACAAGGGTACAGGACGGCGCGTGACGTCATCGCTTGTACATCAGCTGCCGATCCAAATTGGACTTTGGTATGTATATAATTGTTGCAAACATGAAGGTGAACCATTTTCCAAACATTAACAAGCGAGTTGGATGAAAAGCGAGTTGAGCCGATACCTGCCGGTTAGGTTCGGAAGGGCGGCCTGAAGGGCCGCGGATATAGTTCATTGTTCCAGATAATTCTTGCAAAAATTAAGGCGAACCATTTTTCAAACACTTACAAGCGAGTTGGATGAAAAGCGAGTTGAGCCGATACCTGCCGGTTAGGTTCTGAGGGGAGGCCCGAAGGGCCGCGGATATAGTTCATAGTTCCAATACTTGCCGGTTAGATTCGGAGGGGCGGCCTGAAGATAATTCTTGCAAAAATTGGACTGTATTGCTGAAATCCGGACAAATTTTGCCAAACGCCAAAAATTACCAAAGGCTGATGTAATGCTGACTTATGATTGGTACTTAGAAAACAATCAACGGCTTAGTTCAAAATTTTGTAATCTCTTATTTGTAAATGGTTAAGACAAAAACAGCGGTTTCACTGTTGAGAATAAACGCGCGAATTTCACCATAAATTGCATACTGTGCAGGGGGGGCCATTCCGGCTTCCCGCGCAAACCTAGCGATCAGCTGTTGTTGGCGCGTGATGTCGACTGGTGGAAGAAATACGCGCGAGTCTTGATTTACCATGCGATCTTACCTGAGACAATGTCCTACTTAGCATCTCTCTGCTGTTTACACGAAATATTAACAATAATTGTATTTTGATTTAAATGGAATAAATCCTATTGTAGTCCCAAGCCACGTGTTTGTTAACCAAATACACTGTACTCACCGTCTATGGCCTTTTTCCGTGATGTTTTTTCCGTGTTTACATGTTTCAAGGCACTTGCCTCATCATCAGAACTTATAAAATCAATCTATGTCATAAATAATGACATTTGTCAAAATATTAAAAACACAATACGGCAATTAAACTATGTACATAAATTCGCTTTAAAAATGTTCGGTGTGCCTTGCAAGACAACACGCGCCGTACTGACGTAATCTAAGCCTTATCTCGACCATATCTCATAGCGGTATCGTACAGTATATTTGATTTATACTGTAATTGGTCGTTCAACACATGTGGCTTGGTACTGGCGTCGTTGTATGCTTTGTAAATTTCATATTCTTCAAGGGCGTTCAAATAACTCCCTTTACTGCAGAAATGAAGGGGTATTAAATTTGAGCTAAAATCCGTGTAACTGTGACTGTTGTCTATGAGGTGCTTGGCGAAATTTGACTTGATATTGTCGAAGTTGTAAACTCGTGTAGGGGGTCTATGTTCAGAAAATCTTTTTAAAAAACCTCGACCCGTCTGGCCCACATAAAAAGCCTCACAGTCGTTGCAGACTAGCTTATAAACACCCGTTTTATTTTCAAGACTGGTATGTTCACGGGTGTGGAGATTATTCAAGATGTTATTACTAGTCTTATAGGAAACGACTATGTTGTTGACTTTATTAATGGTTGACTTAAAAATCCCCGGCATGAAATGCGTATAAGGTGCCGCAATGTACTTGCGTGCCTTTGTTTCGAGGTTCTCATTTCTATTATTTATATCTTTAGTTTCATTTTTAATAATGTTACTCAAGTACATTGCGGCACCTTATACGCATTTCATGCCGGGGATTTTTAAGTCAACAACATAGTCGTTTCCTATAAGACTAGTAATAACATCGTGAATAATCTCCGCACCCGTGAACATATCAGTCTTGAAAATAAAACGGGTGTTTATAAGCTAGTCTGCACTGACAGTGAGGCTTTTTATGTGGGCCAAACGGGTCGAGGTTTTTTGAAAAGATTTTCTGAACATAGACCCCCTACATGAGTTTATAACTTCGACAATATCAAGTCAAATTTCGCCAAGCACCTCATAGACAACAGTCACAGTTACACGGATTTTAGCTCAAATTTAATACCCCTTCATTTCTGCAGTAAAGGGAGTTATTTGAACGCCCTTGAAGAATATGAAATTTACAAAGCATACAACGACGCCAGTACCAAGCCACATGTGTTGAACGACCAATTACAGTATAAATCAAATATACTGTACGATACCGCTATGAGATATGGTCGAGATAAGGCTTAGATTACGTCAGTACAGCGCGTGTTGTCTTGCAAGGCACACTGAACATTTTTAAAGCGAATTTATGTACATAGTTTAATTGCCGTATTGTGTTTTTAATATTTTGACAAAATGTCATTATTTATGACATAGATTGATTTTATAAGTTCTGATGATGAGGCAAGTGCCTTGAAACATGTAAACACGGAAAAAACATCACGGAAAAAGGCCATAGACGGTGAGTACAGTGTATTTGGTTCAATAATTGTAATGAGCTATTCATATAGAAAAAGGATTAAACAACATGATTAAATGGTTTGTGGCAAAAAATAATGGTAAAATCTATTTCTACATTTAATAGAAAAGTAAGCAAGTCTGTCCACATATAACATTGACAAAATGGCACAAGATGTAAAATTAAGTCGGAAAGGAGGCGATATTATATATATATATATATATATATATATATATATTTCAATCACTTTCTGCTACAGTCCGTTTCTTGATGTATATAATACTATAATACTTATAACTATTTTACCTCAAGATGTATTTTTTCTTTAGGGACATGTTTCGGGAGATCCTGTTCTCCCATCTTCAACCTTCGCCATCTTGCTTCTGGTGCAGTATTTGTGTGTTGGCTTCTGGATGTTATTATGGTGGTTTGTTGGTCTTTGGTCCTTCAATGTTGCATTATTGTGTGTGGTTGTGGTATCTGTTTTTGTATTTTGTGTATTTTCGATGTTGAGTGCTTTGAATATTGTGTCATGTTTTGTATTGATTTGTATTTGTTCTGGTATTAATTTGTTTTGTGTTTTATGTTTGTAAATCTGTAAATTTTCCCAAATGTTCATTATGGTGCCTTTGTGTGGTATATGTTTTATTAGTGTTACATTGGTTATGTCTGGGAATTCATGTCCTGTGTTTATTGCATGTGTGGCTAAATTGGATTTATATATGTTTGGTTTTTTGTATGCATTTAGGTGTTCAAAATAACGTTTTTTCAGCTGTTTTTTTGTTTGTCCTATATAACATTTATTGCAATCTTGGCATTCAATTTTGTATATACCGTTGGTTGTTGTATTATCTTTGTTGTGTGAGTTATTTAGATTTTGTAATTTATTTTTATTAGTTTTGTATGCTATTTTTATATTTATATTTAAAAACACAGATATAAAAATAGCCAACAGGAAGCCACAATAGTCAACCAACAACACATATGTACTTCACCAGACAAAAAAACCGGAAGGCTGAGGATGGGTACAAGATAGTACCCGAAACATGTTCCAAATAGAAAAATAACATCTTGAGGTAAATTTATGTATAAATATTAAATGTAATATATATGTATAATATGCCTGCATGGGTGGGTGCGCGTACCTGCACACGCGTGCGCGCATGAGTGTGTGTATAAACATTTCTATGTAGTATAATATATTTGAAACAAGCTTCCAATTATTATAATTATAATCAATATCATAATCATTTTCTTTATCTACATTTTCATTGTTATAACGTTAAAAACTGAAGCTAGTACGTTTAGTTGTAAACATAAATACTTTTATCAACAAAATGAAAATGGTTATTTAGTTGATACATACCTTCATAGGTAACTTAAATTTTTGAAGACGAAGCTACCCAGAGCCGACTCTTTGTTGCTGCATACTTTTCAAGTGACTTGAGTTTGAGCTGTTTGTTTAGATGGCGGATTCTGATGAATGTTCTTGTCCTGACATACAGACAAATGACTTTCTCGTCCACCTCTTTTGGAAATTTAGATTTGAGTAAGGTGACCAAATAAGAGATAACTTTCACTTGTTTTGATACTGTACGTCCGTGGAAAGAAGTAAAAACTATCTCAAACTGAATCAGTTTTTGTAACCACTCGTCTGACAGATGGGTAAGCCCCCCCCCTTTGATATACCGGTAATCGATATCCAGTCATGACTATGTTCCCCGGAAAGACACAATGTTTCGCCTCTCACACCTAGACTTTCATCAATGAAGCGGCACTTGAATGCGATGTACCCGGCCAGATATTTTAAGGCATCTTGAGGAACATCATTGTCACTTGCAGACGGGGACAAGTCCTCTGTTTTTAACAATTCTGCTTCGTCTGTCTCATTATTTGGAGAACTTGGTAATTATTCGGTAATTATTCGGTTCAACTATGTCTATGTATAGCTCATTGGTAACAAACTGGATGAAATCCTCGTCAGAGTCATTTGATTCCATAACTTCGGTGGAATGAATGCTACCATCCTCAGCCACAGATGCACTTCCAGATAACGGTATATCGTCCGTGCTACCCATTAAAAGCAAGAGCCGAATTCTGTTGCGCACTTCAAAGGGAGTGGGAATATTATAAAAGACGCCTAATCCCCGAATTCGTGAAAAAAAGTTTTCAAGGCAATCTTGATTGAATCTAGCGGTCAAAATGTACGTTAGACGTGTGTGCTACGATTCATCAGATGACGTAATTCTGGGGCCCCATAGTAATGTTCAGGTGGTCATGATTAGAGGTCTGTTTGCCAAGTGGAAGCAACCCATTTATTATGATTTTGATGTGACCATGACAGATGTATTGCTTAAAAGCATTATCAGTGCCGTTGAGAGCAGTAATATTCATGTAGCGGCTGTGACGTGTGATATGGGGGGAAAGAATTCAAAAGTCTGGAAGGAATTAGATGTAAACACAGAAAAAAATGTCTTCATTAACCCAACTACAAACGATAAGGTGTGGGTTTTCTGTGACGTACCTCATCTTTTGAAGCTGCTTAGAAATCATTTTCTAGACCATGGGTTGTTACTTTGCGACGGCACTGAGCTTAAAAATGATACAATCAAAAATCTGTTACAGCAACAGAAAGGAGAATTGACGATTTTACCCAATATTAGTCAGATACACCTTAACGTAACTGGTCGATCTCGTCAAAATGTAAGATTTGCTGCACAGTTGTTTTCTAATCGTACAGCAAAGGCGCTGTAGTATGTTGCAAATAAAGAGCGCGAAAGCAGCTTCATCGAGCTGGTAAACGATGCATTTGATGTTTTAAACTCGAGACTTCCAAAAGACCAGAAAACGCCCCTCAGAAGTGGGTACGGCATGAATTTAAGGAACCAAGAAAATACTTTAAAAAGGTTTTTGGAAGTAATAACTAACATGCGAGTAGCAAGTAAAAAAAGTTTACTACATTTTCAGAAAGGTTTCGTTATATCTTTAAATTCATTGTTCGGCCTTTATGAACAAATGACAATGATTCATGGGGTGACGTACATTTTGACCGCTAGATTCAATCAAGATTGCCTTGAAAACTTTTTTTCACGAATTCGGGGATTAGGCGTCTTTTATAATAATCCCACTCCCTTTGAAGTGCGCAACAGAATTTGGCTCTTGCTTTTAACGGGTAGCACGGACGATATACCGTTATCTGGAAGTGCGTCTGTGGCTGAGGATGGTAGCATTCATTCCACCGAAGTTATGGAATCAAATGACTCTGACGAGGATTTCATCCAGTTTGTTACCAATGAGCTATGCATAGACATAGTTGAACCGAATAATTACCGAATAATTACCAAGTTCTCCGAATAATGACACCGACGAAGCAGAATTGTTAAAAACAGAGGACTTGCCCCCGTCTGCAAGTGACAACGATGTTCCTCAAGATGCCTTAAAATATCTGGCCGGGTACATCGCATTCAAGTGCCGCTTCATTGATGAAAGTCTAGGTGTGAGAGGCGAAACATTGTGTCTTTCCGGGGAACATAGTCATGACTGGATATCGATTACCGGTATATCAAAGGGAGGGGCTTACCCATCCGTCAGACAAGTGGTTACAAAAACTGATTCAGTTTGAGATAGTTTTTACTTCTTTCCACGGACGTACAGTATCAAAACAAGTGAAAGTTATCTCTTATTTGGTCACCTTACTCAAATCTAAATTTTCAGAGGTGGACGAGAAAGTCATTTGTCTGTATGTCAGGACAAGAACATTCATCAGAATCCGCCATCTGAACAAACAGCTCAATCTCAAGTCACTTGAAAAGTATGCAGCAACAAAGAGTCGGCTCTGGGTAGCTTCGTCTTCAAAAATTTAAGTCGCCTATGAAGGTATGTATCAACTAAATAACCATTTTCATTTTGTTGATAAAAGTATTTATGTTTACAACTAAACGTACTAGCTTCAGTTTTTAACGTTATAACAATGAAAATGTAGATAAAGAAAATGATTATGATATTGATTATAATTATAATAATTGGAAGCTTGTTTCAAATATATTATACTACATAGAAATGTTTATACACACACTCATGCGCGCACGCGTGTGCAGGTACGCGCACCCACCCATGCAGGCATATTATACATATATATATATATATATATATATATATATATAGTAACATTAAAATTTTGTTAAAATTACTTTCAAATACAAATACACTTCTATTTGTGTTTGAACAGCCCCACGTTCTTTGGGAGCCAATATTTATGTAACATTACAACGTTGCAAAGCTGCATAATATTATATTGCATGTGTACAAATTTACATGTAATTTATGTTTGTGATGTCCCATGTTGGAAGCGACATTATTTATGCAACGTAACAAATTGCAAATTTAATATAATTTAAATTTGTGGAGCCCCACGATCTTGGAGCGCCAAATTTATGCAACGTTACATATACATAAAATAGGCGTGACCGGTCTCACATTCAAGATTGACAAATTACGTAACAATATAACATTTAAATTGGGTGTCAGGTGTATCTGCAATAAGAACTCTATGTAACTTGAAACGGTAATTAAAATTTATTTGATACTATTAAAAAATGTGCACATGGCACTGACTTCGATTTAAAACATTCGTTATTTGTTGTTATGCCGTAAGGCTTAAGCTATATACATCCTTACTGACTAAATATTCTATTCTACTAATTATTGTATAAAAGAAAAATCTCATTTTCAGACTACTCAGTCAATTAATGTGTTTCAAAATATCAATATTTAAATCTCTTTTTCTATATTGTAATGTACTCAAAATATTAATAGTTATTGAATTTATCTTTTGTTTCTCAGTACTGTTTTCTCAAATACTAATTGTTTTCATTTAAATGCTTTGTAATCATTTATATCATATTAATTTGAGCTCTTGTTACGTTAATCGTATTTCTAAAACATCTATGATTTTAATTCTACTTTACAAGAAATATTGCTCTTACTTTTAAATAAAATAGGAATGTCTTTAATTGTCTTTGAGTTCTTTGTATGATTAAGATATAAATAAGTTGTTTATCACCTTATTGTCGTCAATCATACTCGATCATTTTTGATCCATCGGTATTCGTCCTCGTCTCGCCTCCAGCGTCGGCTGTCTCTCTTCTCCTCTTGTCCAGCGTCGGCTGTCTCTCTTCTCCTCTTGTCCAGCGTCGTATCACTCTCTTGTCTAGTGTCGAATCATTCTCTGGAACTCTCCTCGTGCTGTTTCTGACGTTAATGGATCTTCTTAAGTAGTGCTGTTATTAATTAAAATGATTGTCTTTACAGCTTAGTTACATATTTGTACGTAACTGGCAAATTTAAACTGTTTACAAAAAAAATAAATAAATACGCCGTGCCGACGGGCATAAGCTCCCGCTGCACCGTGGATGATTTAAGAAAGAGAACCACTGTAGCTTGCGTGTCCTATTTATACCCATGTCTTGGTCGACACCTGCAGTGGTACGAAATCGACATGTTAGAAACTGTCTCTGGATTCAGTTCCCCCACTCTTTGTCAAATTCGCTATTTTTTATATTTCTGTGAATTGCAGAGTCCTGTAAGTATACTCTTATACTTATCTTATAACTATTTTTACAACACATGTTCACTGTAATTTTGGACATTGCAACTTAACCCTTTCGATTTGTACACAGTTATTTCACTATTACACTCGTACGGTGTGTCACTTTTGCGTGGTTTTCGTACACAGTATTTAGTAAATTTTATTACGTTTTATTGTGCTTTTGAATTTTAATTCTTAATTATAGTTTATGAATAATTACGGAAAAACAATAATTGTGCACTTATTCATCTTGGGTTGGCAAACTCGCCTCCAGAGACCTGCGTTCACACACACTAGCAAAATACTGGTGTACACACTTTCAGTTACATTTGTGTGTGTGTGCACGTCGATTCAGGTCGAAACACCTGTTCATATTTTTGTCTGAGCCAAGCTTGCAATCCCTGACATGTTTATTTCTAATATATTATTAATTATTTACAGTTTATTAGGTAAATTTAAATTTTTATATTCCATGCTCAGTACATCACTTATTTGTACTGTCGCATTATTCCTCTGCTTGGTAACAAAAAAAAATGTAATAAATTTATTTATTATAATTTTTTTTAATTTATTTATTATTATTATTTGCAAAAAAAAATGTAACAAATAATAAAGAATAATATTCGTCACTTCACCCTTAATTGGAGTGTATACAATGTCTTACCTCCCCTCTTTACACGCTCACTGCTCGTGACCTTGTAGTAGGGTGGCTTCAACAAACAGCTGATCTGACTGGTTTCATTGACCTCGTTGTTTTCATGTGTAGAACTTCCTAAATGACGTTGCGTGGAATTTACCAATTTCTTTCTTCTGTATCTCATCATATACGATGAAAGTGTTCTATCCTACTCGCTGTCTTAATGTATACGGTCCATTATAAAGTCTGAAGAATTTCTTCGCCGTATTATCACTCCGTTTTCCCACTGGATTTGCTTTGAGTAGTATACTTTCTCCCACGTTGAATTGTTGTAGCTTGTGAGTTAGATTAAATCTCTCTACTCTCTTGTTACCCCTTTCTATTATCCGTTGCCTTGCGTATCCAACTTTCACACTTATTGGTACAGGTACATTTTGGTTATTAGGTTTGTTTATATACTTAGTCCAAAATCTGTTTGGCTTCTTATCTTCTTCTAATTCCATTGGAGTGTATCCTGTTGCTTCACTATAATTTTCGTTAATGGCCAAGAAATGGTAAATATTCTGCCCATTTATTGTGTTGATCATGGCAATATATTCGTAAATATTTACCTAATTCTTTGTTAACTCTCTCAGCAAGGTTTCCTTGAGGATGTCTTATGGATGTGAGTACTGGTTGTATTCCATTTTCCCTTAACGTCCTCTCCCATTTTTCACTTTGGAATTGTACACCTTGATCACTGAGTATCTTCTTCATTTTTCCATATAACAGAATATATTTCTGCAGTAGTATCTTTAGAACAACTTTGGTTGTGGGTCGCATAATTGGGTACAGTCGGACTGCCTTGGAAAACACATCGATACATACCAATATGTGCTTCACACCTCGACTTGATCGTGGTAATGGTCCCAGAAAATCCACTGCAATTAGCTCTCCTTTGTTCTCCTTCTGTATACTCTGCATTCCTACATATGTGTGTAAATTCGGTCCTTAATTTTACATTATCTTACTCATACATTCTTACCTTCGCTTCTAATCTTCCTTAGCTCTTTTCTTAACATGACATTACTTTATCTCATTACAGTTACACCTGTTACATAGACAAACAATATTATTTGTTGGCGCCAGCTGTGTGATTACACAACAATTAACATTACATTCAGTTACTGTTTAATATAAATAATAATTACATACTATACATTTTTCATTTAACACACTCTTTATATTTTAGAGCAACCATTTAGCTACATAAAAAATTTTAATAGTTAAATGATGGGGATCGGGCCATACGTTCATGGGCTACAATTTATGTAACAAATTTTTGTACTTAAATTTAGGCATGTCGTGCCCCACGTCCAGGGCGACATTATATGTAACATTAAAATTTTGTTAAAATTACTTTCAAATACAAATACACTTCTATTTGTGTTTGAATAGCCCCACGTTCTTTGGGAGCCAATATTTATGTAACATTACAACGTTGCAAAGCTGCATAATATTATATTGCATGTGTACAAATTTACATGTAATTTATGTTTGTGATGCCCCACGTTGGAAGCGACATTATTTATGCAACGTAACAAATTGCAAATTTAATATAATTTAAATTTGTGGAGCCCCACGATCTTGGAGCGCCAAATTTATGCAACGTTGCATATACATAAAATAGGCGTGACCGGTCTCACGTTCAAGATTGACAAATTACGTAACAATATAACATTTAAATTGGGTGTCAGGTGTATCTGCAATAAGAACTCTATGTAACTTGAAACGGTAATTAAAATTTATTTGATACTATTAAAAAATGTGCACATGGCACTGACTTCGATTTAAAACATTCGTTATTATTTGTTGTTATGCCGTAAGGCTTAAGCTATATACATCCTTACTGACTAAATATTCTATTCTACTAATTATTGTATAAAAGAAAAATCTCATTTTCAGACTACTCAGTCAATTAATGTGTTTCAAAATATCAATATTTAAATCTCTTTTTCTATATTGTAATGTACTCAAAATATTAATAGTTATTGAATTTATCTTTTGTTTCTCAGTACTGTTTTCTCAAATACTAACTGTTTTCATTTAAATGCTTTGTAATCATTTATATCATATTAATTTGAGCTCTTGTTACGTTAATCGTATTTCTAAAACATCTCTGATTTTAATTCTACTTTACAAGAAACATTGCTCTCACTTTTAAATAAAATAGGAATGTCTTTAATTGTCTTTGAGTTCTTTGTATGATTAAGATATAAATAAGTTGTTTATCACCTTATTGTCGTCAATCATACTCGATCATTTTTGATCCATCGGTATTCGTCCTCGTCTCGCCTCCAGCGTCGGCTGTCTCTCTTCTCCTCTTGTCCAGCGTCGGCTGTCTCTCTTCTCCTCTTGTCCAGCATCGTATCACTCTCTTGTCTAGTGTCGAATCATTCTCTGGAACTCTCCTCGTGCTGTTTCTGACGTTAATGGATCTTCTTAAGTAGTGCTGTTATTAATTAAAATGATTGTCTTTACAGCTTAGTTACATATTTGTACGTAACTGGCAAATTTAAACTGTTTACAAAAAAATAAATACGCCGTGCCGACGGGCATAAGCTCCCGCTGCACCGTGGATGATTTAAGAAAGAGAACCACTGTAGCTTGCGTGTCCTATTTATACCCATGTCTTGGTCGACACCTGCAGTGGTACGAAATCGACATGTTAGAAACTGTCTCTGGATTCAGTTCCCCCACTCTTTGTCAAATTCGCTATTTTTTATATTTCTGTGAATTGCAGAGTCCTGTAAGTATACTCTTATACTTATCTTATAACTATTTTTACAACACATGTTCACTGTAATTTTGGACATTGCAACTTAACCCTTTCGATTTGTACACAGTTATTTCACTATTACACTCGTACGGTGTGTCACTTTTGCGTGGTTTTCGTACACAGTATTTAGTAAATTTTATTACGTTTTATTGTGCTTTTGGATTTTAATTCTTAATTATAGTTTATGAATAATTACGGAAAAACAATAATTGTGCAATTATTCATCTTGGGGTGGCAAACTCGCCTGCAGAGACCTGCGTTCACACACACTAGCAAAATACTGGTGTACACACTTTCAGTTACATTTGTGTGTGTGTGCACATCGATTCAGGTCGAAACACCTGTTCATATTTTTGTCTGAGCCAAGCTTGCAATCCCTGACATGTTTATTTCTAATATATTATTAATTATTTACAGTTTATTAGGTAAATTTAAATTTTTATATTCCATGCTCAGTACATCACTTATTTGTACTGTCGCAATATATATATATATATATATATATATATATATATATATATAATTTGTGATGTTTTCAATTTGTTTCTTCTGCAAGTAGTATAATTTTGTATATTCTTCTTAACACCTGACGCACGTTTCACTGAAAAATATCAGTGTCATCAGAGGTTTCTAAGTAAATGAATAACAATCAAAATAATTCTATTAATATAAAATTAACGAATAATAAAAAATGATATATATATGTATATATATATATATATATAATATCACCTCCTTTCCGACTTAATTTTACATCTTGTGCCATTTTGTCAATGTTATATGTGGACAGACTTGCTTACTTTTCTATTAAATGTAGAAATAGATTTTACCATTATTTTTTGCCGCAAACCATTTAATCTTGTTGTTTAATCCTTTTTCTATATGAATAGCTCATTACAATTATTGTTAATATTTCGTGTAAACAGCAGAGAGATACTAAGTAGGACATTGTCTCAGGTAAGATTGCATGGTAAATCAAGACTCGCACATATTTCTTCCACCAGTCGACGTCAGAGCGAAGCAACCAATGGGAGCGTAATTGGCCGGAGTGGCCTACCTTATTATTCTAGTTACATTGCATACTGTGTACTGTCGCCGCGTTAGGTAGTCTGGTGCGTGAATGTTTTTGTGATTTTCAGTGCTTTAGTTTGTGTTTATGTAATTGTGTGGTGTTATTAATTATGTTTTAATTATTTCTGTTGTTTAGGGTTATTTACTATTATTAACATTTGTAATATTGAGCCGATAACTTCGCCGATTACTTTAGTACTCCGCGTAATGTGATTTTCAGTGCTTTAGTTTGTGTAACATTTTAATACAGAATGGCCTGCTACATTAAGGTATGATTTTCATCTTTTCATAATTATATGCATGGATTCCATGTCACCGTGTGAGTGTGTGTGAAATATTCAAATTGCTGTGAAATATTTCTTTTCCTATTCTTCTATACTATATAAACACGAGAAATATAATTTTAAACGGCGGTCGAACCTATTTACGGAGAAAAAAAATAAATAATTTCTCCCATAAGACGTCGAAAAACGCCACGTTATTTGCCGCGTAAACTTATGAAGTACAGCGCTGTGTACTCTGCGCAATGACGTTTAACTCGTCATTCGCTGTGCATCTGTGCGCCGTTGCTTAGTTAACATGACGGCCATTCACTTTACATGCGCGCTTATGGGAGTAATTATTTAATTTTTTTCTCCGTAAATAGGTTCGACCGCCGTTTAAAATTATTTTTCTCGTGTTTATATAGTATAGAAGAATAGGAAAAGAAATATTTCACCGCAATTTGAGCTTAAGTAGTATCGTAAATAATTACCTAAACTAAATTTAACAATCAACTTAAAAAAGTCTTCATTACAAATTAAAAAAAAATTTTCAAAGGAAAACATCGAAAAACGAAACCATCGATAGTATGAAAACATCGCAACTGAACCATCGATGGTAAAAACCACGGATACTAGAATATACGGTAGGGATCATCAGCGAGGTGCGCAGTAGCAAGCTCCGCCCACTGACGTAGCGCGGGACCCACCGCTGTGTTCAGGCATGCTGTTTCTCCATTTCTGTGTATTGTAGTGCGTGTTGTTAATCAGGTGGATAATATTTATTTTGAGTTGTCTGGTTCACTGAACCAAGAATGGTTTGTTGTGCTATAGCCGGCTGTACGCACCATACCAGACATCAAAAAGAGTTAGGTTTCACATTCCACAGGTTTCCCAAAAACAAGGAGTTAAGATTGAAGTGGATACATGCTTGTAAGCGTGCAGATTCGTTTTCTGTTAATGAAGCCCGTGCGTGTTCAGAGCATTTTGACGACTCTGATTACTTACGAGATTTGAAAAGTGAATTGTTGAATCTTCCTGCTAAACGTGTTCTGAAACCAGATGCTGTTCCACATTTAAATTTACCTGTTAGCAGCGTTGTTGCTTGTAAGGAAAAAATCAACGACAAAGTCCGTGAGGTATGTTACAATCCTACAATATTGCATTCTTTTTAAATTTTGTAGTGTTTTAAGAAAAATACTTAACTGAACTATTTAGGCCTAACATTCAATTAAACCATGCTTTCAGTAATATTTAATGCTATAAAATGTTATCATTTTACCATAACATTTAAGCACTACTTACTTATACTTAGACCGTGGTCTCGAGGTAGCATTCCTGCTCCTCGCACGTGCGGCCTGGGTTCGATTCCCGGTACTGGTAAATAATTTAGAAACGCCAGGAGGTCTGGAACGGCGTTGACCCAGCGTCGTGAGGAAAATTGGTGCAGACCACATGACCTCCCATCATCTGCAGGCCTTGAGCCGAGCAGCAGTCGTCTTGGCAGCTATGGGCCTGTAAAGGCCTACGTGGTGGCACATTTCATTTTTTACTTATATTTACATAACAACACGTACACAGTTCTTGTGCAAATTTAAATAATGACTAGTGCCAAAGAAAACAATTGTGTTATTGCTGTACTGTATTATTTCAGGTAAGAGTAAAAAAAACGGAACAAACATAAAGAAGTATTAGAAATTGTACAACAATCAACGAAAAACAATGAGGCTTCCTCGGACATGACAGACGGAAACAAAATAGGAGAGGACTCATCAAAAGAAACCGAAGTGGGGGAGAACCCAACAATTGTGAATGAAATGGAGGTAGAGAACTTCCGAAAATGTAAATGTGATGTCGTTGGTTTGACGGAAAAGCTAAGAAGTATTGAAGAAGAAAACGAGAAACTTAAAAAGCAAATAACTGATTTACAAGAGCGCCTATCTGCAGCTCACGGAGAACTTTTGAAAATAAAGAGAATAGAGAAAGTAGTAGAGGGCACATTTTCACAATGTCAGCAGCAAGCTGTAATAAAAGGAAGGTGTTCTAACTGGTCACCAAATGACATCGCTAAAGCCGCGACATTACGTTGCATTTCCCACAAAGCTTTGGGTTTCGTGAGGGATGTATTGAAATACCCCCTTCCCAGCGAAATGACAATTAAAAGACGTCTAAGGCAGTTTTCAGTTCCCCCCAGATTCATTGATTTAAGCATTACCATTTTAAAGACACAGGCAACACTTCTATCAAACTTGGAAACAGATGTCATTCTCAGCTTCGATGAAATGAAAGTCAACAGCGATTTATGTTTTGATCACATGGAAGAAATAATTAGAGGACCACACAACAATGTCCAGGTCATGGTGATTAGACCTTTACTTGGAAAGTGGATGCAACCTATATACTACAATTTTGACACGGTCGTTTCTGTAGAATTGTTAACTGAAACTATTAAAGTTATAGAGGAGACAGATTTTAAAGTCAGAGGTTTTGTAAGTGACATGGGGTCTTCTAACAGAAAACTGTTGTCTGATTTACAAGTATCAATGACTAGGTCATTTATAGAAAATCCAGCAGAAGAAAACAGAAAAGTTTGGGTTTTTTGTGATGTGCCACATGCACTGAAGTTGATACGCAACCACTTGCTTGATGAAGGGTACGAGCTTGAATCAGGCAAGCTTTTCACGAAAGAACCATTTGTTAAACTTGTTGAACTTCAAAGTACCGGACAAGACCTGCAGTACGCCCATAAATTAACAATGAACCACCTTCTTGTGGCTGGGACCGAGAGACAGAATGTAAGGAAAGCAGCCGAGTTACTGTCTTTGACTGTCGGTAAGGCCCTCATTCACAATTTTCCCGAATTCAGTCATGTTGGAGAAGCTGCTATTATTGTCAACAATGGGTTTGATGTTTTGAATTCTCGTATACCAATTGACGCCATTTACAACTTGAAAAGTGCGTATGGAACTTGTTTAAAAGAACAGGACGATGCCCTTGACAAGTTGTACAAACTGATACATTCCATGAAAGTAATAGCAAAAAGAGACAGAGGGAAGGAGGACAAAGAAATGGAAGACGGGGAAACTAATGACGAATATTTCCAAATGAAAAGAACTTCTGTATCTGGAAAGAAAAACAGAAGACCGTCCGTACCACAGGTCTATGATGGCCTAAGCCTGTGGGAGCCTTTTTATCCTTAAAATAAAGTGCCCTCCGAGATGGTGGAAGAGGTTGACGTCCTTCGGAGGCTTTTCACCGGCATTCCACCGACCATCAGCTTAATAATGTTATTTGCCAGGGGAAAAAGACCAATGGAAGTTGACCCCTCTAAACAAATAATAATAAAAATAATAATAATGTTATTTGCAATTTTATTAATTCTTTTATAAATCACGTTATAGGATTTAATGACAAGGAAAAATCAATGTAATTTATAAAAGGAAACAAAAGCTCCTTTTGTAATTTATATTCACCGTAAGACTATATAAAACTAAAGATTTTGAAAGCTAAGATAGTAGACAAAATTAATACGAGGACTGAACAGGAATATCTGTACCTAATTTAAATAAAAATCGTATTGAAGGATGCGAAGTACATGCGACCCGCTTGGCTGTTAATGAAGAGCGCAACGGGTGGGTCCCATGTGACGTCACCGCTCAGCCTCACGCCGAGCCAGGCTGCGCGTGATCCCTACCATATATTCTAGTATCCGTGGTAAAAACATCGAACGTTAACCATCGATGTTTTTGTAACATCGGCCATCGTGCTCATCACTACCCACCGTTAGTTAACAGCATATCCAGGCCTGAAAAGTCTGGCATTTATATAAGTCCTTGTGAAAGTTGGAATTACTAATTCAGACATTAAAACAGAAATGAAAAGTAAACAGGAGACCTTGGTAACGTTTTTCTGTGATGGAAGATGTTTTCAGGTACAATCGAGTAATTTTTGTAAGCTTGTGGATAATGTCAACACACGACGAAGAACCACATCCAAATTGAAATTACTTTTTGAGAATGTGTCTGCATTATATTACTAATGAAATTAATCCTAATTATACTTCATACCTATCAATGATTACTATCGTTATTTCCACCTTAACCTAACAATCCAGTTGTCTTTAAATAAGTAAATTACCTTAGACCATCTGAAGTATACTACAGCTGCTATAAATTAGCTTCACTAACATACACTATTCAGTATACCGCTGCAGATAATAAACTTTTCGAAAGTACGCTAACACTTGACTGATGAATAAGTAAAGCGTTGTTTTCAGTACTTTTCACCATATTAACAGATTATTCAAATTCAGTGCCATACAAATCAAACAATGCGAGAGTCGTATACAAAACTATCTATCTTCCAATATAGAAACTCAAAGTCTTTCAGAATAATCTATCACGTAATTATATAAATAAATAACCGAAGCATGAAATCAGAGTCGTGCGAAATGGCTTGTAATGCAAATAAGATTTATTTAGTCACAGAATATAACCAAATGTGTAGTCCACTAAGTTTAGTTATAAACGAGTTTTCATTTATTTTTGGCTGGTTTTGAAAATCACAGTTTTAATTAGTCCGACTGGGGAGTTTCATTTCTTAAAATAACGACATTAGCCTGCAAAACCTAACACCCAAGTTTCATAGTAAACTATGGTTAACAACTTACTTTCATTATCAATAAATTTACACCTTCATTATGTTTATTATACGGTACTCTCTTCTAAAAACCATTATTATTATTGATTTTCAAGAGTGTAATATTACCAATACTGGTATGGTATATAATTGTGTTTATTCATTTTATATTTATGCAAATAACAATACAGCTTCTCTCAGTTTAACACCATGTTAGCTGTGTGCAAGAGGTTATTACATCTCGTTTTGTGGTTGGCTAAAAATAAAAACACCAGTCCTGAATGAATAATCAAATACCTGTAAAACAATTAATAACAATTATTGTACTAGGCTGACCACATTTCTGAGAACAAATTAAGGACACCAGCATACTCTGCTAGATTCCTAGCAGGGGAGGGAAATTTTTTGCAGACAATTTTCGTCCTTAGGTACTTAAAATTACAAACTCTACAGTGTAAAAATGTATTATTGTTTTATTACTCTTACTGTAATAGTATTACTAAATATAAATCATTATAATAAAACACTTTATTATACTGTTTCATTTTATTAAAAACAAATAACCAAGAGTTTTATAGAGACTTACTTTAAATTCAAAGAAAGTTTAAATCACAGTCAACCTCAATACTTTTCTTTAATCAGTCATACTTTTCCGAAGAATGCACTTTCATCAGAAGAGTTTTATCTCCCTTTATTTTTTATATAAGTCATTACAATCAAGTTCGGAATTAATTTTAAGAAACAGTTAAGCTTTCAGTTAGTCTACTCTCACCTGTACTTTCTCAGAGTCCCACATGTTCCAGTACAGAAAAAACTATTTCAATTGTAGCAGTTGTAACTGGAAGGCAGAAAATGAGGTCTTTTTTTTAGTTCTTGCAGGTGTTGTGATTGGTATGAAACCAGTGAAGATTTTCTATTAAAGTTCATCTCATTTCAGTTTTCTACAATACCTTCCTCATTTCCTTTCTCTTTTTGTTCCTCCTGAGTGTCTTTTAGCCTCTTTAAAGCGCCTAATCAAAAATTACTAAAGGCAGCTAGGCTAATTAAAAAGTTCATCTTTATTATTTTTTGCTGGCACTGGGAATTAATAATTTTATAAAGTTAGCTTTACTTTCTACACAAAACTACTCACCTTTCTTCCAAATTCAACAGGAATCCAGAAAACGCATCCATTATCTCAAATCCCCCTTAATAAAAAATGCATTGTTGTAGAAACAGACAGCATGTTTTCAAAACCTTCCTCCATAACACCTCCATCGGTCATACAAGCTGAGAACTTCTGTTTAGCATGTAGGAGTAAATATATTTTCTTTCTTCAAAATCAGCTTTTATTTGAGCTAATAATACTTTATTGCCACCTAAGTTGCTGAAATATTATTTTGCTCAATTGCAGGGATGGTGATGCTGAACATTTATGGAGAAGCATGCACAAAACATAGCCACACCTCATTCACAGTTTTTTCAAAGAAATATTTTGGTCATAATGATTCCAGTAAGAAGTATGATTTTAACCCATCAAAATTTAGAAGTATTATGTTGAAAGTTGACTGAGAAACTTTGTAATTGTGAGATGGAAAATTTTTGTTGTATTCCACCTCAACAAAATCACGTAAGTTTTAAAGATTGTAATTCTCACAGTATAAATATGAAAGAATCAGTCATTTCATTCCATCAGTTAAGACAGTCATTTCAACGTCCATTAACTGCTTACTGAACACAATTGTGCACTGTATATAGTGCACATCCCATATCTGATATGCTCTTCCCAAACTTCTTTTCAAGTTTTGTATGAACATTTGTTTTGCATTTTGTTTGTTCCCCTCCAAAGTTTGCATTTGCGTTTCGGAACAGTAACAAAGTTTTTCATATTCTAAGCCATACTTCTTCAACACGTTTGACATATAATCTGATAAAATTTCTGCACTTTCTCTACTGACTTTGTTAAACTCTAAAATTCTGACTAACACCTTGTGTCGTAATGAAAATTCCACACATAACTGGCACCAACATGACCTTGTTAATGGTAGATAAATCATTTGTGACAGTTTCAAAACTGGCTTTGTTGAGTTCAGATCTGACATCAACAAAAATTTAGGACATTAACTGCTATGGTCTCAGATTTAGTCCTAGGACTGCTAAACTTTGGGTCATACAACTTGGTGATAACCTTACACTGACAGTCAGTAGATCTGAAACTCTGTTCATGTCTTGCATTGTGGCATGAAGTTGGTTTTTCTTACTGCAATAATGAGGACATCTGTCTTTGCCACTTTATTTTTAAAAAGAGTCCACAGTTCAACTTGCATTTGTCCTCTATATGGTTGTCAAATGTTTTTGAATTTCCAAATCTTCCATATTTTGCTGGCCACCAAATGCAATACTCAACCTGGAGCTGCACACAGTACATACAGCACCCGAATCAC
The DNA here is from genome assembly GCA_034769895.1 of Magicicada septendecula. NCBI lineage: Eukaryota > Metazoa > Arthropoda > Insecta > Hemiptera > Cicadidae > Magicicada > Magicicada septendecula. The sequence continues at coordinate 827,155,755 of CM068368.1, forward strand.
TACCATCAATTGTTTTTAAAAGTGGGAAATTTATCATAATTTAAGACTTAACTTGAGAAAAATGACACTTCTGGTTTATTTTCTATTCACATCTTGTATATTTCCTACCATTAAATGTATTTACTCCAGACTACTATTACGTTATCTGCTTAACAATAATATGTAAAACATATGAAATGGTACTTCCTATCATGTTAGTCAAACTCCCTCCATATAATTTCTGTAATTCTTTAGCACTCAGCTTGTTATAAATGAGCATCATTACTGATTTATGTTCCAAATAAAATTTTAACTTCTCTTGTACCATTAAATGATCTTTTCAACTGGACAGTTTATAAACACACACCCACACACACACATGCCATTTATGTCTGTTAATGTCTGCCACATCTCAACATCCACCAACAGTCTTCACAGCCTGTGATTTGGAGGCCCCTGCTGTACATAACAGTTTATATGCCATTGAACCTGGAAATTTATGGTCTACCATTACTTTGTTGTAAGTGTTTATTCAACAGTTGCTTTGAACTCCACATTTCAGGCACTTTATGTAAGTGGCAATAAAATTTTAATCATTTTTATCGAAAATTCCTATAATATTTATATGTACTCCAGTTCTCCTTATTATTTCATCATTTCCAACACATGTCTTGTCTTGTTCAGTTACAACTTTACCTCAAGTGCCTCATTTCAACTGAACTTAACATTTCTCTATTTCTTTTATGTCTATTCCACACTTATGATCCATAAACAACTATCACCTCCACTGTTATCTTTTATTTAACACTTGTAATTCTCTTGGATATTGGTTGGTTTTAATCTTAATAGGATGCAAAGTCTTCGAACCTGGTCTTGTATCAGTCATAGTTTTGTTTCTTTTTTCATGATTGGGTTTGTCCAGTATGATCAGACATTTGTTAAACTGTATAAAAGACTTTTCTTCAACTCAGGGTAGGCTATGTCTACCATATTTCCATTGCCTTGTTCATTTGTCAGACAGATCCAGTCCTGTAGAAACAAGTGATAGAAGTAGATTCATAATAAATTTAAATTAAACTTTAATTTTTTGGTACTTTTACATTATCCCTCTCCCCCCAAAAAATTGGTATTAATCACTGATACATTCCAAAATTCCATCTAGATACTTATTTGCCAGACTAATTCCTAAAAGCTAATTCGATGTATTAAGAAACAGCCACTCATAAAAGTAATAAATAAAATAAAACCACAAACAGTAAACATAACCTCTACACATATAAACGGCTGCAGTGTTAACATATATTACATACACTGAATACGGGACAAATGTGAGCAAACCACTTAAAATATTCAAGCATAATGTTAGTAAAGCCGTTTTTGCTTTAGTTGAAAAACTCTCACCTCAAGAAAAGTAATAAACAAATAAGACCAATACCTACTTACCTAACCCCACTGACCCATGTCAATACAGTCGACATCTTGTACAATAGGCAAAGGATTTTGATACGAAGGTACACACAAATTGAACTGAAACCACTTTCATAACCTTCTGCTTAAATACATTAAATAATACAGTATATTTTATGCACCTCATTACATTATGCAGCAAAAGGCTCATATGCACCTCACACTAAATTAATTATTTAAACACAAAATTAAACAGTTTCAGACAGTTCCAGTAGCGACCGCATTATCTGAACAAAGGAATGCCAAATGGACTTACATTTCAGACTTTAAACTAGAAAAGTCGCTAAAGTTTGTAGTCCTTTTGTTTTGGTCAGTGAAATCACGAAGTGGAAATCACCTTAATCTGGAAGTTGAAACATTGAGAGCCCCAAAATGGAATGACGTCGCCCTGATCATTCATAAGATAAATATAGTAAAGTTCACCTGGCCAGGTATGATTAACCATTTAATTATACAAATAATAATGAGAAGAAGGAAGGCCCCGATACTACTTTACTTACCTTCAGAAGATTCTTGTGTTGCTACCACATTTTTGACAGGCTGAAATGTGGAAACTGTATCATTGTCCCCATGAAAACAATTTAAAATATCAAACTTTCCCTTATCAGAAAAAATTCTCAAGTCTGTTAGATGAACTCGTTGATCACATGTTATGTTAGGCTGAGATGACGTGAAATAACTTAACACATATTCATATTAACAAACATTTTTATTTGAAGTGAAAAACATATTTTGAAGTGAAAACGCAAATTTGATATGCACTCGTATAACTATAATCAAATTACATTCACTATAAACTTTTTCTTTTCTCATACAATTTTATTTACACATTTAATTTTTTATTTATTTATTTGTTGTAAGTTGTAGCTATGATTATCATAATTAATGCTTATTATTGTAAATTAAACGCTTTAACTAAAAAGCCAAGCAAATCAGTACTCTTAACTGTTTTTTCTTCCTTCTCCCAATCCCTTTTTACTCTCTCTCACACACATGCTCTGTGAGTCCTAAATAATGTTTGTTTCCTCGTTTTTCGTTTTTATATCTACAACTCCACCACACTAGACACTATTTCAGTTGGTCTACTTATCTGTTTAATGAATTCCTGTTTTCTCAGGGGCACCACATGGCCTGTATTTAACACTTAGCACATACTTTGTACAGGCAAGTCGTCGTACTTTTAACGTGCGCACTGCCTGACTGTAAAACTTTTAAAACCTAATTGTTTATAATTACCTTTTTTAATTAAATATTATTTAATTTCACATGAGGCACTGATGACAATGTTTTCACTCCACTACATTTTTTACCAAGACAAGCGTCTATGTCCGAGCCATAGCGTGTTGACTGAGAAATGAATCTGACATGGTGGGGCGATGGCCTTGTCAATGACCGAGTCTGACCGAGCCGCGAATCTGGCATGGTGGGGAGCTTAGCTGATTATGGTACAAATTTTAACGAATACGTCCGAACATTTTACCGCACTTATTATAGCCTAAAGTACTGAGTGAAAGTGCTGAGTACTGAATGAAAGAAAGGGCTGTAGGTGCTTAAAGATAAGAATTGTTTTATTTTATTAGCATAAAATAAGTGATATTCAAACGTAGGTAGACTTTCTAAATTTCTGTAGGTAAAAAACGGATCTTGAGTGTTTTACGGCAGCCAATACAATTCCTTATTTTTACTTCTTTAATATCAGGTAAAGCGATCCTTACAAAAATATGCACAATAAAATATATATTAGAAATGCCTACTGAGATTTATTTATTACAAACAGTGTTTATAAAAACATTATTGTGATCATCCAAAAAATCGATTTTGAAATTCCAGTAGAAATAATTGTTTTGATGTATTGATATTACAGTTTTGTTTTAGCATATGTACAGGTGTGTAGCTAAACACGTGCTCACCTCTCTCCCTCACCCCCTCTCTCTCTTGCATGCGCACATGCACACATTCTTTCATACGCGCACGCGCACTATAATAAATGTAATTTAGTAGTGGCTTAGCAGTATAGTAAAAATTAGTGAATTAAACATAAAATGTAATATAAAAATACAAAACAAAAGCAATTAAAAGTAACAAAACAATTTAAAATTATAAGAATAATTTGTTCATAAAATCTTAAAAGTTAGTTAAGTCAGAACAGAGGTAAGGTTTATATACATGCTGTGTGTGTGTGTGTGTGTGTCGAGGGGGTACACAATTTAATTTGATAAATGTACTTAGTAATCTAGTTAAAAAATATAGCGAATGAAATATATGTAATGAGTTAGGTTAAGTAAATAAAATTTTATAAGCGCTGTTTATTTTACTCAGCTGTCATTACAGCTGGTATTAATTTTTAAATCTTCTGAGTACTTTACATGTAAAAATGTAAATTTTACTTTTCCCATGTATCTTTGATAAATGTAGCATAGCACATCAGGTATAAAAAGTACTCTCTCACATCAACAATAAATTAATTATCTTATTTATCTAAGTGTCTGCAAGTGAAATTGGTCCAAATGCCGCTGTTCACAACTGGCAGAACAGTGTACTGTGTGTGTGTGTGTGTGTGTGTGTGTGTGTGTGTGTGTGTGTGTGTGTGTGTGTGTGTGTGTGCGTGCGTGCGTGCGTGCGTGCGCTCGCTCGCTCACATGACATTTAAGCAAGAAACGGGAAATGTGTAAGTTGCATTTGAGAAAGATTTTGCCAGGCTTCTAGTACTACTTATTATAGTGTACTATTTACTATCATTTATGCATTGTACTGGTACCCTACTATACACATTTCACAATTACTTTTGTCAAACACTGTCACTATTCTAGGATCTTTCAAGCAAAGATACACATGTCCATCCAAGTTGTGAATAACTCATTAACCAGTAAACAATTGACAAAATGTTCCAAGTAATTATGTTTTAAATTAAAATCAACAGAGACAAACTGATATTTTAATTCGGCTTGAGTTAGCCCTTAGTCACTTAAAAGTAAATTAAATGCCTGGCATCTAGAAACAGTAAAACTGTTTGGATACATAAGCTAAGTCAGATAGTAAAAATCTGTTGCAAGTTTCTGAGATTGCCTCTTACAAACTCATAAAGTAAGAAAACTTACAAACTTTCTCCATTTACAATACTATTAGAGATATTAACAGGAAAACAAAATGAGCACAGAAGAACAGTACAAATCAGTATTTGCAGTATGCCTTTATACGGTATATCATATAGGTCTACAGTGGGTGGCCAAAATATTAGGGACAGTATTCAGTTTTTGTATTTTCTAGTTTGACTGAATTTTTTTAACAAATAATTGGTTCTAGGTCTTGTAGGTATTTTTTATTTATAAGAGTGTATTATTGAGATCATAAAAACAACAAGTTACGTAAGCGAAACTATTTATTTTTTTCGTAAAAGTAATATGTGCATTAATAAAAATCTAATAAAATTAATCTTAGTATTTAGTGATGCCACCCTTTGCTGCAATTATAGCTTCTATGCGTCGGGGCATGCTCTCTATACAGACCTTTGCATTTTGTTGGAGTTCGGTGTTGTGATGCCATTCTCTGATGAGTGTTTCAACCAACTGGCGCTTGGTGGTGATCACTTCCTTGGCGATCGCCCGCTTGGTGAGTTCCCACATGTTCTCTATGGGGTTCATGTCAGGTGAGTTCCCCGGCCAGGGCAAAACGGTAATGTTTTTTTCGGCCAGGAATGCAGTAACACTCTGTAACGGGGCTAAAAGGAGGTTTTTTTTTTATTTTATTATAAAATCATAAATTTGTTTTCATCTTTGTGGCCAGCCACGTGTTGAATAAAAGCGTTGTTCAAACAAAGGGACAGTATGGTGTAGCTGTACAATGGAATGTGTCGTGTTGCCCACAACATTTTAATTCTCAGAACTGTAATACTGTGTAATGCGCACAGACGCACAAACATCTGCGGAGCGCATAACCGACGCTAAACAAAAGTCGCACAAAATGGCTTTGTGTGAATTTGATTCAACATGTGCTCGGGGCAAGGCGGATATAAGATTAAGGACACATCTTTTCGGTGACGTATTTAGAGGCAGTGAGATTTCGTCTACGTCCAATACACTGGAGTTGCACTTGTTGAATGTGCGGTGACAAAGACTTTAACGCATAAGGCATTGTTTTCCGTCTTGTCCAAAAAACCTGGGTAGTGGGGTATTTGATAGACGCTACTTGCAGTTCCTCACCGACGCTAGCCTGAGCAGGCAGTCCGCCAAACGGGGCTCAACAATAAAAATTTAGTATCAAGTAAAAGTGAGTGCAGTTTTTCAAAATGCGGAAGTGAGTACAGTTCTCGGAAGAAGAAATGAAATCGTAAACTGTTTCGGACCTAGAACTAATTTTGTGAATGATGTAGCACGAGGTCAGGGAGACGCTCAGGGAGTTGCCGGCAGTGGTATTGAGTAACAGTATTCCTAAAATATATGTGTAATTTTGAATAAAATGGGGCCTATCTAAATAAAGGGGTAACATTTTTTTTAATGGTGTGAATGTGTGAATGAGCAGGCTGGGCGGCCTTCTTTAAGGTAAGATGTTTAATAGAATTTTCGTAGTATCCGATCATGTCATAAATATTATAAGAATGTTTTATTTATCTTGAATTTTTGGCAAGAAGCAATAGATTGATGTAAGAGGTAAAGAAATGAATAAGTAATGACGAACATGTTGAAAGTTTTAAAGAATTTAATAAAATTTAATTGGTTTCTCTTCCTAAATGCGAGTTGCGTACGTTATTAATATGACCTTATGATCACTTTGCATTTCAACATTCGTGTGACGAATTCTGGGCTGTAGAAGATTTTAGAGGTAAGTGGAAGAGAAATAATTTTCTGATTTTAATGTATTAATAATGTAATTAACATAACAATTGGGTCCGAAGCAGGGACAGTTTTTATAAATTAAAATTAAAATATAAAGACCACACCTACAAATAAAATGCAAGTTTGATTTAAGGTTGAGTAACGGTACGCAAAAAATACGTAGAAGTACATAATTTACGCATTATTTACTTAAGATTGAAATTGTGTTATGAGGAATTAAATTAATTAGAGTAAAGTAACAAGTCTTATAAAAGAATAAATAATGGATAATAATGAGAGTATTAATAACGAAGTCAGCTTCTCTGACAGTCAAACAGAAATTCAGATAAGTAGCGACTCGGGAGTTCAAACGAATGACAGTAATCTAGAAAGTCAGTTGACCGAATCGAGAATAATGGAAGGCGTGACGAGTCAGTCGACGCCGCCCTTAGTTAAGAAAGAAAGTAGTAGTGATATGATGACTATGATGCAGTTATTGTTGAATAAATTTGATAGCAAATTTAATGAACAGAGAAACGAAATCCAAGAAATTAAAAGTAGTGTCAATGAGAAATTAGATGAACAAAACAATAGATTCAATGAACAAAATATTAAACTTGACATACAAAATAGTAAGTTTGACGAAATTAGAGATGAAATTAAACAACAGAATGTCAAGTTGAATGAGCGAGTGAGTGTAATTAATACAAATTTAAATAATATGAAAGAACAGATAATAAAATCCATAAATAATAATTGTGAGAAGATGGTTAACGAAGTGAATAAAAATCTAGACAGAAAATTAGATCAGATAATGAATAAGAAGTTAGATGACAATGTTACGAATATTAATAATGACAAAATCGTGGAAGAGAATAAAATATTGAATAGTGATGAGATAGAGATAGTGAGTGAGAGTGAGAGAGTAATGGGAGTAGTAATTAGTGTTGAGGAATTAGAGAAAGAGTGCAAGAGAGAGTAGATGAGTATGTAGGGCAAAGGGCAAATTTTCCCCAAGTTTATAGTGAAACAGAGGTTTCACAGGTTGTTGATGAGGACAGAGTTTCCTCCAGTAGTTATGTGGGAGACATGGTGTCTCAAAATGGTCCCTTTATTTTTTGTGATGATCTTGGAAGTGCCAAGAAATATATTAAGGTTGTGTGGCCCTTTGCATGGAATGAGATAGTTCAGGGGGGTAGTGACAGGTGTTATGTGGATGAAAGATGTTTTGAGAGAGAGTTGTGTATTGATAGAGAGATAATAATATATCAGTTGAAGAGAAATTATAATGAGTTGAAAGAGAGGTTAGAAATGGTGAAGATAAATGATATAAAATACTTACCTGTTAAAATAGAGAGTGAGAATTATTTTGATGATACCTGTATAAATAATAATAATTTACCTGATGTTTTAATGAGTATAGTGAATGAATATGATGAGAAAATAAATTGCTGTAGGATGAACAAAAATACCAATGGAGACTGGACAAAAATAAATAATGTTGACTTGGTTTATGACAAAATAATAATAATGGGAGGTAACCCTATGTATGATTATTGTGGTAAAATGGATAAAATAAATTTTTATGGTTATTACACACAGGATAGCCATATGATGTGCATAAATAAAATTGAAAAATGTTATGTGAAAACAAGACTAATTTTTGACGATGGAGGTTGAAATTAAAATGAGGGAATGGACATTTTAAATATTTTGATTTATGGTTCTGACCTTGGCGAATTTGGAAATGAAGTTTGGAAAGCTGAACAATTAATGATGAAGATTTTTAAATAAATTTTAGTGCAATTAACTATGTTTGTATTGTAAAATGTTATGTAAACAATGTGTGTGTAGTAGAAATTGTTTAATAATAATCATAATAATATGTTGTCAGATTAAATAAATGATTACGAAGGTGGTAATTAATGAATGATAAATTGTTTTGGAAGTAATGTAATTAAAATGTGGTGTTTTCAACAATTAATGGAATGAAAGTAATTTGAGATGATTAAATATTTTTTGTTGGATTTAAAATGTTATACAATTGAGTGGTGATAATGAAGTTAAATTATTTTATGATATATAAAAGAGTTAATAAAAATTTCAAGGTATAATGTTTATAATTTTCTGTATAAATTATTTAAAAGAGAATTGTTTGTTTAATGTGAATGTAACAATGCTAATGATCAAGGTTAATGTCTATTTGTTTATTATGTTATGTAATGTTATCATACAAGATATGTGGGTAATTTTGGGGGGTTGTGTGGTGTCAATAGAAGTGATATACTTAGGGAATGTAGAGACTGCAACTGTAGAAGGGTTAATTTAGTTATAGGTCGGCTAGTACAGTGGTGGCATGTGCCACTGTAGGTAGCGGTAAGTGTTGGGGGTAACAGAGAGTGTTACCTCCATCGGAGGCCAAACTGGCGTAAAATACACAGTGCAACTTTTATATAATTTTATATTATATGCTGATTTATTGCCGTGCCGTGTATCATAATGATGAAGAGAACATGCCTGAATTTAGAGATGATTTCCCCACCTTTTCGGGCGATTACTGCCTTACCAGCACTAATCATGGTTTTGGATGGCGGCCAGCTATGGCCAACAATTGTAAATTTGACCATAGCTGTGCTTGAAATTGGTGTATATTTGAAATTAAAGGGGGGTGACTTTAGGGGAAATCCCCGGAACTATGGAACAGCGGCTGCCACTCTGTTCGTGTGGGAACAGTAAACCAGGTGGTAGGCCCGCATTAAGGGCATATAAATTTGAAACAAAAGATATGATGATATCTACTTAATTTTAAAATGTAACGCAGAAGCAAGGACAAGGAGATGTTAAATTCCTCCACCAATGCTGTCCTTGTGAATGCAAATGGGCGCAACAGTCCACCATCAGAAAACAATAGTGTGTGTGGTTAAGGAGGTTACTGAGAGGGGTAACGAATTAAAATTTGGTAACTTAATGATGATGACTCGCTCCTGAGCTAATTAAATAATTGTATCTGGATTCGAGAAATAGGTGCATTAGATGTTTATTATACTGTGTTTATTATGTCTTGTGAATGTATTAGTTTATTGTGTTAGAGGTAAGGTTTGATAAAATGTGTAATTTGTATAGTTTTGAAATGTGTTTATAGTAAGGTCATTCACCTTGCTAAGAAAATCAGCTGATCAGCTGTAGAATATCACTTATAAATTGTTTGCAAATTTCCAATATAATTAAATGGTCGAATCTAATGATTTCAATATGGTTAAAGATTTTAATTTAAATGATGATAAGATGAATTGAGATAGTTAAGAATTTTAAAGGTAATGTAAAAGGTAGATTTTGGGTGATTATTATTTTGTTAGGGCGTTCAGATCAGTCCAAGTTGAGTTTAAAGGGGTACTAGAGATGAATAAATATTGTTGTGAATAAATGTAAGATAGAATTTGAATATTGATAGTGACACAGTAGCTATGGGGAAAATATGTAGAGTATTGATTGATATATATTGAGTTAATAAATAAGTGGAGATATTTTGTAGATGAAAGTGATGTATGTGGAGAATAATTAGTTGATGGGAATTTTGTAAGGGGGGTGGTGTGATCACGAGTCCGCAACAAAAAGCGTTGGGACAGGAAGGGACCGATTAGCGCCGGAAAGGGTTGCCTAGGGGAAGTCCAGGAACCAACATAAGGGAGTGAGCTTTGGGAGGGGAACACACATCCTAAGTACAAAGGGGTAGAGAGTATTTTTTTTATAAGGGTAGAATGATGCGATATGAGTTGAGTAGTAAGTGGGTTTAGAGAATGTTTGATAGATGTTTTTGATGGAGAATGGGTGTCACGTTAGTTAAAGCTGTTAGTGATGTTAAAATCAGAGGGGTAAGAGCATATAAATGCCAAGTTGTAAATCAAGTTATTATGAATAAATAATTAAGTCACCCAAACTAATTGAGAATGTGAATATTAAAGAAAGTAAATCGTAGTCAAAACATAAAGCTAATTGAAACAAGTGACAGATTTTAATAGAAGTTGAAACTAATTAAAGCTATAAAATGTGTAATTGTTGATTAATTTAAATGCAAATTTTATTGTTTATTGTATAATAACCATGTTAATTTTAAATGTTTTATTTCATTATGTTGTATCATGTTTGAAGATAAGAAATTTTAAAGATGTTTTATGTACTTTATGATGTAGCCTATGTGTAACATATGTAGGTCAAGGTCGTTGACTTGACCCAGTGTGATCAGCTGATGGTTGATGTTATAAACTAGACCAGTTTCTGGAAATTGATTGATGCAATCTGGTTGCCTAATTGAATTAAATGATTTTGATTTTTCCAAAATTAATAAAAAATAATATTTTGATAAATTAAAATTTTTTTTTTTTTTTTTAAATTCTGATTTTTTCCGTCTGCCATATAGATGATGTTTGAGTTTTAAGTATATTATTGTTTATGTGTATCAATAGTGTTTTTTTGAATTATATTGTTTGGAATATATGTGTAAACAAATGTTAGAATAAGTACATTCATGTTTTAGTAAGGTATTCAATTTTTTTTTTTTTTAATTGGTATTGGTATTGAATAGAACTAATAGAGTTGATGGATACATGTAACAGATTTTTTTTTTTTTTTTTTAGTTTTGCGGAAGTAACTTACATGATTTTAATTTAACATTTTTTTTCAATAAAAGAATGTATTAATAAGGATATGTATGCGCCCAGTACTTGCTAAAGGCAGCCCAGTGTGCATGAGAAGGGGGAACATATCGGTTGAGGATCTGGCATGGTGTGAGGCCAGGGATTTGGATTTTGGGGTGGCATGTTAGAAGGTTAGGTGCGCTATGGTGCATGTCTGTTCGATTTTATGGTGTTGGGATCTCGGATAGAGAAGTCCAGTAATATCGTTCAGGTGCGGCCGTAGTCGCCGAGCCAGGGGGGTAGTTTACCCATGATGTATAAGAACTAATGGGGTGTTGTTGGCACCATATCCTCACCGATCCTCTTAGGGGTTTAGCAATCAGATTTCTTCTGTTTCGGCAGAAGATCTCTCATTGGGGGGTATTGTAACGGGGCTAAAAGGAGGGTTTTTTTTAATTTTATTATAAAATCATAAATTTATTTTATCTGTGTGGCCAGCCACGTGTTGAATAAAAGCATTGTTCAAGCAAAGGGACAGTACGGTGTAGCTGTACAATGGAATGTGTCATGTTGCCCACAACGTTTTAATTCTCAGAACTGTAATACTGTGTAATGCGCACAGACGCACAAACATCTGCAGAGCGCATAACCGACGCTAAACAAAAGTCGCACAAAATGGTTTTTGTGTGAATTTGATTCAACATGTGCTCGGGGCAAGGCGGATATAAGATTAAGGACACACCTTTTCAGTGACGTATTTAGAGGCAGTGAGATTTTGTCAACGTCCAATACACTGGAGTTGCACTTGTTGAATGTGCGGTGACAAAGAGTTTAACGCATAAGGCATTGTTTTCCGTCTTGTCCAAAAAACCTGGGTAGTGGGGTATTTGATAGACTCTACTTGCAGTTCCTCACTGACGCTAGCCTGAGCAGGCAGTCCGCCAAACGGGGCTCAACAATAAAAATTTAGTATCAAGTAAAAGTGAGTGCAGTTTTTCAAAATGCGGAAGTGAGTACAGTTCTCGGAAGAAGAAATGAAATCGTAAACTGTTTCGGACCTAGAACTATTTTGTGAATGATGTAGCACGAGGTCGGGGAGACGCCACGTTGCCGGCAGTGGTATTGAGTAACAGTATTCCTAAAATATATGTGTAATTTTGAATAAAATGGGGCCCATCTAAGTAAAGGGGTAAAATTTTTTTTAATGGTGTGAATGTGTGAATGAGCAGGCTGGGCGGCCTTCTTTAAGGTAAGATGTTTAATAGAATTTTCGTAGTATCCGATCATGTCATAAATATTATAAGAATGTTTTATTTATCTTGAATTTTTGGCAAGAAGCAATAGATTGATGTAAGAGGTAAAGAAATGAATAAGTAATGACGAACATGTTGAAAGTTTTAAAGAATTTAATAAAATTTAATTGGTTTCTCTCCCTAAATGCGAGCTGCGTACGTTATTAATATGACCTTATGATCACTCTTGCATTTCAACGTTCGTGTGACGAATTCTGGGCTGTAGAAGATTTTAGAGGTAAGTGGAAGAGAAATAATTTTATTATTTTAATGTATTAATAATGTAATTAACTTAATAACTCCTGGCTTTGTGGCACGGTGCCGAATCATGCATAAAAATGTACTCTTCATCACCAGGGAACCATTCTTCGAGCTGTGGCAGTAGCTGAGTTTCTAGTACTCGCTTGTACTGGTTCTGCCTCATGGTCCCTTCCACGATGTATAGGCGCCCCATGCCCTTGGCTGAGTTCACAGACCACACCATAACACTATCCGGGTGTTTAACTCTCTCCACAAGGCAGTCTGGATGGAACTGCTCTCCAGGGTGTCGTCGGACGAATGAACTTTTGTCGACCAAAATCTGAAATGTTGATTCGTCAGAGAAGCATACCTGTAAAATATTACAATAATCACAAAAATATCGTTATTCACAAACTACACTATTTAAAAAAGTTGTACTTACTCGACTCCAGTCTGCAACAGTCATGTTCCGGTGTTGTCTGGCCCATGCAGTCGCTTCTTCTTCATGCCTCGGTGATGCGTGGTTTTTTGATAGGCCGACGACCGATCAGGTTGTCTTCGGCCAACCGCCTCCGGACTGTCCTTTTGGAAACTTCAATTCCCTCATCGTTTATCATCGTAGTTAGACAGGTCACACTCTTTTTACGATTTTCGAGGCAGATATCCCTAATTTTACGATCGGTACGAGGAGTGGTGATCCTTTTCCTGCCACATTTTCCTACACGGCCCGCTTCCAGGGTCTTGTTTTGATCCATTTTTATTTTAGTTCGGTTAACGACAGACTTCGAAACACCTACAATAGTTGCTATGTCTCTCTGGGAATGTGTGGAGTGAAGTAATAATGTTTGTATTTCTCTACATTTCCTTGGGGACGTGTCTGAAGCCTTGCCCAGACTAAAAAGAAACAATTTTGAGGTTATGACGCATACTGTTGACGAAAATGAAATTCACTCATAAAATTTAGTAAAGTTAATTCAAGAAGAAACATTACTTACGTTTTGATTATTTCGGACAGGAAAAACTTACGAAAAACGATTCGAAAATATTTTATATGACGTCACTACAACAGCAGTTTTTAACAAACGACAACCAAATGAGAAGTAACCTCAATTATTTGATAAATGACGCAGTCTACCAGTGTTGCCACTTATCAAAAACAATAATAATGATACCAGCAGCAATACCAAATAAAACAACCTTATGAAAACCAATTTGTTTGCTCAAAAAAAGAATTTGAACTAGAAAATGCATAAATAATAAGTACTGTCCCTAATAATTTGGCCACCTACTGTATGTATATGCCATGTTACTTTATATGGAATATAAATTGTGATTGTTAAATAAAGTTTAGTTGTTACCGTTTAATCTGAACTTTGCTTATTAAATTTAAATTCTATGAAAACAATGCTATGTTTTTTATTTTTTATTTTATTCTTTTTTATATAGCCTAAAGGTACCATATCATGTTATTATTTATATTCTTAAAGCGATCGATTTCGGTCGTAGACCATCGTCAGGTTATATAGCACATTTGTGTTCACAATATTATAAAATACTATTGTTTTATAATATAAAGCACATTAGTGTTTTATAATATTGTGAACACAAATGTGCTATATAACCTGACGATGGTCTATGACCGAAATCGATCGCTTTAATAATATAAATAATAACATCATATGGTACCTTTAGGCTATATAAAAAAGAATACAATAAAAAATAAAAAAATTTAATTATAGGTACCATTAATAAAACAATAAGTGTAAGTATAAAAATACATCACATTATCATTAATGCTATGTTTATTTTCAGATGAATACTACTACTGTAAAATGTGATTTTTGCAGCAAAGAGTTCAGTAAGAGTTCTTCTTGTAAAGTCCATATTAAAATTGCTCATAAAAGAAATGCCAAAGGTGAGCAAATTGAAACAACTAAATTTACTTGCACTTTGTATAACAAACAGTATTCCCCAAAAAAGAATTGCAGCGACACATCAAATCAACCCATTCTTCTGAGGCAAAACAAATTTATAAATGTGATATGTGCACTTATACAACAATTGACCAGAGTAAATTAAAACGTCACATGTTCAAAATACATAAAAGTGGCAAGAAATCCTTAGCACGATCTTTTATGTGTACTCTATGTAGTGCAAACTACGAGCATAAACAGAACTTCATAAAGCACGAAAGAAAATATCATAACATTGGAAAACCTTCACTTTTGGTTGAAAGAAAATGTCCTATTTGTAAATTCATAACAAGGAGACCAAAGTGACATAATCAAGAGAATATTTACAGTCATTTTGAAAATGTACATGGCATTTTTATGAAGTTTGAACATCACAGTTTTGATTCTGTCGATGAATTTAATGTGTGGAAACAAGAAATTGAAAAAAAACTTCTTTTGTTAAACAAAAGTCAAATGGAAATGTATCTGTTTACCAATGCCACAAAAGTGGTTTTTACAGGAAACGAGGTGTTAACAAACGTCACATAAAAATTATGGGCACATGTAAAATAAATGCCTTTTGTCCAGCAATGATCAAGATGAAAAAATTAAAAAATGATACTTTGAATGTGTCATATCTTTCTACACATGTTGGCCATAAAGAGGAGTTAAAACATCTTCACTTGACGAAGAAAGAGGGAAACCAAATGTAACGGGGCTATTTTGAAGGGTATATTTTTTATTCAATTTATTAATTATTTGGGACTGATTTGTTTGGACACCCTTTACGGTCATGCAAATATGCTGTATTGGACATCCTGTATACAATTCCGTACCGGTCTGTGCCTAGTACACAACGATAACAACATTGGAATGCGGGGGTGTGTACGCTCGTGTGCCGCTGTCTATAATCTCGACGCCAAACTCGGCAACAGAACTGAACAACACGTGACTAATTAAACCGATCACGTGGGCGCAGCAGCCAATAGGAGAGCGAGCGGGCGGAAGTGAGCATCACCGACGCACCTCGTGGCTTCAAGCAGTCGGCTAATTACATCTAGAAGTACCGGACACGAGCAGTGTGTGCGTCCGCCGGCTGGGCAGTGTTCATCTTGCCCGTGCATAAAAATGGGATGCCGGGCAAAGACAGTTCGGCCAATAACATGTAAACCGCGTGGTGGCGTCGGAGCGCGGGTTGACTAAAATTTCAATAATGTAGAACGACCGGCGGAAAAGTGAAGAAATAGCAAAATCGAACAGTTCGGTAGTGAGCAAAATTTGGTGAAGACATAATTTGGACATAATCGGTACAATACAATGGACGGAGTGCACCGTGGGCTGGGCAGGAAAGTACCGACAGAGTAACTATAATACAAACTAATAATTAAGAAAGCGCTTTAATTTAAACAAGGGGTATTTGAATAAGATGTAAATGGATATGCAAATGCTGGGTAGCCTTTATTATTAAGTTTAAGCAATTATTTTCTGTGTTTTGTTCAGTATGATAACCATCTGTTATAGGTAGATTGGACCTAAATGTGGTTTAGAGTAGAGTTCTGAAAGTGTAATAAAATTCAAAAGCGTATAAAGTGGCGACTCTGGACTTCTGATGGCTGTGTTTTTTTATATGAAAGGTAAGTAAGCGAAAAGATCACAGGTAAGTTCCTGGCAGTTTTATTTTATTTTTTATTTCGATAAAGTTTGTTTCTCAACACAAGTTGCAACTCACTTAGCAAGTAAAATACCCCATGAGGAAATTTAAAAAAATATCAGGTGTTCTATATCAAATTGTGATCTACAAAGAATTCACCTAGTGAACAAAAAAGATATTATAAATATTGAAAAAAGCTTTAATCTAATTGATGAAGCCGCAAAACATCCATTTGACCCTGTAAGCATCGAGGCTTGGGTTGAAGATCTTAAAACATCAAAGGACACTGCCTTAGTGGTTTATAAACCACAAGGTGTAAATGGTTTTGAGTTTCCTCAACTGAAAAAAGATTTTTTGTTATTGTTTATGACCAAAGCACAAAAAACTATTCTACAAAAGTATAGTAGTGACGTTGTATGTATTGATGACACCCATGGCCTTAATAACTACAACTTTCAGTTATATACACTTCTAACATTGGACGAAACCAGAGAGGGGTTTCCTTGCGCTTTCGTGTTCACGAACAGAGGGGATGAAACCGTTATAATGATTTTTTTTATCAAATAAAGTCTGCATTAGGATGTATTACAATCCGCAAAAAAGAAAATTAATAGAAGAACTAGAAATACTTAAAGTTAAAAAAGAAGGTAAAAATAAATTAATGAATATAAAAGTGGATTTTACAAATGAAGAAATATTTTATTATATATTAAACAATAAACAAAAATAAATTAAAGTAATAAGAATAACACACTAAAAAATGACGAAATGCAAAAGGTTATAAGTCAAGAATGAAGAAATTAACGGGAGATTCTTAAAACAATTTGACGGACGTTAGAAAAATGCCTAACGGAAAAAGGTAGACAAAGTTCCCGTGAAGAGCGGTAGCAGCTAGAACCAATAGGAGGGGCGATGACATAAGGGGAGGGGCCTAAAGTATAAAAGCCTACAACGTACAGTTGATAGACGTTGTTTAAGACCTGAAGATGTCAGTAATGACGAAAAGCTTTGTCTAAATAATACAAACAATTATAGCAGTTTAGCAATTTTATAAAAGAAAAGTAAGGATGGCTGCTAATTTAAACAATACGAAGAATAAAACATGTAAATGGATATGCAAATGCTGGGTAGTCTTTATTCGTTATTAAGTTTAAGCAATTATTTTCCGTGTTTTGTTCAGTATGATAACCATCTGTTATAGGTAGATTGGACCTAAATGTGGTTTAGAGTAGAGTTCTGAAAGTGTAATAAAATTCAAAAGCGTATAAAGAGAATAATGGTATAATAAAATTTAAGGTTTGTTTACAACATAACCATGTGTTAGTTTAGTTATTTCGTCATTACCATTTCCTATTCTGTGCTGAAAAATTTGTCTAACGTTCCCGGGTTTCTTCTAAATTTGGGGTGTAGTCAGATTGCAAAATTGTCCCTTTTTGTTTGATTAAGGTAGAGTGTAAGGTTTCGATGTATAGCCTAAAACATCGTGGCGACTCTGGACTTCTGATGGCTGTTTTTTTATATGAAAGGTAAGTAAGTGAAAAGATCGCAGGTACGTTCCTGGCAGTTTTATTTTATTTTTTATTTCGATAAAGTTTGTTTCTCAACAATTGGCGACTCGCTGCCAGGATCCTGATATAATTTTGTACGAGGTTGACCTATTTTAAGCACAGAAAGTAGGATTTGGTAACGATGTATGTATGAAATAATCGTATATATTTACGTTGAACTAGGTTATGTTTTGGTAGCATAACGTGCTTGGGAAATTATTGTGTTTGCTTTTATATTTGGATAACTAGTTTATGTGTGCGTATTTTGAGCTAAACTGAATAATTAGTGTGTAATTATAGAATAATAGTGGTTTTTTATATATGAAGGGTATTATATAAATAATTTTTTAAACATGGCCGACGTACAAGAAAATGATATTGGTTTCGAGTGGAATGAATGGGAAAGCGAATTTAGAGGGGTTGTAGATAAAATGACGGACAAGGAGTGGGGTAATTTAGATGATAATTTAACACGGATGGAAGAACAAGAAGAGGGAATATTTGCTGAAATTAAAAAGCACAGTGATGATATTGGTAGTAAGATGACAAATAATAACGGTAAGATAGTTGAAGTAATAGGGGTAGAAAATAAGACAGTGAATAGGCCTAGTGATAAGGATGATAGTGTAAGGGGCGTAGACAACGATAGAGAAACAGATCAATCTAACAAGAATAACGTCGATCAGGTGGCAGATAATGAGGTAAATAATGATAATATGAGTGAATCTGATTGAAAGATGAGTGTAATGGATATGTTGCAAATGATTAAGAAAGGTTTGGAGGAATATAGGGAACTGATGAATAAGAGTTTTGATAGGATGGATAAACATTTTGATGAGTTACACACAAAAATGAATAAACAAGACGAGAAGTGGGATGGAGATAGATGTCAATTAAAGGAGAATAAAGAAATTGAATTAAAACAGGTAAGTGTTTGTGGTGGTAGTAATATAACGAAAAATAATGAAGGAATAGTAGACAAGGTAAGTGGTGGTGTTAATATAAGTAATTACAATGGTGAAATAATGTTAAATAAGAATAATGGTTATATAGTTGAAAATGGGGTATCTAAGAATGATACGGTAAGTGATAGCAGTGATAATGAGAGTAGAAAGTTAGTTAGTGTTAGTAACGGAGTAGTAATTAGTGTTGATGAGTTAGAGAAACAGTGGGAAGAGAGATTAGGTGAGTATGGAGGGCAGAGGGCAGACTTTTCCCAAGTTTATGGTGAAACAAAAGTTTCGCAGGTGTTTTATGAGGACAGAGTTTCCTCCGGTGGTGGTGTGGAAGACGAGGTGTCTTCGGATGGTCCCTTAGTTTTTTGTGATTTACCTGGTAGTAGAGGTACAGTAGAAGCCCGATATAGCGCGGTTGTCGGGTGACATACTTTCCCCCGCATTATAGGCGTAACCGCGGTATATCGGAAGGTGACCTGTACAGTGACAAATGATGGGGAGGGAGGACCGGGAAAAAGGCTACAGCATAATGCATTACTATATACTGTACGTAAATTATGTCACCAAATGTAGAAATAAAAAATAATTTTAATCTATTTTAATCCAATGGAATATAAAATACACTATTTATACATTGCTCACTCGACCTACTGTAGGCCTAATTGTTGGTCTTAAAAAAGTCCGTAATTGTTGTTTGACGGGATAATGCACAGGGTTTCTTTTCCGCGTATTGTTTTATAAATGCGAGGTGCAGCAGATGAACATTATTAGATTCACTTTGCCTCTCCATCCACGAAATTACTTTGTTTATGTGTATTATCACTTCAGTAACATTTGGAATAACTTCTTTCACTTCCACCCCATTTTCATTTCCATCATCGTCATCATCTTCTTTTTCTTCGCAATTTGCATTTTGGACTGCATCGATGATATCTTTATCTCCTATACATTCTGTAACAGGCTCACTGTTGTCAACTTCTGCTCAGTCATTCAAGTCATCTAGAGTGAAGTTGCAATGCAGAGCACTACTCGCAGACTGTACATCACTATTAGTGAATCCGGCAACAGAGCAATTTCCATCGGCGATGTTTTGTTCAAAGGAACATTTCTTCCAGCAATTCTGAATCGTAGCCGTACTAATACTTTCCCATGCAAGACCTATTGAATACGCAACTGTTTTCAGGTTTATTGACTTAAGGTAAATTTCCATTTCCTCATCAGAATTCACTATAGCACTCAGAAGTTCACAGCGGTAATGCACTTTAAATGCTTTTATGATGCCTTGATCTAATGGCTGGATCAGTGCTGTAGTGTTTTTCGGCAAGAACATGACTCCGATTTTCCCATCTCTTGACTGTAGCATATCAGCAGGTGGATGTACTGGACAGTGGTCAAGGGTCAGTACAGCTTTTTCTTCGAGGTTGAGTGACCGCAGGTGGCTTCTCACAGATGGAACAAATTCTTCATGGAACCATTTTCATCCAAGCATTTTTTGTATTACGATATGTGATGGGTCATGACGTCATGTTAACATGTTGAAAGCATCTAGGATTTCGGCTTTTCCCTATACAGACAGGTTTAACTTTGTGGCTGCCTGATTTATTTGTGGCAAACAGGAGGGTAACTCTATCCTTATTTATTTTTAATCCAGATTTATTTATTGAATTATTCACATCCAGAGTTCTGGTAGGAAGCATTCGAAAATACAGAGCAGTTTCATCACAGTTATACACTTGATGGTCATTTAAATCGTTATTGATCATTACTTTGTTTAATGCCTGAGGAAAAAGTGCTGCAGCTTCACTGTCACATGATCATGCTTCCCCTTCAATGCTTATCTGGCTTATACCATGACGAGATTTCCATCGCGAAAACCATCCATCAGATGCATTAAAGTCACTGTTGCCATGTAAATCACTATGGAATTTCACAGCTTGAGCTCTAATAACTGGTCCTGACAGTGGCACACCTTCACTTCGTTTTATTAAAAACCACATGTACAGACACTCATCTAGTTCACTATCCTTACCTACTTTAGTCTTTTTTCTTTGCAACCCCACTTCACTTTCAACTGTGTTCACAAAACTTTTAAGTTTATCTTCTTCCTTCATCCACCCTCTAATTGTTCCTTCTGGGATGCCACACTCACGTGATAAACTTGCCTTTGACTCTCCGTTCTTCACACGATCAATTATTTTGAGTTTATCACTCACAGAATATGCTTTTCTTTTCTGCGACATCACAAAACTCTACACTATGTGAATTTATGACAAAGACTATACACTGTGATAAGATAATACCAGAGTATGATCTTATACTGTACTGTAATATGAGGGAGAGAAGGGATTTAGTTGGCTGCTTGCCTTGGCATGAATTCTTAGAAACGTAGAGACTGTAAATAGCTCGGGCAATTGTTTATGTCTACAGGTACACTTGAACTGGCAATTCTGGCTGTTGTTTACAACACCGTTTCCAACAACAAGCCTTTTTTTACAATAAACGCAACGCATTCCAATGTTGTGGCTATGGAAGTCACGATAAACAATTCATAATTTACTCACTCTCTACAAGTAAGAATTTTCGCTAATAACGGGCGACATACTCTTCACCGCGCTATATCCGAATCCGCGGTATATCGGACCGCGCAATATCGGGCTTCTACTGTAATAAGTATTTAGTGGTGCCCTCTGCATGGAGTGAGAGAGAAAATGTGATATGGTGTTATGATGAGAGAAAGAGAGAGATAGAGATTTTTGAGATAAATAGAGGTTATGAAATGTTAGTGCAGGTTTTAGATATTGAAAGAAATGAAAAAAGTGACTTACATTGTGAAATAGAGATAGATGAATATTTTGATAATACTGTTGGAAATGATGCAAACTTACCTGATGTTGTGATGAATGTAGTGGAAGAGTATGATGATAGAATGTTAAACAAAAACACTGATGGTGACAAGACCAGAATTCCAAATGTAGACAGGTTGTATGAGATAATAATAATGTAGGGTAAGCCTATAAAACATTGTTACTGGATGATGGAAACATTTGAGAACACAGATAGTTATTATAATAATACAAATATATCGAAGGTCGATAAAAATGATTTATGTTTTAAATATATTAGATATTTATACGATGATGGAGGGTAATTATAAACTCAATGAATGTACAGTTTAAATATTTTAATTTGTGGTTATGACATTGCTAGATTAGGAGATGAATTGTGGTAAACTGAAAAATAATGACAAAAGATGGTAAATAAATTTATAGAGAAATTAATTGTGTCTGTATTGTAAAATGTTTTAAGTAAACAATATGTGTATGTAGTACAAATCAATTTAATAATAATAATGTGTTGGTAGACTAAATAAATAATGAGAATAATTATGAAGATGATAATTAAGGAATGGTAATTGTTTTGGAGTAATGTAATTAAAAATGTTGTGTTTTTAATGATTGATGGAATTAAAATGATTTGAGATGTTTAAATATTCTGATTGATTTAAAATGTTATATAAAGAAATTTTTAAGATGAATTTAAATTATTTTATGAGATTTAAATTTGATAATAACTAATAAATAAATAAATGTTAAATTGTGTTTAGTTTATGGAATTAACATGGTTGTTAAAATGTTTCAGAAGGTACATGGAGTTGTGCTGAGTCACGAAGACTCAGCGAGTATTCAGTTATTTTACTAGCGGAAAGTCGGAGCGAAACAAGTGAATATACGACCCGGAGTTATTAGCAGTACAGAAATTAAGGCGGTAATTAGTGCTGCGCCCTACCCGTGGATAGGAAAAACTACTAGTTTAGACAACGGCGATCGGGGGTCGGCTATCAGCGGTATGAAAGCCTTCCGGTGCTGCGTCCTGGCGAGATTTTCCTTACACAAACGGAGACGATGCTGGAATACAAGTTGAAGTTTGTCTGACAAAATACCTAGAGGTAGGTGGTCGACGCCATATTCTCTCTGGTAGAGAGATGATTTTCTACACTACACGTCTTCCAACTATGTCTAGATAAACTGATCTAAACGGCTGCGGTAAGTCTCTCAAATTACTTTATATTAATTAACAACAATATTTCGTTGGAGAAAACGTTTTTTTAGTAAGCCTGAGTAAGCACCTGTCGCATCATGCATTGTGCAATATACAGTTTGATGTAAAGTTTTTAAAATCTAATAAAACTATATTGATTCAAGTGTCAGAATCTCGGCACTAAAAAGTAAAGTACATTGACCACAAAATAATTAAGTTTAAAAGTGATTTAACACCGATGTAACGAGATTCGTGCACATCGGCCTAGTTATTGCCCAATGCGCAGTTAGTTTAAGTGGTATAAAGTTTTGCTACAATTAACAGTAAAGCTTTATATATATATCTGGCAACTTACTCAGGCACGTTTTGAAAGTAAATGATGACCAGTTCATATTATTCTCTGTAGTAAAAAACTATGTATTTGAATTAACCTCAACCACGTGGTAACTACATATTCACGCTAAGTATAAAGTTATGAGATGGTACAAAGCCATAATTAATTGTCATATTCCAAACAAGGTAACTCACCTTAGGTGACGTTAATACTGGGAAGAATTATTGTTATAAAGTATTTTCAAATAAGGCATGTTGGCCATATAAATTTTATCAAGTTGAATTAAATAACTCAATAACTATGTTGACTTTATATATGTATTTTGGAGGGTGTGCAAGCTTTTGTGGGACATTTGTGTTGTGGTCTCTGACTAAAAATATAATGTGTAATCAGGGTTCACCGATGAAGACGAGAACAACACCTGCTACATAGCTGAACGAGGAACACCATAAGCTCCTCGCTACCGGAGGGAATTGGACCACCACCCTAACACCTAATAATGTCGGCCACAAGTTTGTCACTTCAAAAAACCCTTCGTGGCTGAAATCAGGTGATAACTATCCAATTATTATTTACACATAGAGTCAACACTCAATCATACCCAGGGACCAGTTATATACATCTGACAACTACTACATTTCAAGTTTTTAAACATTCATTTAGATCCCCAATTGATGGGACAGTTTAGTGTGTGGACTGGGTGCTAAATTAATTGTAAATTTCAATGTATTCCTGGTAAAATTGTCAGCCAGAGACTGGCATGCATTACACAAGTCACTTTCAGCATAGATTTTCCATTTATTTCATTATAGGGGTTTCTTTACAGATTTTAAGTCATTCTGGCTATTAGTAATTATCATGTTCAATTCTGTGGTATACATATATATATTTTCTTAATTAAAAATCAGTTTGATTTATTTTGTATAAAAAATTTACTGGTGAGGGAGGTGCATTTTCAACAAGTTTCAACCAAGCAGTGCCTGTCGATACAGTTTTGAACTTGTTTGTCGAGGCAAGTTGAAGGCTGAATCATCAGGATGTTAACGTGTCCGTCTCTGAGCCAAGTGTATTTTTTTCATAGGGTTATAATATTATGCAATAATTCTCTTTTTATTAATTGGCCCTGTTTCCGTATATATAAATTCTTTATATTATTTATGATAACTGGGGGGCGTTCATTATTTTCAATATTTTTAATTTCTCACTGTAATTAGGCACTTAGCCACTTAGCCACTTAGGCACTTAGTTTTCAATTTTTATTATGTCCTGGGGACTACTGTGTGCTTTAGCATTCTCTCATACACCTGATGTGCGATCAACCCACTCCATGAGGGTAATATTATAATAAAAGTAAATTTCTAATCCTAACAGGGATAATTATTATGAACCAGTAAGAATTTATATACACCAGAAGGGTAATATAAAAAGGGCGTGGCAAGACACCTTTATGTATATTTTATTGTATACTATCGTATAATGTATTTGTGTCGTGGAACATGTTATGTATGTATATTTGTGTGTACATTTTGGGGGTTATAAGTGTTATGCATTTAGTGTATTTTTGGTGGGGACTTTGGATATAGGGTTTTTATTGGTACAATGTCTTTTTTATAAAAGATAGTTAATACATGAAGTCATGTAGTTATATCCTTTTCATTTTTTCATAACAGGTATTCTATCTCAATTAATCATTGCTGATCATTTCTTTAAGGAAATAATTTATTTTATTTAACCTTATAACAAGTATATGATTTGTCACCTTTAAAATTTATTTAATTTGTTTGAGTAATCATTATTTTTATAATTAATATTAGCAAGGAATCAATACCCTTTATCTTCATTAAGTAATATGAAGCATTCTAACAGGAACACATAAAATAAATTTTATATTTTATTAATATTTTAATGGAAGCTTTATTTCAAGGTTAGTTATAGTTTTAAAGTTCCATTCATTGGTAGAGTGACATAGCAAATTATTTTCTTGGTTTCAATAATTATTTTCAGGTGGCCTTGTTGAGAAAGTATGCTTTATTTAATTAACTATTTAAGGGGATTTATAGATTACTGTTGGGTTTATTTATTTTATTATTAATTGTGCAATGAGATAGAATAATAAAAGGATTTGTTAATTGTTTAATTCTTGAGTTTTCATTGCAAGTCCCGTCTCACTGGATCCAGCGCATTTTTGGCTTCTCTAGGCCTAAGCCTAGTTATAATTAACTTGTGGCCCCTCTTTAAAAAAAAAAAAAAAAAAAAAAAAAAAAAAATTCTCAAAAGGGTTTTCTCAAAAAAAATAAAATAAAATAATCTTTTTTTAATAACTGCTAAAGTCAAAGTGGGGTTACATTTGGTAGCAGAGTGCGGTTACGATTGGGGTCAACCCGTGGATCCTGTGGGTGTGACGGGGCTTGCAAACTTAGGAAACATTTTGGAACTTCCACAATGTTAAGTTCAAATAGAACTTAGAAAAATTTTAAAAGGCCCTATATCTAAAGTTGAAAATATTTTTGTTAGCTTTAAGGTTTTGAGATAAATGTATATGTACTTGCCCGCCTTGATTAGTGAATAGTGCCACGTGGTGAGAAATTTTAGAAGGGGAAATCCCTGGGGAAAGGGGACTTATCGCAGTTCGGTGCTTGGTTGGTTGGAGTATTACCTTGCCCATATTGGGGAGGTGTTTTTTTTTGAATTATGCGGTATGGCCCGATCGGCAGTCGGTTTCTTCCGATAAACGGTAGCCGAAGTAACATAAGAAATTGTTAAAATAAATTTCCGTTGGTCGGTGTGTTGTTTTCGTGTTGTGTGTGTGGTGTGTGTGTCGCGTTCCTTTTGTCTGGTAATCGAGTGTGAGCAGTTCAGGTAGTGGGCTAGTTTCTCGCATCGGTAGGTGGACCCGCAGTCTACTCTTTGGAAGACATAGTACTTGAGTTTTTCATATTCTGGTATTAGTGAGCATTTGCTTTTTTTAGTAGTCTGTTTAAGTGTGCCGACCGCGAAGAGAGGATGAGTACTCTTAATCCTGAGTTGTTTTTGCGGGAGGAACTTGAGTTCTGGCTCCGGGCCCGGGGCAAAGAACCTCGAGGCAATGTACATGCTTTACGGTGGCAGCTCCGAGAAGCGCTGGCCGCGGGTGATGCGCTCTCTAGGGTCACTATTACTGACCCCGAGAGTGAGTGGGAGTGTTGTACGGAGAAGTGGGATGAGCTGCGGGAGTTAGCTCAATCCGTCGAAAGTTTGGAGGAGGGACCGGGATGCTCTCTCGGTGTCTGGCGGATCCGGCAACGTATGCAGCACATAATTTTTCGGCTGCAGAATTTACAGGCACAAGGCGGTGAACTTGTGCCGCCAAATATACCCGAGAGAATTCAAGAGATTACCTCGACCCTCCAGGGGTCACAACCTGTAAGAGCATCCACGCCGGGTCTGGTTGCTGAGGAGTCCGTGGATCAGCCGTGAATACTTCTTCGTATAGGGACCTAGAACCTGTGCAAACTGGTTCGGGGGCGGCGACGTACAACAAACTGCCCAACCCACTTGCCCACATTATAAAACAACTTCCAGTAGTGGATGGACTGGAGGCGGACAAACTCATACCTTTTTTTAAAACCGTCTTCGATTTGAAGGACTACCCGGGCATGTTGGAGAGAACGGTGCTCGAGCTCATCTTCCCCTATTGTCGCGGTACCATGGCTGACAGGGTGGCGGAGGTGATGCGACGCAAAGAAGGTGTGGACGAGTTCCACCGGGTGGTGCTGAGGTCGTTTATCCCTAGTAGACTGATGGAACAATTGCGCCATCGTCACTTTTATAGAGTCCAGGCGCGGGGCGAAACATTGGCCCAGTACGTGCAGCGAATACGCAAAATAGCTCGTATACTGGGAATGGGCATGTCGGAGGAAAAGGTGGTACAACACATTCTCGACGGCGTCTCTGCCGACGACCGTCTGCGACTAGTTTTTGCCCAGCGGCCGCAGTGGTTTGCTGACCTGGAGCGGCTCTGCGTTATGACGGAGGCCATGCAGATGACCGACCATGCGAGAGGAGATAGTAGAGGAAGCGAACCCAGACCACAGAGATCGGAAGGGTCCAGAGAGCCTATCTTCCCCCGACAGGCCCAGCCAGCTCGTAATCGTGAGCAAGCCAATGCCGTGAATTGCTATAACTGTAACCGCCCGGAGCACGTGGCGAGAAATTGTACGCGAGGGCGCGCGCGACCAGCACCTCCTATGTCTAGACCAGCACCAAAAAACTAGGTAGACAGGGGAAGATATTTCGGAGGATGTCTTCCCCCCGCTCTAATTCTGTTCAACTTCCGACGACCTCCAGGCAGTTGTTAACATCCAAATCTTCTAACATCAAGGTCCAGTCCGCTACCTCGCAGCAACTTTCTGTATGCCCCTTTCTGTCGCTCGAGGTAAAAGGGGGTCAGCTCAGAGCCTTAGTTGACTCCGGTTCAGCCCGATCCATCATCTCATCTCGGGTATATGAGGACCTTGAAAAGCAGGGCTTGATTAAGGAGTCGGACTTGTCATCTGCAATATGCTGGACTGCATCCCGGGAAATCTTGCCTATCTCCCGGGTTACTACCTTTAAAATCAAAATCAATGGGTTTTCTTGGGTGTGGCCTTTTCTGGTTTCTCCTGCTCTGGGAGTGGATTGTATCATAGGTGCAGATTTCATCGCTAAAAGTGGTCTCGTGTTGGACATCCAAGCGCACCAATGTTTTTTCAAATTCAATCGGGAAGTTTTAATTCCGTTCCTTGGGTACCAGGGCGCTAAGCCGGGTATCCAAGAAGTAGCTTGTCCCGATTCTGCACGAGATCATCTCACTCCATCCCAGCAGACGGCCTTAGATCATTTGTGTGAGGAATTTCCCGAGGTGTTAACTCCTACCTTGGGACTCACACACCTGCTGGAATACAAGATTCGTCTTACCGATTCGAAAATAGTAAGGTCACACCCTTACAAGTTGCTCCTCCAAAAATGACCATTCTGCGAGAGAAGGTTCAAGAATTGTTGCAACAAGGGGTAATTGAACCTTCTCATTCCAGCTATGCCAGTCCAGCATTTTTAGTGCCAAAGCCTGGTGGCAAACAAAGAATGGTTATTGACTACCGGAAGTTGAACGCCAATATAGAGGTGGATTCTGTTCCCCTCCCAGACTTACATTCGGCCTTTGATTGGTTCAGTGGGGCCAGATTTTACACTATTATCGGTCTGAACGCGGCCTATCATCAGATACCTCTTGCCAAAGAAAGCAGACCATATACGGCTTTTTGTGTACCCTGGAATTTGTACCAGTACACAAGGGTTCCCATGGGTTTGGCTGTGGGGGCCCAGACACTTACTCGCCTTCTCGATACGGTTTTTCACGATGTGAAATTCCGTTTCGTATTTAATTATCTCGACGATCTTTTAGTATACAGCGAGACTTTCGAAGATCATCTGGCACATTTAAGAGAGGTGTTGGGTCGCTTAAGAGAGGCTGGCCTCACTGTCAATCCCGAAAAGGTTCGTTTCGCCCAAGAGAGTATTTCTTTCTTGGGCCATTTAGTATCACATAAGGGCGTGACGGTAGACCCAGAGAGGACACAGGGCATCCGTGACTTTCCTCCCCCTAGGGATGCGAAGGGCATAGCGAGATTCGTCGGTATGATAAATTTTTACCGGCGTTTCATACCGAACATCGCTGAAATTGCCGCTCCCTTGAATGAATTGAGAAAGAAGGGCGCAAAGTTTACATGGGGGGAAAATCAACAGAAGGCTTTCGCTACATTAAAGGAAGCCATTATCTCCCCACCAGTGTTGCGGATGCCCGACTTTTCGAAGCCGTTCATACTGCAGACGGACGCGAGTTCGGTTGCGCTCGGAGCGGTTCTCTCCCAAGTTATTGACGACGCTAGGCAGCCAGTGGCTTTTATCTCCCGGACGTTGACCCAGCAAGAACGTAAATCATCCGTTTATGAGCTAGAGTGTTTAGCTGTAGTGTACGCTCTAGACAAGTTCAGGCGTTTCCTGGAACATGCTGAGTTCCTGCTCGAGACCGACAATCAGGCTCTCTCATGGCTTCTGGCTCATCCCCGGCAACTGGGTAAAATTGGTAGATGGGTGGTGAAAATCTCATCATTTAAGTTCACCGTGCAACACATCAGGGGATCTCAGAATGTGGTTGCAGATGCCTTGTCCCGAATGTTTTCCCAACCCAGTGATGCCCAAGCTGAGCAACCCTGTTCCGTTCTTCTAGATTTTCCATTAGCCTTCACTGATGTGTTACCCCATCAGTTAAACGACGAAGCGCTGGGTCCGGTCATCCAAAATATCAAGCAGGGTAACGTACAGGCCCCTTATTTCTTGTCCAAGGGGGTCCTTTGTTGTCGAGAGAGAAAAGGACGAGCACCTAAAATCGTGCTGCCTAGCAAATTAGTGCCCATGGTCTTCAGCTATTACCATGATTCCCCAGTCGGAGGCCACAAGGGAATTTCGAAGACCATTTCCAGTATTAGGAAACATTTTATCTGGAAGGGCATGGATAGAGACATCGCGTCAAGGGTTAAGAGCTGTCATCTTTGTGGCTTGAGCAAGCCTGCCCAGAACACCAAACTAGGGTTGTTATCATCTGAGGTGGCGAGCAGACCAATGGAAAAGTTGTTTATTGACTACGTGGGACCGTTCCCCCGTAGCAAGTCAGGTAATGCTTACCTGCTTGTTTGTGTAGATGCTTTTTCAAAGTTTGCCTGGCTACTGCCCTTACGACAGGCAACCGCTTGTTTGACCATCAACGCTCTACAGAACCATGTATTTCAGCATTTCGGTCTTCCGACCATCATTGTTTCGGACAATGGCCCGCAATTTATTTCAAACGAATTCAGGCGTATGTGTTTCGCCAGTGGCATCAAACACGTAACCACTTCCCCTTATTACCCACAACCGTCCCATGCGGAGAGATTCAATCGGAATCTCCGGTCCGCCTTAATTGCTTATCATGCTGAGCAACAGACCACCTGGGATCAGAATTTGAAGTGGTTACAGTTAGCTTTCAACACGGCCAGACACGATAGTCATCAGGCCGTGCCCTTTGAAATTCTGTTTGGATTCTCGCCCGCACTCCCGTTGACCAACCTGTGGGATATCGAAGATCTTCTGCCGCGGGAGCCCAATAATAAAACTGCAGAGAGATGGAAAGTGGCTCGGAAGAATTTGCTGCGAGCGCACGAGCGGGTCCGTCGGCGTTATAATCAGGGGCGTATTCCAAACCCCTTCCGGATTGGTGACTGGGTCTATTGCCAAAGCCACCCACTCAGCTCAGCCGCTGACAAACGTGCTGCGAAGCTATGCTACCGTTGGTCGGGGCCATACCGTATCCTAGGATTCACGTCACCGGTGACGGCCCGGCTGGGCGTACCGGGAGACAAACAAAAAGTAATGATAAGCCACATTTCTAAACTAAAACGTTGTCGAGGGCTATCGAAAACGTTCGAAGGGGGTTAGTCCCCATAAAGATAGGGCGGATGTCCTTGTTTAAGGTGGAAGTCGTGTTCCGGCTTTAGAGGGCAAGCCTCAGGAGGTCGGAAGCCTCTGACGTCAAAATCTTTCTTTAGTCTTTTGCTGTCTCTCTCTCTTGTGCTGTGTGCGGACCCTGATCAGGTCAGCAGGCAGCACCCGCACACTTACATAATACATATCTTCTTTCGTCTCTTTCGTGAGAATCTGTTCTCCTGAGAGCAAGCTCTGCTGAGCCAGCCTAATCACGACGTCCACTAGTTTGTTTTGGGGAGAGGTACACTGCAGGGTACTCTCCTGGCCTTTAACGTTTGGGCAACTATGTTGCCCTTTTGGGGTGAGGGTGTGCTGAGTCACGAAGACTCAGCGAGTATTCAGTTATTTTACTAGCGGAAAGTCGGAGCGAAACAAGTGAATATACGACCCGGAGTTATTAGCAGTACAGAAATTAAGGCGGTAATTAGTGCTGCGCCCTACCCGTGGATAGGAAAAACTACTAGTTTAGACATCGGGGGTCGGCACCTGCCGACTATCAGCGGTATGAAAGCCTTCCGGTGCTGCGTCCTGGTGAGATTTTCCTTACACAAACGGAGACGATGCTGGAATACAAGTTGAAGTTTGTCTGACAAAATACCTAGAGGTAGGTGGTCGACGCCATATTCTCTCTGGTAGAGAGATGATTTTCTACACTACACGTCTTCCAACTATGTCTAGATAAACTGATCTAAACGGCTGCGGTAAGTCTCTCAAATTACTTTATATTAATTAACAACAATATTTCGTTGGAGAAAACGTTTTTTTAGTAAGCCTGAGTAAGCACCTGTCGCATCATGCATTGTGCAATATACAGTTTGATGTAAAGTTTTTAAAATCTAATAAAACTATATTGATTCAAGTGTCAGAATCTCGGCACTAAAAAGTAAAGTACATTGACCACAAAATAATTAAGTTTAAAAGTGATTTAACACCGATGTAACGAGATTCGTGCACATCGGCCTAGTTATTGCCCAATGCGCAGTTAGTTTAAGTGGTATAAAGTTTTGCTACAATTAACAGTAAAGCTTTATATATATATCTGGCAACTTACTCAGGCACGTTTTGAAAGTAAATGATGACCAGTTCATATTATTCTCTGTAGTAAAAAACTATGTATTTGAATTAACCTCAACCACGTGGTAACTACATATTCACGCTAAGTATAAAGTTATGAGATGGTACAAAGCCATAATTAATTGTCATATTCCAAACAAGGTAACTCACCTTAGGTGACGTTAATACTGGGAAGAATTATTGTTATAAAGTATTTTCAAATAAGGCATGTTGGCCATATAAATTTTATCAAGTTGAATTAAATAACTCAATAACTATGTTGACTTTATATATGTATTTTGGAGGGTGTGCAAGCTTTTGTGGGACATTTGTGTTGTGGTCTCTGACTAAAAATATAATGTGTAATCAGGGTTCACCGATGAAGACGAGAACAACACCTGCTACATAGCTGAACGAGGAACACCATAAGCTCCTCGCTACCGGAGGGAATTGGACCACCACCCTAACACCTAATAATGTCGGCCACAAATTTGTCACTTCAAAAAACCCTTCGTGGCTGAAATCAGGTGATAACTATCCAATTATTATTTACACATAGAGTCAACACTCAATCATACCCAGGGACCAGTTATATACATCTGACAACTACTACATTTCAAGTTTTTAAACATTCATTTAGATCCCCAATTGATGGGACAGTTTAGTGTGTGGACTGGGTGCTAAATTAATTGTAAATTTCAATGTATTCCTGGTAAAATTGTCAGCCAGAGACTGGCATGCATTACACAAGTCACTTTCAGCATAGATTTTCCATTTATTTCATTATAGGGGTTTCTTTACAGATTTTAAGTCATTCTGGCTATTAGTAATTATCATGTTCAATTCTGTGGTATACATATATATATTTTCTTAATTAAAAATCAGTTTGATTTTGTAGCGGGTCAAATTTTGGGTGTTTTTATTTTCAACAGTATGGGATAATTATATTTTTATTCATTTCATTTTCGGTCGGGAGCCTTATAAAATATGACGAAATAACTGTATTATTGTGCAATGTATAATAGTCAGTGTAACAGAACAGTGAAACAAAGCAATAAGGCGCAGTTGTTGTTGAGGAATGCGGCAGAGCATTTGCACCTCCACCAAAATTCTAAGAACTCTGTAAATGTGTGTCAACGCTCAAGCGCAACTACACCTGCACGCGCTCAAAGGACGCTCTAACAAAAAACTCAAGATGGCCAGAGCGTAAAAAATATTCGTCGTCTTCTCTAAGACCTCCCGGAAGTCGCATTAAACTCCGCCTACTGTTGGTGACATCAGCGGAACCAAGTCCAATATCGGCCTCTGGACATACACATATATCAGCTTTAATCCATATATAAAGTGGTTACTTCCCAACAAATGAGGCCGGAGCGACGAAAACATCATGGCAGTAGAGAACCAGCTACCCTCCAGGAACAGGTACAGGTACCTGTTACGTTCACCGTGACGGAACAGTCGACTTATAGCCGCGGCGTCGGCCAGACGCGCGCCAAGACTCGTGGGCCCCAAAAAATCTTGTAAAGTTTATTTGAAAGTAATAGTTTTGCATCTCTAAGTAAACCAGTAGCTAAGAAGGGAATACGTGGAGT
Source organism: Magicicada septendecula (assembly GCA_034769895.1). NCBI lineage: Eukaryota > Metazoa > Arthropoda > Insecta > Hemiptera > Cicadidae > Magicicada > Magicicada septendecula. The sequence continues at coordinate 827,188,837 of CM068368.1, forward strand.
GACGGCAAAATGTAAAAGCAGTGAACTAACAAACGTTTGTGACCGAGTGCGGGAATATTACGGGGACGCGCCACGTGGTTGTCAGCGACGCTATGGAAACAAGTAACTGTATTCTAATCAATCAATTTTATTACCAAGGCTTAATATGAAATGTTAAAGGGTTTGTAAATTCAGTATATATGTGTGAATGGCAAAGCTGGGCTATCTTTTGTGTGTGTGCTTATAATTGTGCTGGTTTCTGTTTATGTCAGTGTTGAAAATTGTATTCCGTGTGATGTAAAAACAAAAATGATACCTAAGGTAAGCCATATTAATAAGTAAGTAAGATGCAAAAAGCCGGATAAAATCTTCATTTGTTTTTATTTTATGATTAAAATTTTTGTTTTATTTTGATGGTTTGAGCAAAATTAAAATCGATTCTCTTCAAAATGTGTCGAGTTAGTTATTTCGATAACCTCTAACACAGGTTTGCATCTGACGTACATGTGATCGAATTCTGGACACGAATATAAGAAACCTTGCAGGTAGGTGGAAACTGTATTCTTGTATTTTTGTATTTTATATATTTAAAATGGATTTGAATATAACATTGGCGCCCGAACAGGGACGAATTTAATAAATTAATTAAATTCAACATCTACAAAGATGCAAACGTGTGTTGTTAGGTTAGCGGAGTAAAATAAAAAGTGCGTCATTCGCACAAAATTGGCTATATAGTAGATTACATATTGATTATAGTATATATACGCACAAGTATTATAAAAAAGTAAGAATGGCAGATAACAATGAAGTCAGCTTATCTGACAGTCAGACCGAGAGTCAGATAGACTCCGGTATTCAAACGGAAGCAAGGTCAATAGACGAGCAGAATGTAGAAGTATCCATAATTAGTTCGCTGGGAGTGATTTCTACTCCCGTACCAATTAAAATAAATACAAGAGAAAAAGAGTTGTCATTAAATGATTTATTTAATCTCATTAACAATAAATTTGATGAACAGAAAAACGAGATGCAGGAATTCAAAAGTAGTATAAATAAGAAATTAGATATACAGAATGAGAAATTTGACGAGTTGAAATATGAAATACAAGAAACGAATAGACATTTAGAAAGCACTAACGAAACAATAAAAACTAGTTTAAATAAGTTAGAACAGAAGTTTGAGAAATTAGGTGACAATGTTTTAAATATGACAAAATGTAAAAATGACGAAATAGGAGACAATTCTGAGAGTATAGTGGGGGTGAAGAATAGTGTAGAAGCAAATGATGAAAATATAATAACAAATAATAACAATAATGTCAAAAATAATGAATTTAATATTGAGAATAATAAGGTGTTTGAGAAATTGGTATCAGAAAGTGATACGGTAAAAACAAATAATGAGAGTACTAATGAAAGTGTAGAATGCAGTGATTATGAGATGTTAATGTGTGTCAGTGAGTTAGAGAGAGAGAGAAAAAATAATGTTGTAGTAGAGTGTGGACAGAGGGGAAATTTTCCTTTTATTATTTACGATGATTTAATGTGGTTACAAGAGTTTTTGAAGGGCAAGAGTCCCGTGTTAGTAGAAGATTTGAGTTTATTTTATTTGTATGATATTATACCCTCTGTGTGGAATGATTTTATAAGTATGAGATGGTGTTATGATGAGAGAGATTTAAATAGAGAATTGTGTGTTGAGAGAGATAGAGTTATATGAATTAAAGAGAGATTATGATGAGTTGAAAGAAATATTAGAAGTGTATTTAAACAAGAATGATGTAATTGATAATACAAGAGTAACTAACCCGATATTGGAAATATTTACTGACGGAGATTTAACAGAAATACTTAACGTAGACTTGGTGAATGATTATTATGGTATAACGGATAAATTGAAATTGTTTGGTTATGACACACAAGACAACAATATGTATGTCAATATAATTGAACAGTGTTATACAAAACCAAGATTAATCTTTGACGATGGAGGGTAGACTGTAAAACAATAAAAGACAATTAAACATTATGTTTTATGGTTTTTTGACATGGCAGATTTGGACAGAAGTGTGGAAAAAATGGAATAATAATTAACAAGAGTTGTAAATAAAATATAGTGAATTTATATGTGTGTATGTAAGATGATTGTTGTGATAATAATATTGAAATATTTGCAATTTAAATAAATAAACCAAATTAATTTTGAAAACAAGTAATCAGAGAATCATAATTGTTTGGATGGTAATGAATTCTATATTGTTAATAATTAATTTAATTGAAACAATTTGATATATTTTAAATATTTTAATTGATTAGGTAAATGTTGTATAATTAAATTTTGTGTAAATTCAGTTTGTTTTACGAGATGGAAATTTGGTAATGAATGATAAATTATTTAATTTAAATTAATAAATTTTGTGAAATGTTTCAGAGATGGTGGTGATTATGTTTTGTGCGCATATCATGTTAAATGGATTGTAAGTAGGAAAATTTTATAATCATGTGTAATAAAAATATTTACAGGTGTAATTGAGATTCTAATTCAGTAATAAGATGTTATTTGGAAAGCAGTTGGTTCAAGAAATAAAGATAATTAAAAAATTTTAATAATAAATGAAAAATGATAAATAATGATTATTAATAATAAATTTTGAAAATTTCAAGAAAGTTAAACGGTAAAAGGTTATGAATGGGTTAGACGATTATTGATGTAAATATTATATGATAATGTATACAAAAAATTTTAATTAGTTGTCAATCGTAATTAGTTATTATGTGGCTATTGTGGGGGTGGCCTGTGCTCTCACGAGTAGCGAAATGGGTTGGGGGTAGCAGTGAGTGTTACCTCCATCGGAGGCCAAACTGGCGATAAATGTGCGGCACACCTTATCCGTGTAAATAAAAAATTTTTACACACAATATTAAATAACGTGTCGCACATAATAATAATACATGAAAGTTCAGATTTCCTCGACTTTTCGGGCGGTTACTGTCTTACCAGCACTAACCGTGGTTTTGGCTAGCGGCCAGCTATGGTCATACCAAGTCCCTTGACCATAGCTGACTTGAAATTGGTATAAATTTGAAATTCAATGGGGGGACAATTAGAGGAAATCTCCGGAACTAGGGAACAGCGGCTGCCACTCTGTTCGAGGAGGAACAGCAAGACCGGTGGCAGATCCGTTTTTAAGGGTGTATGATTTTATAACAAGAACATGATGATGTTCACTAACTTTAAAACTTAACAGCGGAAGCAGAGACACGGAGAGGTAAAAAACCTGCTCCAAAATATACAGTCTCTGTGGAAGCGAAAAGGCGAGACAGTCTTACATAATCTGAAATAGTGTGTGTGGCTGGGAGGTGACGTAAAGGAGTCACGAATTTAAAATTTTATGACGTAAAAGTTTTGCTTATTCAAGGTTTAATCCAATCAAAAATGCTTGTGCTCTGTCCACATAATTATATGCTCAGACTCGTAAATTAAGGTGTTCATGCTATAATTTTAAGTGTATTATTTTATTGTTGTCTATTAGATAAGAATATGTAATTTTATTATGTGTGTATGTGTTTAAGCCAATAAGTAAATCGTCTGGCAGGTTAACATAAGCATCAGAATCAGAGAAATGGGAAACAATGAGGTGAGAAGGGAGAATGAATAAAAATAAATATGTATATTCCATGTAATTTGTTCAATTTTGAGATGTGTTTTATTATGTTAGGATATCAGCTGATCAGCAATAACGTCACTGGTATATTGGTTTGTAAATGTTACAAGTAATTAATGTTTAGTGTACTACAGATACTTTGAAGTAAAGATGAAAAGAATATGAGAAATAAAATAACAATAATTTATGCAAATTAATAAAAGATAACTCATGGGTGATAAATGTTTTATGGGACACGTAGACCTGTCCAAATTGAATTAAAAGTTGAATGTGAAATGATAAAGATGAATATGATGTAATGTGGTTTTTGAGTTGATGAGATGTAACAGAGTTGGTGAAGTATTAATGTTGACACAGTGGTAATGGAGACTTTATGTAGATTTTGAGTGATATATTGTTGTTTTTATAGTTGATGAGGTTATTTTGTGTATTTGTAGTAATGTAATGAGATTGAGATTTTTGGGGATGGCAATTTTGTATTAGGGGGTAGTGTATTTGGGGAGTCCGCAACAAAGGTTGGGACGGGATAGGGATAGATTTTTGTGGGGAAGGGGCCGCCTTAGGTAAAATCCAGGGGCCAAATAAGGGAATTGAGTTTTTGGGTAGGGGAAACACGTATCCTAAGTACAAAGGGTTAGAGAGTATTTTTTACATATGGGAGAAGGCGGCGAATTGTGTTAAATGATAAGTTGGGGTTTAGAGTGTCCTGATTAGTAGAGATTTTGGTAGAGATGGGTGTCATGATAATTGTAGTTGATGAATATTAGAGCCATAGGGAGAGGTAAAGTTCATATATGTACACAGATCTAGTACAGTAAGGAGAATAAATGAGTTACAACACCCACAGTAATGTAGAATTAAACTGTTAACTAAAGAGAGGAATTTATAATCAAGATTATACAATTGTTAATTTTTTTCAACCAGTGACAGAAGTTTGATAAAATTTGAAAATGATGTAAAGTCAAGAATTGTTTATTTTAAATAATTTCAATGTCAAATTGATTATTATATTGATATTTTGTTTGTTTTAAATATTTTGTTAGTATGTTTGTATGTCAAAGTTAGGATATTACAGATGTTCAATGTGTTTTCAGAACTTATATATAACATATGTAGGTCAAGGATTTTGGACTTGACCTAGTTACGATCAGCTGATGAGGTCATACACCTACTAAGCTTGTATAGTAGGAATCCAATTTTAATTTGTTTGTTTGATTAATTCAAACCAATATTTGAATAATCTTAATAAATGTTATTGAATAAATAAATTTAATAAAATTTTTTAATGAATAAATTTAAATTTTTTTTTGAATTTTAAAATTTTGGAAAATTTTAAATTTTTTTGAAAAAAAAAAAAATTTCGCCTGCCAGCAAGTGAATATTTTGAGTAATGATTCTTTTATGGTGTATGTATTAACGATGTTTCTTTTAGTGTATTGCATTATATTGGTAGACTATAAGTGATTCTCCTATTAGAATAAGGATGTGTTTATATTCGTAGAAATGTCTAGGTTAAGTCATGTTAAAGAAAAAAAAAAAGAGAAAAAGAGGAAGAGAATTTTTTGATAAACGATTACTTTTTGAATTTTGATTTTTCTAAATTTTTGATAAATTTTAAAAGCAATTTTTCTACTTTTAATGTGTTATGGTAACATGTAATGTTAGTGTGTGTGAGCCCAGTATTTGCTAAAGGCAGCCCAGCTTGCACAAAAGGGGAACCCTATCGGCGGAGGAGCTGGAATAATTTTAGCCAGGGATTGAGGATTTTCGGGGGTAGTATGTTAAAAGGCGAGGTGCGTTGTGGTGCGAGTCTGATCGATTTCTCGGTGTTGGGATCTCTTATGGAGAAGTCCAGTGATCTCGTTCAGATGAGTCCATGGTCGCTGAGCCAGGGGGGTCGTGTACCCATGAGAGTAAGAACCAGGGGGTTGTTGGCACCAGTTCCTCACCGTTCCTCTTCAGGGTTATCGATGAGATTTCTTCTGTTATGAACAGCAGAATTCTCATCGAGGGGGTATTGTAGCGGGTCAAATTTTGGGTGTTTTTATTTTCAACAGTATGGGATAATTATATTTTTATTCATTTCATTTTCGGTCGGGAGCCTTATAAAATATGACGAAATAACTGTATTATTGTGCAACGTATAATAGTCAGTGTAACAGAACAGTGAAACAAAGCAATAAGGCGCAGTTGTTGTTGAGGAATGCGGCAGAGCATTTGCACCTCCACCAAAATTCTAAGAACTCTGTAAATGTGTGTCAACGCTCAAGCGCAACTACACCTGCACGCGCTCAAAGGACGCTCTAACAAAAAACTCAAGATGGCCAGAGCGTAAAAAATATTCGTCGTCTTCTCTAAGACCTCCCGGAAGTCGCATTAAACTCCGCCTACTGTTGGTGACATCAGCGGAACCAAGTCCAATATCGGCCTCTGGACATACACATATATCAGCTTTAATCCATATATAAAGTGGTTACTTCCCAACAAATGAGGCCGGAGCGACGAAAACATCATGGCAGTAGAGAACCAGCTACCCTCCAGGAACAGGTACAGGTACCTGTTACGTTCACCGTGACGGAACAGTCGACTTATAGCCGCGGCGTCGGCCAGACGCGCGCCAAGACTCGTGGGCCCCAAAAAATCTTGTAAAGTTTATTTGAAAGTAATAGTTTTGCATCTCTAAGTAAACCAGTAGCTAAGAAGGGAATACGTGGAGTGACGGCAAAATGTAAAAGCAGTGAACTAACAAACGTTTGTGACCGAGTGCGGGAATATTACGGGGACGCGCCACGTGGTTGTCAGCGACGCTATGGAAACAAGTAACTGTATTCTAATCAATCAATTTTATTACCAAGGCTTAATATGAAATGTTAAAGGGTTTGTAAATTCAGTATATATGTGTGAATGGCAAAGCTGGGCTATCTTTTGTGTGTGTGCTTATAATTGTGCTGGTTTCTGTTTATGTCAGTGTTGAAAATTGTATTCCGTGTGATGTAAAAACAAAAATGATACCTAAGGTAAGCCATATTAATAAGTAAGTAAGATGGAAAAAGCCGGATAAAATCTTCATTTGTTTTTATTTTATGATTAAAATTTTTGTTTTATTTTGATGGTTTGAGCAAAATTAAAATCGATTCTCTTCAAAATGTGTCGAGTTAGTTATTTCGATAACCTCTAACACAGGTTTGCATCTGACATACATGTGATCGAATTCTGGACCCGAATATAAGAAACCTTGCAGGTAGGTGGAAACTGTATTCTTGTATTTTTGTATTTTATATATTTAAAATGGATTTGAATATAACAATTTATTTTGTATAAAAAATTTACTGGTGAGGGAGGTGCATTTTCAACAAGTTTCAACCAAGCAGTGCCTGTCGATACAGTTTTGAACTTGTTTGTCGAGACAAGTTGAAGGCTGAATCATCAGGATGTTAACGTGTCCGTCTCTGAGCCAAGTGTATTTTTTTCATAGGGTTATAATATTATGCAATAATTCTCTTTTTATTAATTGGCCCTGTTTCCGTATATATAAATTCTTTATATTATTTATGATAACTGGGGGGCATTCATTATTTTCAATATTTTTAATTTCTCACTGTAATTAGGCACTTAGCCACTTAGGCACTAATTTTTCAATTTTTATTATGTCCTGGGGACTACTGTGTGCTTTAGCATTCTCTCATACACCTGATGTGCGATCAACCCACTCCATGAGGGTAATATTATAATAAAAGTAAATTTCTAATCCTAACAGGGATAATTATTATGAACCAGTAAGAATTTATATACACCAGAAGGGTAATATAAAAAGGGCGTGGCAAGACACCTTTATGTATATTTTATTGTATACTATCGTATAATGTATTTGTGTCGTGGAACATGTTATGTGTGTATATTTGTGTGTACATTTTGGGGGTTATAAGTGTTATGCATTTAGTGTATTTTTGGTGGGGACTTTGGATATAGGGTTTTTATTGGTACAATGTCTTTTTTATAAAAGATAGTTAATACATGAAGTCATGTAGTTATATCCTTTTCATTTTTTCATAACAGGTATTCTATCTCAATTAATCATTGCTGATCATTTCTTTAAGGAAATAATTTATTTTATTTAACCTTATAACAAGTATATGATTTGTCACCTTTAAAATTTATTTAATTTGTTTGAGTAATCATTATTTTTATAATTAATATTAGCAAGGAATCAATACCCTTTATCTTCATTAAGTAATATGAAGCATTCTAACAGGAACACATAAAATAAATTTTATATTTTATTAATATTTTAATGGAAGCTTTATTTCAAGGTTAGTTATAGTTTTAAAGTTCCATTCATTGGTAGAGTGACATAGCAAATTATTTTCTTGGTTTCAATAATTATTTTCAGGTGGCCTTGTTGAGAAAGTATGCTTTATTTAATTAACTATTTAAGGGGATTTATAGATTACTGTTGGGTTTATTTATTTTATTATTAATTGTGCAATGAGATAGAATAATAAAAGGATTTGTTAATTGTTTAATTCTTGAGTTTTCATTGCAAGTCCCGTCTCACTGGATCCAGCGCATTTTTGGCTTCTCTAGGCCTAAGCCTAGTTATAATTAACTTGTGGCCCCTCTTTACAAAAAAAAAAAAAAAAAAAAAAAAAAAAAAAATCAAAAGGGTTTTCTCAAAAAAAAAATAAAAATAAAAATAATCTTTTTTTAATAACTGCTAAAGTCAAAGTGGGGTTACAGAGTTATTGGTGTTTGATGTTTTTATATTTGTTTGTCTATGATAGTGTTGAGTGATGTACTGTAAGTATGAATTTTTTAATGCAATTTATATAAAGCAAAATGTAATATGTCACTCATAAATGATTTGAAAATTTTTCAATGTAATTAAAGGTTTCAATAATAAACTTGTAATGTTTTAAATAAGTGATGGAATTAATTTGAAATTTGAGACAGTTATGAATTTTCAATAGGTAGTAAATGTTAGAATTTGGGTGATAGTAATTGTTTAAGTAGGGCATTTAAGTCAATCAAGGCCAAGTTTAGTGGTGTTAGAGAGAACAATATTGTTGGGAGTAAAAGTAATGTAGAATTTGAGTATTGATAGTGACACAGTAGCTATGGGGAAAATATGTAGAGTAATGAGTGATATATTGAGGTAATACATAAATGAAGGTATTTTGTAGATGAAAGGGAGGTAATAGGAAAGTAATTAGTTGATGGTAATTTTGTAAGGGGGATGGTGTGATAAGGAGTCCTCAACGAAAAGCATTGTGGCGGGAAGGGAACCGATTAGCGCCAGAAAGGGTTACCTAGGGAGGGTCCGGGAACCAAATAAGGGAATGAGCATTGGGAAGGGAACACACATCCTGAGTACAAAGGGGTAGATAGTATTTTGTTATAAGAGTAGAATGATGCGAAATGAGTTAAGAGTAGTAAGTTAGAGGCAGAGAATGGTTGGTAGATGTTTTGATAGATGGGTGTCATACTAGTTAAAGCTGTTAAGTGAGTATTAGATTCTTGGATTTCAAAATCAAAAATCAAAATTAAACATAACAACCAGGCCGCCCGAATAACACAAAACATCGCACAAAGAACATACATAAAAGAATCAATTAAACAACTATATAAGAAAAAAGACGCTCTTAACCGCAAAGCATTAACACTACACCTACATATCGCCAACACATACGGACACAATTACATGACTGAACTAATACATCACACAAATGAATGGACAAAAAAACAAATACATATCATACAGACAAAACACGACAGAAAAATAAAAAACCTGACACCAATCAAAACAGATATAATTCCCTCGCACAAATTCTACCCACGTACAGTAAACCTCACGAACGTCACACTCACAAAAAACGAACAAACACTCCTTGATAAAGGCCTAAAACATAACATACATTACAAACATAACAACCAAACACTAACAAAGCTCATAATTGACACAGAAACAAATATACAAAACACAGCACCAGAACATCAAGACACATTAAGACATAATATAAACAACACAATAGGAGTACATAAGACACCAGACAACAACAACCACAACTCAGAAATACACACAGCCATCAAACTGAGGGAAAAGGCACACAAACACAACATCACATTTGTAAAAGCTGACAAAGGCAACACGACTGTAATTATCCCCACAGACAACCTACACAAAAAAGTACAAGACTTCATAGAACAGAACAACATCACAGAACTAAAACACGACCCCACCGACAGATACCAAAACTCAGTAAAACAAATAGTCAACAAAGCCAAACACATTATGACACATAAACAAAAGCCCTACATGAAACAAATCCGACCATCAGCACCTACACTCCAAGCGCTTCCCAAAATCCATAAAGAAGACATTCCGATCCGCCCCATTATCAACTACCGTAATGCCCCTGCACACAAACTGGCAAAATATCTAGACAAAATTATTAGACAACACACACAAATAGACAACAACATTGCAGTAAAAAACAACACTGACCTAGTAACAAAAATAAAAGACATACACATCCCCCATAACGCCACATTAGCCTCCTTTGACATTAAAAACCTGTACACAAACATCCCCATCTCTGAAACAATCACCATCCTACAAAACAAACTCAAACAGAACAACACACCAGACGAACTTATCAATGAAATAACAGAAACTCTGAACATTATCACAAAACAAAACTACTTTACTTATAACAATAAATACTACACACAGAACGACGGCCTACCCATGGGCTCCCCCATATCCAGCATTCTAGCAGAAGTCTTCCTCCAACACTTAGAAAAAACAAAAATACTCACAAACAATGACAGACACTCACATAAAATACTATATTGGCATAGATACGTTGATGACATTCTAATACTATACAGGGGAAACAAAAGACAATGTGAACAGTTACTAACGCACATAAACAAAATACATAAAAACATAACCTTCACTGCCGAATACGAACACAACAATACCATAAACTTCTTAGACCTCTCCATCACAAAACTAGAACACAGGCACAAATTCAGTATATACAGAAAACCAACTACAACTGACACACTAATACACAACACCTCCAATCACCCAATACAACACAAACTAGCTGCTTTTAGAACCATGATACATAGACTTAACAACATCCCCTTAGATGAAATAGACTACAAAGACGAACTAAACACGATAAAATATCTAGCAGAATCTAACGGTTATGACAGAACAATAGTCAGTAAACTCCTACACAAAACACAAAACAAACAACAGACAAAGACAGAAAACAACAAATTCATAACACTAACATACATCAACAAACAAACAGAAAAAATTGCCCACAAATTCAAAAAAGCAGGATACAGAATCGCTTACAAAACTACTAACAAAACAGAACACACACTATCAAAACGCATGCCCAAAGCACAAAACAAATTCGATCTACCCGGTGTATATAAACTAAATTGTTCAAATTGCAGTAAATTCTACATAGGCCAGACAGGACGTAGCTTCAAACAGAGATACATTGAACACACTAAAGCACTCCACACCACTACAGAATCTACCTTCGCAAACCACCTCATTGAAGCAAACCACACATATAAAAACATCGACAATAACATGAACATACTACACGTACACACAAAAGGCCGAAAACTAGACACTCTAGAACAATTAGAAATATACAAACACACAAAAACAAATAAAAACGACATCCTAAACGAACAGACACAATTCAAATCGCACGCATTATTCGAACACATCTCACCACACACACACAGCTTCAATCTTTCGAAACACTTTCTCGTCGCCAACAACAAGACGAGCAGCGCTACTAACGACAGCCTCTGATGAAGCCTTCTATAGGTGAAAGCCGGTTTAGGCTGTAAGGTAAAACTTTACGTTTTTACTTATAAAAAACTTTGTGTTCCGAGTCGTCAATATTATAGTGATATTTAGTTGAGTATTAGAGTCAAAAGGGGGGTAAGACTATATGTAAATGCCAAGGTAGTAAATCAAATTATTATGAATTATTGAGTCACCCAAACTAATTGAGAATGAAAATATTAAAGAAAGAGAGTCATAGTTAAAAAATACTAATAATTGAAACAAGTAAAAGATTGAGTAGGATTTAAAAGTCAAATAAAACTGTAAAATGTGTAATTTTGGTCAATTTAAATGTAAATTTTATTGTTTATTGTAAGATAATAATAACCATGTTAATTTTGAATGTCTTATTTTATTATGTTGTACCATGTTTGAAGGTAAGGAATTTCAAAGATGTTTCATGTATTTTATGATGTAGCTCTGTGTAACATATGTATGTCAAGGTCATTCACTTGACCCAGAGAGATCAGCTGATGGTTGATGTTAGAGACAAGACCAGTTTCTAGTAATTGATTGATGCCATTTTGTTTCTTGATTGGATTAAATATTTTTGTTTTTCTGAAAATTAAGAAAAGAGATATTTTGGTAAATTTAAAATAAAAAAAAAAAAATATTTTTTTTTTATGCCTGCCATATAGAGGATATTTTGAGTTTCAAGTGTATTATTGTTTATGTGTATTCCTAGTGTTTAATTGAATTACATTGTTCAGTATATATTGTTATAAGACCCTCGGCTCTTACGGTTGCGGGGTTCTCGTTCCTTCCGCCCCAACATTGCCGGTGTCAATTTGTTATATGACGAATACGTGCGTCTCGTTATTATCACGCAATGTAAACCTATTCGTTACTAGGAACGGGTATGCTTCTCTGTCTCTCCTCTCTTTGGTCGTGTTAATTTAATTCAATTATTTAGATATCTGAGATATTTGGAGTTGGGGAATATAGTAATTTTATTCACTAATATTAGCTTATCTCTCTAAGAAAAATACCAGTGTTAGTGTGCTTGAAATTTAAATAATTAATGTTTTATTCTATAATTTCGCTCAACCCTAGTATACCTCGAAGAGAATTATGTAAATTTTGTATTTTTACGCTCTTCTCTTTGGTGTCGGAGAATTCCGCAATAAGCGCTGCAGTTCCGGGGCAACGAAACTTATAGGTTAATTCACTGTTTACGTTAACCAATTATTATATACTTAGTCAGTTACTTTTGATTCCCAACTCATTAAATAATACCCCAAATGATAAGATTTTGCAACTATACAAGGTTTCTTTATTTATTCACTCCTTCAACATTAAATAAGATAGGTTCCAATTCGCATACACAAAGGCTATAGATTGCGTGAATCGATTATTGTTCGGTCCAAAATGTTATTTTATATTTGGTTATATAATGTGTTTTTGTTTATAATTAACTTAATTCAGGGTGTGAAGGTTCTTGTAACTGTGGGGAAGATTAAAAATACATAGATAAGAATGCAAGATTTACAAATTTGAAGTGTTGTGTTGTTAATATGATTTATACAATTATAATTTACCAGACTAGAACGACGTAACTCGAGTAGGCCGTTGGTTGATAATCTCGACGCTCAGAATGGATATGTCGTTAGAGATTCCTTTCTTCGGTTTAATAAAGTGGAATTCTTGTCCTGTTCACCTCGGAAATACAGCTTCCTGGGTTTATTTACGGCCAGGCTGGTGGTCCTTCTGCAAATTCTGGATCCAAATACGTTCTTCTCTCGTTTGAAGTAATTAGTGATGTTCCGTGTATTGAAAAGGTTATGAGTTCCAGTGTGGTGTATATTATTTGTTGTGACACAGTTAACTCTTTGTATTGGTTTTAATATATCGTTAATTCTTTTCTGGTATAGGACAATTCAAGTCCTTCCTTGTAGAACCCAGTTATTTATTTTTTATTGTGATACTGTACTATGATCTCATTTGGTTAAACTTTGCTGGTATACGTCAAGAAGATTATCATTAGAATTTTGTGTATTATAATAGTATCAAAATAATTTAGAATATTCCAATTACATTAAACATTTCTTGGATTTTTTAATCTCATCACATTCAGATCATAAAAGGCAATAATTGAAAATCAACAACTTCATACATTACTGTTGTCCTTAGCAACACATTATTTTTCTTCCTTCTCAATGTTTTGTATATAGTGTTTATTTCACATATTTTTCGTCCATTCCTTATTAATCTTCTATTATATTGGAATATAACTTTACCTATAGTTTTTTTTACTGTTTTCTACATATATTCTGCTGGTTTTTTGATCTTAGTCTGTTTCTTTTATATTTATTACTTTTTCGATATCAAATGTTATCAATCGATATCATGGCATTGTGGTATTATCATACTTTGTTTAAATTGAGGTGGTTTATTATATATCATTACTTATCAAATGTTTTTCCTAGCTCTTTGAACCGTATTCATTAATTATTATTAACTTCCGTACCTAACCTTTATGTTATGAGTGGTTATATAGTGTTATTGGCTGTTAGGCCTTTTATTGTATATGGACCTACCTTTGTTTATAACCGGTGAACAACTATAGCCCTTTTACATAAGTTCATACATATAATCAAATCTCAACTATTAACATTTACATAAATAATTATTCTTTCCATAACTAATAACAATTTTATCTTGATCTATGGATCACATATAAGAAAATTGAGACATATTAACAATAACTAACTGCTTCCCACATCCTTCTATAACAGTAATTGAATAATACTTTTTGTTTCATTATTTTCCATTAACTCAACAAGTAATTTGTATAACACAACATAAACTTTAACATAACATTCATTGTCACAAAATAATATCATTTAATTCATAATCCTTACTTACTATTGCTGTAAGGTAAATTATTGTCTCGTTTTTGCTTAATTTCATTGTCATTTACTTTGACATTTTCTGTACTGTTTTCTTTATTACAATTCTCATCAGTATTATATTGATTTACTTTTCACTGAACATGGATCACTAACTATTGTCTAATTTACAGGTTTGTTTATTATTGTTATTTCTACCTTGCTTCCTTATTTATTTTTATATATAATTATAAATGTATTTATTAGACCTTTGTATTATCATGGGAGTTAAATATTGATTTACTTATTATTTTGTTCATATTCTATTTATGTAACATGGATGACTGCATTTCTGTTGCGTTACATATGCTCCCCCTCCTAAAAAAGTTTAGTTTACCTGAATGAAGTTTAGGTCAAATAAACTTGTCTTTTTCACATGCCTTTTCTTCATATCAACATTAATGGTTAACGATGGGATTCTCAATGTAACTTTGTTAGACTAGTATTCATAATTCTTTATTTAATAACATTTCATTATTTCTATTAACATTCTTGATCATATTTAATTTCTGTAAACAGTATTTGTTGATAGTTGGCTACAATATTCAATGATACTTTAGGTTAACATCTCTTCTACTTTTAATTACTGTAATCACTGTATTTCTCAATTATTCTTCTGTCAGCTATTTTCCTTCTGTTTTCTTCGTCATACTCTTCTGGAATCTGAGGTCATTCTTGCAACGATTCTAATATTCCTTAAATATTTAATTTCCCTAACAATCCCTAATATGTGCGTTGGTACAGTTCAGAGGGGCACTGTTTGGCTTCCTACTCTGCTGTCCACACTGCACCTTAATATAGTACTGCTGGAATTCATCTACAGTCAGCTATAAAAATATAATAATCTCCTAATAATCTCCTTAATTAATTAATAATAAACATTTGGGAATTTTTTCACATTGTTGCTTTTATATTTATCTATTCCTATCTTCATACTTTGTGATTCCATTTTATTTTCCTTAAACCATTTTTGATAATAATTCTGACAGTTATCATTTGTAATTATTTTTGTTTTTCTTTCTTGTTGTGATAATAACGCTAAGTATCTTCTTTCATTTGTTCTTCTGACCTCAATATTTTCTAAATAGTAATTGGTTTGATTATTACTATTACTGTATTTCTGACTAGATACAGTCTTTAGCTCAACTATTATTTTTCTTATCTTATTTCATTATTTTGGCTGGTTATATTTCAATGAATTATCTTGATAAATATTTTTTCTCGTTTTCTTTAATATTACATTGGTTACAATCAATCGTTTATTGTGGTTGTTCTTTTCACTTGGCAATGCGGTAGGTATTTTAGGTCATATTATTCTTCTTTTATTATTTTGCATAGGTATACTTGATGTAAAAACTTTTTATCTTGGGGTTTCATTATTCCTTATTCATAATATTTCTTCGTAGACATGTAGTAATAATTCTGGTTATCTTCTGTAATCTTGGGGTTTGTTATTAACTCTTCTTAATACCTTCTTCATAACTATATTTTACTTTTCTTTTATAGAATTGCTAAACTGCTATAATTGTTTTTATTATTTAGACAAAGCTTTTCGTCATTACTGACATCTTCAGGTCGTTGTTTAAGACCTGAAGATGTCAGTAATGACGAAAAGCTTTGTCTAAATAATAAAAACAATTATAGCAGTTTAGCAATTCTATAAAAGAAAAGTAAGGATGGCTGCTAATTTAAACAATACGAAGAACTATATTTTAATTCAGACTTACTTCATTTTGAATGACATGTTTTCTATTTATATAATATTATTCAAAAAATTCTCTTTTATTTACAAGTGTTTTCTTTTCAAAATCGATAATAAGTTGTTCTTATTTAGATTTAGAATTTATAGGATTTATTCATAATATTTCTTTATGGACTCCTGATTGTATGTTCCCTTAATCTTTTTCGTGACAGGGTTCATTATTTCATAGGTATTGTTATTATTATTTTTTTTGTTATCACATATGGCCCAGTATATAATAATAATAATTTTTTAGTTATTCCCTCTAGAGTGCTGGGTAGCTCCCTGTTTCTTATTAATATTTTCTCGCCCGCTTGGTACTTAATTGGTTTTGGATTATTCTTTTCATATTTCCTTTTCTTCATTTCCGCCTTTTCCATTACTCGGTTATAAAATTTAACGGTTTCAAACTGATATTCTGGGTTAGTTGGAAAATTTATAATATCCTGGATTTCCCTAGGTGGAAGCCTTTCAAACATAACAGTATAAGGGGTATTTTCGATGGACTGATGGTAAGATATATTTAAGAACTCTTCGGTCAGTGACAAGTATTCGTACCACCTTCTCTGTTGGTCATGACAGTAAGTTCGTAGTATTCTGCCAACTTCCCTCAATACACGTTCTGCCGGATTGCTGCTGGGGTGGTACACTGAAGTCTTATATGTTCTAATGTTGTGTTTTAGAAGATTATTTCTCCATTTGCTTCCCTTGAATTGCGTACCATGATTGGTAATAATAGATGACAGTTTACAAATCTCTGTTATGTAACGTCCAATGGCTATTTCCAGAATTTTCTTGGTCGTGGCTCTGCTAATAGCGTAGAGTTTAGTATATTTGGAAAAGTGATCAAAAATAATAATTATGAATTTATATCTATGGTTCCCTCCACTGCGTGGGAATGGTCCACATATATCCAGAAATACTTTCTCCAGCTTATATTTGGATGTGATAGGGATCATGACTCCCTCCTTCTTATCATTGTTATGTTTAACCATCTGGCAGATGTGACATGCTTGGATGGATTTTTGCACCTTTCTGGTTATATTTTTTATGTACACTTGTTCTTCCAGGGCTTTGACGATTTTTATGGCTCCCATGTATCCATATCGTTCATGGTAATCCAAGATCAATTTGTTTTCCACAGCGGTGGGAATTACTAGTTTCCAGTTTATTTGTTTAGGGGTAACTTTAATAAATAATCGATCATCATGTATACAGTAATATTTAGTAATAACTTCATCAGCATTTTGCACCTTCTGGTGTATGTTTATTAATTTGGGATCCAATTTTTTGGTGTTGATTAATTTCATTTGTAATAATTTCTAAATCCTTCCTACTCTTAATGACATGGTACACTTTTGGAATCTGTTCCTTTTCTCCCTCGAACGATTGGTCTTGTATGTTTATTCAGGACAAGATACTGGCTGCTATGTTCTTTCTTCCAGGTATATATTCCCAATCGATGCAATACTCTTGCAATGCAAGGACCCATCTAGTTAGCCGGCCATGACTAACTTTACATCGTTTTAGAAATGAAATTGATTTATGGTCACTTCTTACGGTCACTGGGTATCCGAGTATGTAAGTTCTAAACTTATTGCATGCGTACACTACACTTAGCAGCTCCTTCTCGGTAACGTTATAGTTGCGTTCGCAGTTGTTCAGCACTCTGCTGGCGAAGCTGATTACCATGTGATGTCCTTCTTCATCTTCTTGATATAGGGTAGCTCCTAAACTAACATTGCTCGCATCACAATTTAAATAAAAGCGTTTGTTAAAATCAGGGTGGTACAACATAACTGTCTCTAGAAATTTCTTCTTGATTAATTGCAGAATTTTATCTTGTTCTGGTCCCCATGCCCATTTGTCTTTGGATGATAATTGTTTTTGAAACTTGGCAGTTATTTCCGAATAGTTATCTTGGAATTTGCGGTAATAGTTACAAATTCCAAGAAAGGATTGTAGCTGTTTTCTATTTTTTGGAGTAGGGAATAGTTGAATTGCTTCTACTTTTTCTGTTGAAGGTGTGATACCCTCCTCAGACAAATTAAAACCTAAGAACTTTACTTGGTTGGCGATAAATTTAGATTTATTCAGCTTGAGTGTTATGTTATTTTCGGATAATTTTCTCAGTACCTGTTCCACCCGCTCGCAATGTTCATCCCAATGTGAAGAAGTTATAAGTAAGTCATCTACATAGACCGTAGTGAACTGCAGGGTTTCTTGTCCCAATACTTGGTCCATGCATTTTACAAATATTGCAACAGAATTGATTAATCCGAAAGGTAGCCTTTTAAATTGATAGTTCCTTCCGTCAAAAAGGAATGCCATGTATTTTCTACTATCTGGGTGTAGTTCAACCTGCCAGTATCCGCATACCGTATCCCAAGTACTGATGTATTTAATGCCGTGGAATTTCTTTAGGATTTCTTCGATTTCGCCCGGGGAAGTCCTATCGTTGATGATCATTTTATTTATTTCCCTAGCGTCCAGGCAAATTCTCACCTTTCCGTTCTTTTTCGGGATTGCCACTATGGGACTGGTATATGTTGATTGACTATATTCTATTATGTCATCCTGAATCATACGATTAATCTCGGCCCGGACTTCGTTTTTGATTGAATAAGCTATTGGGTAGGATTTTCTACGAAAGTCCACTGGTTCTTTAAAATTTATCATACACTGATATCCTTTTACCTTACCTGGAGCATTGGAGAATATGTGTTTATATTTATTATATATATGAATTAAATTTTCGGCCTGTACCTTACTTACTTGTCGACAAGTTTTTTCCCTTTGGAATTCTCGGATCTCTTCTAACTTACTCTGCCACAGTTCGGGATCGTCGTCCTCATATTGAATGACTTCTGGTATTTTATTTTTCTTACAAAAGTAGCTTTTTATGGCCAGACATCTGTTGTTAACTGGAACGGTTTTATTAGCATCTACTAATTCGGCTGTCCATAATCCTTCTTCGGATGTTAAAGATATTATACCTTTATGTAAGTCAATTACTGCGGAATGCTGTCGCAATATATCGCATCCAATCAATACATTGAACGGTAATCCCGTTGCGACCAAGAATCCTATTGGTAGGGTTATATTATTATTGGTAAGATCGAGCGATACTTGTTTTTTAACTGTTTTATTTTGCCGTCCAGTGGCTCCGATAATTATCACATTATTAACAGGTAAGGTCGGTATAGGCAACTGGCCTTCTCGCTGTATTTTTTCCAGTTCAGTACTATCTATCAACAAGATGTTGGATCCAGTATCTATCATTATGGTAGATTGTACTCCATTTAATTTTGCTGTTATATATATGATTTCATTATTACTATTACTGTGTACATGATTCTTATCCTCTTCCAATAAATCTTCTCTAATATTTTTTAAATAGTGGTTATTAATTATAGTTATGGTATTATTATTCTTAGTTTTATTTACAAGTCGTTGTTCCCCAAGATTACGGTTCAGTGAAGGGTATTCATCATTTTTCACTGCCTCTATTAGTTTAAATGAGGGCTTCCCCCATCTTCTCTTTTTTCATTTGAATTATTAGATTGATTTTGTACAGGTTCGGTGCGGTCCTCTGCATTAGGTTCCGCTATCCTATAATTTCTTTCAAGTTGATAGTTGTCTTCACGCCGGGACTGATTATAATGACTGTCATATCGGTGATTCCTTGGGTAATACCGTCGCTGATTACTTTGAGGCCTGGAGTAAATATAATTAACGTTATGCCTATAATTATTGGGTCGTCTGTCCCCATCTCCTCTATTATTGCGACTATCGCAGTAATTATAAGGATTATTGCCACGATAATTATAATTCCTGGAATTATTATTCGAGTGATCGTTCTGGGTCCTATTTGCATTAACGTTCTGAGCGGGTCGATTGTGATCATTATTATGAGAATTGGTTTGTGGCTTGTTATTATTATACTTCTGATATTTATAATTTAACATTCTGTTTCTTTGGTATTGATTCTCGTGCTCATAATTCTCAAGGAATTTGGCCATGGCTGAAATCGTTTTGATTTGGCTACACATGCGTGCATTTTTTATCCCTTCCTCATAATGGTAGGATAGTTGTATCACCAAACATTCTTCGGGAATTCTGGGCTCTAAGTTCCGCGCCATACATACTTTTCCTAGAGAGTATGAAGTAGGAGACTGTCCTATGTTCGTTTCGTATCGGCCGTTACTCAAATTATTTCTAATTATGTTCTGGGTCGATTCCGACCAATATTTCTCTTTAAATTGTTTTTTGAACTCGGTCATGTCCAGTATATCCGGGCGCACCGCTGTCCACCAATTATCATAGGTATCTTTAAATGTCTCATCAATCATACTGCGTATAATACTCCAGCGATTTTCTCTATTTCTTGCGATCATCTCTTCCAACCTCTTTAAAAATTCCATCGGATTACACTTGTAATTACAAAAATTAATCGACTCACGGTTATCGTGGTTATTCGTATGACTATGCTGGCATGTCCTATCCCGCCATGAATCTACTTCTTCTTGTAGCTGTAGTTCGCATCTACTAATTTCCTCTATTTTATTTTTACTGGTATTAATTTGACCTTCCATATTGTTTAAATTGCCATATACTCTTTCGAGTCGTTCACCCATGTCTGTCTGTACTTGCGTAATCCCTTCCTTATTCTCTTCCCGTACCTGATGTATTTCGTTTTTAATTTGCTCATATTTTCCGACAGTTTCCTGTTGGATTTCTTCGACCATTGTTTTACTCTCGATTTTTATGTCATTAATTTTATTTTGTAATTCTTCACGAACCTGTACTATTGTTTCATTAGTTTTTTCTAACCCTTCATTTGTTTTGGCTATTTCTAATTTTCTTTCCTCATTATTTTGGTCCACCTTCTGGTTAATTGTCACATGAATATTCTCAATTTTTTCATTAATCTGCCTTAAATTTTCTTCATGTATTTGTAGGATGTCTTCCTTCATTTGTTTTAAATCCTCATCATTCCTATCTAACCTTTCGTGAATTTGGTTTAATCTTTCTTTATTCCTATCGAACTTTTCGTTCATTAGTTTTGAGGTTTCTTTAATTTCCTCATTTGTTTTATCGAATTTTTCCTCCAGTCTCTTTGAGTTTTCCTTATTTTCCTCATTTGTTTTATCGAATTTTTCCTCCAGTCTCTTTGAGTTTTCCTCCTGCTTCTTTGATTTTTCCAATAGTAGTTTAAACATTTCCTGTATACTCAAGTCTTCCTTTTGGTTGGGCTTATCTGGTTGATCCCCTTGGGCCTCTTCTTCCATTACTCCCTTTTCCTTGTCCGTAATTATTTCGGTTTCCGTTATTTCGTCTGTCTGTTGTTCCATTTCACTATCTCTGATTACTTCTATTTCTTGTCCTTGTTCACCTTCTTCCTTTTCCGTATCTTCTGCCCTCATCTTTGATCTACCTCTGGTATTATGCATGTTTATTCTCCCACAGTTGACTGCTCTGGTTAAGTAATATGAATATAATTATAGTTACTTAACTTAAGCCCCACACAAGTTGAGCGCCAATTTGTTATAAGACCCTCGGCTCTTACGGTTGCGGGGTTCTCGTTCCTTCCACCCCAACGTTGCCGGTGTCAATTTGTTATATGACGAGTACGTGCGTCTCGTTATTATCACGCAATGTAAACCTATTCGTTACTAGGAACGGGTATGCTTCTCTGTCTCTCCTCTCTTCGGTCGTGTTAATTTAATTCAATTATTTAGATATCTGAGATATTTGGAGTTGGGGAATATAGTAATTTTATTCACTAATATTAGCTTATCTCTCTAAGAAAAATACCAGTGTTAGTCTGCTTGAAACTTAAATATTTAATGTTTTATTCTATAATTTCGCTCAACCCTAGTATACCTCGAAGAGAATTATGTAAATTTTGTATTTTTACGCTCTTCTCTTTGGTGTCGGAGAATTCCGCAATAAGCGCTGCAGTTCTGGGGCAACGAAACTTATAGGTTAATTCACTGTTTACGTTAACCAATTATTATATACTTAGTCAGTTACTTTTGATTCCCAACTCATTAAATAATACCCCAAATGATAAGATTTTGCAACTATACAAGGTTTCTTTATTTATTCATTCCTTCAACATTAAATAAGATAGGTTCCAATTCGTATACACAAAGGCTATAGATTGCGTGAATCGATTATTGTTCGGTCCAAAATGTTATTTTATATTCGGTTATATAATGTGTTTTTGTTTATAATTAACTTAATTCAGGGTGTGAAGGTTCTTGTAACTGTGGGGAAGATTAAAATACATAGATAAGAATGCAAGATTTACAAATTTGAAGTGTTGTGTTGTTAATATGATTTATACAATTATAATTTACCAGACTAGAACGACGTAACTCGAGTAGGCCGTTGGTTGATAATCTCGACGCTCAGAATGGATATGTCGTTAGAGATTCCTTTCTTCGGTTTAATAAAGTGGAATTCTTGTCCTGTTCACCTCGGAAATACAGCTTCCTGGGTTTATTTACGGCCAGGCTGGTGGTCCTTCTGCAAATTCTGGATCCAAATACGTTCTTCTCTCGTTTGAAGTAATTAGTGATGTTCCGTGTATTGAAAAGGTTATGAGTTCCAGTGTGGTGTATATTATTTGTTGTGACACAGTTAACTCTTTGTATTGGTTTTAATATATCGTTAATTCTTTTCTGGTATAGGACAATTCAAGTCCTTCCTTGTAGAACCCAGTTATTTATTTTTTATTGTGATACTGTACTATGATCTCATTTGGTTAAACTTTGCTGGTATACGTCAAGAAGATTATCATTAGAATTTTGTGTATTATAATAGTATCAAAATAATTTAGAATATTCCAATTACATTAAACATTTCTTGGATTTTTAAATCTCATCACGTTCAGATCATAAAAGGCAATAATTGAAAATCAACAACTTCATACATTACTGTTGTCCTTAGCAACACATTATTTTTCTTCCTTCTCAATGTTTTGTATATAGTGTTTATTTCATATATTTTTCGTCCATTCCTTATTAATCTTCTATTATATTGGAATATAACTTTACCTATAGTTTTTTTACTGTTTTCTACATATATTCTGCTGGTTTTTTGATCTTAGTCTGTTTCTTTTATATTTATTACTTTTTCGATATCAAATGTTATCAATCGATATCATGGCATTGTGGCATTATCATACTTTGTTTAAATTGAGGTGGTTTATTATATATCATTACTTATCAAATGTTTTTCCTAGCTCTTTGAACCGTATTCATTAATTATTATTAGCTTCCGTACCTAACCTTTATGTTATGAGTGGTTATATAGTGTTATTGGCTGTTAGGCCTTTTATTGTATGTGGACCTACCTTTGTTTATAACCGGTGAACAACTATAGCCCTTTTACATAAGTTCATACATATAATCAAATCTCAACTATTAACATTTACATAAATAATTATTCTTTCCATAACTAATAACAATTTTATCTTGATCTATGGATAACATATAAGAAAATTGAGACATATTAACAATAACTAACTGCTTCCCACATCCTTCTATAACAGTAATTGAATAATACATTTTGTTTCATTATTTTCCATTAACTCAACAAGTAATTTGTATAACATAACATAAACTTTAACATAACATTCATTGTCACAAAATAATATCATTTAATTCATAATCCTTACTTACTATTGCTGTAAGGTAAATTATTGTCTCGTTTTTGCTTAATTTCATTGTCATTTACTTTGACATTTTCTGTACTATTTTCTTTATTACAATTCTCATCAGTATTTGCGTTCTGTATTCTCATTTCTGTTGCGTTACAATATGTATAATCAAATGTTAGGATTATTCAAGTGTATTATTGTTTATGTGTATTCCTAGTGTTTTATTGAATTACATTGTTTAGTATATATGTATAATCAAATGTTAGGATAAGTGAGTGCATGTTTTAATGAGATGTTCAATTTGTTCTTTTTTGTGATTGTTAGTAGTAGTGAAGAAAATTAATAGAGTTGATGGATTCATGTAAAAGATCTTTTTTATTTTTTGAGGAAGTAATGGAGATATAACAATTTGATTTTGAACGTAAATGAATTTTTGAATTTAAAGATAAATATTTTCTGAATTTTAAATAAGGAATTTGTTAGGATGTATTAATGAATATGTGTATGCGCCCAGTACTTGCTAAAGGCAGCCCAGTGTGCATGTAAGGGGGAATATATCGGTTGAGGATTTGGCATGGTATGAGGCCAGGATTTTGATTTTGGGGGTAGAATGTTAAAAGGTCAGGTGTACTATGGTGAGTATCTGTCCGAGTTTACGGTGTTGGGATCTCGGATAGAGAAGTCAGATGCAGCCATAGTCGCTGAGCTAGGGGGGTATTTTACCCATGATGCGTTAAGAATTAATGGGGGGTTGTTGGCACCATATCCTCACCGATCCTCTTAGGGGTAGCAATGAGAGTTCTTCTATTTTGACATAAGACCTCTCATTGGGGGGGGGGGTATTGTAACGGGGCTATTTTGAAGGGTATATTTTTTATTCAATTTATTAATTATTTGGGACTGATTTGTTTGGACACCCTTTATGGTCATGCAAAAATGCTGTATTGGACACCCTGTATACAATTCCGTACCGGCCTGTGCCTAGTACACAACGATAACAACATTGGAATGCGGGGGTAGGTGCGTTTGTGTGCCGCTGTCTATAATCTCGACGCCAAACTCGGCAACAGAACTGAACAACACGTGACTAATTAAACCGATCACGTGGGCGCAGCAGCCAATAGGAGAGCGAGCGGGCGGAAGTGAGCATCACCGACGCACCTCGTGGCTTCAAGCAGTCGGCTAATTACATCTAGAAGTACCGGACACGAGCAGTGTGTGCGTCCGCCGGCTGGGCAGTGTTCATCTTGCCCGTGCATAAAAATGGGATGCCGGGCAAAGACAGTTCGGCCAATAACATGTAAACCGCGTGGTGGCGTCGGAGCGCGGGTTGACTAAAATTTCAATAATGTAGAACGACCGGCGGAAAAGTGAAGAAATAGCAAAATCGAACAGTTCGGTAGTGAGCAAAATTTGGTGAAGACATAATTTGGACATAATCGGTACAATACAATGGACGGAGTGCACCGTGGGCTGGGCAGGAAAGTACCGACAGAGTAACTATAATACAAACTAATAATTAAGAAAGCGCTTTAATTTAAACAAGGGGTATTTGAATAAGATGTAAATGGATATGCAAATGCTGGGTAGCCTTTATTATTAAGTTTAAGCAATTATTTTCTGTGTTTTGTTCAGTATGATAACCATCTGTTATAGGTAGATTGGACCTAAATGTGGTTTAGAATAGAGTTCTGAAAGTATAATAAAATTCAAAAGCGTATAAAGAGAATAATGGTATAATAATATTTAAGGTTTGTTTACAACATAACCATCTGTTAGTTTAGTTATTTTGTCATTACCATTTCCTATTCTGTGCTGAAAAATTCGGCTAACGTTCCCGGGTTTCTTCTGAATTTGGGGTGTAGTCAGATTGCAAAATTGTCCCTTTTTGTTTAATTAAGGTAGAGTGTAAGGTTTCGATGTATAGCCTAAAACATCGTGGCGACTCTGGACTTCTGATGGCTGTGTTTTTTTATATGAAAGGTAAGTAAGCGAAAAGATCACAGGTAAGTTCCTGGCAGTTTTATTTTATTTTTTATTTCGATAAAGTTTGTTTCTCAACACAAGTTGCAACTCACTTAGCAAGTAAAATACCCCATGAGGAAATTAAAAAAAATATCAGGTGTTCTATATCAAATTGTGATCTACAAAGAATTCACCTAGTGAACAAAAAAGATATTATAAATATTGAAAAAAGCTTTAATCTAATTGATGAAGCCGCAAAACATCCATTTGACCCTGTAAGCATCGAGGCTTGGGTTGAAGATCTTAAAACATCAAAGGACACTGCCTTAGTGGTTTATAAACCACAAGGTGTAAATAGTTTTGAGTTTCCTCAACTGAAAAAAGATTTTTTGTTATTGTTTATGACCAAAGCACAAAAAACTATTCTACAAAAGTATAGTAGTGACGTTGTATGTATTGATGACACCCATGGCCTTAATAACTACAACTTTCAGTTATATACACTTCTAACATTGGACGAAACCAGAGAGGGGTTTCCTTGCGCTTTCGTGTTCACGAACAGAGGGGATGAAACCGTTATAATGATTTTTTTTATCAAATAAAGTCTGCATTAGGATGTATTACAAGCCATACATTTATGTCTGACATGGAAGACACATTCTATTCCGCATGGTGTAAAACAATGGGGACTTCAAATAATCATATTTATTGTACATGGCATGTATTAAGGGCATGGAAGACCAATGTAAATACAAAAATTAAAATAAAAGAAAAGCGAGACAGTGTGTTTAAAATGTTACAGGCTCTGTTGTATGAACTTGATGAAGACACTTTTAACAAAATGCTCCATGAAGTTTTAAGAAGACTTCATGATTATGAACAAACACATTCATTTTATGAATATTTTATAAAACAATATATTAATAAGAAACAATACAGATCATGGGCCTACTGTTATCGGATTCATTTAGGCATAAACACTAACATGTCAATAGAACATTTTAATAAAATATTAAAATATTGTTATCTAAAAGGAAAACAGATTAAACGACTGGATAAAACAATCTCTGCCGTATTACATTTGCTCAGAGATAAAATTTTTGATCTGATAATTAAAATGAAAAAAGGAAAACTTGTGAAAAAATTGCAAGTATTAAGAAATCGTCACAAAGCTAGTATGTTGTTGGACACAGAGAAAGTTTTGACAACTTTAGATGAAAAGTGGCAGGTCCCGTCATCCACACAAACAGAATTTTATACTGTTAACCGGATTAAGACTGCACATCATGTCATTTACAGTGCATACACTGTAACTCTTGCTTTCATGAGTTTGTGTGTTCGTGTATGGACAGTGCCATACGAAACAATATGTGCAAACATATTCACCTTGTTTGTAGAACACTGAATAAAAACAATAAGACAAGTATCCTTGAGGAAAGTCAGAATGAAGAAGATATGCTTGTTATAGATATTCCAAAGGACGGAGGTATTATGTTAGAAGAAACAGTTTTAAATGAAGTAAGTAAAAGTAAAGAAACAGAAAAGAGCGTATCTTTAAATAACGAAAGAATGAAACTGTTTGAAGAAATTCAAGAGATTCAGAAAAACCTACAAACTGTTGAACAGTTTCAATACGCAAAAAGACAGATGGGACACTTACTACTGACAATAAAAGCTATGAAGTCAGCTGCTGAAAGTAGCTTAGAGGTATGTATAATTTTCAGTCAGATTATCCATTTTATTTTGTAGTACAGTCTAATCCAAACTACTTAGTCATCAACTTACGTATCTTCTCATCCACCTACACAAACTATCCACCCACCCATCTATCCAAATTTTATAGCTTTACTTATCTATCCACCTACTCTCCTATTCAGATATATACTCAATCACATACCTGTTTATCTAATGATCTACTCATATTCTACTGAATTATTTATCTATCTATCCATCTACCCATCCTTTAATTGCTAGTCAATACTGATTTTGTGTGTGTTTACATTAGATTTATAATTATAAGTTCACTGACATAATTATAAAATCTTATCGTATGTATTTTTTCCAAATTGTTCTTATAGCAATAGATTAAAATAAATAAATAAATTTCTCTTAACACCAGCCACAAAGTTAAATCTGGGCATAAAGATAAATATGTTTTTGATTGTATTTTTACTGTGTCAGTTTTTTGCTTAACAAATTTTGAAAACTTTTTTTACTAATTTTATTAATTACAAAAAATAACAGTTAGTAGGTATCATTAAATGAACTCTTGTTAGCTAAAGTAAATTCACACTTACCAGTCGACAAATTCAATACAATTAGTTTTGAGTGTACTACAAGCGGGACATGTTTACTTTAAACTACACACCGAGAGCTAGATGTAGTTAGTTTTTTTTTCTTGTAGTGTTTGATAAGTTTTTTTGCATTGCAGGTCACTGAAAATATTGGAAATAACACCAATATACAAAAACAGAGACAGTTCACAGCAAAAAACAAATGTCAAAGACTAACTCCAAGGAGCAAATCCAGGCAATTGCTTTGGATTTGCTTCTTAACTATCAAAATGAATTATAAATATATCAGGACTCAGAACACTAATTTTTATAAAATTATACATACCTGTAAGCTCCTTTCAGCAGGTGACTTCATCGCTTTCAGTGTCATTAAAAGATGTCTGATCTGTTTTTTGCGTAGTAAAACTTTTCTACAGTTTCTATGTTTTCCTGAATTTCTGTAAATTCTGCAGACAGGTCAAGATTAATTTTTTCTTTTTTTGAAGATATGCTCTTTTCTGTTTCTTTAGTTGTACTTATTTCGTTTAAAATTTCTTCTAATATGACTCTGTCATTCGGAATATCTATAACGAGTTTTATCTTCATTCTCCCTTTCCTCAGGGATCCTATTGTTAAGTGTTCTACAAACAAGGTGAACATGTTTGGCACTGTCCATACAAGAACACACAACTTATGAAAGCAAGAGTTACAGTGTATGCACTGTAAATGACATGATGTGCAGTGTTTAATCCGTTTAACAAATGTAATATGGCACAGATTGTTTTATCCAGTCGTTTAATCCGTTTTCCTTTTAGATAACAATATTTTATTAAAATTTTCTATTGACATGTTAGTGTTTATGCCTAAATGAATCCGATAACAGTATTAGGCCCATGATCTGTATTGTTTCTTATTAATATATTGTTTTATAAAATATTCATAAAATGAATGTGTTTCTTCATCATTAAACAGCCTTCTTAAAACTTCATGGAGCATTTATAAAAAATTAGTGTTCCTAGTCAGTAGTGATATATTTATAATCAGTGGACAACAAAATCCAGGAATTCAAATTACATTAAGGTACTACATGAAAATTGAAATTTTTATTATTAAATAGAATAGTATAATAAATGTTAAAATATGAATACTGTTACGACACAATTAAGCCAAATCCCGTACCAGTGATAAAAAAGATAATTCTTGATATAAAAATACTTCATATAAAATAAAATGTTTAAAAATGTATAAAATGTAAATATTATGACACGACGTACGACGATATTACCCAACCCAAGTGATTGATCCAACAACATAAACACAAAGAAGGGAACCACGAACCATACTCAAGAAAAAAGGTGATGGACCAAACAATTATTAACTAACAAAGGAAGATATGAACCCAGAATTAAAGAAGAATCAAAGGAAGAGAACAGATCCCTACGATTAAACAGAAGGCAAATCAGATGAGAAGAGGAAGAACGAAGAGGAGAACCGAACCAAGATGAAGACTATTGAAGATGAAGATGACGAAGAAGAGGAAGAATGAAGAGGAGACAGGTTAAACCCAAGGGGAGACTAACACACATAAAAAAGGGAAAAATAGTATACTCAATGATAGAATACGGTAAATAAACCCCAAATAATTATTTATTGATGAAACAAACATTATTGTTATAATTGAATTAACGTATATACCCATTTTAAAGACAATACGATTGTAAAGTATGTACTGTAAGAAAAAGTACACTAACACAGTTAGAAAGGTTAGATTTAACAAAAAATAACTAACCTAATATTATGTTAGAAAGAAATAGTGAGAAATAATAGGAGAAAGTATAGGGATTACCCATTAAATAACACTCAATACAAAGTGAACCAAAGTGAAGTGCTGTAAAGTAGTGTAAGTACCCTAAGAAAAGTGAAAGTGTATGTTAAGCATTAAAAATGTAGTGATAAGTAAGAAAACACTTTATAAAACATTGATGAACAATCAATGATTGGAGTGATCTTGTACACATTTAGGTAATTAAAAACAATTAAAAATAATATTTCAAATAAATACAAAAGAAACATGTAATGTTATTCAGGGAGAAAGCCCAGACAAAAGCAATTTGTGTTAACATGGTATGGAGGAGATAGTAGAATAGAAATAAAGTTTTGTTGTTAAAATTAAGACTACAATGAATCAAACACCCCATGTTGAAAGGGGAATTAACTTATAATAATTTTGCAAAAAGTGATGATGTTTATCACTCTAGGTAGTAACAAAAGAAAAGAATTAATCTTAGAACTAACAATAACTAGTAACTTACAGAAGCCGGCAGAGGCAAAAAGTGGGAGTCTCTTCTTACAACACCAATTTCACGAACCCTCAAGAGATTGACTGCGGTCGCGGAGTTTAGACTATGCACTGGCCACGACTACCTCCAAGCCCATTTACACCGATTCGGCCTGGTGAATTCCAACATCTGCCCGCTGTGCAATGGAGGAATGATGGATGGACAACACCTGCCTGTCTGTCCTGAACTGGCAAACCTGCAAACGCGAACTTTATCCTGTCTGTACTGGGAGGCTCGCCGCCGAATGGCTGAACTGCCGAGAGCGGGGATTGGATAAAGTAAGTAAGTAAGTAACTTATAAAAAATAGTTTGGTTCAATGTTATAAAGGGGATATGGCTGAAGGGAACCTACAGTCCATAAGCCTAATTATTGTATTTTAAAATATATGTAATGAAAATGTATGTTGAATAGCAATTAAAACACAAACAAATATGATAACTAAGTGAAGCCCATCAGGCTGAATTCAAAATGTAATTTAAAAGGAAATACACCAAAACACCATCATGGCTAATCTTGGCTATGAAAACATCTAACTGCCAGAGACACTCAAATGTAAATTGTAGCAATTTCACAAGAAACTTTACTAATCTAAGACCAGTAAATGGCCAGTAATTATATGTCAATCATTTTAAAACAGAAATGTTATTATAATAGTTTAATTTAAGAAAGATATGTAATTTATCAAATGTCAAACATTTAGACTAAAGTTAATGTATAACAGAATATGACCTTATGAGGTATCATTGTAAACTTTGAAAGGAAAGAAAGATAATAGTGATATCATTTATTACCCCAAAGGAACTATAAAGGAATAAAACCATTAGGAAAATACTTGATAAATTTGAATAAAAATTCAAATATCTTAACAATGTCTTTGAAAGAGTAATTAACCAATCCCAGGATTGCTGTTTCCCTAGTAACGAGCCGTTGAAGGCTTATTTTCCGTTAAATATATGAGACTCGAAAAAACGATGCGTGGGTAAGCGGCACGCAAAATTGGAATGATTAAATTTTTAATTTAAATAGTTACAAAAGTTTCGAAAGTGAACCAAGATGACCAAAGACGAATAGATGTCGACCTACAAAGAATTGACGATCTCCAGGAACCAAATTAAATAAATTAATTATCAAAAACCCAAGACAAAATTGGAAAAGATGTTCGAAGCTTAAAACCAGCCCAAATTTGAAGAATATCCACTACCCTGATGACTACACATCAACGATATATGAACTGATAAGTATCGAATAAATTCCTTAATCCCAAAAAACCAAATTACTTAAAATATTTTTCAAATGATAAAATTTCTCACTATTGAACAAATATTATTTTCTTTCAAAGGTGTTAATGCATAATTTACTTACATAAAAACATTTTATTAATCAAAATATAACCTCGCTTAAGAGCACAATTTGTGTAACAGAAATACGACACTACCGAACAATTTGTAAAAACACACAATACTTTCTAAGTACGTATAAGGTATGGTAGTGTACTTTTTTAATGTAACCAACGTATATGTCTTATTTCATAATCCCAAGAACCCCAGATTTTAAACCTGGTAATATATTTTATGTAACTGAAGCCATTTCGGCAATGAAAAGTGTTTTAAAATCAATTTTGCCAACTCTGAGATATTTGTGTTTCATGCTATAAGCCGGAGCAATCTGTTATCAAATTATTTATAATTCATTTGTCATATTAATTAATGACCAAATTTGTATTAAAATCACAGTACCGAGTATTACTATCTTTTTATTTCATAGGATGTTGTAGAGTATATGTGTGTTAGCAAGTTTTATTCAATAGCCAACTAGCGCTCATCACGAGTGGTCGAGACGGCAACCTGTATAGCGGCGGGAACCATTCGAACACTCCAGCTGTCCATGCTAATAACACGTATCATCTTAGAATTTAACTATTTTAATTGTTTTAATAGAAACAATTTGGCGCCACCCGGGATTCGCAACCCCTATGAATTAACAGGTAGGTTGTACTGGTAATATTGACAACGCTACAGACTCCAGTAGTGACGTCGATTTATGTAACGACCGGTGTGAGGCAAACACACTACATTCACACTAATACACAAAATAAACAAGTGTGACACATTTTAATAGGTACGACCACGTTTACTCGTTACAATACGTTAAGGTAATATTTATTATTAAGAAAAATCGTTACAAGAAAAATCGCTGCATGTGCCAACCAACTAAATTTCTTACAAAACCGCCAATATCTCGAAAACAAAAAAGCCGATTTTATTGAAATAAAACCAAAATAAAATTTGGAATTTTCTGTAATTTTCACTCGCCGACATCATATAGCTATCTCTCATAAAACGAAAGTTTGTCGCATGCCGAAAATTTCACTACATGAAAATTAAAAAAGAAACTTCATGACATGGAACCATCTGAAGACTCTGTTTTTGAAAATTGTTAAAACTGTCGGTTAAAATTTCTGCCTAAAACCATCCTCAAACTTCAAGGAACACGGTGGTGAAAGAATTTTAAAAATCAGATCAGCATGTTACTGAAGTTATGTTGGGCAATGAAACACATTCGCATTCTCTCGCGCTCTCCGCCCCACCAATATAAAATATTCGTACGCTGTGCTCCGCCCCACCATGCCAGATTTGTTTCTCAGTCGACGCGCTATGTCTCAGACGTAGACACTTGTACATCTTTGCCCCACAGTCCTAACTTCGTGAATGGGACGCAGTCTGCTCTCTCTGATGTTTAATTCCAGACTGTCTGATGCTATGCACAAGCGTCCTACCCCCACTCCTGCGCTATACTGATTTTTTCTGCTCTCCTGTGAGAAAATCGGTAGGTGTGAGTCGATCACACACTCTTTGGTCATGTGAAACTGACTTTTAGGCATGTAGGCCTACACTTCCTACACACGTCCCAGGTCAAAGTCACGTACAAAAAATTTTGCGATGCGCTTATGAATGTACCTACCGTTACAACTAATTTTAATAAAATCACTGTTGTTCAAAATTAGTTAACAGAAGAGAAGATATTGGAGAAAAATTAAATGTACTGTATTATTCAATGATCCATTATACGAGTGCGCGACCTTGGGTGTCCGGAATTACTAAAATGATGTCTTCCACGTGCAAAGCCCAAGAAGAAGACTTGCGTCTACGGGGAGATCATCAGAGCTGTTAACCGACTAATCTGGCGACGTGGTGGGGGCACTGGAGGGGCAAGTGCCTGACCGACCGTGACACCGACACACCGTGCCACCTGGCGGGCTCAGCTGATACTTGTCTCAGCTGATTTTGTTAAGTTTTTACCGCGGGCGCTTTTGTATCTATTTTGGATGCGTGTTTGAGTAACCAAGTTAAAGGTAAGAATTGTCTTCTATCATGTTTTCTATATAACTATATTACAAATATATTTACTATATAACAAACATTATCATGTTAAATTGCTAAACTCAATGTCAGCAGCGATTATTTCTGTCTTGATGCGTTTACATATCAAATGTAAAACTGAAATACAAACAATTCAATGAAAACTAAAAGCAATTAAAATATCGGTATGGAGAACCATAGATTACTTCCATGTTCAAAGATTTATATTTAAAATCATAATGGAAATGAAATATTTCCACAGAAACTACTTCTTTCTACTTATAGATTCAGCCTGACCACAATACTGTGTGGTCATTAACGTATACCACCTTACATTATCGCACTCGATTTTCACTCATGATGACAGTCGATGGCACTGCCGAAACGTCTGGTTTTGCAGATAACATTGTACTTTGCTCAAACAGCCCGGGAAGGAATTTTTACACTAAACTACTTCTTCGTTGCCGATAACGTAGTACACATAAAAACATAAAACGTTGCAGGTAAACTACCCCTTCTTCTCCACCGATCTTCACCAAAATCAAAAGACCTTGAGTGCTCTACACATTAGGGACGTATGCAAAAAATTATTGATTCTGTTTGACTTTACGGCAGTTATCGTTCATCATAGAAAAAATTACCCTTATTAAAACATTAAATGTTGCAGGTAAACTACCCCTTTCTCGTAACTGATCTTCACCAAAATCAATAGGTCCTGAGAACTCTACAATTCAGGGCTGTATGCAAAAAATTATTTAATTCTGTTTGAATTTGCGGCTGTTATCGTTGGCCATAGAAAAAAATCTACACACAGACACTTTTCGAAAAAATGACTTTTTTCGTGTTTTGAGGGTAGTACATGTATACATGTACATGTATTTGATGTCATTTTGATCAATTTTGCTGCAATTGTAATCAATGTTATGGAACAAACAAGTAAAAAATAAGTACTGTGTGTGTGTGTGTGTGTGTGTGTGTGTGTGCGCGTGCACAGGTGCATTCTCATTACATTCAGTTACTTGATATGTAATGCTTTCACAATTGAAATACATTTCAGTGAGATGACAATTGGGTTCGTTCCAGGGAAATGTAAAATTCCTGTTACAACCACACAATTTCTTGTAAAAGTAGTTCTTGACTTTTCCTTATACAGCAAGATGAACAATATAATTCACAAGTCTAACCACTCTTTCCTTCTCAAAACACTATTTAAAAAAAAAAAAAGTGACTAACAAAAGATCTGAGTATTCCTTCTTCTAGTTTGTTTGCCAACAGAAGTAAAATTAGTGTATACAAATATAGTATTATTTTTTGTACATTTCAAAATTTTGAGACACCAGGTTTCAAAAAGTGGGGCAAAAGTTTGACAAAATCACAAATTCCATGTGGGACATCGATTAAAGAGAATTTTAATGAAAATCTGAATATACTGTACAGTTTTAGAAATTTCAAAATTCTTTGACCCCATGGCTCAAAAATGGAATCAATAATTTGAAAAAAGTGTAAAAATCCATCTAGCTGTTAGACTAAAAGAAATTATAACACACATTTAACTGTGTGGAATTTATACTGTTTATTGTATGATCACTCTATAATACTGTTACTTTACTAAACAAAAATTAGTCAGTCTGCCTGCACACCCATATTGCTGAGTAATAATACAGCACAACAGCAGTCTTGTCTGGCATCTCTGGGCCACACACACACACACACACACACAGTTGCTATGTAGCTGATTTCTCTCTGGCAGTGGTGAAATGTCAGTTCTGCCATGGTCAAAAGCATAACAGGCAGCAGGCCTAATGTTTGAAAGAAAAGAGAATAAGAAGAATTATCTTGTAGACATTTGTAATTTTTAGTTATTTTTAGAAACAAAATTTAATGTTTTGTTTAATGGGCAGTTAAGAATACTTTGTGTGTATGTGCATGCGTGTGTGCGCACGCGTGTACAACTTTTAATCTGAACAATAATCTGCTGTTAGAACCCAGCTGCCAGAAGTGGAACATGTGGTAGGATAGCACAATGCAGCAGTACTGTATTCCGAAACTGTCACTTCAGAAAGTATATTAAACAAAATACAGGACCATTATGGGAAGAATAAATAAAGTTTAGTTGTTACCGTTTATCTGAAATTTGCTTATTAAATTTAAGTTCAATGAAAACAATGCTATGTTTATTTTCAGATGAGTACTACTACCGTAAAATGTGATTTATGCAGCAAAGAGTTCAGTAAGAGACTTTTATTGTAAACGGCATATTAGAATTCGCATTCTGTAGCGCTGAACGATTACATAAAATATTGTAAGTATTTCTGCTTACGAGAGAACACACGTAGGAACACCGCACACAGCTAAACAAACCGAAAATAAGTTACAGGTTTATCGTCAAGTCTACAAAGACTCGGATAGAGCGCAGCCGCATCCCATCCCATCTATTAATCGTACGGGCAGACGCTTGTCAGCCCAGAATGCGAATGTATCACACAAGCAGCGTCTGCCCGTACGATTAATAGATGTGATGGGACGCACCTTCGCTCACCCCTCCAGTGCCCCCACCACGTCGCCAGATTAGTCGGTTAACAGCTCTGATGATCTCCCCGTAGACGCAAGTAAGAAGAAGCGCTAACTCACGAATTTCTCGTTTCAGTGCTGCCAGCTGCCGCACTAGCGCTCGTGACTGTGTTGTGAAGTTTCTATATATGTACTATTATTTACATTTACCGATGAACTGGACTGACACTTAACTCACACTAACAACGAACTTCCAACCCGTGCTATTACACTTGCGTGTATTACCCGTGCGTGTTATTTACACTTGAGTCTGCAGACTGACGATTATGAAACTGCTCGGACAACTTCGGCTACCTTCGTTCTCAGCAAACAGACTGGTGGCGCCGTGAGGTACAAGTAGGGTTTGCAGTCCCTAATCACACCAAGCGAGCGTTTACTGCTGAAATAGGAGCAACTAGAGGTGGGCTAAACTGTTATTTTAAAATAATAAGTATGAAAATACCGTTCCAAAAAAATAACACATACAAATACCTGTTATTACATACTAATTATACATAACCTATATTATCCTTTGTAAGTAACTCGTTTTGAGTTTCCTGCAGGTCTCCTATGTAATATCTTCAAATAAATACACTGCAAGTAGGTTTATTTTCACCTAGATAAACCTATTAATATATTAATAAACCTACTTGCTGTGTATTTATTTGAAGATATTATGTAACCTATACTATATAATTTGTTAGAAGAAAAAATTGAAATTAAAAGTATTAACAGTGTTACTTTACACTGTGACTTTATTAAACTATTACTGTTTAAAAGAAAATAAGAAACAAGAGAATTTATAGGCCTATCTCCCTTTGGGAATACCAATTTAAGTTTTCACTAGGAGTAAACGAACTAACATTGGTTAGACAAATCAGTTGCGAAACTCGGGGCTATTAAATAATTTAGAGTAGGCCTACACGTAATACCACAACAAATAATGTGAAAAACATCAGAAACATATAAAAAAAACATAACAGTAAGCCACAAGAGTGAATGAGAATAAACAAAATTTTACAAATAAAAATAATAAAAACAACTGTAATAAAATAAATATAAATAAATAAATAAAAACTTATAAATAATAAGCAACAACAAAAGTAAATTAAATGCATTACATACCTGGACAATCTTCAGATTCATTCACTAATGTACACAGAATATAGGCCTACAAGTCATGAAATGTCACACCTATTTACATTATTCTGCTTCACTTAACACATTATAAATAAAATTAAACAGTTGAATTGTTTTTAAAATACTGGGATTTCAGTTATTTAAACACTATTTTTAATTCGCATTCAAAAATATCAGCTGTTGCGCTTTCCTTATGTTAATCGTGTTCTTCATTCAGATATTTAAGGAACAGGACTAGATAAAGTGCATAAATGTCCATTACAACAATCTCATCATTTACGTGAGATGTGTAGTGAAGTTAAAATCACATTAATAAAAAGTATAGTATAGCCTTTCAACATCAGCCACTCTATAGGTTATAACACAATATAATTAAATACAACTATTTCACTAACGACTCAGAACTCAAGTTTTTTATGAGTAAAAACATAGTTTTACCTTACAACCTGAACCGGTTTTAGTTACAAGTTGGTGACTAGTATAATATATAATTTATTAGCATATAATCTGTATTATATATCTGCATATCACACGAGAATAAATGTAACATCAGGATGAATTTTTTCCTTTATTAAAAACAGTTTCGTCTCTTTGCGCAGAATGAAGTATTCAGGACGAAAAAGTAGCTTCGTACTAGTTCCTACTCGAAATACGCTTGATACTAGTTGTTCCTAAAATACTAGGTGTTCCACAAGTCGCGCATCTCCACATGTCCTTGACTTCATCTACACCACATATGAAGCAAAACCAGCTTTACTTTTCTGGACAAGTTGTTTTCTTCTTTCGAATATTTTTTTCGACAAGTTTCTTCTCACATGACTGCAGAGCTGCCAAGGGTCCCCAGAGTAACTGAGTGAGGTCAGGAAGAGTGAGATTCAAGGAAAATGAGTGAGACAACAAATTTATTTTATATATTCATTTATTTCATAATTAATCATTATCAAACCACTTTTTATTATAATGGAAATTATCTTTATGTAACATTCATCAGTTTTGTGGAAAACAACAGAACAAAAGTTAATATATACCAAATGTTGCACTTAATTGCAAACAATACAAATCTCACTCTTTATTGCTGTTTTATTATACTGATATGTTACTTTCTTAGCATTAGCCACCACTTCTTTTGGTGGTTCGAATGTGTGGCATGGCCATTTTCATGGTCAAGACAGATGATAATGTGCCATCCACGTTCATTGAAGGTCTAAAAGCTGTTTTATTTTTCCGTATCATAGAAAAAACACGTTCTTCACCAGCATTAGAATGTGGAATTATCAAAACCAATTTTGCAACCTCAGATAGCCTCTTATACCTTAATTCTCCATTTGCTAGTTTCATCTGAGATAAATATGCCCAAATTACATCCATTCGGTAAATGTACCGACTTACTTGCTCCTCATCTTGCACTTTAGCACTTTCCCATACATCTTCAGGGATGCTGTCTTGTTTTAAAATTTTGTAATCCACAAATTCATCGTATAGTTGTTCCATCTCAGTAACTGGGTGTATATGAGAAAGAATGTTACGATACCTCAAGAGAAAAAATTCTATGTCACTAAACTAAACTGAACTTTTCTCAAAAAATTCAACAAATCTGGCATGTTTCAGCAAGTTGTCGTTCAATGGTAACTTCTTGGTTGCCTCAGAAATTACTTCCTGGTAAAACTGCCTAACTGGAGTTAAAAATTCAGCATAGTCTTTAGGGCTAATGATACCTTCATGAAACAGAGTAGTCAGTTTTTGTCGAGTTGCAATCCCAATAAATATTTCCTCATCATCCAGTTGATCTTCTCTTATATCAACTTTGAGATCTTTGAATCCAGAACCTTCAACCTCTTTAACTTTCTCAGGAGGGAGAATTTTACCTAGAACTTTTTTCACAAATTCATGCAAACATTGATAAGCAGCGAAGATACATGGATCCTCCCTCTGAAGATACTTGTTAATAATAGTGAACATTGGCAGAACTGCATTGTAAAAGAGCAGATACACTTCCAGAATTGGATTATTGAACAACGTTTTAAGTCTTTTAAAACGTGGCTCACTCTCAGAATTGGACAAAAAGTAACTCTTCAGTCCATCAAACAAGGAAAGTGTAGCGGGGCATTTTTGGGCATACCTGGGGTAATAACATAATTTGTATTTTTTCATAAATAAATAATAATTAACTTGTTGAGTGATAGGAAAAAATTTTATAACCGAGAGGTAAATTTGTTATTTTGGAGCGATCGCAAACGTGGCTACACTGCTGTTGACTTTATGAATGCAGAAAATTCTTAATAATATTGTGTGGACAGTTTTAATAACAGACAAACTGTGCCAAAGTCAAATCAAGGACGAACACGAAA
The DNA here is from genome assembly GCA_034769895.1 of Magicicada septendecula. Lineage (NCBI taxonomy): Eukaryota > Metazoa > Arthropoda > Insecta > Hemiptera > Cicadidae > Magicicada > Magicicada septendecula. The sequence continues at coordinate 827,228,639 of CM068368.1, forward strand.
CCAGTAAACAACATTGTCAACAAGTTATATAACTGACGATCAGGCGATCGTTACGTCAGCGCGTGACATAACGAGGTGTGTCACCAGTTTCGTGACACACAACAGAACAAAGACTTAGTCGGCTATAAACATCTCAGCGGACCAGACGCAAAATAAACTGTCGCGTCTGCCCGGCTCGCACCGGTTTTGGGCGAAGTTATTGTGTGTTCGCCGGCCGTGCGTGATATTCGCCCGCATACGATAAAATATGATTTTAAATTCAAATTAATAAATTTTAATAGCCATGAAGTAAAATGAAGTGACAGTTTTGGTGATATGTAAAAAATTATAAGCAATAGAATTGTGCGGAGTGGACAGAATTACGTAAGGAGGCTGGACTGGGTCGAATCGCTAAAGAATGGCAAGATAAGTAACCGACATGGGGTAAAACCCAAGAAATTTTCAAAATTGTAAAACCTTTGAATTTTAAAAAAGAAATGGCAGCCTAAAATATCTATACATAAATTAAACTAAATATGAGATCTCTAAAATAACTTGGTGTGTGTGTTGCGTGTGTACGTGAGAATGTATCTATATTAAGAAGTCTGGTTTGCGTTTTTTAAAAGATTATTTCAATTTAATATCTTGATTCATATAAGGTTTATATAATATTTCAATGTTGTTTTACTCTTTTTTACACTAAAAGTTTTTTTTCTTTACATTAAAAGTTTCTTTCTTTCAAATTTATTTTATGTGCGTTTCTTTTTGTTTTGAGAAATGTTAATAAATTTTAATTAATGTGTAAACGTATAAAGTTTTCTTTGTTTGTTTAAGAGGGCGCCAAGGTTGGCCCGAGAATCGCATTTTAGTTTACGGGGTGGCCACCAAGCGCTGTCATCGTGACGCCTGCTCTTGCAGCTAGGCAACATGCAAACGTTCTATCCACTTTCATGAGTCACATAAGTCAGCGGCGCGGTGTTGTCACTTCACTAGGGCAAGCAGCGATACGTGCAGTGTTGCCGCTATTTGCACAACACTCCATTCAAATTCAACCAACTTTACTCGCGTGGCAGTGCCGTGAACTTACCACGGCACTTCGTCGTATGGCCCTCCTGAGTGCTGACTGTTATGTCATTTAGCACCCACGGACCGTATTAGCTTATCTTTACACTAGGTGTCCCCGAGCGCGGACAAAAAGGGGCGAAGTTCTAGACAAATGTGAAATTTTCCATTAAATATAGAAATGAATGTTTTCATATCTTAAAAAAATATTTGGGAAATGTGTTCAATAATAAGAATACAAATTGATGCAAATGATCAGTTATCCACTATATTTTATAACAAAGTATTTACATATAGCATGTAACAAAAAAAAGTAAGACATTTGAACATAGTATACAATAATAACAATAACTTTTGAATATAATATACAATAATAATATATTTAATATAATAATAACAATATGCAGTAAATGGAAGTAGCATCTTGTTAAGATGACATATATTTTTTATAAGTAGCATCTATTTTGTATTACATATATTCCAGTCTCTGTAATTCATTTCGACGTGCATTCATCGAATGACTACTGTTAATTTTTTTCAAACGATCGAAGTTAAATGATGGTTTCAACAGCAATCCACTCAAAGTTTTTACTCTCGATAATGCGACATAAGTTAGACCAACTTGGAACTCTTTATCACCAATGTCGACAATTGCTTTATCCAGAGTTATTCCTTGAGATCTGTGAATACTGATCGCGTATCCAAGCATAACAGGAAACTGCTTACGTGTACAACTGATTCCACGCCGTTTAAACGAAGACGTAATAGCCACAATAGGGACTGAGCTTCCATAAATAGTCGGACCAGTATATTTTTCAAATTGAACGAGAATGCATAATGGCATACGTTCACTATAAGCCTCGTATTCAATAGAAGGATCATAAATTATATCAGTAATTGTGCCAACTGATCCATTCGCGAGACCCTTGGCCACCCAAAGATTTTGTCTTAAAATAATTCTGGCTCCTTTACATAGACGTAATTCAGCAGACAATCCTTGAGCTTCATCAGAAGATGCAGCAAGGGCTTCTGAGCAGTTATATGTATAGCTTTAATCAAGGCGATCGGTTGTTCATTTTTTTGTAACTTTTCATAATTAAATTTATCAATATCAGTATTTTTTGCCATTATGCACACTGCATTTTCAAAAGACTTATCCCCAATATTATTGACAAAAAATCGAGAAGATAACAGTTGATGATCAAGCTCAGTAATACTTCCATTCGAAACCCTATTAAGAGTTTCTCGGAAAGATCGTTGTTCATCTCCAATTTGTCTCATTATTTGTGTTAAAAAGAATACCTTTTTGAACTGTAAATATAATAAACTTGACTGAATAGTTTTAGCGTTTTTTCCAATACTGTAAAGGCTATAATCACATACTGGAGGAAGTTGTGACCAATCGCCCACTAAATAAATGCAAAGACCTCCGAATGGCAGGTTGGCTAATTGTGGTTTAGCGTCTCTGAGTCTTTGATCAACTTTGAAAAATAAGTTCAACCCAAGCATACTGGCTTCATCTATAATAACAAATTTAATGTCTTTGAATTCATCTTCAAAAGAAATTTTAGCATCACTGTTTAATTGTGGTAGAGCGTTTCTCGAAGGAGGTATTCTAAGAGCTGAATGGAGGGTCTGTCCGTTAATATTATTCTCTGCAACACCTGTCGGAGCCATCAAAAGAGTAGCATTGCATTGGAAATGAGAGTTTATTCGATGAACCATCTCGTCGTTGATGATACAACTCTTTCCTGTTCCAGCCTTACCTTGGACTATTGCAAGCTTATGTAAACAATTATCGTAATCCATTAGCTGTTGATCCAAAAAAGACAAAATGGCATTTTGTTGTTCATTGAAGTTGATATTCAAAGGTTCAAAGAATTGTCGTTGATTTACAATCGTTTCACTACTGTTCTCAATGAAATTAGTGTTATCTTTTATATCTGGATAACTATGATAAGCTTCGTTCCAGTCATGAAGTATATCGATGTCACGATTACCAAGAGTAACATAGGCTGGTAGGTCATTAGGCATAACTGCAGCAATTGCCATCCAGTCTCTCTCATTAAATATAATTTTATTATCATTATTTTCAAATTCATCTTCGTCTTCCACTGGCTGTAAAGACATATTAATCTGCTGAGGTTCCACAATGTTACTTCGCTGATATGCACTTTTCCAGGTTTCATCCTTATTTTTCAAATTTTGTTCACACCACCAGGGTTTGTGTAACATTAGCTGTTGTTTACAAAATAATTCGAAGCTTGATTGATTCAAGTTTTTATCAATCTTAGGATAGACTTGTACTATTTTATGTTTTCTGCAAATAACCAGTCTATTTCTACTTCCATGTTTGAGCAATAAAAAAGTTGAATAGATTGAGTTTCTCGTCATTTCTCACAGGAGTGTACACCCAATTTCCTTTACTATCTTTCAGTAAAGTCGATACTTCTTGAATTGCTTTAGGGAATTTAAAGCGACAGATAAATTCGCGACCATTCGGTTTCAGACAGTAACCTTTTGAGCACTGTGTATGTCGTTGGAATCGATTCAATAATTCAGAAATAGATCGGTCATCGTCAATTACAACATCACTTGATCTAATACGTGAGGATGTATTATTGCTGGTGGAATGGATGGCAATGGGTTGAACGCACTTACTAACTTATCGTAGTACGTTGTTGCTTCAAGCAACTGTTGCTGAGAAGCAGCATCAAAAGTTCTAGGATCCGGAGCACCAGATATCCAAATAAGACCGTGTAAATGGCATGAACCACGATGCTGAAATTCGAACCAAAACCAATAATCGAGAACTTTGTATCGTTTGCATACCACTTTTTCAATGAAAGTAACAGCTCGAAACGTGAAGTAATTTTCAACAATTAATGGATTCTCATTTATGAGTTTTTGTCGTTGTTGTACAATTTGAGATTCATTCAATAAATCCTCTTCCTCTAAATTACAGCCTAGAAGACGTGCTAAGTCAGGCCACCAAAGGTCAGCAGCACTCACTGTTAAGAAAGCTGTCGGTAGTATATCGAGCTGGCTTATCATCGACTCTAATTCACCTCTCCTTTGGAACCAATAAGAATTAGAACCTCGTATTTTAGAGCACCAATAATATAAACCTTTTACTATTTTTGGATTGTGTGACATTGCATCACGTAATTGTTGAATATTACCATGAAAATCAGATTTTTTAGCAAATATTCCTCCTCGTTTGATTGCATCGTGTCGTTGAACAGTATTTAGTGCAAAAAATCGGAACCGTGGATCTTGAGCAAAACGGCGATCTTTGTATTCTATTGAAAATTGGAAATATTCTAATGGTGTTATATTCATGTTATTAGGACGAGTATTATCATTCAATTCCGCAGAATCATAAGGAAATAATGCTGGAAAAGCCATAGTTATATATCCTTCACATGTAAATTCGTTGATAATGTTAGTACCTTTTGGCCAAGGTATGACATTATTTACATCAGATCAGATGCGGTCAACTTCTTGTAATTTAATATCATTGGGTATGACACTTTCATAAACATCATTACTTTCCTTTGAGTTATCATCCAACTCTGGTATTTCTACCGTTGGTATTTGATCTAAAATACTACCCTCTATGGGAAGCTGAGAAATACGATCGACATTAATTGATATATCTGCATAGTAAGGATTGTTGGTTTTCAAAAAAGTTAGAGCAGTAATTATTTTATTTCGCCTAACATGGAAATCACAATGTCCATTCAATCCCTCTCGTCTCACAACGATTGTACTCAATCCTTCTGATACCTTTTCTTCATATTTCTTGTATGTTCCTTGGCCCATAGGAGGAATGTCAAGTACACGAAGGAACTCCTCCATTTGAGCGTGCCCACCTCCTGTCGTAAATGTACCGCAAACACCGGCAGTATTGACATCCATTATGTTATTACGGGGTGTTTCAGACCAAACTGTGGTTTTCAAATGGCACATTTCACACCGAAAAACAAAAGCACTTCTTAATCCTTGTCTTGTTTCGGATATTACTTCCATATTTGAAAATGTACAACCAACTGGACTATGTTTGTCTAAATCTTTTATTTGCTGGAAAAGTCCACAATATTTACAATTCTTCTTCCAGTTAGTTTCAGTGGGTCACGTGAAGGTTGCTGTGTCGTTCCAGTCACTAATTCTTGTAGTTGTCCCAGAGGAACCGCTGGGCCTGCGTCCGGCTCCTGCTGCTGCCTCAACTCTGCTTCCGCCTTCATGTTCCTATATAATAAAAAATATAATAATAAAGACTAATTGTTTTTTTTAGTATCGTCTTCAAACTGATACCACATGTGGTAATACATAAATCGAAGGTCTAACCCAAATTAATTACAGCTTACCTTCTTTTTTCGTTGTATCGTTCAAGCACAGGGTTTAGTCTTCTTTTTTCCGATATGCAGAAAGTGCAAGGCGAGATTTCCCCATATTTTGAACAAAATTAAAAAATATGAATAACAATACACATGCAGCGATATAAAAAAAACTGTACAAATAAATCACAACATTCAAAGAAATACCGTCGAAAACAATGGGCACATGTATTTGCGTTATAGTTAAAAAATCATAGTGACAAAGAATTACGTCCAGCCAACTTACCATGAAAAGTACGACTAATAAATAATTCTATAAACTCCCACATGACGCGTAATTACTGTACTACCATAGCGAGATGTATTACTTTACCGACACTGCACTAATGCGACCTGTAGGCGAACCGGCGAACTTCCAGCGCGGCAGCGAGCAGCGGCCCTGAATTATAAAATGTAAACTTGTAGAAAAACCGTTTGTATAAAGAATTGAGAAAAAAATTACATATTATATCACTGCAGAATCGTTCTACACAAAATATACTTTAAAATGGTATAACTTCCAACGTTATTGACAGTCACGATAAATGTTAATTGTTTAGGCAAAATCAGTATAAAATAAATATTCCTTATGGGAAATCAACTTTTTAAATTAAATTATAAAAAATCATTTTTTAGCGGAAATCACATTGGCCTAGGTTTATTAGTAATAGGTTAATTAGTTCTATGACATGTTAGTGAAGTTTTATTTTATTTATGACGTTCTTATATTAAAAACGTAAATTTAAACAGTTATCCCATGTTAAAAGCGTACTCTACCGCGAGCGCCTGGCTGGCCAACCTTGGCGCCCTCTTAAACAACCATTCTGATCTCCTGTTCGCCTAAAAGAACCCTAACATGGTAAGCACATATCTTATTTATTTTTTTCTCTATATACATAGTTGGCCATACAAGATGGCGCTCGACGAAGTGAGAACAATTACTCAATAAGATTAATCAATCATATTTTGTTAAATATCAATAATATCAAACATATCAATGGCGCCCGAAGATGAGGGACAATTTTATATAAATAAATTTATATAAAATACGGCCTACTCGGGAGAACAGAATGGTTGTTTGGAATTTGTATTTACGTATGTACGTAAGATAGACGTAAAAGGTTATGTTTAATATTGGTGAGTAGAATATTTTTTTTAATGATAAGTATGCGTTACATATGGTAAGATTTTATAAAGAAATATATATAAAAAATTTTAAGAAAAATGGCAGATAATAATGATATTAGTTTATCTGATAGTCAGATAGCAAATCAAATAAGTAGCGACTCCGGAATTCAAACAACTGACAGTAGTCTTGAGGAGTCAAAAATAATACAGACAGTTGAGATTCATTCAACCCCTATTTTAGGAAATCAAAATAAGAAATCTGATAATGATACTATGTTAGCAAGATTGTATGATATGATGTACAATAGTTTAGAAAAACAAGACAGCATGTATAACGCTTTAGAAAAACAAGATAGTAATTTTAGAGAATTGAATGACAAATTTGATAGACAAAGTAGGGATATTAATGAGTTGAAACATGAGATTCAAGTATTAACTAAATGCGTAGAAAGTACTAATGAAACAGTAAAAAATAGTTTAAATAAATTAGAACAGAGTGTTGAGAAATTTGAGAAGTTAGGTGACAACGTTTTAAGTATGACAAATAGTAAAAATGACGAAATAGTGGAAGATGTAGTATTAAAAAGTAATGATATTAATTACAATTCTGAGAGTATAGTGGGGGTGAAGGATAATGGAGAGACAAATGATGAAAATATAATCCAAAATGGTACTAATGAAATTGCAGAATGTAGTGATTATGCGATGTTAATGAGTGTTTATGAAGTAGAGAGAGAGTGGAAAAATAATGTTGTAGTTGAATGGGGACAGAGGGCAAATTTTCCCCTTATTGTTTATAATGATGATGATGATTTAATGTTGTTTTTTCAGGGCAAGAGACCCTTATTGTTAAATGAGTTAATGGTGTATAATGTTGTACCCTCTGTCCGTAATAATTGTGAGAGTGTGATGTGGTGCTATGAAGAAAGAGAGTTATGTATTGAGAGTGAAATAGAACTATATAAGTTAGAAAGAAAGTATGATGAATTGAGAAAAATACTAGAAGGGGTGATGATGAATCATGTGAAATACGTACCTGTTGAAAGAGAGATAGAGAATAATTTTGATAATATCTTACCTAACTATAATGACTTACCTGACGTAGTAGTTGAGGAATACAAAAATGAGAAAACAATTTACCTGACATTAACAAATAACACTGATATAGACGGGACAATCCTAACTTATGGTGACAAGATTTATAATGGTATAATGGATGAAATAGAAGTGATGGGTTATTATGATAGTAATGATTATAATAACTTGTGTGTAAATAATACTGATGAATGTTACAAATACACTAGATATATATACGACGATGGAGGGTGAGCTAAAAGATCAGTGTTGGGACATTTTTAAATATTGTAAATTATTGGTAATGACCTTGCAGATTTGGACAGTAAAATGTGGGAAAATGGACCAGTTATTGACGTATACTTTGTAAATATAATGTAGGGAATTCATGTGTGTGTATTATGAAAGGTTAGAAAAATAATGTGTATATGTATTAGAAAATGTTGTGTTAATAATAATAATATTATTAATATTTTGCATTCTGATTAAATAATAAAATAATTATGAAGACAATAATTAATGACTGGTAACTTTTGTGTTTTGAAATATGTTGTGTTTTAATAATCAATTGAAGTTAAAACAGTTAAAATAATTTGAGATGTTTAGATATTGTGATTGAATGTTAAATGTTTGAATTTTTTAATGAATGTAAATTGTTTGATGAGATTTTACTTTAATAATAATAATTAATAAATAAATAAATATTAAATGGTTTATTTTGTGGAATATCTTAATGGCTAAAAATAAAGATTAATAATAAATTTAGAAATTTTGAAAATCTAATGGCAACATAGGATAAATAACGAAATGATGATAAATAAAAAGATTTAATGAAAAATTTTAAACAATAATGTTTATAAATTTTTATATAAATTATTTAAAAGAGAATTGTTTGTTTAATTTTTTTTTTGCTAATAATCCGAGTTAATGTATATTTGTGTATTATGTTATGTAATGTATTATACAAGTGTGTGTGGCTGGGAGGTTATCCAGATGGATAACGTATTAGAAATTTGCTATATATTAATTACTGATGATGATTTGCTACTCAATAATTTTGTTTGAATTTAAAAAATAGATGCACTAAATACTTCTTATATTGTGTTTAATATGTCTTAGTGTGTTAATTGCATTTAGTATGTTAGGAATAAGAATTATAAAAATATGATAATATGTTTTCAATGTGTTTATAGATTTTAAAATAAAATGAAATGATAGGTAAAATTTTCAATGGGTTAAAAAGGATAGAAGTGGGTGATAGTAATTGTTTGAATAAAATGGTTGAGTCAGTTCAAGTTGAATTTTTGTGGGACATACAAATCTGTCCAAATTGAAGCCAAAGTTAAAGAAATAGTAGAGATGAAAATAATGTAATGTTGTTTTGAGTTAATGTAATGTTATAGAATTTTGAGAAGTATAAGTGGAGACACAGTAGAATTGGAGAATTTATGTAGAATTTTGAGCGATATATTGTTTATTTTGTTGATGTTATTTTGTTGTAATTGTAGTAAGGTTAAGAGATTGAGATTTTGGGGATGGCAATTTTGTAGTAGGGGCAGTGTAGTGTGGGAGTCCGCAACATAAGGGTTGGGACGGGATTTGGTATAGTTTTAGTGGGAAGGGGTTGCCTTAGGTAGAATCCAGGGGCCAGAGAACGGGAATTGAGCTTTTTTGGGGGGGGAAACACGTATCCTATGTACAAATGGTTAGAGAGTATTTTTTTTATATAAGAGTAGAAGGTGGCGAATTGGAGTTAAAATAGTAAGTAGTTAGAGGTAGAGAAGGGTTAGTAGATTTTTGATAGAGGGGTGTCATACTAGTTAAAGATTTTGTAAGGGAACGTTAGAGTAATAAAAGGGGAAGTTTATGAGTAAATGCCAAGTTGATAAAGTAAATTATAATGAATAACGTAGAATCACCCAAATTAAGGAAATGGAATAATGATTGCCATGATTGAAAAAAAAAAAAAATTTTGAAAAAAAAAATTTGTAATTTTGAGAAACGAATTAATAAGAGTAAATCAAGTTTAAAAGTAATTTTCTGATTTTATATGCCAACTTAATGATGTGAAGTGTATAAATTTTACATACAAATTGTTTATTTTAAGATGTTTTCTTATGTTATATTATGTTATATTAGATGTTTTGATATGTTAGGAATAAGTAAATGAAAACAAAACCAGTGCTTCTTAGCACAAACCAGCACCGCTAGAGGGGAACAGATCAGTTGGGGATATGGTGTTGTATAAGGCCACCATTTGATATGTTAATTTGTTGTTTCAGTGTTTGGTGGTGCTGTGGCGGCGGACCTGAGCTGGCCTGCGCGTCAGAGCAGGGGCGTTGAGTATCTGTCTGACTCTACGGTGTTGGGATCTCGAGAGAGAAGTCCAGTATTGTCATGCAGATGCGGTCACAGTCACCGGACCAAGGGTGAGTTGATAATTTTTTGTTGTTGTAAACCGTAAAGGGGGTTGTGGCGACATATCCTGGCTGATCCCTTTAGCAAGTATGAATGTGTCAATGAGATTTTTTATGCTTCGGCATAAAATATCTCATTGAGGGGGTATTGTAACGGGGCATTTTTGGGCATACCTGGGGTAATAACATAATTTGTATTTTTTCATAAATAAATAATAATTAACTTGTTGAGTGATAGGAAAAAATTTTATAACCGAGAGGTAAATTTGTTATTTTGGAGCGATCGCAAACGTGGCTACACTGCTGTTGACTTTATGAATGCAGAAAATTCTTAATAATATTGTGTGGACAGTTTTAATAACAGACAAACTGTGCCAAAGTCAAATCAAGGACGAACACGAAACCAGTAAACAACATTGTCAACAAGTTATATAACTGACGATCAGGCGATCGTTACGTCAGCGCGTGACATAACGAGGTGTGTCACCAGTTTCGTCAGACACACAGAACAAAGAGTCAGTCGCAAAACAACATCTGAATTCAACAGACGCTAGCAACTGTGCGTTCGCCGGGTTTGGGCGAAGTTTGGTGTGGCCCGCAAAACCAATAGAATGTGAATAATATATTTCAAAATGTGGCTAAACATTCAAAATTCTTATTAGAATGTGATTAACAGTTTTATCCATAATATAACAATTCGGAAATCATGTAATAAAGTGAAAGTGCGCATTGAAAACGATGTGACGACGTCGGGACTAAAACTCGGACTCGAGGCAGATAAGTCTTACACAACATTACCAAAATTTATTATCTTTGTCAGGAATTCAAAACCCATGGGGAAGATTAAAACAAAATGGGAGTCTAAGGGGAAAATTTTAAAATGGATTGAATGTGAGAGTGTGTGAGGGGTTTTGTTTAATTATATATATATCATGAAGTGCTGGTTTCCGTTCGAAAATTAATCTTAGGTTTATTGTATATTTCTTTTCTAAAGAAGAAAATCATGAATATTAAACGTTATTAATTATTTATATATATATATTCATAACAAAGTAAGGGGAGTATTTGTCTCTATAAAATTTTGAATTATGTTAAGGGCTATATTTTCACGTTGTTTTTTTTTTTGTAATGTAAGAATGAATTAAAGAAAAAAAAAAAAAGGGTGTGATGGTAATTTAGTTGTATTTTCTTGAATAACCAGTTCTGCATTTCCCGGTTCGCTGATTCGGACCTTGGTAAAATATTCACAGTTGGTAAACTTTAAATATGGCGCCCGAAGAGATTTTTTTTTTTTGGAAAGTGATTAAGTTCCCTTAGGTTAAATTAAATTGATTAATCTCAATTAGTTTGATTGAGTACAAAAGGATTGTCTTCACTGCTCTCTCATGACTCAACCATCTAGTGTTTACATGTTTGACTACTTTGTGATATTCAACATCACAAAATAAGCAAAATGTTTTAAGATTTGTTGCGATTAGTGCTCTTATCAAAATAATAGTAGCGATCAACGCACATATCTTCTACATCAAACCCACTTCTCTCAAGAAATTTGTCTGCAGCTCTCCTTGCAATATTATGTATTAGGTGACAGGGGCACCCCATGAAGTAAGTATCCTTATTCTGAAGAAGGACTCGTGACATGATGGAGTTCCTAACACCTATATTTACATTCGTATTGTCAACACCAAAAGCAACACAATTAATCCAGGGAATGCTGTTTTTTCACTAGTACCTCTGAAATCTTGTCATAAATTGTGGGTGTTGTTGCTGCTCCAGTACCTGTGGTGGTGCACATGTCCAAAAAATGACTCATAACTTTCCGTGATCTTATATCAAAGATGCGTACAGTCAGTGGGTTTAATTTCTCAAGACCAGTGTCATTTGAACACCATCTACAAGAACTGAATATGGATGAATCTGCATATGTTGCACCAACTGATAATGAAAGTATGGTGCAATAGCCCCATTCATAATGAATGTAGTTTTCCATCTGCAAGAAGGAATGGTAAACGAATTAGGGTAAATCAGTGACAAGGTTCATGATCCTCTATTGCTCACATGTTTCAATAAATTTATTTTTATAACCACATTATCTTACATACCTTCCTGAAGCATAATTCTGAGCTATTGAAGAATCCGGGAAAATGTCCTTGAAGAGTGGACTCAAATGACTAGCAGTGTCAATTGGGATGTTGTGACATGCAAGAAGTGTTGCTATTTTCACTTCTGCTCTACCAACCTGAAAATAAGGTAAAACTATTATAAAATGTGGTTGGCCTAAAATTAAATTTTTTAACGGTGCCTCTTTACCTATCGACCACACATTTTAAAATTACTATATCATGAAACAACCTAACCTGTCATTAAATAACCTCGTGAACATCAATTGATATATCGCAGTTGATCACTAATTTAACAGCTGAACATCGCCTAGCGTCGTCCACTTCATAGGTTAGAGTGCGAAATGTGGTCGATCGGTAAAGAAATAAGTTTTTGGTGCCTTTGATAGGTAAAGAAATACATTTTTAATTAATGGCAGTGTGAATAATAATTTATAACTACAATACATAAACATTAGGCTACTTACTTTTTCCATTGTTCGATCATCCTTAGGTCTGCTGAATACGTTAGATATTTTAGGCTGATTTCTACTAGATTTCATAAACTTCTTATGAGCATCGGAGTCAACATGTCTTTTGATATCCACCTCACCTTGATGTCCACAGGACAGTGTTCTTGCACACACATCACACCAAAAGGCAGATCCTGATGGTTCATCAGAAACTGCAGATACAAGATACTTTACTTGCCAGGCAACGTTGAAGTGGGTTTTATATTTAGCAGCTCCCGCAAAAGATCTGGGATTTGTATTTCTTTTTGGAGAAGTTCCTCCCGGAGAAGGATCATCCTCCTTTTCTGAATCTGAAGACAACACAGACTGCACATGCTTCATTCTTCCATGAAACAACTTATGAGAGACGTGTCGAATCGGCCGTATGCGTTTCCTTCGAAGCCGGTAGAGGCGCTCCCGCCATCTGTTAGTGACAATCGCAATCTTTTATGCGACTATGGACTTATCTTTCAAATCAATATTAAAATGACCGGTATTCAGAGACTGCGAAACACAATAAACAGGAGTTAAAATAAAGTTAATTTCAAAATAAAATTTTAATGTCTTTCATGGATAAAATGCATGAGATTTCAGCTCGCGTGCGTGTGAGCGTGAGATCGGCCTCGAATCCATGTGTCTCACGCTCAATGCGTGAGACTTGGCAGGTATGTGACTGTTCGACTTGTCTTAACTGTTTCTTACTTGGCACAATTTTAGAAGTGGCAGGAGTAGATGGATTCTGGTATGACCTAGTGGTATCTGTGAACAGTGACTTAGATAGAACCACAGCTCGAGAGTTCATCGATGGCTTTGTCACACGAGTAGTTTTATGCTGCTTGATTGACGTTGGCATCACCTCATGAAATGACGTCTGGTGTTCTTTTTCTTCTTCACTAGAGTAGTCACTCAGGTCACCTAAATGAATACTAGAATCTGATGAAGATAACGATGAAATGCATCGATATCGTTTCTGCTTCTTACTGTTTAAAGATGATTGACGAGGGAATGAGGACAGTGTACTTGTGACTAACGACGATGGACCCGCGACTGGAGATGATGGTCATGCGACTGAAGACGATGAAACCATGACAAGAGTATCATTTGTTTTGTTTTCTGTTACTAAACGTAATCTTAGGTCTGGTACATTGGTAACTTCACTTGGTATAAACGCTTGCTCAGGTATTGCGTTTGGATTGAAAGGTGTAACGAAAATATATATTTCAGATGACTGGTGAATACTTGGTGTGGTTCTCAAAGTCTGCCTGGTCTGAAACTCTTCCTTTAGTTTCACTGTTGAGCAGTCCAAATTGTAACGAAACCTTAAATGCTATTGAAGATGTATAGGTGTAATGTGATAAAAATGTTTTAAAAAATGTTGTTTGCTGAAGAAATAAAAATTATGTTTAAAAAAATTTTATAATTTAAAAAAAAATTCTTTTTTATAGATTAATTAATTAAAAACAATTAATTAATTGTGTTTCATAATGTTTTGAAACCTGTCTCACTTATCTAAGAAATTTTATTAATGTTTTTGTATTTTTTAATAAACTCCAACCACTCATAAGATTGTCCCCAGGTACAATCGATATTTGTTTACTTTTCGTTTTGGAGGTTATCTTCCTTCTGATGTGGTGAAATTCTTGTAGTATTTAATTTAAATTATATTAATTGTAGATTGTTATGTTTAGTAAAGAAAGCACTATTTTGATATGAAAAAAATATAAATAATTTATTAGATAATTGGTTATAAGACTCTTGTCGATTATAAAATCGACTCTCAGGGTATCGAAAAGTTACAAGTTTTTGATATATAAAATTCAATCAGGTTCTTTTAACAGCTAATTATGGTTAAAGTCAGAGAAATCGGGCCAATATTAAAAAAGTGTAACGTTACAACAAGTAATTCTTAATACTAGGTACATATATTTAATTGAGATTGAAATAAAATAATTTGTTGTCGAACCGTATAGCTGGCGGAACTAGAAGGCTGCGTTCATTTTGAGTGAAGACGGAAATTGCAAATGGCCACCGTCGAGTTTGTAAAATGTCGCTAGTAAATGTGACGTTCCAATAAAGAGATTTTCTTGTAGTATTCACGTCCTGGTGTCACCAAATCTTCCTTCTGATGTTGTGTAGTGTCTTGAGTGAAGTTTCTGTGTTGTATTTTTGTATAGTGGTGTATGTATAAGTTAGTTCACTTTCTATCATTCAGGCACTAATTTACGGTTATGATGTATACTGTTTTCTTGTGTTTAATGATGTTATTTGGTGTAGTTTAGTGCTGTACAATGTTATTTCGTCTCTGGTAATTGTTTATGTCACTCGGTCGATGTTACAAAATGTTTTTATTCGCCACTCGCGATTTTCAAAATTGTGTCATTCACTGACTTGCCATTACGGTACTATTAGTTAGGTTAACTCGCTTAAAATACGCTCGTCAAGTGCACCGTACAATGTTTAATAATCAACTCTCTACTTCCTTCACTTTCGACTAAAATCTTAGCCACTGCAATATTATTCCTTACATTGTTCAAATCTAACTTTGCATCCTGTGCATGTTTTATATTACGTTATATAACTGCTTAAACTTTGGTTATTATTCAAATTTATTTGCTAGATGTTACTTAATTTAATCCTTCAGTTCATTCGGCGTATTTTAATATTGAATAATGCCGTTTTATTATGTTTTTTGTCTAAAATTGGTAATTTTACCTTCATTTTGTCTCTGGCAAAAGTTCAAAATCAGCTTCCTGTCATTATGCAAATTCTGCCATTTTTAAGTTATATTTATGATTAATAATCTCATATTTTATTAAAAGGTTTATATTCCCTTAGTTTCTTGCAATTATTTGAATTGGTTAATTTTTAAAATATTATGTTGGAATATATGACTCCTCTCTCCAAATTTTTGAGTTCTGTCATTTCCATTTTTATTTATAATCCTGGCTATAATTTTGCAAAATCTTTCTAAGTTGTTTCTGTAATTATATGGCTTCATCTCTGGTTTATTTTATCTAAATCCCTTTAGTTTAAATGTATTTAAGTGAGTAATTTCTCTGTTCTGATGAAGTTTGGTTTTCATTATTTTGCCTAGATTTTTTAACAAGTTTTTTTTCTTACAAATTTTTATACAAACAATAAATACTGTGTTATACCCTCTCTGACTTTTTAAACATGGTATTATAAACTAAACATTCTTTTTAATTAAACATAACAATAATTAGTATTGGTTTCAATACTATAAACGGTTAAACAAATAAGAAATATTTTCAAATGATGGTTGTCTTCAACATTTTTTACAATCAACACTTATTACTAACATAGAAATATTATTTACAAAGGAGGTTTTTTCCCATCTAACATCTTACTTAATTATTACTATAAATACAAGTAATAAATGTATTTACAGTTAGGATGTTAGTGGTTCCAAACTTAATAAATGTCCTTATACCTAATACATTTTTAAAATCCTTATTCTATATTCACAAAACCTTATACCTATATTCTTATTTGCTATCTCTTATATTAAATTGAATGATTCAGCTTTTTAAACCGTCTTTTAAATATGGTATTGGGTAATTGTACCCTGTCACTGTATATTTAAATCTGTTTTTATTCATTATTTAAAGAAATGTCTCTTCAAACAGATTTATAGCTTGTTATTATTAAATGTATCACATTCACATGGTACAAATTATAAGTCACTTTAAAGTTGTATATTTCATTAGATACACAGTTTGTGGATGCCAAGGATGAAACATAAGGTTTATTTTTTATAATACCCAAACTAGCACTGGTTCACTTTACACTTTTTGATGCTATTTCTAAATGGTTGTTTAGTCTCATTAACATCAATAAATTGGTTTGTGTGTTACAATGATGATTTGTTCTTTGGGCATTATATTATTGTTTCACCTTGGTTCACTGGCAACTCTTACTCTATACACTTTTTTCTCTTAATTTTATTGTACATGTGGTTACTGTTCAAGACTATTTCGTTATACTTTTTATGATAGTGATTTTTAGTTATTTTGGGATATGGGGATATGGGTGTTTTTTATAAGAGCATTCCTTCTTCTTCAGGATGCTGTCTTCTTCTTCTTTCTTCAATGGTGTCTTCTTTTCTTCTGTCTTCTTGGAATGGTATGTTCTCCATCTTCTTCTTGATGCCATCGGGTTTCTTGGGATTTCTTCATCTTCTTCTGGTTTCTAGAAATACATCACCTTTTATGGTGGATCTTGCCTTATTCAGGGTTTCTTTTTCATTTATTTATCCTCGTTGTGGGTTTAGTCATATTCTGTTGCTTCTTTATATACTTCTTACCTTCCTGGGTTATATTTTTTTAAAAACCTTGGGTTATTAGACTGGTTTTGGATGATTCATCACTAGTAACTTATTTTATTTGAACTTATACTTTTTTTAATAACAATGATTGTTCTGCACAGTTGCTATGAATTAATTCTTTATATTAAATTTAATGCTTTCTTCGGATTTAAATGTTATAATCTTATTATTCTAATGATCAATGCCATTCATTATTATGCGTTTATCTGTCACGTTACAGATTGCTCTCCTCCAGAAGTAATTATTTCAGACATGTTTATGGATGAAATAATTTCTTATGATAATTTAATTATTTCTTATATTTCATTTTCTTCTCCATTTCTATATCGACTTTTTATATTTGAGTTTAATTAATTTTATATATATAGTTACTTATTTTACTTTTGATCCTTCTTGGATAGTTAGTGTCTTCTGAGATATATTATTATTATTATTATTATTATACATTTTCTTTCTTTATAAACTTCGTGTTGCATCCTTGGGATATTAATTCCCTAACATTCCCTATCACGTGGGCTGGGGCAGTTCAGAGGGGCACTGTAGGCTACACAATCTCTGCTGGCCATACAACACTTCTACAATTTGAGTCCAGAGGCACATTCATCTCTGCTCAAAAAACATAATGCTGTTGGAATTATCTTCAGTCAGTCATTGAATAAATAAATAAAAAGTAGTCTCATTTTCGACTAATAAAAATATCTTTGGATTCTTCACTTTGTAGTTTCTCAGATTATCTCACATTTTCTATCTTAATAAATCTTCATAATTATTATTATACTCATTATATATATTGTAACGTCCTGCTGTTATGTGAGGCACTTTAGCGAAACGTACACCTTTAGTCAAGCCCCAAATGTTGGGTTCGCCAAATCTGTAACGTACCGCTTTTTGAGGTGTTGTATAGTTAAATCCTGCCCCACGTTGTACACGTCAATTTTGTAACGTACCGCTGTTTCCATGAGGTATTATGGAAGTGTTATTATATGCCTCACGCAGTATGCGTCACTTTTGAATTATACTAACTGACGTTTTAAACGGTATAAATAAAGGATTTTGTTTATCTTGTTTTACTCAATCTAAAAGAAATCGAGAGTGTGTGATTTGGTGTCAAGGAGGTAATTTGTTCAGCCTTATGCAGAAGAGAGAGTAAGTATCAAATTTGCCCCTCTGTTGTGACGATTCCTTCTGTATGTTGTGCCGAAATTTTCATTAACTACCCACTACAATAAATTATAACACGTTATAATTCAATATTAATTTTCAATAATATTGCTTTATTGATTATTGACTTTTGTCTCCAGCCACCAAAGTATAGGTATCACAATTAATCTTTTTAAAAAGAAAACATCCTCTCGCCTTTACCGAGTAAACATAGATCTGTCTAAAGAACAAAACATATATGTTGTTATTTAACCAATATTACGCTATAATAAAATACATCAGTTATTACATAATTCTTATTAATTCCCCAGGGTTCAGAGTGAATTCTTTGTGTTATGAGAGAGTCAGAAATGGCTAAATGCTACGCTTTACAAATATAAGAAATTAATAAATAATTTGGTTTAATTTTCAGATATTACGTAGTTTCCGGAACTGCCGTAAGAGAGCAGCATGTATTTGTTTACTTTTGAAAGCAACATATGATAAAAATGAATATTTTTTCGTTCTATTTCACTATTAAAAAACGAGTTTTCTTCTGTATTTATTACGAAAAATGTTTATATTACCTCGCTCCGTGTTGTCCTTACTGGATTGAAGTTTTATTCTGTGATGAGGTACGTCTTGCGTTATTATTTCCTTTTCATTTTTCGAGTATTTTTCTGATTGTCTATTAGACGTAGGCCGAATTATATTGGATCCTCAGAATGGTTTCATCCACTGGTTTTTAATGTATAACACCTTTTAATTTGGATTCCTCAGGTATAATTGGTTAGTATTCACTTTGTTTATTACTCTTGCGTGAATTTCGCCTCCTCCAACGTCCAAAAAAAGGTTATTTTTTTATAATTTTTGTCGCATCGGTTCTTCAACAACTCTCGTTCAGGTCAAAATTTTTTATTCTATTAACAATACTTGTTATTTTCCATCACTCTTAGTAACACATAGTATTTTTATTATGTAGGCAGTTTGTGATTATTAAAAATTTATATTTTATTTAGGTAAAAAATAATTACTTCCATTCCGGTTTATTTACTAATTTAATTCACATAAGATGTTTTGGTTAATTTTTTTATGACCTTGTATATAAATATTTTATCATTTTATAAATTTATATATTATTTATTTAGTATCGAATAGTGTTCATACCCGGTACTACTTCCTGTTGTCCTTTCCTTCCTAGGATTATTTTAATTTTATATTATCTTTGGTAGTTAAAATTTTCATGTCTTTTAAAATTAACCCTGGGTTTTCTTACAATCTAACATAATTATTTGAAACAATATAATATTAACTTGGTATAACAAATTGTGGTTCATACAATATAAATTACAATAAATAAATAAAATCACAAAAATCGATTAGTATTATTACATACTACTTCCATAGTTTTATCCTATCCAAAACATACAGCACAGTTTAGTAATACATTAGTTTCACTTTGGTTTTTCACCTCAATGGGCACACTAGAACTCACTTCGCACTATATACCACTCGAATTGTTTATTATGTGGAGTGATATAATTAAATTTTGAGCGAGCTTTAGTTCTACCCATTTCTGACTTTTATTCTCATTATTTACTTTATTGGGACCGGGTTATGTACCGTTACATAAAGCCCCCCCACTAGAACAAATTTATTTTAGTTCAACTCGTTGATAGAAATAAATTGTTGATTTGTTCGAGTCTCCTAATGGTCTTGACTTTGTTTTCATAATAGTGTTTCATTTCCGACTGATTATACACTCCCTTTATTTTATTATTGGTAATTGTTTTAATTTCGTACGTATTATTACCCTTCACCTGGGTTATGAGGTAAGGGCCAGTATAAAGTAGCAATAGCTTCCGGGCGATGCCCTCTATAGAACTGGGTAGTTGTCTATTTTTTATTAGTACTTTATCTCCCAACTGGTATGTATCCAATCTTCTCCTTTTTACCTGATCCCTTTTTTGTTGAAGTTCCACTTTATGTAACACTCTGTTGTGCATTTCCACTTGGTCGAATTCTACTCTCTCTCCTGGAGGGAAATTTATCAATGACATAATTTCTCTTGGTGGTGGTTTATCAAACATTATTTGATAAGGGCTAGTACCGATAGTGTCATGGTATGACCAATTAAGAAAAGTCTCGGCTGGTTCAATATACTGACTCCAGTTCTTATGTTCTTGATGACAATAGGTGCGTAGAATTCTGCCAACTTCCCTTAATACACGCTCAGCAGGATTGCTACTAGGGTGGTACATGGATGTCTTGTACGTTCTTATTTGCCAATTTCTCAATTCTTCCTTCCACCTTTTCCCCCGAAATTGCGTTCTATGATCCGTTATAATCATTTCCGGTCTTCCCACCTCAGGTAAGTATTTTTTTATAATTACTTCTAGAATTTTCTTCGTTGTAGCTCTACTAATAGCGTAGAGTTTTGTGTATTTCGTATAATGATCAAATAATATGATGATATATTTATATCTATGTCTTCCTCCACTTCTGGGAAAAGGTCCGCAGATATCCAAAAAAATCTTTTCAAGTTTTTTATTAGATGTTATAGTAATCATGGTGCCTGTTTTCTTCTCATTATTTACTTTTACAAGCTGACAAATGTTACAGGTTTTCACTATCTCTCTTACTCTTCTATTTATAGCTTTCACGTAACAATGTTCAGATAAAGCTTTAATAACCTTGAGTGATCCCATATGGCCATACCTTTCATGATAATCTTGAATCAATGCTACTTCTGTTGCTGCTGGTACATATATCTTTCAGACATGATCCTTAATGGTAGGACGAATAAAAAGGATCTCTTCATAAACACAAAAAAATTTCATTATTATAGGGTCATGTTGTAATATTCTTTCCTTAATTTTTGTTAATTTATTGTCACTTTGTTGATCGATTTTTATTTTATTAATTATATCTTGTAACTCCTTTGCCATCTTAATTATGTGATATATTTTTCAAATGCTTTCTGGTTCTATTTCACAAGTTCTTTTTTCAAGGTTAATCCGGGATAATCGGTCTGCTATTACATTCTTCTTACCTGGAATATATTCCCAGTCTAAATTATATTCTTGAAGTATTAATGCCCATCTAGTAAGTCTGCCGTGATTAAGTTTACAATTCTTTAAAAATGAAATTGATCTGTGATCAGTTCTGATAGTCACTGGGTATCCCAAAATAAATGTTCGAAATTTTATACATGAGAACACAACACTCAGCAGTTCTTTTTCAGTTACTGTATAGTTTCTCTCACAACTGCTTAGTACTCTACTTGCAAAACTGATAACTCCATGATTTCCTTCTTCATCTTCCTGATATAGCTCACTCCCAAGGCTAATGTTACTAGCATCACAATTTATGAAAAAACGTTTATTAAAATTTGGGTGATGTAACATGATGCAGTCAAGAAATTTATTTTTTACTATCTGGAAATTATTATCTTCACTTTCTTCCCATTTCCACTTGTTTTTCTTTGAAAGTAAATATTGAAATTGAGCTGTTATTTCTGAATAACTCTGTTGAAATTTTCTATAATAGTTGCATATCCCCAAAAAGGATTGTAATTGTTTCAAGTTTCTGGGTTTGGGAAAATCTTGAATAGCCTTTACTTTTTCAGGAGATGGTTTAATTCCAGTAGCAGATAAAATGAACCCTAAAAATGGTAGTTCATGGGTGATAAACTTAGATTTATCCAGTTTTAAAGTTATATTATGTTGCAAAAGTTTATCTAACACTGTTTCCACTCGGTTACAATGCTCCTCCCAAGTACAAGACGTAATTAGTATGTCATCCACATATATTGTAGTAAAATCTAAAACTTCCTTACCCAAAATTTGGTCCATGCATTGAATGAACACAGCCACAGAATTTACCAATCCAAAAGGCAAACGCTTAAAGTGATAATTTCGTCCTTCGAATATGAAAGCAACATATTGTCTGCTGTTAGGGTGCAATTCTATTTGCCAGTATCCACAGACTGTATCCCAAGTACTCATGTACTTGCATCCAAAAAATCTCTTCATAATCTCCTCAATCTCACCTGGAGACGTGCGATCGTTAATGAGCATTTTATTCAACTCCCGAGCATCGAGACATAGTCTAACTTGACCATCTTTCTTCGGTATAGCCACCAATGGGCTAGTATATGGAGAGTTACTTCTTTCAATTATGTCTTCTAATATCATTCTTTGAATTTCTTTCCTTGCTGCCTCTTTCAAAGCTTGAGCAATAGGGTATGATCGTTTATTAAAATTTACATTTTCTTTAAATTTTAGTTCACACAAGAAGTTTTTAGCTTTTCCTGGTGATTCTGAGAATACTGGTTTATATTTATTATAAATTTTTATAAGTTGTTGTTTCTGTTCTATACTAATTATTTCCGGTGCCTGCCTATTCTGAAACTCCATTATTTCTTCTATCTTCTCTTTCCAAATCTTTGATTCTGTTACTTCTATATTATTACCTAGGGTTAATCTATTATTCTCCCTAACAAAAAATGAGCTCGGACACTGAGGGGCACTTTGGCTACCAATTATCTCAGCCGTTAACTCACCATTTTCTGTGCTCAAGGTTACTATACCCCTGGCCAGATTTATAATTGCAGTGTGTCGCCGTAGCATATCACACCCTATTAACACCCTAAACGGTAGCCCTTTCGCTACTAAAAATCCCATAGGTATTCCTATTCCATTAGTGGTAACATTCAAAGACACTTGTTTTTTTATTGTTTTATTTTGTTTCCCGGTAGCACCAACAATTGTTAAATTGTTAATTGGTAAAGTAGGTATTCTCTCAGTAGTTAACTCAGTAATACGATCTAATTCTAATTGATCAATAATTGAAATATTGGCCCCTGTATCAATCATGGCCTCTGCTGACACTCCATTTAATTTTATTTGTATATAGACTATGTCATTGTTTGGTGATGACTCTTTGATTACTCTTTCTTCCATTAACTCGGACTGTATATTTTTTAGAAAATTATTTCTGATAATGGTTATTGGTTTATTCAAATTAGTATTATAATTGGGTGTATGGTAAATGCTGTGCCCTGTTGTTTCTAGCAGTGACGGGCAATCACATCTTCTCACTGCTGGTACCCGTTTCCCCTATTTATATCATTACTATTGGTTGCTTCAACATTTTCATTATGTTGAATGTTGTTTATCGGTATCCTTTCTTCATCCCTCTCTCTGGATCTAGGTTGATCGATGTTCATACTCCTTGATGGACCTTCGTCTCTATGATAATATTCCTGTCTGTAATTCGGTCGATTATTATTAGACCATCTTCCGCGATATCTGTTATTGAAATAACTGTTGTTAGCATGTACATAATTAACTCGGGGCCTATTTTCTCTTGGTGGTTCATTCCTCCGCTCCTCGGTATTCCCTGACCTCAATCTACTTCTCCTATAATAAGATTCCTGTTCATAATTTTCTAGCAGCGTTTCCATGCCTCCAATAGTTTTGATTTGTCCACTCAAGCGTGCACTGATGATCTTTTCTTCAAAATGATACGCCATTTTGGCCACTAGACACTCTTCAGGTATCTTAGGGTCTAGATACTTGGCGATACACACCTTCCCTAAAAAGTAAGCAGTAGGTGTTTGTCCCGCTGTACGGTCATACCTACCATGACAGATATCGTCCCTAATAATGTTTTGTACTGATTCTGACCAGTACTTAAGTTTGAACATAGTTTTGAAACCCTCATAATCACACACCTCATTCCTAATTGCTGTCCACCAATTATCATTGATATTTTTGAACGATTCGTCTAATAGACCTTTTATCATATTCCATCTATTCTCCTTTGATTTGTTCAAAATTTCATCTACTCTCCCTAAAAATTCAAGTGGGTTTCTGCGATAATCCCGAAAGTTTACACTTTCCTTATTGTCTGGATAAACATGATGACTGCTGCATGCAGATCTAGCGCTTATTCTATCTACATCATATTGAAAATTGGTTTGTATTTGTTGCAAACTATCTAATTTCTCTGCTTGGCTATCACATTGATTTTTTACATTCTCTACAGTTTTATGAAACTCTGAAAATTTACAGTTTAGACTGCTTTTAATGCTATCTAACTGGTCATTATTTTCTTGTCGTATGGCCATTACACGAACTTGGTTATCTTGTTCTTCTTTTTCCATTCTTGCCTCAACTCCAATTTTAATTAGTTCCATCTTCTCTTCAGTTGTATCTAATCTTTGGTTAGTTTCTACTAATTTCTTCTCTGCCTCTTCCTTATATGCCTCTACTCTTTGGCTTAACGTATTATTGACCAGTTCAATTTTACCTTCTAGATTTTCTCTTAATTCTTTATTGAAATTCTCCATCTTACCCTCAATTTGTTTTAAATTCTCATTATTCTCTTCAAATTTTGCATTCATCTCTTCTCTTTGCCCTTCAACAGTTTCTTTCAGTTCATTGTATTGTTCATTCATGGTTTGTTTGATATTTCCATGAATGGTTTCTATTTTTTCATTTAGTTGTTTGACTAAACTTTCCTCCTGTTTCTTAAAATTCTCCTTATTTTCCTCATTGGTTTGTCTATTTTGTTCCTCCTGTTTCTTAAATTTGTCGTCTATTTTATCATTGGTTTGTCTATTTTGTTCCTCCTGTTTCTTAAATTTTTCGTCTATTTTATCATTGGTTTGTCTGTTGCTTTCCATAATAATTCTCAACATCTCCTGCATGCTCATGTCTTCTTTTTGGGTGGATTTATCTGGTTGGTCCCCTTGGGCATCCTCTTCCCCTATTTCCTTTTCCGTATCCATAACTACTTCGGTTTCTTCTGTATCACCTGTCTGTTGGTCCATTTCACTGTCCGTGACTAACTCTATTTCTTGTTCCTGTCCACCTTCTTCAATCTCCTTTTCTTCTGCCCTCTTCTTCGATTTTCCTCGGGTATTAGGCATTTCTTGTTTTCTCATAACTGCCAACGATAATTAGATTTTTTGATATATATTTTTTATTAAATATCAAAATTCTTTTCTAATTACCGCCCTTTTACGTTGAGCGCCAATTCTGTAACGTCCTGCTGTTATGTGAGGCACTTTAGCAAAACGTACACCTTTAGTCAAGCCCCAAATGTTGGGTTCGCCAAATCTGTAACGTACCGCTTTTTGAGGTGTTGTATAGTTAAATCCTGCCCCACGTTGTACACGTCAATTTTGTAACGTACCGCTGTTTCCGTGAGGTTTTATGGAAGTGTTATTATATGCCTCACGCAGTATGCGTCACTTTTGAATTATACTGACTGACGTTTTAAACGGTATAAATAAAGGATTTTGTTTATCTTGTTTTACTCAATCTAAAAGAAATCGAGAGTGTGTGATTTGGTGTCAAGGAGGTAATTTGTTCAGCCTTATGCAGAAGAGAGAGTAAGTATCAAATTTGCCCCTCTGTTGTGACGATTCCTTCTGTATGTTGTGCCGAAATTTTCATTAACTACCCACTACAATAAATTATAACACGTTATAATTCAATATTAATTTTCAATAATATTGCTTTATTGATTATTGACTTTTGTCTCCAGCCACCAAAGTATAGGTATCACAATTAATCTTTTTAAAAAGAAAACATCCTCTCGCCTTTACCGAGTAAACATAGATCTGTCTAAAGAACAAAACATATATGTTGTTATTTAACCAATATTACGCTATAATAAAATACATCAGTTATTACATAATTCTTATTAATTCCCCAGGGTTCAGGGTGAATTCTTTGTGTTATGAGAGAGTCAGAAATGGCTAAATGCTACGCTTTACAAATATAAGAAATTAATAAATAATTTGGTTTAATTTTCAGATATTACGTAGTTTCCGGAACTGCCGTAAGAGAGCAGCATGTATTTGTTTACTTTTGAAAGCAACATATGATAAAAATGAATATTTTTTCGTTCTATTTCACTATTAAAAAACGAGTTTTCTTCTGTATTTATTACGAAAAATGTTTATATTACCTCGCTCCGTGTTGTCCTTACTGGATTGAAGTTTTATTCTGTGATGAGGTACGTCTTGCGTTATTATTTCCTTTTCATTTTTCGAGTATTTTTCTGATTGTCTATTAGACGTAGGCCGAATTATATTGGATCCTCAGAATGGTTTCATCCACTGGTTTTTAATGTATAACACCTTTTAATTTGGATTCCTCAGGTATAATTGGTTAGTATTCACTTTGTTTATTACTCTTGCGTGAATTTCGCCTCCTCCAACGTCCAAAAAAAGGTTATTTTTTTATAATTTTTGTCGCATCGGTTCTTCAACAACTCTCGTTCAGGTCAAAATTTTTTATTCTATTAACAATACTTGTTATTTTCCATCACTCTTAGTAACACATAGTATTTTTATTATGTAGGCAGTTTGTGATTATTAAAAATTTATATTTTATTTAGGTAAAAAATAATTACTTCCATTCCGGTTTATTTACTAATTTAATTCACATAAGATGTTTTGGTTAATTTTTTTATGACCTTGTATATAAATATTTTATCATTTTATAAATTTATATATTATTTATTTAGTATCGAATAGTGTTCATACCCGGTACTACTTCCTGTTGTCCTTTCCTTCCTAGGATTATTTTAATTTTATATTATCTTTGGTAGTTAAAATTTTCATGTCTTTTAAAATTAACCCTGGGTTTTCTTACAATCTAACATAATTATTTGAAACAATATAATATTAACTTGGTATAACAAATTGTGGTTCATACAATATAAATTACAATAAATAAATAAAATCACAAAAATCGATTAGTATTATTACATACTACTTCCATAGTTTTATCCTATCCAAAACATACAGCACAGTTTAGTAATACATTAGTTTCACTTTGGTTTTTCACCTCAATGGGCACACTAGAACTCACTTCGCACTATATACCACTCGAATTGTTTATTATGTGGAGTGATATAATTAAATTTTGAGCGAGCTTTAGTTCTACCCATTTCTGACTTTTATTCTCATTATTTACTTTATTGGGACCGGGTTATGTACCGTTACAATATATATTTTTCTGAACTCTTAACTTGTCTGATATATTTATTTTAATTATGGATGAAGACTTTTCTTAATAATTCTTGTTACTGGTTATAGTGTAACTCTTTTTCTTCTCCATGTGAATTCTCTTTATACTTCCTTCTGGTTACTTACAGTGTTAGCATGGTCTTTATATATAGCATTTTCTTATTCATTATTTGAATGGTCTTAATATATTATATTTAATTTTTAAATTTGTATCTTTATATTAGATACTCAGGTTGTTATTTTGATCATTTTATTTAAACATTTTGTTCTTACCTTTCTCTTAGAAAGTTATTAATCCGCCTTCGCATTCATTAACATTAATTCATTTATAGTATATTTCATGTGGTACTTCTTCTCTTTGCATTTCATATAGGTCTTATTATTATTATTGGTTCAAAATCATCTTCTCCATATGTTTTGTATTAATTGTCCTCCTTTGCTTCTTCAGAGCTGAGTAATATCGTATTCCTTTTTCTTGATTAACTGTTTCCATTATCGTTTCATAAGTAATTAGTCATAGGTTGTACTCATTATTATTTTATTGTTTTTTTTCTTGTTTTTTTTAATAATTTTACTATAATAACAAATTATTTCTCTTTGTTTCCAAATTTTTCCTTCTCTTGTATATCACACTCTTTTTTGTTTTTCTTCTCTACTCCTTCAAATGCTAGATATTCACATTTATCCTGGATTAAATTTAATTCTTTTTCCTGAATTAATCATTTTATTTTCTTCTAAATTTAATTATAAATGGCACATACTTATTTTTAGAACTTTGTTAGTTTTATGCAAAATTCAAACTCTTCTTCTTATTTAATTCCATAACATTTCTCATAAATCATTGTAATAAGTTGATCTTATTTTGTTTCAAAGTTTTGACGTTTTATCAAAGTTCAATTCTGTTTAATTCATTTATTCCCAAAATTGTTTCCTTCAAAATTGTTTATAGTAAGGTGATCTTACAATTATTTCTGAATTCTTTGGTATTTCTCTAAATTCAAATTCTTCTTAATTATTTGCCATAAATTTTTTCACAAAATTAGTTATAGTAAGTTGGTCTTACTTCATTTTTAAATTTTTTTGTAAATTAAATTCCAAAATCTTTCTTTTAAATTGCCATAAAGTTTTTTCTCAAAATTATTTGGTTGTAATTTGTTCTTACATCATTTTAGAATTTTTATGTTATTAAAAATTCTTTCTTATTCTGCCATAAAGTTTTTTCTCAAAAATATTAGGTTGTAAGATGTGCTTACATTTTTTTTTAAATTTTGTGGTTTTATTGAATTCCAAATTCCTTCTTTTATTTTTCCCATAAAGTTTTCTCTCAAAAATATTAGGTTGTAAGTTGTGCTTACAATTGTTTTAGAATTTATTTGTGTTTTAAATTCAAAATCCCTGCCTTCTTCTTTCCATAAAGTTTTTTTTTCAAAATTATTATGTAGTAAGATGTGCTTACTTTTGTTTTAGAATTTATATGTTATTATACGCCCTATTGCCTTTTGGTATTTGGCTTGCCGTTTTTCTTGGTCTTCCGCCACCTTGTTATAAAATCTCAACTGGTTGAATTTGCGATCATTGTTTGGTGGAAACTCGATGATTTGTTCAATTTCTCGGGGAGTCGGCTTCTCATACATGGCTGAGTATGGTGTAATTCCTATAGCTGGATGGTGGGCGAAATTTAGGAATGTCTCTGTTGCTGCTAAGTACTCTTGCCACTTTCTTTGTTGGTTGTGACAGAACGTCCGCAAGATCCTACCCACTTCTCTCAGTACTCTCTCAGCCGGATTACTACTTGGGTGGTAGACTGACGTCTTATAGGTTTTGATCCCAAGTGCTAATAATGTGTCTCGCCACCTCCTCCCCTTAAATTGCGTACCATGGTCGGTAATAATGGAAGATGGTCTACCGATCTCTGGCACATACAAATCGATGATCACTGCCAGAAATTTCGCTGTTGTTGCCCGATTAACCGGATATAGCTTTATATATTTGGTATAGTGGTCCATGATTATTATCAGGTACTTATACCTGTGTCGACCACCGCTACGGGGAAATGGCCCGCAGATATCCAAGAACACTTTTTCCAGTTTTGCATTTGAGGTAATAGGTATCATTATACCCTCTTTCTTCTCATTGTTTATCTTGACGCATTGGCAGATATTACAGGACTTGATGTAAGTTCTCACCTTTCGGTTGATATTCTTTATCTTGCAGTTTTCCTCTAAAGCCTGTATCACTTTTAGCGCTCCCATGTGACCATACCTGACATGATAATCGATGATGACTTCCTTTTCGATTTGGCGTGGGATTATCACCTTCCATGTCTCTTCATCCAAAGCCGTTTTTATGAATAATATCCCTTTGTTTAGATGGTAATATTTGGAAACGGTATCATCATCGGCTTCCAATCGACTCATGATGTTTTTCAGTTTAGGATCAGACTGTTGGTGGATTCGGATATTTATTAATAGAGCTTGTAGATCGGCTCTGGTCTTAAAGATGTTATAAATTTTAACCAAGCTCTCCTTCTCTCCCTCGAAAGTCTGATCTTCCAGATTTATCCGTGACAATACATCCGCCACCACATTCTTTTTTCCCGGAATATATTCCCATTTTAGATCATATTCTTGTAGGAGGAGTACCCATCTAGCCAATCGGCCGTGACTCAATTTGCACCTACGAAGGAACGAGATGGATTTATGATCAGTACGAACAGTGACTTGATACCCGAGAATGTATGTTCGGAACTTGCTGCATGCGAACACCACGCTAAGCAATTCCTTTTCTGTTACACTGTAGTTCTTTTCGCACTGGTTCAGCGTGCGACTAGCGAAGCTTACTACCAGATGTTGACCCTCCTCATCTTCCTGGTATAAAGTCGTTCCTAAGCTCAGGTCGCTAGCATCGCAGTTTAAAAAGAATGGTTTCTTAAAATCTGGGTGACGAAGTATAACGCTCTCCAGAAACTTTTCTTTTATCAAGCGGAAAGTAAGATCTTATTCCTCACCCCAAGTCCATTTGTTCTTAGCAGATAATTGTGGTTGAAACTTGGCTGTCAACTCGGAATATCGGTTCTGAAACTTCCTGTAATAGTTACAGAGTCCGAGGAAAGACTGTAATTGTTTCCTGTTTCTTGGCTGCGGGAACTTCTGAATTGCCTCCACTTTCTCTGCTGACGGGGTAATACCTCTGTCGTCTAGATTGAAACCCAAGAATTGTACTTCGCGCGCAATGAACTTGGATTTTCCAACTTCAGAGTTATGTTGTTCTGCGCTAACTTACTTAGTACATATTCTACTCTATAGCAGTGTTCCTCCCAGGTTTCTGATGTAATGAGTAAATCGTCTACATAGACGGTGGTAAATTGGAGTGCTTCTTGTCCAAGAATCTGATCCATACATGCCATAAAGATGGCGACAGAATTTACAAGTCTGAAGGGCAGTCTCTTGAACTGGTAATTGCGCCCTTCGAAAATGAACGCCACGTACTGACGGCTTTGTGGATGCAGCTCCACTTGCCAATAACCACATACAGTGTCCCAGGTACTGATAAACTTCGTGCCATGAAAACGTTTTAATATCTCCTCTATTTCACCGGGTGAGGTTCTGTCATTCACAATCGTTTTGTTCAATTCGCGCGCATCTAAACAGAGCCGGACTTGTCCGTCTTTCTTTGGAACAGCAATAATTGGACTAGCATAAGGAGATTGACTAATCTCAATTATGTCATTTTCAATCATTTTATTTATTTCTGTTCTCACGGCCTCTTTAAGTGACTGCGCGATTGGATATGACCTCCGGTTAAACTCTACGTTTTCTTTGAACTCCAGTTTGCACTGATAGTTTTTAACCTTCCCTGGTTCATCTGAAAACACTGCCTTGTACTTCTCATATATTCTGACTAAACGATCTGCTAGATGTACAGGTATTTTATCGTTATTGGTTCCGCACTGGAAATCCCGTATTTCTTGTATTTTTACTGACCATAAATCCTCTCCTCCATGGTTGTATATAATGGGTTTATGAAGAGGGCTGTTCCTAATGATATTAATTTTACGAAGTTGTTGATGTAGAGGGCTGGGAAGTATATTTGCGCCTCCTACCAAATTTGCGGTCCATGTTATTCCGTCTGGGAAAAGTGATACTCTCTCTAGGTTAAGATCGATAATGGCGGAATATCTTCTCAGAATATCGCAACCGACTAGTATGTCAAATGGTAATCCGGTGGCGATTAAAAATTCCATGTCTAAAGCTATATCGCGGCTAACAACACTTAAGGAAACTTGCTTCCTAATGGTTTTATTCTGGCGGCCAGTTGCACCTATTAATACAATGTTGTTTACTGGTAACATTGGCAAAGTTTTTCCACATTCGCTCTGTATCCTTTCCAGTTCATTGGCGTTTATTATTGAAATATTTGCACCTGTGTCAATCATTATTTTAGCAGGAATTCCTTCCACCTCCGCTGTTATATATAGTATTTCGTTATTGTTGTTGTTGAGACTCTTTTCGTTCTCCTCCAAAAGTTCAGTCCGAATATCTTTCAGGTAATGGTTACTAATTATCGTGATGTTTTTACAATTGGTTGCTTGTTGCAACTCATCCTTGTTTAACCCAGGAAGTATAAGCAGTAACGGGTCGTTGTCGTTAATTACTGCCTCCTCCCGTTTAAAGCATTGTGGTCATCGTTCGTACTTGGATTGACCGAGGCATCGTTCGGGAAACTCTGGGTCGTTTCCTGACGCTCTGTACCCTGTTCGAGGTTTATCTCCCTGTTTTGTTGTCGGCCAAGATCCTCCAGGCTGGTACTTCTTCTTCCTTGTTCGTGTCGTGGACCGTCCCGTTCCGCACTTCTCCATCTTCTGTCTGCGCCGTGGAAGCTGTTCCTCCGTGGTTGATAGTATCTCCTTGGACCGCGATCTTCTGCTCTTATAAAATTAACCCTAGGGCGCGACACTCTATTACTATTATTATTATTATTATTATTATTATTACTATAATTATTGTTATAATAATTTCGGTTGGGTGGGTAATGTCTATCACCATTATTACTGGGGTATGGATTTCTCTGACCGTATGGGCTATTAGGGGGCTGATAGTAATTGTTCCTATTAGTAGGATAGGGGTTGTTGTTCCTAATACCATTAGCATTGCCGTTAAAATTGTTATTACGCGGCAGGTTATTATGGCCGTCGTAATTACTGGGTTGGTTTCGGTTTCCGGGATGGTTATTGCCGTTATTAGGGTATTGATTCGGCCTCGCCTCTGGTCTTTCATTCCTCCTCCTGCTCTGGCGATAATATTCTTCATTTTCAGACCCTTCTAACAATTCCGTCATTGCCTGTACCATTTTGATCTGGCTACCTCTCCGGGCCCTGACAATGTCTTCGTCATAGTGATACAAGATTTTATTCACCAGGCACTCTACGGGTATAGCCGGCTCGAGGTGTTTCACCATGCACACCTTCCCTAAAGAATAGGCTGTCATGCTACTGCCTAGTTGTGCCCTGTATCGCCCGTTGCATATGTTACCACGGATCAAGTTCTGGGTTGTTTCAGACCAGTATTTAGACTTAAACATTCTCCGGAACTGCTGGTAGTCGGGAATCTCGCTCCGGTTAGCCATCCACCAATTATCCGTCATCTCCCTGAATGACTCATCCAAGATTTCCCTGTTATGGCTCCATTGCGTTATTTTATGTTTGGTGAAGTATTCATCTACCCTAGCCAGGAACTCCATTGGTTTCCGCTTGTACTGCCAGAAGTTGAGCCATTCTCGGCTTTCATTGATGGGCAATCCGGTGAAATGAGTCGGTCTATTTCTTAAAGCTTCCATATCTTCTTGGCTTTGTCGCACCTGACCTGTGATATTGGTCATCGCCTCTTGCATACCATCACACCGTTCCGCGACTTGGCTTCGTACTCTCCCGAATTCTTCTTGCGTCTCCTTGCGCTGTTCCTCCACTTTCCTGCGGCTATGTTCTTCTATGTTTGTAAACTTGATGTTTACCACTTCCTTAAACTCTTGTACCTCCTTTTCGGTCTGGTTGCATTTCCCGTCAATCTCTCGAATCTGTCGATTCACCATTATGTTTTCTTCTTCCATCTTTTTATTCATCGCTCTCTTGTTGACGTTGATTTCCTTGTTCAGTTCTTCTCTTAACAATTCCATTCTTTTGTCAAGTTTGTCCAGATTCTCCTGATTGACCTCCCTCAATTCTTCTCTCAAAATTTGGTTGTCCTCTCTCAATTCTTCCAACTTCTCCCCCATCTTCTCTTCCAACTTCTTGTTATCCTCCTTCAACTCTTCCTTCAACTGTCGGTTGTTCTTTTCTATCTTCTTCCTAGTTTCATCGATTTTCTGATTGGTGTTTTCAATTTTATTAATCAATTCTTCTTTAGTCGACTTGAATTCTTCCTTGAACAATTGGTTGTCTTCCTTCAATTCTTCTAACTTCTTCCCCATCTTATCTTCCATCTTCTTACTGTTTTCTTCCATCTTTTTATTTGTTTCTTCGATTTTATTTCCCAAATCTTCTTTCAAAGACTGGCTATCTTCTTTCCTTCCCTTATTACTTTCGTCCATTTGCTTCTTCAAATCTTCCTTGTTGGATTTGTTGCTTTCTTCTATTTTGGATTCTAGGTTCTTATTCATTTGTAAAAGCATCTCCATCATTTTCTCTAGAATTGGACCTTCTGTTGTTTTGGATTTCTCAGGTTGTTCCTCTTGGAGATTGAGAGGAATCAATCACTTATTATCAAGTGATTCTAGTAGAATATTATCAAACTTACACATACACACACACATTTATATATGTATACACACATACACATACACACATTTATTTCAGTTAATAATCAGGCTAATGGTCATTTGGGCCAGCCACTTTATTGGGACAGTATTCAAAATACAAAATCACAACAGGGTTACACACAGAATGTCTTTTCACCTCATAGTTCTTGTCTGATGATTATTCAGTACAGTAGGAATGTCACGGTTTTTCTTTTATTAAACCGTTTTTTTTTTTTAATATGTAATTTACCCAAATAGACCAGTGAGGTCAACCAACCACAATACATTGTTAACAGCTACTCGACAACATGTGTATGGTTTTGGACTTTCGGTGTTTGTCCTTGGCGACATAACACATGCCAACTACAGGCACCAAAATCCCCTTGAGAGGAATGTTATAAAGTTTTTGATAAAATGCTCTACTAACTCGCATTTAGTGAGATTTTGATGTTTTGGAATAAAAATGCATGGGGAATTTGTCACTTTACAAATTGTATTCATTATTTATCTTTATCTATACCATTATACATCAAGAGTACTCTACTCCAGTACCATTACACAGGTAGAGAAAGCTCACCCGAACTCGGTCTTTTGAATCTATGGTAAAATTCTATGTAATTTCATCAGCTTTCCATACTGTGCCCCTAAACTACATTTGTTTGTTACCGTATTCAAGCAGCAGTTGAAAGTGTTAAACTGTATATGATATAGCTTCATGTGGCTTAATCATAATAAACTGTTCTGTATTAAAATACTGTAACGAGCCCAGTAAACTGTATTTTAGTTTACATTTCAAAGATATTAAATTCGTTATCATTTATTTTCATTCCATTGTTGCCGCCTTGATTTGAAATGTATATAAATTTAACACATAATGTTTGTAAATGTTATATCAACTTTGAATTAATTTTTCATGCCAATGTAAGATTACTCATTTACTAAAAAATAAATCGACCATTCTTCATACAAAATAGTATAGGAAATGAAGGTCGACAGCTGTGCAAGTTTGTAAGCTATGCAATGTGTTACATTAAGATTAATGGTAAGTAGCAAGTGTTACAAAGCATAGTGGTAAGTGGGTAGAGTCTTTATCTGACTTATTTTTTTATTATGGTACTTTTTTCATTAAAAAAAAAACATCAACAACATAAAACATCGAGCACAAAACATCGATGTTAAAAAAACATCAGCTCCAATAAATCGATGTTTTGAAAACATCGACATCGATGTCGCATCTTTTATTCTTTAAATAATTATAAAAAGTAGTAGCCACGCAGGCTGAACAGCGTTTTGATCACAAACGCATGACATTTTGAACACCTTGCAGTCCCCCACGTACCAAGCCGTACGTGTCGCATAAAACCAATTAAAGAGTGGAAATGTAAATGGTCAAAAGGGATGCGAATTCATGCGTATGCGCGCGCAAGTCGGCCAACGGTCACACGATAAAAAGCACGCCTGAAGAATTCCTTCCCACCAGGTGCTAGATGACGTAAGCTCCTCAAGATGCATTCCACCAATCCCAATGCAAGTTGCCGCACACAGAGGATCTTTGGCCATGTTGAAAATCGACAGTCGACAAAAGATCTCGCAGCCGCGTGGGTGTGTTAACGCGCAGTTGTGTAAATAGGGCGCAAGCAAATTATCAATCAAGTCGACGACTAATAATGAGTGAATTAATAAAACAACAACCAAAGTGTGAAGGAAGTTAGTACTTCACAAGTTTAAATAGAAACAGTTTTTCATAAATATTTCGGACAGAAAAGTGTATATGCAGTAGTGACAATTTGTAAAAACAGTTCTGAAGTTAAACGGAGAAAAGAGTGATAAAAGAGTGACGTGACGACGAGGAGGAGCAGGAAAAGGGATGAGTAACTCATAAACATTTTATATATTTATTAAAGATGTAACAAACTCTTAATCTGTTATCTACTGAATTCTGATAAAACAAAGAAAAAAGCTCTTAATTAAATGGGGATTTAAGAAATAGTATCTGTATGTATGGGTATGTGAAAATTACATAATGAGCAAAAACACTGGGTTGCATTAATTATTTAAGGTATACAGATTATAATGTGTAATTTCAATATTTGGTTTTCTTTTAATATGTTTAGTTGATAACATCCTATAATGGGCTATCACAGTATGTTGTAACATAATTATATAGAAGTACGTAGAAAAAGAAATGAATGTCATGTTAAAGAAATAAAATAATGTTTTATGTGAGCTTATATGTACTTGTTTATTTGCATTGACCTATTTTTCTCTGCCGAGTACACTAGATGACACCTTGTTTAATTTTCACATGAACGTCAAGACTTACATTTTGACGTCCAAATAAAGGTAAGGTGACACAAATTTAAATACCGTACTTTTAATTATTAATTACTGAGAGCTACTTCAAGTATGATCAGATATTTGTTAAACTGTATCAAAGACTTTTCTGCAACTCAGGGTATGTCTGCTTGTGTCTACCATATTTCCATTGCCTTGTTCATTTGTCAGACAGATCCAGTCCTGTAGAAACAAGTGATAGAAGTAGATTAATAATATACAGGTCTGTAATGTCCACAAGGAAATCAAACGATTTATATTTTTGTTTTTATTCCCTTTTAGGTAGACTAATTATAGTTACTTACTTGTCTTCTAATTCTATGTCTGTGTGTTTGTTAAAATCTGTATTTGAATATTCATGAAACCAACTTAACAAAATAATAATTAAAAAGTAAATCATGTTTAATATACTATTATGTGTAACAGACTGTCGCAGACTGAGCAGGATTGTCAAGTAATTGATAAATTTAATGAAGCTCTTGCAGACAAGTTCTACTAACAAGTCAGGTATATATGTATTTGCTAACCCCCATCTTGATATAAATAGTATTATAGATGAGATAAAAAAGAATTTTCTTAACTTCAACAGAAAAGTCACATTTAGTGAAAAAGTCCTTTTCTGTAGTTATTACAAACCAAATTCTGAACTCAAACCAAGAGCCACAGGAAAAAGTAAGGGTGGCCACTGTATAGTCTGTTACTTGTTACTGAAATCAATGCAAACACTTTAATGACGGTGATGTGAGCTTGACCCACATTAGTGACTAATCTTTTCATTGGTTGGGGGCCTGTACTATGGTTCCAACAAGTTTTGTTAAAACATTTGAAGTAAATTGTAATTCAGCTATCAAATTTTACTAGAATCATAATAAATTTAAATTTAACTTTAATTTTTTGGTACTTGCGCATCATTCCCCCCCCCCCCCAATTGCTATCAATCACTGATACATTCCAAAATTCCATCTAGATACTTATTTGGCAGACTAATTCCTAAAAGCTAATTCGTTGTATTAAAAAACAGCTACTCATAAAAGTAATAAATAAAAGAAAACCACAAACAGTAAACATAACCTCCACACACATAGAAACCTGCATATGTTAACATATATTAAATACACTGAATACGGGACAAATGGCAGCAAGCTACTTAAAATATTCAAGTGTAATAAAGCCACTTGAAAATCTTTCACCTCAAGAAAAGTAACAAACAAATAAGACCAATACCTACTTGCCTAACCCCACTGACCTGTGTCAATACAGTCTACATCTTGTACAATAGGCAAAGGATTTTGATACATAGTACACACAAATTTAACTGAAACCACTTTCATAACCTTCTGCTTAATTAAATACATTAAATAATACAACATATTTTATCACGTCTAATTGCTATTGGATGTACTTGTTTCATGGTTAAATTGTTTATTTTTTTTTAGTTTATACTATCACATCTACTGATTTCCTTATATCACATCTACTATCACCCTGTCTGTTTTCCTTATTTTGATGACAACATGAAACATATTAATATCGATAAAAAGTGATATTGATATCAGTGGTTGGGTATGTAGCTGAACAAGTACCAATTAATTTTTACAAATCTTAACATTCTAGTTTAAAATAAATGTGGTTTCTCTTTTTTTTCTGCTGCTGCTAGTACTTGTGTCCTGCGGCTGGCACTGTAATACAAAAATATCCTGGAGTCAAATTATTGTAAATGTTAATTACATACTAACACAACATTTTGACTGTTCATAATCAGTGGTTACCATTTGATGTACATGAACATTTAACAAAATGTCATGTAAAAATTAAAAAAATTTAATTGCATAAACACAACTTGCTAATAAGGCCATGGTCTGTAGGTTTTCAGAGTTATTATACTTTCCACAGACGGGAACTCCTGCACCTTTGCATCTTTGTGGAAATGGGTGGAAACTTTTATAGTCTCTGTAAATTACTCATAAGTTTTATTTATGCATGTCATTTTTTTTATTTTACTTTATTTGTTGTGTAATTATATATACATTATTTTTTTTTTATAGATCAGTTTTTATGGTGTTACATATGCACTGTTCTAAGTGGCTGAAACATTGGGTGTGTGTAATTAATGTTTAACAATGGTGAAAGTCTATAGTGTAACGTGATGGTGTTATCAGCTAACGGAGTTTGTGAAATTGGTTTATTAAAAAATAATCAAAAAGTGTGGTCGTAGAAAGCTTTCTGAAGCAAACAAAAAAAAACAAAGATTTATTTCGGATTGACACAAAATAAATGGATAAGATTAGCGAGGCTCAATCTGCTGTGTCATCACCAGAATAACAAGGTGGTTGGCCTTGTTGAAAATTGATGGTTCTAGATTTTTTAACAATTACAAGGGAATAATTTTGGACTTTAAACTAGAAAACTCATTTGTCACATGACCTTGACCTAACCTGTACGCGGGGGCTCGCTTAAACAGACTTGGGTTCCTCCCTCTGGTAAGTAGTCAGTTAGCTTGTCCATTATAAGTTGGGATTGTGTATGACTCTCACACGCCGTCTGTCAAGTGAGTAGTGACCGGGGCTTACAAGCTGCACCTTCGCTATGTTCACCGGAGACGATTCTGCTAGTCATCACTGTTCAGAAGAGAATTATACTCAACCAACACTGTATGCTGGAACTAATGGTGATTTTTACTTACATGTTCCATAAGGAAATGGAAGTATGGTGATGGCAAAAAAAATCGTGTTCGAGGTAAGGGGTGATTCTGATTGTAGTACCCTCAAAACATGAAGAAAGTCATTTTCCGAAGTGTCTGTGTGTGTAGAATTTTTTCTATGGCGAATGATAACTGAAGCAAATTCAAACAGAATCAAATAATTTTTTGCATAAGTGCCAGAATTGTAGAGGACTCAAGGCACATTGATTTTGGTGAAGATCGGTTAACGGGAAGGGGAAGTTTAACTGCAACATTTTATGTTTTAACAAGAGTAAAGTACTTAAATTTGATAAATTAAGTATCCTGAAAAGAAAGTCATAATAATCCACTAGAATGGTAGATGAAATATCTATAAATAAAAAGGGTAGTTGAAGGAGGGGGTAATTTTCAATAAATGAATATGATAGTTAAAGGGGGAGGGGATAATTTTATATATGTTTACTATGTTATCAGCAACAAAGAAGTAGTTTGTTGTTAAAATTCGTCTCTGGGCTGTTTGGCGGTGGTCCAAAGTTTTTTCTTCAAAACCAGAAGTTTTGGCAGTGCCATCGACTGCCGTCATCAGTGAAAATCGTGTGCGCTAACGTGAGGCAGTATACGTTAGTGACCACAGTACTGTGGTTAAGGCTAAAGAAAGAAGTAGTTTCTATGGAAATATTTCGTTTCAAAAATGATTTTAAATATAAATCTTAGAACATGGAAGTGATGTACGGTTCTCCATAACGATATTTTGTTTTCAGTATGCCTAAGGCTATTCAAGTGACATTCCGATGCTTCATTTCACAAATGTTCTATACAATATGAGTCCACAAACGGAAGTATTATCTGGCACTGGAATATTGAAAATACAAAAAATTGCTATGTATTTCTGAGTATTTTACATTACTACCACATTCATACAGAACCTACCAACCTTCACTAATATTCAGAGAAATCATGTGATTATACCATATATTCAAAATACACTAATTATGTGTAAATACAAGATATAAGTATTATATAAGACAAAAAAGAAAAGACTATTTTACACACACACACACACACACATGCGATGTACAAGGGTCACATAGAATAAGTAGTCAGTTATATCATATATTGGAATGTTTCAGATTTATTAATGATTTTTTTTTTCAAATTCCACTAATAATTTAATATTGTTTCTGATACCAAAATAAAATTAATTAACTGTATCTGTTGACCATTTTTTTCAATTTGAAATAATTTCCTCTTACATTCTAATTACATAAAGATTTAATTTATACGAGTTCTGTTGCCTTTAGGTTTATACGTGTTTTCTAATAAGTTTATAACAAATAATTTTACTACCCTTTATGATGGATGATGCGATGACAATGCTCCGGCTATAGTAAGCAGCTACAGATGTTCCTTCTATTTAGACGTTCAGGGTATCGTTGCGATCACCTTCTGTTGTCCGGCATTCAGGGTCATTCACAGGTTGGGTACTTCTACAAATTTTAGTGAATTAAATTTTGATTGTTTTATTCTGTGTATTAAACATACACAATACTCCAGTAAACCTGAAGTATCCTTCTTAGACGCCTAAGCAGACAATCTTGTACTACCGAATTAGCACTTGATATTCAATCAACTCGCAAACTTTGTGACTTGTGCTCATGTGCTATTGTAGACCAATCATCTAAACGGGCAGCAACGATGACGCGTTATTGAGTTCAGAGAGAGATACTAAATTATAAAATAATTTACGAAATACTAAACCCTACGAAGAATAAAATCAAATGAGATTTTATCCAATCTCGAGCGTTCATTGTCTGAAAAATTCTCTTCCTCTCCATCTTCAGTAAAGATAACGTTCTTCCCACAAAAGATTGTCTACAGGCAAAGTTGGACCCTCAGTAAGTGGCAAGTCACTGAATACAAATGCCCCTCAAATACAGAAGTTTTTGCCATAAATTTAATCATGGGGGTTATTCATTATCCCAGATTGTATGTCTCAGGATAGATTCTTGTAATTAAGGAATAACATATATTATAAATACAAATATTCCAACTAATTCTGGAAAATCTAATTGATTGTGAGAAAAGCTTGCCAGAATCTGCCCAAAGACAACACTTACTCCACTGATAAGCAGAAGATTCCATTCACAGGTTGCTGCCCATCAAAACAACTAGTGAAGAACAAGACTAGACCCGTTGGTTTTAAAGAGCAGAACGACTTGTTCTTGATTTTGAAACTTTTCAGGGATCTACAAATCTCTTACCCAATTCAGAGCTTGGGCTTAGTTCTGCAATTGTTCTTCAGCTTGTGAAGACTACCATGTAGGAGTTTTGCATTTTTTGATTGCTATTTTACCAGGATTCTACTTATGGATAAAATTGGTAGAGTTAAATATAGAGGCAACTGGAACCCTTAATACAAACTGTGGTACTGAAATACCATTTCAGAAAAATGTCAAGTTAAACAGACATGAAAACCATAAGTATGTGTGAGCAGATGGTAAACTTGTTGCTATGGAGTGGATGGACAGCAACAAACTTTATCTTTTATCAAGACAGACAGAGATTGAAGTACAAGAATCTGTAACAAGGCAGTCAAAGACTGAAAGGAAATTCATAGACACGACTTGTCCATGTGTTGTACGCAAGTATAATCAGTGCATGGGGGTATTGATATTTGTGATCAGCAGATGGAGTGCTATCGCATATGGTTTAGAACAAAGAAGCGGACATTAAAGTGCATTCTCTACTTCCTAGACTTGGCAGTTGTGAACACCCGGATGCTCTCTGTGTGAGACTGTACGTCCAATAATTTCCATACCGACAGTAACTTGATGAAATATAGACTCTATTTGGCGGAAACTCTAATAAATATCCATGTTCTCTCAGGGATACGATAACAGTGAGGAGAATGGGCCTCTGACTTCCAAACAATCGGACAAATGGTATGATGGGTATGAACATTTTTCTATTTCCAATGTGTTTTCAATAACATTGAGGTCGTGAGGTGGGTGCTACCTTATATCCCTGTAGTCGTACAGTTTTTACATAAGTGCAGACATCTCCTGTGAAACACTCAATACATAGAGGAAATAAGTGATTACTGCACAATAAAATGTGCCCATAAAAGGAACTATAAATGGTGCTGATTTTACTTCCCAGAAAAGTTTAACATGAATATAAAGACTGAAAACTTTAATAATTTTTTAAAACTAATACAGGGTGTTTTTCATATTATTTTATTTACATACAGTTTATATTTTATAATTTGTTTTGTACGGTACATGGTAAAATATTCCAGACTACACATTCCAACTTGCACTCTTCACATTGCCATCAGGTTCAATCCTATATTTTTTTCCAGTTGACTCAGCTCCTTTATCTGAACACTTTTTGCAGATTATCTTGAGAGGTATTTTTGTATTTCTGTAGCCACGAAGACATGGCTTGTGTAATGTCTTTTTGTCAGTATGTTCACATATGAAGATGTAATGATCTCAACACGCTATTATTGAATTCTTAACTAGATTCCTCCAGCAGCTA
The DNA here is from genome assembly GCA_034769895.1 of Magicicada septendecula. Lineage (NCBI taxonomy): Eukaryota > Metazoa > Arthropoda > Insecta > Hemiptera > Cicadidae > Magicicada > Magicicada septendecula. The sequence continues at coordinate 827,271,169 of CM068368.1, forward strand.
TTTTCCCAAATTTTTCATATAATTGTATACACTGATTTTCTTATTTTCTACTCTTAAACATAAAATGTAGGAGTTTATAATACTCGTCATAAATATGTGAAAAAACACTTTCTTCCAGCACTTTATTGTTTGTCTCTAAAGATAATAGTAACTGAGTAGTTCATTCCCCTTGTCTACCCTTGTCTTATTACTATTGTACTCCAAAATTGTGTCTGGCTTTAGTTTTTCTATCATGACTTCTCATGACTTACCTTGGTTGTTGATGATGTGATTTTGTGTTATGTACTGATTGCATACACATAGTGTATATTGTCCTTCCAATAATTGCAAGTACTATCAGCAGTTCACCTTTGCTACCGAACAAGGAATGTGGTGATGTATGCCATTCCACTGCACGCATCACTGTAATACTACACATCTAAAATACGTTTAACACAGTATCGGTGTGACTCGACTGTCTCTCACAACGTATTTCTTGTAGCAAATGAAAAACACACTTTAACAAAATATTCAGTAAATTACACTTACATAAAATGTACGAACGTTCACTCCAATATGCACACAAAATTATAAATAAATACATCTCCTGACTGTCTGAACAATGTTTTCAGAACCAGCAATACCCCACCAACACAATCATCTCGGCATCAAAGCTGGTGTGCGTACAGTACTCGCCCGTAATGTTTGTATTAACTTTTTTTTTTTGCATTCAACAGATTTAGTTTTTTGCACATGTTCCTAGAGCACTGGTGTTTTTCTGAAATAATGTTTCAAACAATGAGACACTTCGGTACCTGAGGCTTTCATGGCTGGCGTCAACTGTGTTGAAATATAATTGACTTATCTCCAGGATATTAGCCAATGGTCCAGTATTGCATGATGAAGAGATGTTTCTGCCTTATCGCTGAAGGTCATATTCAGTGTAAAAATGAAACTGGCATCAGTTAACCACAGTACTATGGCAAAAGATACACACTATCACAGAACTGTTTGTGTGTGCAGGTGTATGGTACTGTGGTTCTTTTGTCACAGTACTGTGGTTAACTGGTGAAGATCCATGCCAGTTTCCAAGTCATTTTTACACTGAAGATGACCTCCAGCAGTGTGCCAAAATTTCTGTTCACAGCAGGCGTAGTGGAACGCAGTGTAATAGCCTGGATAGAAGTCAATTACATTTCAACACAATACCACACTTGTAATGTACAAGGCATGACTGATTTAAGATAATCATGACAAACCTGCAATACAACAGGTTCCACAGTTAACATTATCTCCAACTCCTGTGTATATTTCAGAGTTTAGCAGATAACCAATCAAAGCATCACTTAGAATAAAATAATTAATTTCATACTTACTAGGCTTATACTTTATATATACACCCCCAATGTTTATTATTACCCTAATTGGGCACATTCCTTCATCAATTGTGATGTTTCCACCTGGATAAAAACTAGCTTTAGAACGTTTTATAAAGTTAATATAAAATGGTCTACTTTTATGAATAAGGTCATGGTTGGATTGACTTCTTGGAATGTACTTACTGCTGTTATTTATATGCAACATAAAGTAAATAGAACAAAATTTGTCTCTTCGTAATCTTTCCAGCAAAAGAAGAGTCTAACGTAACATCTGTACTCCAGTAATCAGCAATTCTTGGTTTTGAAACCAGGCACACTTGAATATTAATGCAAAAAATTGTACATTTCATATGACAGCACTCCATGAAGCACACAGTGACCGCTCTATTAATTTATTTTGCCTCCTCAACTTTGTAATTGTTGTTCCAGCATATCTACTAGTTTCTGTTTTTATATTGGAATCACAAGACACTAAAACAACCGAATTTAACGCTGGTAGCAACTAATGGAACAACCACTTTGTATATGTCTTCAAAAACTGATAAATGTGGTTGGATGTCAACATCAGACCAAACAGAAGTAGTATTTTCTTAGTCACTGCCTTTTGTTAGTTTGCACAGGCTTGTAGTTGTGTTCCATTTTCATAGTACTCTTCTTCATCGCCATCTGGCACAAAATCTGTCTTCCCATCTGCAATATTTTGGTAAAAGTAGTTTATACATCTATGTAAATATATACAAAGTAAATAAATAATAATATAAATATTATTTATATAAATTAGAAGAGCAAGAATAATGTAAGTATGGAAAATAAATCTATACATCTCCAATTTATAACATGAAACTGTATATATATAAAGTTGTGTATGCATATGCTTTTCTAAGGTCAAATCCATTTATTTGTTTTAGAAAATGTCCAGCAAAAAGCTATGAACCCAATTTTTATTTTATGTAAGCAGTCATAACTCTAAACAGCTGATCACAGAACGGATGTGTATGCAATGGTTACACAAATAGAACATCAAATCTAAACAAAGTACACAAAAAAATTGTTAACAAAGTAAAATAATTTGTTAAGTAAAAGAAAGTGTAGTCACAAACGAAGATATTCAGTATAAATTATAAGATGAAGTAACCTCAAATTATGTAGGCTTACCTGTATTATCGTATCAAAATCTCTTTATTTTCTACATCATCCAATTCAGATCCAGAGTTGTCATTAAAGTACCGTAATATTTTATCTTCAGTCAAAAACTCATCACTCATTTTATAATGTAGAATTACAAAGCCAACACTATACTGAATGTGTAGTTCACAACAAGGAGCCATCACAAATATTGACATGTAAAGCATTCAAAATTAGTAGTTTGGAGATCGTAGACATACAAACAGTCCAGTAATGTACTGATCTAATGTTGAATTATAAACTAACAGTATACATGCAGCAATTAGAAATATGATAGCAGAAATAACCTATGCGGTTTAAATACAACACGGACAAAAACTCAGAAATGTCAAGCCACAGAAACTTGGGGACATAACTGCACCCATCATTTTGCCAAGCAATAACTCAGATGTGTTAAGGCCACAAGAATCTGTCATCTTGAAGGTTGTAGCAGCCAGACAAAAATCTTATGTCATATGTGAAAAGTATATCTACATATGGCAAGAAAAGACAGTCACAAAATATTTTCACTATAAATACAAATGTCAATGTAATCCATGGAGTGATAAATTGAATTACAGGATAAACGTGTATCAATAATTTCACACAATATTACAATGTACAATTTAATAACTTTAATACTCAGCATACAATTTTGTTACAAATTTCGCACTATTGTTTTTCAGTGCCAAATATCACACACTTGTTGCAGTATGTATTGATTTATTTGTTAACTATGCTTGTTTTTAGTATTTTTGTTCATAAACATTACAGTGTTAAGTTTAATTACTTTACTAAAACATCTAGGGTAATAGAAATTATACTTACATACTATACACTTACAGATCTTAATAGTATATTGGATTAATTTATGCTCAGACAAAATACCCAACCAAAAAACTTGTTAGTAATGTCAGTTATTATTTTATGCTAGTATATGTTATACATGACACAATCTTCTGCCATATTGAACATTTTTATACAAACATATTACTGTTACTTCTTAATGACAGAATGTATTAACTTGTGTTTTGACAAATGGCTTGATTGAGTAAATGATTTTGAACAAACATCGCACGGGTATTTCTTAATGCCAGAATGTATTAACTTGTGTTGTGATAAACTGCCTAAGTAAATAAATGATTTTAAACAAACATCGCACTGGTACTTTTTAATGCCAGAATGTATTAATTTGTGTTTTGACAAACTGCCTGACTGAATAAATGATTTTAAACAAACATCGCATTGGTATTTCTTAATGCCAGAATGTAGTAACTTGTGATTTGACAAACTGCCTGCCAGAGTAAATGATCTTGAACAAACATCGCACTGGTGGTATTTCTTAATGCAAGAATGTATTAACTTGTGTTGTGACAAACTGCTTGACCTAGTAAATGATTTTGAACAAACATCGCACTGGTATTTCTTAATGCCAGAATGTATTAACTTGTGTTGTGACAAACTGCCTGACTCAGTAAATGATTTTGAACAAACATCGCACTGGTATTTCTTAATGCCAGAATGTATTAACTTGTGTTGTGACAAATTGCCTAAGTAAGTAAATGATTGTAAACAAATATCACACTGGTATTTCTTAACGTCAGAATGCATTAACTTGTGTTGTGACAAACTGCCTGAATGAGTAAATGATTTTGAACAAACATCACACTGGTATTTCTTAATGTCAGAATGTATTAACTTGTGTTTTGACAAACTGCCTGACTGAGTAAATGATTTTAAACAAACATCGCACTGGTACTTCTTAATGCCAGAATGTATTAATTTGTGTTTTGACAAACTGCCTGACTGAGTAAATGATTTTAAACAAACATCGCACTGGTATTTCTTAATGCCAGAATGTATTAATTTGTGTTTTGACAAACTGCCTGACTGAGTAAATGATTTTAAACAAACATCGCACTGGTATTTCTTAATGCCAGAATGTTTGACACGTGCACATTTGTGTTTTGACAAATGGCTTGATTGAGTAAATGATTTTAAACAAATATCGCATTGGTATTTTGTAATGCCAGAATGTATTAACTTGTGTGGTGACAGATGATCTCTCGAAGTACATGTGTTTGTATAAAACCCACAGTGATAACTCTTGTTTTTGGAAACTGCTGTGCAACAGTTTAACTGCGCAGGTAAAGCTGATAAGACAGATTGATTCTGCATTGACTTTCTTCTGTATACTTCACAATCCAGAGTAGGATGCACTTCAGTACAGATATTATTCACTGGTGTAAATAAGTAACCCTGGAACAAAAGAATATGCAACTGTAATAATAAATGACTAGAACACTGGAGTAGTAGACACTAGCATTAAACACCATGTTCTATCTGTGAAGTAGCTTTCATCTTGCAAAAATTAACCTTAACCTATGTATGATTACAGTATTGCATTACTATTCATAGGAAGAATTGTAGATTTTTATAAACAAATGTGTATATAATATACCGGTGTGTGTATGTATGTGTGCATGCACAGACATACACACATACAGACATTTCCATATTTAACCATGGTAGTATTTAACCAGGGCATATACGACCGCTTTGTTGTGTCGACATCTAATCGCTCCCAGCCTATCCAAGGTTTTGCCCAGTTGTGGGAACCTACTGCAGGAATATTTGATTACTTATAGCATTTTGTATGTGTGTGTGTGTGTGTGACATCTGCCACATGTTTAGCCTTTTAGAAAATCATTAAAGTGGAGGATGCCACCTGATTCATAATGTAATATCAGTAATATGCAAGTCTGTTGACAACCTGATTGACATTGTGGTACAAAAGAGAAATATTATAGTCATTTACTCTTTCTCATATTCATGTTTCCTTTCAGTATCCACGTATAATTTCCGTGGTTTTTTCTTATTTTAATTTTGCCGCGTTCACTTCTTTGTACAAAAAGAAAGTTTTCTTAGTAGTGGAATGTGTCACTGCAGTTATTAGATTACAGTTCAAAATTGTCAAACGTCTTTCTTCATTATAGTTCGTTGTTGGCCTAGTTTCATTTTTATAAAACAAACTGACAAATTAATCTTCTGTACTCAAAGGCTCATATATCTGGCATTCAGAAAAGGAAATCGCCTTTAACTTCAAATGAAGATTTTACCTTACTTATGACTTTTAAAACTTGAAAAAGATAACTTCATCATTTTACTTAAAGATATAAAGACATGTCCACTATACTTAAAGATATTTATAATGAGAGACAAAGAAAATAATATTCAGAATTAAAAAAACCTGTTATCAACAAACATCTAGAATAAGAATTTTATAAAGATAAAAAATGTGAGCCCAAATACATTTTTGTGTTCCCAGTGATTATAGTGGTCGCATCATAAAGAAAAATCAGCTGACAGTCATCTAGGCTAGACAAATTTTTTTATAACGTTTGAGAAGTCATATACATCCACTGTGGTCCATACGCACAAATGAGAATACACTCACCATGGTCATTAAAGTTCTGTATATCATATCAGATTTGGGAGGTGAAAATAGAGCAGTGCAGAAGAAACTTAATATTTCTCCCACAAAAACTGTTTTTCAAATCCATATGATGTTTCTCAAAATGTTTTTGTTTTAGCAGATGTGCCGCACATGTTAAAGCTTGCCAGGAATTACTTTGTTACCAAAGGATTTGTTCAACGTCATATTTTGTTGCTTCTCTGCTATATACAATTTTCCCTCGAACGAGGCCTTTCGGTTTCGCAACCATTATCAAGTTCTTACTACAACAAAATTAAAATACCTACTTCCCTTATATATATACTAACCCTCCCACACATAACTGGTTACATTCAACCAATAGGAGGCATTACTTACTGCCCAGTCCTTGTTAGCCCCGCCCCTTAGTCAACTTGACCTCGTCACATACATTACCCTCTAGAAATCTCCTACAGCTTAGTACCTTCTGAACACATATCCTGTAACCGTATTACACCTTTTACACATTAATCTTTCAAAATATAGTAAAATATATCCTCATTACTAAATTCAGTCTTTATATTCATCAGCACATTCCTATTCTTTTTCCTTACTTTTAATATTTCTAATTCTTCATACAATTTGCGTTTACTTATGTTATTCTCTAACCTTACTATTTTGACGTTCTCTGTTGGGTCTAAAAACCTATGCCCTGTTTCACTAAAATGTCTCGCGTAGAGCAAATTCATAGTTCTGTCTCCTCCTCTCGCATGCTCTCTCAATCTAATTTTGAACTTACGCCGTTTCACCAAGATAAACCTTATCACACTGTTTACAGTTCAACTTACAAACACCACTTTTCTGTAATTCAGGCGTTATTTCAGTACTACTATTCTTTATATAATCAAAAACTGTCTTTGTCTCTTTCACCACTACATCTATATTGTGTTTTTCAAAGCACTTGATTATTATGTTCCTCGTTTGAAATCCTAGATACGTTATGATCCTATGTATTTCTTTTCTTTCTTCTCTTCTTGTCTACTATTTCCTTCTATTCTTTTTACAATTTTCTCTACTATCCCTGGTTTATAATTATTATTTTTCGCTATTTCTTCTATTCTTTTCAACTCTTCTTTTTTACATTTATTATACATTTTTTCAACCATTTCTATTATCAAATTTTATTATCATTCTGGCGTCCGTTACATTTTAACGTCCATATATCGGACGCCAAAATGTAATCCCTTATAGAAAATGTGTAGTGTGGAATAAAAGTTTATAAGTTCCACAAACATCCTTTATGGGTACATCACTAATGAAACATCTTAATGTTTTTAACTTTCAACTCATTATTTTGGCACCATGAATTTTTAAATTTTTACATGCGGGTGCCAAGTTGACAGACTTTTGAAAATTGATATTCAATATGTAGTTCATGGTTTGTCCACCACGTAGTACTACCATCGTCTGTATACATTCTACGTGCCTTTTTTCCATTTCGTTTACAATCATTGTGGAATCCGTCGATATGGCAACACTGTCATAGCGTAAACGCACAGGGTCAAATGACAATCGCAATCCAATCCTGATGCAGACTGTGATAAGTGGGTCAAAGGTTATGTCCTTTTTTATTTATCTGCTTCGTTTCTCTCATATTCTCATGTTCATTTTAAGAGTTAATTTTCCCACTTACCTCATTTTACTTTCTCTTACTGTCCCCAGTTTCGATTTTATAATCTTTATAAACCGTTTGATTATGTGCTTTACAATAGTACAAGTCTTGAATCAAAAGAGAAAAAGTGGTAGAGGAAGAGGAGAGCGATCGGGGCAAAAACGTTAAAAATTTGATTCTTCACAACAGTTTAATTTTTGTGTGAAGAAAGAGAAAGTGTGTGTGCATGTGTGTTGATAGAGAGAGAGAGAGAGAGAGAATAATATTTATATTAAAAAGTTATATATTTCTGTCGAAGGGTTAGAGAGAGGTAAAACAAAATGACACATGCTGTGGGAAAGAGCGAGTGAGAGGGGCTAGTGACAGAGTAAAAATATTAGAAATTTGATTGTCATTTGCAATTTAATTTCTATTAGAGTATGACGGGAGGGGGGAGAGACCAGAAGGCAGAGAGAGATAAAGTAAAAAGAACGTGTAGTACGTGCATTAATTACTACCAAGACGTCTGAGGAGGGGGAGAGGCTAGCGAATGAATATGCGACTGTTAAGCTATGTTTACACTCCGAGAAAATTTTGAAAGGAAATACGCAAGCAGTGTCCAATAGGTGTTTGCACTAAGACGCAGTTTTTACCGCGAGATAGTGGAAATTTTCACTACGTGCTTGCGTGAGCCAATGTCGTAATTTATTTCGACAGATGTATGAAACTCCGTTTACACTAGACAGTACGTTTGGGCAAGTAGTCCTGTCGCAATTGTTTTAGCCGAGCACTCTTCAGAGAAGTGTCAGCCACATGGCACAATGTTTATTAAAACAGTAAATTAAAAATAAATAACTATTGTACGTATTCTTTTATTTTCCAGTTAAATGATTATGGAATTAGATAAACTGAAGTATTGATTTAGTAAGTATGGTATTAAGTGAAAAAAATATATGATTTTCTTTTTGAGACAAGGTTGAATTTTCATATTGTTTTTTATGAATCATCATGTCAAACATCTCAAGCATGTATAGCTGCTTGGTGACTGAACAAACTAAACAAATGAAATATCTTGGCTTCATAATAGACAGTAATCTCTCATTGGAAAGTTTTATTTGTAACCTGAAGAAATAGTTGTATACATTCTTACAGAAATTCTATTTATTACAAGATATTTTCCCGAAAATAACTACTTCTCGATAACGTCCAGATAAGTTCTGTGATCAATTCACGGCCGAGTATTTGGTTAGTTCGAATTGCTTACTACAATTTCATACTGATGACTATAACAAATTTGTTTCGTGAAGGTATGCAGCAATTGTTGTCAGATGTGGTACTATCAAGGAGAACTATGTAATAACAGACATCAGCTGCCTTGTGTATAATACGCACACCAGCAGTTGAAGACAATACGCAATCCTGTTTGAATAAACAAACTCGTACTCATTCGGGGTGCGGTCTTGCGTAAGGAGTCACAGCTGTTATGTGATTATAAACACCAGACAGGTTGATGAACGAAAGAAGGCAATCCCCGTAAAAACGAGTGATATTTTAAAATAATAATGAGCATTTTACATAAATTATTTATATTTTCTGGTAAACCTAATTTTTACCAATAAATTATACGTAACAGTCTAACAAGTATTTACATTACTACTCCTACTTATTTACATATTTACACAAATACTCCAGAAATATTTAAGTGTTCACGTAAGTTTTATAAGAACAAAAGTAGACCTAACGATCTCTTAATTTAGTGTTTATTTGTTTAAAATGCTTTAAGCTTAGGAAATATTCTGTTGCCAGTATTATATTAATGCTATTAAGTTTATGACCTGGAATAAATGCGCGAATACACGCGCGCGCGCGTGCATACACACATAAAAACTCATGACATTTCGACAGTATGATGTTGGAGACTCCAATCGTGGATATTTTATAGATATAACCTTTTTTAGACTTTGCTTATCGTGGGAAACATATTGTATAGAATACCGTAACGTTAAACGAAATGTATTAAAATAAGATACTTAAATTCGATTGCGTTTTGTAATGTATTTGTATTAAGTATGAACTACAAAGTTCTAATTTAAATTAAGATTAAAAGTGGCGTTGATTCACAAGAATTTACTGTCATGTGTTCATCTCTGATATGCTTTAAATAACGAAAACTCATACTTTAAAATTTACAATTCAGGTCAAATCAGGTAATAATACAGTCCAGTTCTCGATGTGCCACTATTAAAGAAGGAACATAATTCTTATTACATATAATGAAGCTTTTTAGACCTGGTATTACTAGATGGTAAGTAAATAATCAAAATGTTTTATACAATTTGTAGGTTCCTTGTCATTCAGTTCATTCTATTTATTATCAAGTATATCATTCGCTGGCATTTTGTATTTAAGTCCTTCAAAAAAAAAGAACACTCGAGAGGAAGTTTTTAAAACGGTTCGAGTAGTTTTCAGTATTGTTCTTTTGGAAAATAAGGGCATTAAAGTCTGTGTTATGAATACCAATTTGTTTTAAGTTCTCAAAAAATCAATACTCTGTATTTACTAGATGTGTCCATAGTACTGGCTTGAGCAGAAGCATGACAATCAGAAGCCTACTGTTATCATGACAAATGTTAACTTATTATAACTTTATATTTTGTAACAATTTGTTACAATGCTTGTTATGTCCCAACATTAAAAGTTATAAATACATTTTTAAAACATTCCGCTATTACACTGAGTATTTTATTATGACTTGCACTTTTTGTGTAGAGTGTGATAAGAGTACTGAAAACATATATTAAAGAAACCGTAGATCAGTAGTTGGCAGTATTGACACTACTAAAGTATATATCTGAAAAGTGTATGAAGCCAACCTCATATTTTAATATATTTTATTACAAATTTTATACATAGTTACTAGTCGGACTTATACATAGAGTTGGAAGTCGGACTTCGGCCAGTGCACTGGTTCGGTTGTAGCGCGTTCCGATGCAAACTCGATGTTCTGTGTTATTTTATTTAAGTGTGTTATGTGTTTGTGTCTTCGTGAACTTTTTAACGAAACCCTAACAATAGGGTAGATTTTGTCTTTACCTGAAGATGGGGATATAAGCCCTGAAACATGTTGTAATTTAGTAAAAGAAGATAACTTAGTGGATAAAATTAAGGTAATTATTTATTTAACAAATTTTATGTCTGTATGGATATCCAAATATTCTTGTACCCGAATTACTCTCGGTCCCAATTTGTTATGATAGGGTACTGATGCTCTACTTTGATGCAGTTCACTATCAAGACATTTGTATAAGCATAACTTATTTTTTCCAGCCATATGATTTTTTTAAATTGAAAAACGTTTTTACTCTCTTTGTTTTCTTAGTATTTCCTGCATCACCACTCTTAGGCTTTAAAATTCTAACTTGAATGTGCTCATAAGATTTTTAAATTTCAAAAAGATTAACGCTAATGTTTAACCAAATTATCATAATTATTAACAATTTATAATTCTCAAATAGGTAAAAAATACTGACTTATTCATTCTAACTGCAGTTTAACGTTGAATTAGCTACATTTATTTTGAACTTTTGAAGACTTCATTATATTAGAATTTTGAATTTTCAAAATTTTCGTTTATAATTTTTTTTAATCACAAAGTTATCATTGATTACTTTCTCAAAATAAATATTTTTGTTTAAAATTGATATAATTATGTACTCTGCTAGTAATAATCTAAATTGAAATGTTCTCTCTACACTTTATTTAGCTTTCTAATAATTCGTCACATCAATGACAACATTTCAGTAACTAAGTTTTATTAATATATTAATAAGAACCATATTGGATATCTTCACTAAACTCATTTACCATTCCATAAATTAGAGGAAAAGCAAACGTCAAAAGTAATAACCATCATCATGATCAGCAAGGGTTATACAAAAGTAGTTTGTTCCGGGCCCAAGCTGATAGACTAGAGCTGGTTATTCCAATGCTTCTTGGGACGGCGCACACCTCTCCGTCGATTTCTGCTTACAATTTTCAATAGTTGTTTGAGAATGCTTCAGTCATCGCTTCGGTTAAAAGTTCCAACCATTTTAGCCTATAATGGGCAGCCCTATCAAATATACATATAATATTCAGTTCCTGCCATACATCGCGATTTCTTTTGCGATCAGCATTTGTGAAGAATATATAATATCACGCGTCTGAGACCGCCTGAAAACGACTGCTCTGGGAATTTGTTCTTATAAGTCGGAATTCTCAAACCCATAGACAAGGAAGAGTCACCTTGTAGAACTTCAAGCGTGTTTCTTTACTCGCTGATTAAAAAATTGGGTTGGGTACTCGTTGAACCGGATTAACTAGGTACTGGTCCTCAAATTCTTAGTGTTGGATGAAGTAATGTTAGCTCTCAAAGAAGCCTTCAGCCTCTCTCCAGCCAAGACGGTTCTCTGTGATGAAGTGCCATATCTTACAAGAGGTTACCCGTTACCCTTCTGATGCTCAACCGTATGGATTTAGACCGGAAGGTCGATAAATATTCTTTGGAGATCAATAGTAGCCAACAGTACTAAGTTGAGGCGTAAGAGAAATGATTCTGGATTGTCTTATCTTTGGAATATTACAGGCGCGAATCAAGTTGGATTTAATGGGTTGTACTATTGTTTACAGGGAAAGCTGGTCTCTTTAGTATGATAACATAGTCAGTTTATGTGAGACAACCTACAGAAATCGGGCTGGACGTTAAGCCCGGAGGTGGCAACCCCACTATCGCACTGCCGTGCGACAAGCAAATAACATATTCAGGAGACATATTAGTTACCAAACTGTCGTAAGCAAGATGTAACCGGAGAAAAAAACGTCAAAAGTGCCATCCAAAAACTTTTAATTTTGCGTATTTATACAGAATAAATTTGTAATGGAATGCTCTAACAGAAAACCTATATTTTGCTCACATTATTTATGATTTTTCTCTCACTGTGTTGCATACCGTAAGTCGTATTTTTAAAAATATCAATTAGCCTATAATGACATTGCACATTTAGTTGTCGTGGAAATTTGTAAACGAAGATATAATGAAAGAGAAACTTGTACTTTACTGTGTCTAAATAACACTGTTGTATCTGATATTTAAAAATTGTTTTCCTATAAATAATAGTTTTATATAATTGAAAGTGTTTTATATAATAAAACAGAATGGAAAATTCAAGACAGTACAAAATTATGGGCGTGACGAGATATAAAACGAGCAGGCAAAAGGCTAAAACAAATGTTGAAGGTAGAAGAGAAATAAAGCAAAGATAAATAAGGAAGACCGATTCAAAGATACAAACTTAGATGGGAAAAGGTAGTATATTATTTACCATCAGGGTATAACACACAAAACTGCATCAAACACAGTAAAACTAACAATTTTGTTTAATTATAAGTGAGGTCTTGTATTAGGCAACAATAAAAACGAAAGAGCGGATTCTTCAGTGCGCACAAAACGTTAATGTTTTAGCAAAAATAAACTGTTTGCCCAAGAGAGTCCTCTTTAGTTAGGAACTTTTAGACTAGTTATACTTTTTGTGGTTCAAACGCCTCTAATCAACACCATATCTAGAAGACTCATATTCCCGTTTATTTAACACAATCCGCTACGTGAAGCTATTCAGTAATCTGTTTTTCAATTCAACGTTAATTATTAAATTTAATTTATAGTCATTATTAATGAAACTTTGATTTACTTTCACAAATTTACAAAATATTGTTAATGCCTTTATTTCAACAGCTATTTGCAAGCGGTTTGACAGATGCAGATTGATGCATGCAGTAGGCTCAGGTATTGGCCTGTGTTGAGTTGAAAACTAATTACTAGCTTTGGAGAGGGAGTTGATCCCTTGACATTTTCCATAGATGCGCCACTGCCTAATTTTATTTGTAAGAAGTACCGAGGATTCCTATGCCGTACCCCTTTGCAAACCAATGTTCACGTGTGTTAGTCTCGTATAGGCTATACAAAGATTCTATAGATAATAATGCTTTATTTATAAAATTTAAAATGCTCAAGAACTGGTGTAGCTATCTCGGAAAAATAAAAGCATAAGTAATGCAGTATTAGGTCTAAGCTAGCAGCGGGAGTTCACTAGTTCTTGAACTACCCCTTCTCAACTCTTTAACATGAATACATACAGAGCAAGTAAATGACTCAATTTTGGAGTTTGATGACACACATTAAGAAGAATTTTATGCAATACTGGAAAGAGACAGTAAAAAACTGTTAACGTAAAGAGTAACTATACTTACAAACTTAAATACAAAAATTAAAAGAATGGCTAGATAATCAGAATTATGGAAAAAATGGATTAACGTCACGAAATGAATAGGTGAACAATAAATTTACTTCAGTTCTGATAACAACTTATATTATTAGTAAGCCAGAAGTTCATCATCACATAAAGTTATGTGTTCATGACGTTCCCCTAGTGGTAGCTTTCGCAATCAAGTAGACTTCATCTTAGTTATCACTAGGTGGACTCTACTACCTTTCCAAACAATTAAAGACTCTACGAGCTCCCCAGAGAAAGATTTTTACAGTAACCAGATTCTTGCAGCTAAAGTAGAACTAAACCTGGAATGGCGTACATCAAAAGAAAGTCATACAAACATGATGGTGTTTAAAAACAGACATATATAAGCAAAATGAGGATATAAGAGTGAAGAGGAAAATTGTTGGTTGGCAATAAACCTATGAGGCATGCAAAGAGCGCCTTGCTAAAAGCAAAAAGTATATTATAGGAAGAAACCTCTAGAGTAACCAAAAACCCGTAATTTTAGTAAAAATAGATCAGTAAAGATACGTGTAACACAATACAGACAGAAAACGGGACTACACAATTAAGAGACAAGTATCCTCAAATAAGCAAAGCCGAAATACAGCAATGTAGGTACAACACGAATAAATACGTAAATAAAATCTAGAAGGATTAAAAACAAATAGAAACAAATATCAATTATAATGTGAACAAACTTAAAACATTACAAGAAAATTTGTAACAAATAAAAGAATGGACGATGCCAATATAAAAGAACAGCGGATGAGCTAATGCAAAAAACCTATTCAAAGATAAACGCATAATGAGAGAAAATACAGGTAACTTTAAGTTTGACCTGGAAATAAACATTACCATGCAATATTAATAACTAATGTTAATAATAGTAACTACATAATAATGTTTAATAATAATGTTCAGTTCAGCGGCGCAACAACCCATTGCTGAGTCAAGGCATCCTCCAGCCTCCGCCAGTTGTCCCGGTCAAGTGCAGCTGCTCTCCAGTTCCGGGTCCCAAGGATATGGCTCGCATCGTAGTTCACACCGTCTTCCCAACGTAGTTTGGGTCTACCAACTCTCCTGGTGCCATAGATCTGTTCTGCGAGTGCCTTCCTTGGTATTTCATTCTCCCCCATTCTGATCACGTGTCCAGCCCACCCGAGTCTACCAAGTTTTATAATTTTCACAATATATGGATCATTAAGAAGAGTGTTCAGTTCTTGGCTGGTTCTTTTCCTCCATTCACCTCCTACACATATTGGACCAAATATACTGCGGAGGATTTTGCGTCCATGAACCAGCAGGATTGACTCAGACTTTCTAGAAATGGTCCAGGTCTCAGAACCAAAGGTGAGAACTGGGCGGATCAGTTTTTTATACAAAAGCAGCTTGATGCTCCTGGCAATTATTCTGCTCTCTTTGGGGTCTGAGACCAAAGAAGTACCTATTAGCTGAGGTGATTCTTCGCTTTATTTCTTCTGTTGTTTCCCCATCGGAGTTAACTTTTCATCCTAAATAAACAAAGTTTTTGACTTTTTCGAAGGAATAGATGCCAATTTGGATGTGCTCTCCTTCTCTAGCCTCCTGTCCTGTAGCCATGTATTTTGTCTTGCTTTCATTTATTATGAGACCCAGCCTACTTGCAGGACCTTCAAGAGCAAGAAAGGCTTCAGTGACTGCTCGAAGGGACCTCCCGATTATATCTAGGTCATCGGCGTATCCTAGGACCTGCACCAACCTGTTGAATACAGCCCCGGAGGAATTATTCCAGCATCTCTCATAGCTTTTTCTAAGGCAAGAACGAAGAGGAGGCAAGCAAGAGCATCGCCCTGGAGGACTCCCTTTCCATAGTCGAACTCTCCTGATAAGTAATTCTGAATGTTCACCATGCCATTCACTGTCAGCATTGTCATCCTACACAATCTTATTAATTTCTTTAGTATGCCCAGTTCTTCAAAAGCAGTGTAAAGTTCTTTTCTGTCAATGCTGTCGTATGCATTTCTGAAATCTATGAAGAAATGATGGGTTTGTAGTTTATGTTCCCTACCTTTCTCCAGAAATTGTCGGAGTGTGAAAACCTGGTCTATTGTCGATTTTCCTCTTTTAAATCCACACTGATATCGACCAATCACCTGATCAGCATGTGGAACATATAACTGTCTTCTGCCAGGCTGCTGGCAGTTTCTCTTCTATCCATATATCAATGACAAGGTGTTGAAGGGTTTTAACCAGCTCTGGGCCACCGTTTGTGCAAAGCTCCGCAGGAAGATCATCAGAACCAGGAGCTTTGTTGTTTTTAAGGATTTCTATTGCAGCTATCATATTATCTACAACCGGAGGCTCGATGTGTTTATGTTCCTCTAGCACAGGTGGTACATAGTTGTCCACCTCGTCATTCTTAGAAAGAAGAGCTTCAAAGTTCTTGCGCCACCTTTCGAGGATCTTCCCCTTTTCTGTAAGTAGGGTGCCATCAGTGTCACGACAAGCTGTTGTCCTGGGCTTAAAGGGTTTCCTACCTTGGTTTACCTTATTGTAGAACTTTCTGATTTCAGTTTAATAATAGGAGTACGAACACGTCAGCCTACCAACAGGTTTGGTGGAAAGGTAAAAACAGACAACTGTTGTACAGATAATTAAGAGTTGCATTAGGTCAGACGTAGATCTGTATATATGTGTCAGCCAAAACAGTAGTACGTTTTGTAAACATACATGGCTGTGCCATTACATATTAGGAATGTTATTTGACCTTGAATACTCTTGGCGGGATTCTGATGAATGAGAAATTTTATCTCTGAATAGACACAACACATTATCACTATACACAGCAGTGGCTGACGTGTATTAACCATTTCTGAGTTCCCGATGCCACAACCCAGATTAAACTGTGCATAACGTTTGTAGAAAAGGCTAGTGTCCTTCATACTTCATAAACACTTGAGAAATTTTGTTTCTTACAGAGGCACCCTTAGGGTTGTCCGGCAGGTGTAAATGCACTTAAGTTCCTTGGCTCATTCTTGAACAAAAATGAGGAAAAGAAATTAAACGAATAAGGAGAGAGAGAGAGAGAGAGAGAGATTGAGTGAGAGGAGAGGGTAGTGAGAGGGGGGAGTGAGTGAGAGTAAGAAAATGAGAGAGAGGTACAGCGATGGAGGGCAGCTGTATACATTTTTTACCATACTTCATTATTTAGAAGTCACATGACATAATTTGCATAGAGCATCAATTAAACGCGCGGCAGCATGCTACATATAATGCAACACAATACGTTACGTTTGTACAGTTCACATAAGTTTCTTTTTGGTAACTACTATATTACTTTTTATAATATTTACTTGAGTACTTTATAATTTATAACAAATGTGTTACATTGCGTTATAATCGTTTATTTAAGTATTAAGTAGGCCTGTAATGAGAGCGCTGATGTTACTTGATATAGGCCTAAGTCTATGAATTCCTACCTGTGCTTCGGTATTAGGTTACTAATTAATGATGGCTGCATGTTCATAATAGTTATGGTATATCTTATAATGTGTATTTTATAATCATTTAAGGAATTTTTTCTGTATTCTGTTAAATAACCATATTTAATTACTTTTGAACAACAATTTTGTTTGTTAGTTTGTAGTGCTCGTTAGTTTGTTCCCTTGTAATACTAAAACGGCTGGACCAGTTTTGATGCACGAGGTATGAAGTCACTTGTCTTGATTTTAGGAGTGTCAACAAAGATATAAAATTTTGGAAAACGAAATGGTGGATGCAACAAACCATATTATGTAAAATTTAGGCAAACGTGTCATGCTGGGAGTTATTTTTATTAATAAAGAGCGTATTAAAAGATGATTACAACAAATGCGTTGCGTTCATCAACATGAGTAAATGTGTGTTACACTGATTTTTGTAAGTATGTTACAATTGTTATACTGTCTTCATGTCAATGACCTTCACGTTAGTAATTTATTTTGATTTAAATGGAATAACTCCTATTGTAGTCCCAAGCCACGTGTTTGTTAACCAAATATACTGTTACTCACCGTCTATGGCCTTTCTGTATTCTCGCGGAGGTGTACTTAAATTACTTTGAAAATTCTTTCTTGTTTGCAAACCCTACACATAATTACAATGTGGTGTTCTATGGTAGATATGTCGACGACACTTTTATGGTGTATAAAGGCACAAATTGTCAAATTGACAATCTCCACAATTACTTGAATGGCATTAATAACAAAATACAGTTTACTTTGGAGAATGAAGTTAGAGGTCAATTACATTTTCTGGATTTGACAGTAACTAAGGACATTGTTACTAAAAAACTATGTTTTAATATATTTAGGAAGCCCACGATGTCTGACGCTGTCATACATGCCTCATCGTTCCGCCCCATTTCACAGAAATTAGCTGCATTCCATAGCATGATACATCGCCTATTGTCTATACCCCTTGGCATCGACGATTACATCGAATTAAACACCATTAAAGTCATTGCGTTTAACAACGGGTAGAACGAAAAAATAATAGATAATATTTTAAAAAAACAAAAGAAAAAGAAGAGTAACGCTATTAAAAATAAAAATAAAGATATAAATAATAGAAATGAGAACCTCGAAACAAAGGCACGCAAGTACATTGTGGCACCTTATACGCAGTTCATGCCAGGAATTTTTAAGTCATTAATAAAGTCAACAACATAATTGTTTCCTATAAGACCAGTAATAACATCTTAAATAATCTCCGCAGCCGTAAACATACCAGTCTTGAAAATAAAACAGGAGTTTATAAGCTCGTCTGCAACGACTGTGAGGCTTTTTATGTGGGCCAGACGGGTCGAGGTTTTTTGAAAAGATTTTCTGAGCATAGACCCCCTACATGAGTTTACAACTTTGACAACATCAAGTCAAATTTCGCCAGGCACCTTATAGACAATAATCACAGTTACACGGATTTTAGCTCGAATCTAATACCCCTTCATTTCTGCAATAAAGGGCGTTATTTGAACGCCCTTGAAGAATATGAGATTTATAAAGCATATAACGACGCCAGTACCGAGCCACACGTGTTGAACGACCAATTACAATATAAATCAAATATATTGTACAATACCGCTATGCAATATGGTCAAGATAAAATTTAGATTTCGTCAGTACGGCGCGTGTTGTCTTGCAAGGCACACCTAACATTGATGTGCTCATTTTTAAAACAAGTTCTGTACATAGTTTAATGCCGTATTGTGTTTTAGTATTCTGACACGTCATCATTGATGACATACATTAGTTTTTATAAAGTTCTGATGATGAGGCAAGTGCCTCGAAACATGTAAACAACGAAATAACAACATCACAGAAAGGCCATAGACGGTGAGTAACAGTATATTTGGTTAGTAATTTATTGTTTAAATTGCACAAGAAGAATCTATACGCAAAAGGTTATACGAATAATTCTTGCCTACAGGTTGCATTACAGTACTCAGTACTAATTTAATCTATCGGGTTGACTTCACAGTGATATTGATGGAGTAAGCCAGCGCACAAGACACTCATTTTCGTCAGTTAAATTATCAAACAGAATTATCACTGTTGCACACTGTAAAGGTACCGACTTCTTACCTTTTTATAATACTACACTCATCATAATACTCACCGCTGCCAGAATTTTACTTACCGTCATAGTCCCCGTAAAACTTACCTTTTGAAACTGCCTAGGTCGCCAACATGTTTTTTAGTTATACATGTAAACTTTAAACACTCTTGCCCTTATAAAAATCCCGCTATCTGACTGTAATAAAATTTCAGAAAACCCCCGTTACGTCAGACGAGCTGTCAGCACAGAAAACTAGGAAATGGTTATGGCGTAATAACTAGGCTAACACGTTTATAATAATTCAAATACTATTTTATTTAACATAAAAATTTACTTCTTTCTTTTCTTTTTTTTTTTCTTTACTTATAATTTTTATCAATAAGGTTGCAATATCAAAATATGTAAATTATATATCTACTATACGAACCAGTACTCTCCTTAATGTTTTCTTTCTCCCCCTTTATTACCTCATTCACTCTCTCATTCTTTTTACACTTTGTTTTTAAACCCCACTGTTTGAGATCTCATTATTTATTTGTGTACACTTTATAAAAAAAACAAATGATGGATTATTATTTGATAGACTGTTTTCACTGCTGCTTATCTACACTTGGTCACGTACTGCAATTACGTCTTTTTACTCCAACAACAAAGTTTGTTTTAAAGCTTTTCGTATAACCGGTACTGTAGTTAGTTTACTGTTGTATTGCGCACTTTACTAGATAGGCCGATTATAGTACTTTCGGCCTATCTTGCACCCGAGGCCACTATTTAACTTACGACCGCTCTGGTTGAAGACTGCTATCTGCTACTGGCTGATGCAACAACTGGTGATAGACTGCACACTGTAATTCACAAAAAGCCTGCTGCTGGGGCAGTTACGCAATGCGTCTAGACTGTTGTTTAGACTAACAGTGTATGTTGTACTGGGGCTCCTCACAGGTGAAAGTTAACAATTTATTAATTACTGAATTAAATACTGATTAAAACTGAATTGCTAAAATAAAATCAAAACTGGGGTAGCACACAATTCTGTACCGTTACAATACCCCCCCAATAAGAGGTTGAAAGCCGAAGCGTTCAAACTCTTATTGCCTAAACCCTAAGAGGATCAGTGAGGATATGGCGCCGCACCCCCCTGAACACTACTAATCATGGGTTCTTACCCCCCTAGTCCGGTGACTGTGGCAGCACCCATCCGGTCTTACTGGACTTCTCTGTTCGAGATCCCAACACCATAAGCTCGGACAGATACCCGCCACAGTATCGCCTGACTTTATAACATTCAATTAAAATTTAATAAACGGCCTTCCATCACTCCATATCCCACAACTGATTTGTTTCCTCTTAGCCATACAGGCTCATTCTTTGCAAAGTACTGGTTTGGTTTAAAAATAATAATATAAACTTACAGGCTACCTACAGAGTTCAATCATATAATTTTTTTTTTTTTTTTTTTTTTTTTTTTTTTTTTTTTTTACTACCCCCCTTTTAATCCCTTAACCCCTGATACCCGTTACATATTACTGTGTTCTGCGCTAGGCTTCTTGGCCATTGCCGGCCTCATCCTAGCCGTAAACCACATCTCCCTCGTGACCTGTAACTGGGTCACCCCCCATCCACACTCACTATTTCCCCCCCTGGACTGTGGCGCCCAGTTGCTTCTACAAGGACTGATACAGAAGGGGTGGACATTTTTTTCTTTTATTCCACCCCCATCCTTGCTTCGGCGTTACAATAAAATTCAGTGTTAACACTTACTAATAATGAATGATACGCCCCTAATGGACTACCACCCCTATCTGGGTGAAAATAGCCCTGTTCCAAAATTTGGTAGATTCCCCAAAAAATAACCCCCCTACTAAGTCTAACAAACCACCGGGTTAACAAAATAAAACAAACCACAAGCCGGTTATATCAAGTAAAATTTATGATTTGTCACAATTAACTACTTTCACGGTCATGATCCGGTGAGGTCATGGCCGCACTTAGGTGGGGAATCTACAGTTAAACATAAAGCATAGATTGTCATTTATAAAAGGTTACTTGAACAGTAATATACACCATCAAATTTCAGATCAAAATAGATTTAAAGTCGTTATTAAAAATTATCTTTTCAATTTATTTAATTACCTTTCATTAAATTTAATTCATATTGTTTTAATTAACAATTTCAAAATTAATTACATTTTTTTAAATGATCCGACAAAAATATTACCTACATTATTCAAAAAATTTACCTTCATTTCTTCAAAGCTGGTTATTTCTTTTTATTTCATAATAGAATTTTCCTACTGGCAACAATTCAGCTGAATACAACATTTTTGTTATTGTCACCAAGCATGACGGTAGACATTAGTCACAACATACAACCTACCTGTTTACATAAACAGATGTATGCCAGACTTGTTTGTATAAACACTCTCAATTTCAACATTCATGGTTACGTCATATACTGACACATATGCTTACTTCAACTGTTAATTTCTCTGAGTCTTGTAGTTAACATATTTATCAATTTCTATTTATTACAATTCAAACCAAAATTAATTTTGCTTCATTAATAATATTAACCTTTTTAAATTATTTGTTTAAATTGACCATTATTTAATAACCTCCACTAAAAACAATTTAGCTGTAATTATATTATTGAAAACATTTTTAATATACACACATCATACAAAATAGATTTAAATATTATTATGCCATTTGTTCTTATTACAAACATACGTTACCTATAAGCTATACTGTACATTGCAGCAAAATAACATTAACACAATACATTTATTTACAAATTTTCGTCATATCCAATTATTATTTGTCACACTTCAATACCTGATTCAGCCAAGTCATTACCATATACTAAAGTATTTAAAATGTCCATACTCTGCTTTTTTAATTCAACCTCCATCGTCATGTATATACCTAACGTATTTATAGCATAAATCATTTTTATTTACATCCAGTTTATTATTATTATTATTATTATTATTATTATTATAAACCATTACCTCTATATCATTCATTATCCCTTTTATTATGTCATAAAACTTGTCACTATCAATTATTTTTGTCCAGTCTCCGTAAGTATTTTTTCTCAACATCAAGTCAGTTATTTTATCATTTATAACAGTTTTATTCAAATATTCCTCTCTCTCTGTTTCATAATGCAATTAACCCAAACATTTTTATTTCTCTTTCTCTTTCATTACAACACCTCTCATAACCATACTGAACTCTCCCATTCCATGCAAAGGGCACCATTAAATATTTATTACCTCTACTGGCTTTACCAGTTAAATCACAAAAAATACAGGGACCATCTGAAGACACCTCGTCTTCCATACAAATACAGGAGGAAACTCTGTCCTCATTAAACACCTGTGAAAACTCTGTTTCACCATAAACTTGGAGAACATCTGCCCTTTGCCCATTTAACCTCTCTACACACACTCTTATAACCTCATCAACACTTTCTCTGCTCACAACCTTACACTCTAACACTACATTTTTAATTTCACCACTGTTACTTACCGTATCATTCTTAGATACCCCATTTTCAGCTATATAATCATTATTCTTATTTAATGTTATTTCATCATTATAATTACTTGTATTACTCCCACTTACCTCAGAATTGTAATCACCATCATTATATTCACTAGTGAACACTACCTCTCCCACTATTTAGTCACTATTATTTATTAATTCATTATTAGAATTATCGTTATCACTCACCTGGTTAATTATTCCCTCACTATCATTAACAACATTATTATCGCTTACCTGTTTTAGTTCAACTTCTGTACTCTCTTTTAATTGACATCTATCTTCCTCCCACTTCTCGTCTGGTTTATCAAGAGCATTTTTTAGTTTATTAAAACCCTCATCCATTATTTTATTCAGATTATCAAAATGTTTGTTCATCATTTCAAAACCCTTAACCATCTCTGCTTTTATAAGGTTCAACATATACGTCTTATATTCAGATTCACTCATATTATCCCTACTTACCTTATTATCTGCCACCTGATCGACTTTATTTTTGTTAACTTGGTCTGTCTCTCTACCTTTATTTACCACCACCACACCATCATCATTATCACTAGGTCTACTTATTGCCTTATTTTCTACCCCTATTACTTCAACTATCTTACCTTTATCATTTGTTATCTTACCCCACTCCTCGTCGGTCATTTCACCTACTTCACCCATATTTATACTCGTACTTCAAAATTTATTTATAAACCCAACATTTACGCTACCAAAACATAACCTAATTTTCACAACGTAATTATATACGATTAATTTTACAAATACGCCGTTACCAAATCCTACTTTCTGTGCTTTAAAACAGGTCTAGTTCCTATAATATTTATACGAACATCCTGGCAGGGTCACCACTGTAAAGGTACCGACTTCTTACCTTTTTATAATACTACACTCATCATAATACTCACCGCTGCCAGAATTTTACTTACCGTCATAGTCCCCGTAAAACTTACCTTTTGAAACTGCCTAGGTCGCCAACATGTTTTTTAGTTATACATGTAAACTTTAAACACTCTTGCCCTTATAAAAATCCCGCTATCTGACTGTAATAAAATTTCAGAAAACCCCCGTTACGCCAGACGAGCTGTCAGCACAGAAAACTAGGAAATGGTTATGGCGTAATAACTAGGCTAACACGTTTATAATAATTCAAATACTATTTTATTTAACATAAAAATTTACTTCTTTCTTTTCCTTTTTTTTTTCTTTACTTATAATTTTTATCAATAAGGTTGCAATATCAAAATATGTAAATTATATATCTACTATACGAACCAGTACTCTCCTTAATGTTTTCTTTCTCCTCCTTTATTACCTCATTCACTCTCTCATTCTTTTTACACTTTGTTTTTAAACCCCACTGTTTGAGATCTCATTATTTATTTGTGTACACTTTATAAAAAAAACAAATGATGGATTATTATTTGATAGACTGTTTTCACTGCTGCTTATCTACACTTGGTCACGTACTGCAATTACGTCTTTTTACTCCAACAACAAAGTTTGTTTTAAAGCTTTTCGTATAACCGGTACTGTAGTTAGTTTACTGTTGTATTGCGCACTTTACTAGATAGGCCGATTATAGTACTTTCGGCCTATCTTGCACCCGAGGCCACTATTTAACTTACGACCGCTCTGGTTGAAGACTGCTATCTGCTACTGGCTGATGCAACAACTGGTGATAGACTGCACACTGTAATTCACAAAAAGCCTGCTGCTGGGGCAGTTACGCAATGCGTCTAGACTGTTGTTTAGACTAACAGTGTATGTTGTACTGGGGCTCCTCACAGGTGAAAGTTAACAATTTATTAATTACTGAATTAAATACTGATTAAAACTGAATTGCTAAAATAAAATCAAAACTGGGGTAGCACACAATTCTGTACCGTTACAACACCACTACAGAAAAATTATTCCGATTTGCGCTTTCAAGCTTCTCAGCTCATCTGACGGATTTCCGATCTGACGATGAGCTGAGAAGCTTGAAAGCGCTAATCGGAACAATTTTTCTATAGTGGTGTGCAACAGTGATAATTCTGTTTCTGATTATAACCACTAACACAACTATCTTAAGTAAAGTTAAATTATCATCATACTCACTGAATATTGCATTGTACGTCTCCTATAAATGCAATAATTGATTCTTCAGGCCGTCCTCTGGAAAATTTATCCCTTTTGCCTCAAACCAATTCATACTTTTTCCCCTATAAGATGTCGTTGGTACTGCTTTACATTGAAGCAAGACATTGCCCATAACAAGAACAGAATTGTTTTTAAGATACGGTGTCTCTACACTATTGTTCAAATTCTGGATCTCCGTACCATCACTGTAATTCGCAAAATTTTTCTGGCAAAAAAGAAAAATTGTTCGTCGCCTCCACAAAAAAAAAACATAAACCGAAGCGTTCTTAAATTCATGTCCTTCAGGCCTATTAGGACTGCCAGTCTAGCTTTTAATCCATCTTGAGGAGTTTTGATAGTCGTGTCCCTCCACATATTATTCTGAAAGACTCCCATTAACTGTAGTGTTACATTTATCATGCGGGCTATTAGGCCACCATTTATTGAATACTGAATTTCCAGATGTTTCTTCTATGCCCACTACGACCATCGTTAGTAGTGCAAGAACAAAGATAAAATACACATTATTAGATATAATATGACTACTATGAACATGTAGCCATCATTAATTACTAAACCTAATAGGAAGCTCAAGTAGGCCTACACAGACTTATACTAAGCAACATCAGCGCTCACATTACAGGCCTACTTAGTACTTAACCCTTAATTGCCCGGGCGGTTTGGCGATACAATTTTGCCCGGGCGGCGTATTGAGTACACCAGTCCATTTGTTGGTCTGTCCCACCAAATTATCATCAACTGCTTGTAATTTTTTAACACGTTGACTGAGAATGACACACCGTGTGTCATTTTGATAACAATTCCAAGTAATTCAGCTCCAGAAAATAAAACAATTTATTTTTCTCTGCTCTAGAATGTTTTTCGTTTCATAATATTATTTCTTTGTCCTTCAATGTAATTATCTTGGTTATAAACAAAATTGTAATTATCGTTTGTAAACAAACGAGCTAAGCCGTTGAGATAAGCCGCAACAAACAGAACACTACCAAGAGAACATGTTTTTTTTTTGCACAACGAAGTGAACGTGATAACATTGAAAAAGCGAAATAATAAAAAAAAAACATGCGGGTAATTATATGCGTTTATTGAAACGAAATATGAAAGAGGAAATGGCTGTCCTACACATATATATATATATATATATATATATATATATATATATATATATATATATATATATATTTCTTACAAAAAGTTTCAAACAACATTTCAAAAATAAAAACAAAAGCACAAACAACGTTTTCAGTAATTATTGTCAAAAACTTAATCTTCGTCATCCAGTTCATTTTTATTGGCACATGTTCCGCAGAGATAAACTGTTTTCACCAAATGAGTTTTGCATGTAAAAGCAGAACATTTTGAGCAACTAATCGTAGTGTAGTTGTTTTTTGCTCTTCCGCATGAAGTGCATCGTCCTTTTCCCTTTTTTGCGGATGGTTGTATTTCCTGCTCCTCGTTTATTCCGTCCGAAGAAAGCACTCTACGAATTATTGCTTTTGAATGCACAGGTAGGCTTCTAAGTTTGCACGATCTTGAAGGTGTGGCTTCATAAGAGACGTCGCTAAGTTTTTCAAAAATATTCTTCTAAACTTGGGAGAAGCACTGGGTTCAGAGAAATTCAAAAGGATTTGTGCATTTATGCCTGCCACGTTTTGAAGCGCAAAAAAAGTTGCCATCGTCCATCTCTTTGTTTTACGGGCTACGGTGTAGTTGCCACCGAGTTGGTCTACTACATCCACTCCACCTTTGAACTTATTATAGTCCGTGATTATTTTTGGTTTTTGTGTCTCTGAATCAATTTTATCATCGTCGTGCACGGTGCTGAGAAGAATTACACATTTATTTTTTTTGGTCATGTAAGAAACCATCTTTTTGAAAACAAAAAATTGAAGTTCCAACTTCTCTTGTTTTCGTTGGCTGTAATTGAAAAGGGATTTCTTTTTTGTTCGTTTTTAGTGTACTCACGAGGGTAATACCACTGGCGAGGAGAGATTTGGCTAAAGGATAACTAGTGTACCAGTTATCGGTAGTCAGGTTTCTGTTAGAACCTTTATAGCGGCTAATCAGCCTATTGACGATATCCAAGCTCGCATTCGAAGCTTCATACGGTCCAGGAGGTTGAGTGCTACAGTACATTTCCAATTTCAAGCAATAAAAAGTTCGCGAATCAACAACTGCAAATATTTTTAGGCCATACTTGGCCGGCTTATTAGGAATGTATTTAATGAAAGAACACCTGCCACGAAATGGCTCTAACTTTTCATCAACCGTCAGTTGATCCCCAGGCGAATAAAATGTATCACAGTTGTCATTGAAAGAGTCGTAAAACTCCTGTATTGCGGCTAACTTATCGGCTGTTTTTCGAGTAAGTCTTGTGGATGTGTCATCGAATCTTATGGAAGCTAGAAGGTATCTGAATCGTTTCAGCCCCATCACCCCTTGCAATATTTCAATGCCAGTGCCATCCTGAGCCCATGCTTCGTCAAGATGTATTTTAGACATTTTTTTGTATCCTAATAAGAATAAAATCCCAATGACAGCCATTATTTCTGATCTGCTTGTGTCCTTTGCACTATTTTTTGAGATTTTCTTAGGGTCCTCCATTGTTCTGTTACGCTGTATGTACATGTTAGTGTATTTCACTAGAGAATCAATCATGTCTAAGTTTATAATCTTCAAGAAAGCGGAAATTTCGTCTTTCACGTCGGCACAGTCTTTGGAAGCTGGAAGTACTTGTTTCACAATATTTTTACTAGGTGTACGCGAAAATTTACTTTTTATAGGGCCCTTCTTCCATTTATAAATTTCACTGATTTCCTTTACGACCCTTCCTCTTACTTTCTTCTTTTTGTAAATAGTTTTAGTAAAAAAATCATTGTCATCGGTATCACTCACCTCGTCGTCAGAAGTCCTTGGAAGTGGTTGAGGAAGATCACCATCTATTTCGGAATCACTATTGTGGTCACTCTGTTCGATAATCTCACGTTCGTCAATATCAGATGATTGAACGTCAGTGTCAACGCCTGAATTTTGCTTCTCTTCGTAAAACACGTTCGAAATCTTCGGGCCGCACAATTTCATTCCGCAACATAGTTGGAGGGGCGGCGTACGGAGTACGCCAAACCGACCGGCAAGTAAAAGACGTCACTACTTCGGCTTGCAATAACAGACTGGTGAAATTTAAATGGATCATTGTGCTCGGAGGGAGTTGGTAGGAGGGTACTGAGGGGGCCGTGCCTCGATGATTGGTAGGTTTTCATTTACAGCAAAACTTGCATGGGTGGCGCACTCTATACGCCTACCCGGGCAATTAAGGGTTAAATAAACGATTATAACACGATGTAACACATTTTTTATAAATTATAAAGTATTATACAATATAAAGTGCCCTGAGATTGTGTGACAGTTGAGATGAAAAAAGACCTTCGCTTTAAACTAAAAACAAAGGGAAACAAAAAAACATGAGATAATTGAGACTGACATACACTATCTATACTATTCTCTCTATCTACCCCTGTCTCTCTTTTTCTCTCTTTCTACATGTCTATTTACCTACCTATCACTTATATAACTACTTGTATAATTACTCGTATTATAAAGAAACATTTGGGTTGAAGGTACTAGAAGTTGCCGGATACCTGCACTGGTTGTAAATCCAGGAAAAGATTATTTTATGATACTGTTCTCTGACATGTCTATTGTTATATAGCATGTGGTTTCTCCAAAGGTTATAAACGTATGTGGCTACCAAAAGTGGCTTGAGATACATTTTTCATGCAGCCCGATATTTTCATGCAGAGAATGACGCAAATGATAAAAGATAAATGTTGTTACTTGTTTCAACTATTGCTTCACTTACTAAAAGCGGCCAGTGAGACCTAGTCGTTTTTTTACATCTATGTTTATATCTTTAAATCTATTTAATTTTGTTTAACATTCATTCATCAGAGTTGTGCACATCCGTATCTTACTAAAATGGAATACAAAAGTGATAATAATTTTCGGTGTTTCATTAAAAAAAAGGTTTCAGAAAATGTGTTTGTGATTGAAATCTTCTTCCGTTTTCAATAGAATGTGT
The DNA here is from genome assembly GCA_034769895.1 of Magicicada septendecula. Classification (NCBI taxonomy): domain Eukaryota; kingdom Metazoa; phylum Arthropoda; class Insecta; order Hemiptera; family Cicadidae; genus Magicicada; species Magicicada septendecula. The sequence continues at coordinate 827,300,432 of CM068368.1, forward strand.
AAAGTGTGATGGTAATATGTTAAAAAATGTGAATGGACAAAAAAAGTCACCTTCAGATGTGGTAGACGGAATTGCTGAGCTACAAAAAACATACATGATGACACTTTTTTCGGAAAAGCGTGTTCCTGCATTATCTGTAGCCTATTCCGTGTGTTAGTCGCATGGATTTTGAAATATCAAATTTCAGTCATTTCAAAAGAGCTCGACATAAACAGGAAAACTACGCGAAAATTAATAAACGAGTTCAGGGAGATCCTTACTGTCTGGGTGATGGATACCAGCTTAAAAATTGGCGGCCCGGGAGATACTGAAATTGATGAAAATACGTTCACTTGAAGGAAGTACAACAGGGACCGAATAACCAAAACTCGGTGGGTACTTGGGGGAATTTACAGGAGCATAAAGAAGTGGTTCCTAAAGGTGGTGGATAAACGCGATGCAAACACACTAAATCGTGTAATTTTAAATAATATAGAACCAGGAACCACTATAGTTGCAGATATGTGGCGTGGCTACATCTCGCGAGTACCCATACATACCCAAATACAGAGGGGCACCCAGGATTTTTTTGAGGGGGGGTTGAAAACTTGCGAACAAGGTGCACAATTTTGGTTTCCCTCATTATTTTCTCAACAAGCAGGGCTTGCTTTTTCCTAGAGGAATGACAACACAACTTATTGGGAGTCAATGCTGCAAGTGCAAGTAAAAATGATCCTTGCTTCATGGAATTTCACTCATGTATTTTCCATCTATAATGCCACCTATAATGCTGAAAAAGAGTCCTTCTTACACATAAATATTGCACAGGTAAGAATCAACATACAATGTTTGTAGGAATCACGAGTAAAAACCACGTAATCACAAGGCTTAGTAATTTGCATGTGCTGACTGAATAATATAAATTACTTAATGAGTAGACGGTGACTTTATTGAAATAATAATACAATAATATAGTAAAATAATCAGACGTGAAGCAGTCGCGCATATTGTAGAGGGGATAAGGCGGGAACAATGTAATACACGTGAATATAGAAAGGCTACAGTTGAATATTAGACTGCTCCCTGAACGACAAGTCTACGTACAAGTACGTGACAAGTTTTGTACTGTATCAAACAAATTGATTTTTTAATTACACCTAAGGGATTTTACTTTCAATTTAATTATTTTCTGAATAACTCCTTCAGGCGCCATCTTGTGTTGCCAACTGTTAGAAGAAAATTACCAAGGTTCGAATCAGCGAACCGGGAAGTGCAGAACTGGTTATTTAAGAAAGTACAACTGAATTACCATCACACCCATTTTAATTCATTTTTACATTACAAAAGACAACGTGAAAATATAGCCCTTAACATAATTCAAAATTTTATAGAGACAAATATTCCCCTTACTTTCTCTTACTTTGTTACGATCTTATAAAAAAGAATAATAACGTTTAATATGCATGATTTTCTTCTTTAGAATAGAAATATACAATAAACCTAAGATTAATTTTAGAACGGAAACCAGCACTTCATAATATATATATAATTAAGCAAAACCCCTCACACACTCTCACATTCAATCCGTTTTAAAATTTTCCCCTTAGACTCCCATTTTATTTAATTTGCCCCATGTGTTTTGGATTTCTGAAAAATATAATAAATTTTGATAATGTTGTGTATATCCTAGTAAGACTTATCTGCCTCGAGTCCGAATTTTAGTCCAGACGACGTCACATCGCTTTCCGTGCGCACTTTCACCTTAATTCATGATTTCCGAATTGTTATATTGTTTAAGAAAACTGTTAATCACATTTTAATAAGAATTTTGAATGTTTAGTCACATTTTGAAATATATTATTCACATTCTATTGGTTTTGCGGGCCCGCACTTACGTTCCGAAACTTTTTATAGGTACCACTCGCGCGAGTGATGAGATGAGACTGGGGAAGAGCCACCGGTGCTATTTTGTGAAGTCGCCGTAGTTGTGTGACCAAGTCCCTTTGTTTTACAGTTAGTATCATTCCGCCAGCAGACTGCTTTCGTTACATGACCGCATTCCATAACAAGGATCGGCTCTGACGTATATACTTACGTCAGATGGTCTGACATGGTTATATAACTTGTTTACAGTTTTAATTGTGTCATTGGTTGACCTTGACACTATTCCAGCTTATTAATGCTGCGTCTGTTGATATTCACATACAATATTGTCAATCAGTCGTACCACCTTCGCCACCGTCGCCTACCACTAAATTTACCTCTCTTTATAAATTTTTGTCCCTATCATCAAAAAATGTTATCTGTTTATAAAAAAAAAAAATACAAATTTTGTTATTACCCCAAAATAGGCCCGTTACAATACCCCCTCAATGAGATATTTTATGCCGAAGCATAAAAAATCTCATTGACACATTCATACTTGCTAAAGGGATCAGCCAGGATATGTCACCACAACCCCCTGTATAGTTTATAAAAAAAAATAATCAACTCACCCTTGGTCCGGTGACTGTGACCGCATCTGAATGACAATACTGGACTTCTCTCTCAAGATCCCAACACCGTAGAGTCAGACAGATACTCAACGCCCCTGCTCTGACGTGCAGGCCAGCTCAGGTCCGCCGCCACAGCATCACCAAACACTGAAACAACAAATCAAAATATCAAATAGTGGCCTTATACCAACCCTCGAAAATTGTTGGCGTTTCCCACTCGCCAGATACCGTTTCCGGGGGGGGGGGGGGGGGGAATAAAACTTTATTATTTAATATTTACCATGTACCGCTACATTATTCATTAGCCCAGTTTATATTCTGATAGTCCCTTATCGAGTTGAAGATGAAAAATAATTGATTAAAAATAATCAAGCTGGACTAGGCTGAGTGTTTCCTCTTGTGGCCACTAACATGGCGAAGTCCCGACGAGAAATACCATTTGTCTATTGCTACACCAGGGTTGAAATCTTCTAAGGGTGGTCCATTTACTGCCAGCTGCATTAGATCTCCTAATGAAGTGATGTCCAGGGAAAGTCTCTGTTTCACTTTTATCCTGTTAACGAAGCTAAATCCTCGTTCACAAGATGCTGTTGTTACTGCCATGCATGCAACGCCGTAAAATACTTTCTTTAGCTCACCAAAATGCTCAGGAAACTTGTACAGAGTTTTTAATAGCTCACCCAGTCCTTTTGAAGTTATTTGCTCTTCTTTAACCATCATTTTTAATTGAAGCCATTCCGATAGCAAAACATCCTCATTTATATCACCAGTAATAAAAACATGCGCCAATTGAAGAATCTCCTCATTGCCATATGCAGTTAGGGTGTCATCTTGAGGAAGGCACAAGAAATCCAGAACGTGGCACTTGGTGCCTACTACAGTCTCAAGTGTATCAAGACGGCACTTCAAGTAATGAACTGTGCTTTCGATCAGCTTATTACGGATTGATTTGTATTCTTCCTCCCCTTGAGACGTGTTTGTGAGAACAATTCCTTGGTCACCTTTGTATTTTGAGCAATTCAGTTTCTCTGAGTCTGAAGTGTCAGAAAGGAATTGTTTCACACTGGAACCTTCAGATGAAAGCAAGAACTGAACCATTTCCACCGTTACCATCATTGACGATCGTACCTGTGAGACCAGTAACTGTTTCAACTGTAAAACTTTACAAAATGGCTCTAGTTTCCCATACAGGTCAATCAAAAAGTTTAGTGTTTTTACAAACTTGTATGATGTAAGGATTTTTAGATAGCCTTTTGCTCTAGCTGCATCCGTAGCTTCTCCTGTTGTAGCTTTCCGGTTCGTTATATCCTCAAGATGGATGACCAGAGGTACGAGATCACGCCGCAAAGCTTTCAAAGCGTCAGATTTACTACATAGCCACCGTACATTGTGAATATTTCTGAGTTTTACTATCTCACTTTCTAAAGTTTTCGCGGTGTTTTTAAGCTCATGGAGGCGTTTTGAGGATCGTTTGTAAAATTTGTATATGTTCTTCACAGTTTCGTCAAGCTTTTCTAGGTAAGGGATGGAATTGGCAGCATCAAGTATGGCCAATTGTAGACGATGTGCGGCGCAGTGAATGCTAATTAAATGCGGAGCTTCTTCTTTCAAACGAAGTACGACACCTGACTTTGAGCCAATCATAGACGACGCCCCGTCAGTTCCCACACTAACCATGTACTTTTCTCTTCTCCAATCAAGCCCTAAGTTATCCAAGAGCCCAGTAACAGCAGTGAAATACGACTCTGCCCTACCGCTCTCGAGAGGCACAAGGCCTAAAAGGTCTTCTCTTATCTCCCCTTCACACACATAACGAGCATAAACAATCACATGTTCCTCAGCACTTCGGTCCGTGGAACCATCAATCAAAATACTGAAACACTGAGCATTTTTTAGTTTTTGAACCACATCTTCTTGTAACTGTTTAGCAATAAAATTAATGAAAACTTGGCAGTTTTTATCGTTTACATATTGTTTTGTCTCCACATTTACACCTAATTTAGTTGCAAGGGCAACTTGCTTAGGGAAGTCAGTGAATGGTTTTTCATTGATGCCTATAAAATAGGCTATGTTGAATAAAGTTGTTAGATGCTCAAACATAGAAGACTCTATTTTCTTAATACATTTGGCAAGAGGAGCTTTTCCTGGTTCTGACTCTACTTCAAGACACGTTAAATTGTCCATATGTACTAGGCTTTTACCATGAAACACAAAAGTTTCCTTTTTCATGGAACCAGAAAATCCTGCTACCCATTTTGGGTCACTATTTTGAGGGTATTTAGCGCATATAGTACATTTTGCGCGGTCGGAATCGTAAGCTAGCCAGGGGAAGATATGCAGCCAAGCTCTTTGAAATTTTCGTTTCCCAGAGGAACCGTGAGTAGGCCTAAGTCCACTAGAACTCGCGTTTTCCATAGTAGGCATTTCAGTTTCCCTACTAGGCCCGGCACTTAAATCTCTAGCAATAAACATCGCACTCAGAGACTCACTAGGCGTCGTCGTACTGACAGTAGAACTTTTTTTAAAGAAATAATTAAGTTTAATCTGTTTCATTATGAATAAAATAACACACGAAAAATAAAATACACGCTGAACACGAGTTTAGAAATTGAGAATACTTTTAGTACATGAAACAATAAATCACACGCGTAACACATCCGGTCAACTCAACAATAATTAGCAGACTGTACAACTTGGAAGGAGTGACAAAGGCCGGCGGCCGGCGGCCCACGCAGAACGGCGTGAAATTTCCGCTCCCCTCTCTCAGCAACACTATTTTGTTCGACGTGTTTCAAGATGTTTATATCCAACAGAGCAGTTTTGTTTATAAAATTGACACGGTGACAGCTAACTGACGGCCTATGACTTCAACACGCGCCTTTACTAAAACAAAAACATGACGTGTTTTGGTTTAATAGACGTCCTTCTTTTTTCCATTTTTCATTCTTTCTCTCCTCTTTTCTCCTTTTTTTCACAGTCAAAACCCACTCGCCACTGGCGAGTGGGCGAGTGCAATTTTCGAGGGTTGCCTTATACAACACCATATCCCCAACTGATCTGTTTCCCCCTAGCGGTGCTGGTTTGCGCTAAGAAGCACTGGTTTTGTTTTTTACTTACTTATTTCTAACATATCAAAATATCTAACCACAATATAACATAAGAACACATAGTACATTCATAATTCACATGGTTATTAATATCTTAAAATAAACAATTTGTATTTAAAATTTACACACTTTACATCATTAAATTTGCATATAAAATCATAAAATTACCTTTTAAACTCACTTTACTGTTATTAATTCGTTTCTCAAATTTTTTTTTTTTTTTTTTTCAATCTACGTTTACCCATCATTTCATTTATTATTCCCTTTCATTAATTTGGGTGATTCTACATTACTCATTATAATTCACTTTATCAACTTGGCATTTACTCATAATCTTCCCCTTTTATTACTCTAACGTTCCCTTACAAAATCTTTAACTAGTATGACACCCCACTATCAAAAATTCTACTAACCCTTCTCTACCTCTAACTACTTACTACTTTAACTCCATTCGCCACCTTCTCCTCTTATATAAAAAAATACTCTCTAACCCTTTGTACATAGGATACGTGTTTCCCCCCCCCCCAAAAGCTCAATTCCCGTTCTCTGGTTCCTGGATTTTACCTAAGGCAACCCCTTCCCACTAAAACTATACCAAATCCCGTCCCAACCATTATGTTGCGGACTCCCACACTACACTACCTCCTACTACAAAATTGCCATCCCCAAAATCTCAATCTCATTACCTCACTACAACTACAACAAAATAACATCATCAAAATAAACAACAATATATCACTCAAAATTCTACATATCTTCTCCAATTCTACTGTGTCTCCACTTATACTTCTCAAAATTCTATAACATACATTAATTCAAAACAACATTACAATATTTTCATCTCTCATTCCCTTTAATACCTCAATATTTTTTAACTTGGACTGACTCAAACGTTTTACTCAAACAATTACTATCACCCATTTCTATCTTTTGCAACCATTTTAGCTATCACAAATTTATTTAATTGTTATTTAAAATCTATAAACACATTGAAAACATATTATTATAATCCTTATTCCTAACATACTACATGCAATTAACACAATAAGCCTTAATAAACACATTATAGGAAGTATTTAGTGCATCTATATTTCAAATCAAAACAAAATTATTGAGTAGCAAATCATCATTATTAAAATACAACAAATTTCTAATACGTTATCCCCTTGGATAACCTCCCTGCCACACACACTATGACCCCCCTGGACTGTGGCGTCCACAAGGACTGAGGTTTTGGAGGAATGTTACATCTCCGTGTCCTTGCTTCTGCGTTACATTTTAAATATCTAGATATCATAATATCTTTGTCTATAGTTATGCACCCTTACTGTGGGTCTACCACCTGTCTATGCTACCCCCAAGCGGGCAGAGTGGCAGCCGCTGTTCCATAGTTCCGGGATTCCCCCTAGTTTCACCCCCCATTAATTTCTAATATAGACCAATTTCAAGCCAGCTATGGTCAAGGGATTTGATATGACCATAGCTAACCGCTCGCCAAAACCACGATTAGTGCTGGTAAGGCAGTAATCGCCCGAAAAGTCGGGGAAATCATCTCTTCCTTCAGGCATGTACACATCATCATTTATATGCACGACACGGCAATTTATCAAGTTACAATATAAAATTGTACAAAAGGGTGTGCCGTGCATTTTCGCCATGTTGGCCTCCGATGGAGGTAACACTCACTGTTACCCCCAACACTTTCCGCTATCTACTGGGGCACATGCCACCCCAGCAACAGCACCTTACTAACTAATTAATTAGAATTGACACTAAACTTTCTACCATTGCAGTTCCACACTCCACTGTTCTATCACTTCATTGAGCACCAAACTACCCCCCAAAATTATCCCCATATCTTGTATTGATAACAAGTTTTTTATTTTACTACACATTTCTTCAAAACGTTCCTATACTCACTGATACTAAAATCTGACAATTATATTTGGTCACTTAATTCTAACATTTAATCAAATTTAAAATTCTAAACATCCAAAACATCCAGCTTTACATTGAAAGCTGACTCTATCTTGACTTTCAACACGTAACTATAACCAATGGCTAATTTTAATTTTACCATTGGTTTTAAAACTTTTACATTTGTACGCACTGCCTTATATTTAAATGCAGCCTTCATTATATACAACACTCTAAGGCAGTGCAGGCACGTGACAGGTACACCGAGATTGTTGCACCTGGAGTGTATTAAAAAAAAATAATTTGTGTCACGTACCTGTTGGGGTCCCCCTCCCCGTTCAAATATGTAGTTAAGTTTTCTACTTTATACCAATTTTAGTGGAGCCGGACCATCGTTGTTTTCACCGCCCGAAGGAAGATCCGCCAACCATGGCCCGCCTCCAAGTTCCGAATTCCACGGCCAGGACTGGTAAGATCGTGACCGCCCGAAAATGGGGGAGGATCCCTTCTGTAAACATACAACAATATTTAAAAACTTATTTATAAACATATAAACATAATTAAAGTGACCGATATAATTTTAAATTCGTCGCATTTTGAGTACCTACTATTTCCTGCGTCGCTGGGTTCCTCAGCACATACGCATTCTGCATTTTTATTTCTACAACTTCATAAGGTCCTTCATAAAACAAGAAAAACTTCTTTATTTCTCTATCTTGAGCACTGGACAAATCATGTCTTTTTACTAACACTAACTGACCTACCTCATACTTGGTCCATTTACCCTTGGCATCATGTTTCTGTTTTCGTCGCTCTCCTCTCGTGAGTAAGTTCTCGTTTGCCAATCTAATTTTCATGTTCCTGTCCAAAACCTGACCTTCAGGTGGGTATTCGAAAAGTTGTTCCAATATTCTGGGCGGCCTTGTTCCCCTAATCAACTCATGCGGCGTAAATCCCGTGGACTCATGGGTGGTACAATTCAGCCACTCCTCTACTTTCTTTATGTAGGATGGCCATTCTGTGTGTTTGGCGTGACAGTACGCCCGAAATATCCTGCCAATCTCTCTCATCACCCGTTCTGCTTGGTTCGACTGAGGATGGTACACTGCCGTATGCTTGGGTATGATACCTTCCCATCCAAGCGTCTGCCGCCATTTGCCGCTGATAAACTGTGGACCGTGGTCAGATAATATAATTTTCGGTTTTCCAACATTAAGCATGTAGTCTTTTACTATTTTCTCACTAAGTACTTTACTGGTCGCCCTCTTAATGCTATATAACTTTACAAACTTTGAAAAAGTGTCTAGAACTACAAATACATATAACACACCACCTCTACCTCTGGGTAATGGTCCATACAAATCAACCGCAACTAGATCAAAAGGTTTATCTACTTTTATGTAATTCATCTCTCCTTCCACTCTATAATTCACTACTTTCGATTTTTGGCATAAATCACACACTCTCAACACTTTTCTAACTCTCTTCTCCATATTCTTAAATATACATGACTCTTTCAAAACATTAGCACACTTTCTCGCACCAAAATGACCATACCTTATATGACAATCCCAGACAATTTTATCTATTAACCCCTCGGGTATAACTAACCTCCAATCACGCTCCCCACCATCTACCTTTTTAAACAAAATATCTTGATAGACTTGAAATCGCTCATTATATTCAGATCCCTCTACATCTGTCTCTAAACTAATAATTATTCTACCCAATTTACTATCAGATCTTTGCATGTTTTTAATACCACTTAATTCCTCACCAAAAATTCTATCTTCTCTAGTTAGTCTAAATATTTCTATTTCTTTAAGGTCCCTACCAGTTTTATTATCTATAACGTCTACTCTAGAAAGTGTATCTGGTACCTTATTATCTGACCCCTTTATGTACTCCCATGAAAAGTTATATTCTTGTAAGGCTAATACCCACCTGGTTAATCTGCTATGTGTTAGCTTACATGAATTAAGGAATGACAATGCCTTGTGGTCCGTCCGGATTATCGTGGTATTGCCTAGGATGTAGGTTCGGAATTTACCCACGGCGAACACAATACTTAGAAGTTCTTTTTCAGTTGTAGTATAATTTTTTTCCGCCAACAGCAGCGATCTACTGGCAAAGGCGATCGTCAGGTGTTCCTTGTCGCAGCTCTCCTGGTATAACTCTGCCCCTAGCGCTACATTGCTGGCGTCGGTCTGCAAATAAAAAGTCTTATTAAAATCGGGATGGTTCATCATGATCATGTGACTAAACTTTCTCTTAATTTCATTAAACGCAGCTCGTTCCGTATCGCCCCATCTCCACTGTTTATTCTTCTGCAGTACAGCACTCAGTTTGGATGTTGTGTGTGCGTAGTTCTCCTGAAATTTCCTGTAAAAATTGCATAGGCCTAAAAAACTTTGTAATTGCTTAATGTTTTTAGGTTCGGGGAATCGCATTATGGCTTCTACCTTGTCAGGGTTGGCTAATATCCCCTCCTGTGTAATAATAAATCCTAAAAAATGTATTTCTGTCTGCAGAAACTTAGACTTGTCCCAATTCACTGTTAAACCCCCTTTTTGCAGCTTATCTAATACGTATTCTATGTGTTCTAAATGTTCAGTGAATGTTCTAGAAGCTATCAAGATATCATCGACATATACAGTTAAAAAGTCTAAATCCTTCGGTTGTAAAATATTATCTAAACATTTGATAAAACTGGCAACACTGGTGTTTAATCCAAAAGGTAAGCGTTTGAACTGGCAATTCTTACCGTTAAAAAGAAAAGCTGTGTATTTCCTGCTCTCTGTTGCTAATGGTACCTGCCAGTATCCAGCAGTCAGGTCTAAGGACGTCATGTATTTGACTCCGCTAAACTTCTGTAAAATCTCATTTATGGGTTCCGGAGATTCCCTGTCAGGTATAATAATTTGATTAATTTTCCGAGCATCTAAACATAACCTTACCTTGCCATCCTTTTTGATCACTACTACCAAAGGGTTTGAATAGGGTGATACTGAGCGTTCAATTATACCTCCCTGCATCATCCGGTCTAATTCCTCCTGTACAGCCCTCCTCTTCGAAAACGGCACCGGGTAGCTCCTCTGCATGTATGGTGTGTGGTCCCGAACTTTCAGCTCGCAGATGTAGTCCTTCGCTTTCCCTGGTGATTCATCAAACACCTCTCTGTACCGCTCCACAACTGCCCACAGCTCCTCTCGCTGAGTATTTCCTACAACTGTATTTTCATTGAAAAATTTGTCGGCTGTATCTACCCATACACACTCATTACGCTCATGCATCTCTCTCTCCTCATTCTCTAGGCTATCACTCTCTATACATATATTTATTTTAGTCTCTATCTCTCTATCGCTTATCTGCTTATGTAACATTTTTATTCCCGTGACTTTAGCTTCATTTACTACTTTCTTAAACTCTATTCTGACTGGTTTATTCCCCTTTTCTAATTTTACTATTTGTTTATTGAAATCTATTACTGCTCCGTTTCTTTCCAAAAAATCACTTCCCAATATTACATCTAAACTCAACCCTTTAACTACTAAGAAAGTGTTTTCAAATTCAACTTCATTTATTAAAATATTTAATTGTACTTGTCTGGTTATTCTCTTACTTCTCACCCCAGTTACCCCCACTACAGTAACCCCTGCAACTGGTAATGACGGTATATTCTTGTTAAACTCTTTTAATTCACCCATGACATTTTCAGAAATTACTGAGATCTCGCTACCAGTATCAATTAAAGTTTTATAATTCTTACCTTCAATGTTAATTATCACCTCAGTCAATCCTACTCTGCGTTCCATCACCTTGTTCTCCTCTTCTTCTAACAGTTCCTTCGCCATGTCCATCTTGATAACGTTGTTATGGTATCCGTTGATTATTTGGACCCTCCTGTTTTCCGTAGACAATGGTTGGGCCCGCTTCTCCATTGTCCTCCCTAGTTTTCCGTGGATGGACCTGCCACAGCTGGAGGATATCCTCTCCTCTACCTCTATTATACTGTCTTCCTCCTCTCGACGCGCCTCTATGAAATTCTCCTCCTCTCGTCTGTTGATTGGGTGGTGGGTTCGCTCGCTCGTTCCTGGCGCACTCCCTGTTTCGATGACATCTGAAACAATTTGTTCTATTAGCATAATTGTCGGTTTCACAGGCTCTACACCTCCAACTCTCGCCCCTATTATCAAAACTTCCTCCCCGCGCTCCTCTATGAAAACTCTGTGTACCCCTGTTCTGATGGTAATTATTATTATTATTATGGTGTGGTACTACTGGTGTGTTTGGACGTCGCCCTATGTCGCGTTCCCCTATGTTCTGTAGCACGTCTAGCATGCTCTCTAACTCATTAATATTTGTAATCTCTCTAGTCATTAACGTGATTTGCACCTCTCTGGGCAGGTGTTTGCTAATATGTCTTACAAATGACCGGAATGGTAATGGTGGTTCTAGATACTTAGCTTCGTTATATATCATCATCACATATATGGTTAGGTGGTTATTACTCCTACCAAAATTCCCAGTACCCATTATTTTGCTTCTTAAGATTTCTTGGTCTTCTTCTGACCAATATTTGTTTCGAAAAGCTACCTCAAAATCCTCGTAACTACCCCATTCGGTATGGTGTACTTCCGACCATATCTCGGCACTACCTTTAAAACATTTGATAATCTTCAGCAATTTAACCTCCCAACTACTACTATTAAACCGATTAAACTCCCTAACCCTATTTAAAAATTGCATTGGGTGTACTCTACGATTGTCACAATTAAAAGTTTCTAATTCTATTTCATTATTTGTGTCTCGTGTCATAAATATGCGTTCAGTAACATTGTTTACATTTTGACTTTTCACTAAACTTAATTCGTCTCTCATACTACAAATGTTTTGCTCAAGTGAATATAATTTTTTGTCATTACTATATTCAGACTGTACATTATTTTTTGATATTACTTCCATAGATTCATTTACTGCTTGTATTTCTGTCTTATAATTACTTTCAATTTCATTTATTTTAGAGTCTATCTTATTTTGGTGTTCATCAATATTCTGACTAATTTTTTCAACTGTCATTACTACGCTACTCAACTTACATTCAGTTTCAATATTACATTTATTAATTTTTGATTCTGTCATTGTTATACTCATTCATTGAATTTATTAGTATTTCATTATTTTCATTGATTTGCTTCTCAACTCTATCTATTTGGCTATCTATTGCATTAAATTTAACATCTATCTGCTGTATGGAATTATCTAACTTGGTTTCTACTTGGTTAATTTTATCAGTAAATTCTACTTTGGTGTTTTCACAACGTTTATTAATTTCTTGAATCTCATTTTTCAACTCGTCAAATTTGTCATTCTGGCTATTAAATTTAACGTCAGAATCACTCTTTATTTCGTTAATTTGGTTTTTTAATTCTCTAAAATTACTATCTTGTTTTTCTACACTATTGTACATCATATCATACAATCTTGCTAACATAGTATCATTATCAGGTTTCTTATTTTGATTTCCTAAAATAGGTGTTGAATGAATCTCAACTGTCTGTATTATTTTTGACTCCTCAAGACTACTGTCAGTTGTTTGAATTCCGGAGTCGCTACTTATTTGATTTTCTATCTGACTATCAGATAAACTGATATCATTATTATCTGCCATTTTTCTTAAAATCTTTTAAATATATTTCTTTGCAAAATATTATCATAGGTAACACATACTTACTAACAAAAATATTTTACTCACCCATACTACAAAACATAACCTTTTACGTCTATTTTACGTAATTTTATCTTCAACTCAAACAACCGTTCTGCTTTCCAAGTAGGCTGTATTTATATAATTATATTAATTAAATACATAATTATTACATTATTATATTATATTACATTAATTAAATGTATAATTTATTATACATAATTAATACGTTAATTATTTGTATTATTAAATACATTATTAATTATATATTATTATATTTATTAATTGGCCCTGTTCCAGAAGCCAATTGTACTGTATCAAACAAATTGATTTTTTAATTACACCTAAGGGATTTTACTTTCAATTTAATTATTTTCTGAATAACTCCTTCAGGCGCCATCTTGTGTTGCCAACTGTTAGAAGAAAATTACCAAGGTTCGAATCAGCGAACCGGGAAGTGCAGAACTGGTTATTTAAGAAAGTACAACTGAATTACCATCACACCCATTTTAATTCATTTTTACATTACAAAAGACAACGTAAAAATATAGCCCTTAACATAATTCAAAATTTTATAGAGACAAATATTCCCCTTACTTTCTCTTACTTTGTTACGATCTTATAAAAAAGAATAATAACGTTTAATATGCATGATTTTCTTCTTTAGAATAGAAATATACAATAAACCTAAGATTAATTTTAGAACGGAAACCAGCACTTCATGATATATATATATAATTAAGCAAAACCCCTCACACACTCTCACATTCAATCCGTTTTAAAATTTTCCCCTTAGACTCCCATTTTATTTAATTTGCCCCATGTGTTTTGGATTTCTGAAAAATATAATAAATGTTGATAATGTTGTGTATATCCTAGTAAGACTTATCTGCCTCGAGTCCGAATTTTAGTCCAGACGACGTCACATCGCTTTCCGTGCGCACTTTCACCTTAATTCATGATTTCCGAATTGTTATATTGTTTAAGAAAACTGTTAATCACATTTTAATAAGAATTTTGAATGTTTAGTCACATTTTGAAATATATTATTCACATTCTATTGGTTTTGCGGGCCCGCACTTACGTTCCGAAACTTTTTATAGGTACCACTCGCGCGAGTGATGAGATGA